>JALMGJ010000001.1:48325000-49525000 GCA_023362775.1 Charina bottae
ATTTTTAATTATCAATTTTCACACCTTTGGTCATAATTGTACCAGGTTAATCATTGCACTTAACAAAGTGATTGGATTCACAAAATACTCAACCCTAACCCAAGTTAATCATAACTGAAGTGCAGTGGGGATAACATAATATGACTTAATTTGTAATGGCTTAGTTCACAGACTACCTGGACCCTTTTTGATCTAGACTAGCATGCTGTGTGAAACCACTTTTTCTGTGATAAAATATGGCCATTTTTGACCAATGTGATCTCTTCAATTCACTAATATAACATGTAGAACTGCTGGTGCCACCACTCTTGCACAGAATAGTGCCCTAAGGATACAGTACCTTTCCAGTAGAGTGAATTTTAGGCAAGGATCCCTAAGACAAATAACTTACATTTTTTGTTTCTGCTGACTGAGCTTCCAGCATGCCTTCCTTCCCCAGATATTTCTTTTATCCAATAGTTCAGAAGAGATATTGGACTCATGGGGAATACAGTACTTTTGTCTTTGTAAATCACCAATGATCAATGTTCAATTACAGTATTTCTTTAAAATCAGGTGATGGATTTACACAGTTAGACTGATATCAGGCAGCATTAAAACAAAAGAACAATACCTTAGTTTCCCCCATACATCTGAAAACCTACAGTAGCCCTGCTGTTGTTTTTTTTTTACCTAGTGCCCTTAAAATGTCTTGGCCATAATTCAGCATGGGCAATGATGGATTAACTGTGTTGACTGGGATTTATGGGAATTGAAGCACAAGATATTTAGAGGGCCCTTGGCTTAGGTCAGGGATGCCTAAGTATTGTCAGCTTGAGAGCTACACTGGACTTTGCACATCCTATAGAGAGCCTCAAACCATCCCAAGACAGGCCATATTTTTGGGACCTGCTAATTATCAAGAATAATTAGAGTGTTATATTTTATAAAACTGTAAAAATAAGATTCTTAAAATCATCTTTTCATCTGTGGAATGTTCCCTATTGGAAGATCTGGCTGATAACCTAGGGTAGAAGCCAAGCTCTTCTGACAGGCATTAAATATTTTAAAACTTTTGTACTAATGCATGTTTTTAATTTAATTATTAAATTTTAAACCACCACAATCATCTGACACACACACACACACACACACACACAAACTTTTAACATTAACCATCTAAAACATTATTAATGTTTTTAAACATTAATATTTGAACATACCTTTAAATAGGGATGCTAAGTGTTGAGTGTGGATAATTATTTTCAAATCATCTCCTGTTAGAAACACTTCTACAGGTCAAATGTTCTTTGGCCTTTATGTTTGGCTTCACATTTAAGAACCATCCCTGAGATCTATACATTTACCTCCACCCCAACTTAAATTGGTAGTCTAATAGGATAAAAAGCTCTTCATTGCCATATCTTGATCTCTGACCAGTTCCTTAAAAGCAAATAAATATTGTGGTTCTAAACAAAGAACAATCAAAAACTGATGCTGTTACTCCAGTTTGTTTACTGTAAAGTAATAACCCTTTACCACATATGGTAGCTATTAATATGCTGGGAAAGAGGAGAAAGGAAGATATAAATGTATGCTATAAATGTATTTACAATGTTGGACCTGTATGGAGTATATAGATGCAAATTTAAAATTAATGGCTTTAATATAATTTAAGTAGAGCTTTAATTTAATTTAAGTAGACCTGCAATACATCACCCCATAGTGGGAAGATTGTGACTGACCTGCGGGACTACTCAGTCTGCTGTCCAGGTGTTAACAGTTGATGAGCAATCTGGTTTTTCTTCTTACAGATCTTTAGCTTTAAATTAGAGAACTAAAAAAAAGAACCCTTTTTTATGACAGCTTCTTAATCTATACATGAAAAACAAACAGGCAAATAAATCAATGCAAAGTGACCTACGCATTGACTGTGAACAAAGATGAAACCATTTGCTCAACAGGCTTGGGGGGAAAAGTTTGGGGGGAAAAACTGAAGAGCAGTTTCTACTGCCAGTTACATTCTCTCCCCAGCATCAACTGTGCTGTCTTTTTTGTGTGTGTGTGTGTGCCTTCGAGTCAGTGTTGACACCTGGCGACTGCCTGGACTAATCCCTGCAGTTTTCTTGGCAAGATTTTGGAAGTGGTTTGCCATTGGCTGCTTTCTGGGGCTGAGAGAAAGTGACTGCCCCAAAATCACCCAGCTGGCTTCATGCCTAAGGTGGGACTAGAACTCATGTCACCTGGTTTCTAGCCTGGTGCATTAACCACTACACCAAATTGGCTTTCTCTATAATATTGCATATTCTGCATTGCCCTGAGTTTCTCAACTGATCAAGGAAAAGGTCCTCAAAATACAACAGTTGGTTTTGCCCATGAGGGGTGCTTGCCTTCATACTATGCTTTCATATCATGTTACAAGCATGGATACCTGTATTTTGCTCAAGAAATAAAATGCACTTGAAGACAAGGGTTAGGGTTGCCACTGGAGTCCTTGGTGCTCTCTGAGCCTGGTTGTTTGTTTGCAGATGATTGTTTGCTAATGTTTAATTACCCAACTAGATAACATCATCAACACTAGCTAACATCATGTACAAAAATGCTAGGGAATTCCTAGAAGCTTGGCATTCAGACAAATCAGCCATCAATAGACACATAGAGATAAACCACATTTACACACCATTCAAAAGAGGCAATAAAAAAGCTAAGACAAACCATCAGGCAGAAAACAGTACCATAATCAAGGAACTACCCAGGAGAAAACCATACCCCCACCAAAACTGGAAGCGCAAGCTAATGTAGATAAACAGAGAGCAAACCCCACACTCACTTGCACTGATGATGTTACCTAGTTGGGTAATGAAACATCTGCAAGCAAACAACCAAGCTCAGAGAGTACCAAAGACTCCACAGTTCAACCTTGAGCTACATGTATTTTATTTATTTATTTATTTTTATTGATTTTATTTATTGGATTTATCACCACCCAACTCCCCCAAGGGGGACTCTTCTATATATATATTCTCTTCTATTGGAGATCTCTCTCTCTCTCTCTCTCCCCCCCCCCCCCCCCATACACACACACACACATACAGGAGCTGAACCAATTGGGCTGCTTTTGATGCCATGCAGTAAAGAAATTGGACAGCTCCAGTGCCCTCATTGGTACAATAAACTGTACAAACACAATTGTGTATTCAAAGAACAGTGGCCTCACCCTGGACTTGATTTTCTTGACAGAGCAGTGGCAATGTGATCTGAAGGGAGAGTTACATCTATCCCCTCTGTCATGGTCAGATCACGCCCTGATAGCCTTGAGTTTCTCTTACACTGCCCCCCTCTGCATGGAGGCAGGACCCATTCGATTGGTCCACCCTCAGTGACTGATGGACCTGATGGGGTTTCAGAGGGAGCTGGGGATTATACCTGAGGATCTGCTGCATGGTCCAGCGGAGGCCCTGGTTGCTGCCTGGAATAAGGAGGTAGCACGAGCCTTGGACAGGATCGCACCTGTGCGACCTCTCTTGTCCCATCGAACCCGGCACTCCCCGTGGTTTACAGAGGAGTTGAGGGTTCTGAAGAGGATTAAGAGACATCCAGAGTGCCACTGGAGGAAAACAAGGACCGAACCCAACCGAACAGAAGCTAGAGCCGTTATTAAGGCCTATCTTGTGATAAGAGCGGCAAAACGTCAATATTTCTTCGTTCTTATTGCATCTGCAGAATGCCGTTCAGCAGCCCTGTTTAAAGTCACCCAATCCCTTTTGAGAAAGGTGGGCTCAGCGACAGTTTTCTGGGCATCAGCAGGATAAAATCACTCGGATCTGTTCCAAGTTGGACTCCAAGCATGAGGCATGGTCTGTGAAGATGCCGAGGGAGCGTACTTACCCAGTTATCTGGGAACAGTTTGATCCTGTTGGGCCTGAGGAAGTGGACAGGTCCTCCGGACTGTAAATGCCATCACTTGTGAACTAGATCCATGCCCCTCCTGGCTGGTGAAGGCAGCTCGGGAGGAGATATGTGGTTGGGTCCAGATGATGGTAAATACATCCTTGGGAGAGAGGGTGTTCCCAGCTGACTTTAAGGAGGTGCTGGTGCACCCCCTCCTCAAGAAACCATCACTGGACCCTGTTGTACTGGGCAATTTTTCTCCAGTCTCCCACCTCCCCTTTTTAGGGAAGGTGGTTGAGAAAGTGGTGGCATTGCAGCTCCAGAGAATTCTGGATGAAACAGATTATCTAGACCCCTCCCAGTCAGGTTTCAGGCCAGGATATGGGACGGAGACTGCATTGGTCACACGGATGATCTCTGGCGGGAGCGGGATGGGGGCAGTGCATCCATCCTTGCTCTTCTTGACCTCTCAGTGGCTTTTGATACCATCAACCATGGTATCCTTTTGGGGCGACTCAGGGAACTGAGGGTGGGTGGCGTGGTTTTGTGCTGGTTCACCTCCTTCCCCCAGGGCCGGTCCCAATCGGTGTTGATGGGGAGTGAGAGGTCCGACCCACGGCCCCTCCTTTGTGGGGTGCCACAGGATTCGGTACTCTCTCCACTCCTTTTCAACATCTACATGAAACCACTGGGCGAGATCATCCGTCACCATGGGATGAGGTATTATCAATATGCTGATGATACCCAATTATACATCTCTGTCCCGGGTGAGGTAAGTGATGCGGTAACTGCCCTCTCTCGGTGCCTGGGGGCTGTGGGGGTCTGGATGGGGAACAACAGGCTTGAGCTGAACCCTGGTAAGACGGAGTGGCTGTGGATTAAGGGCTCCTCTGTATCCGGGAATTAACCATCTTTAGTTCTGGATGGGGTTGCACTGCCCCAGACAGACCCAGTGCAGAATCTGGGGGTCCTCCTGGACTCACGACTGCTGCTCAAAGAGCAGGTGGCAGTCATGACCAGGAGGGCCTTTGGTCAACTTCGGGTTGTGCGCCAGTTACACCCTTTCCTGGATCAGGAGGCCCTCCAAACAGTCACTCATGCCCTGGTCATCTCCCATATAGACTATTGCAATGCTCTGGGGCTACCCTTGAAGAGTATCTGGAAGCTACAGCTGGTCCAGAATGCAGCCACGCAGGCAATTCTGGGTGCCCAAAGATCGGCACATGTAACACATTTGCTGCGTGATCTGCATTGGGTACCAGTTTGCTTCTGGGTCCAATTCAAGGTGTTGGTTATCACCTTTAAAGCACTACATGGCAAGGGTCCACGTTACCTCAGGGACCGTCTCATCCCCATTACATCAACCCATCCCACCCGGTCATGCAGAGAGAGCATGTTATGGACCCCGTCTACAAGAGAATTCCATCTGGCGGGGTCCAGGAAGCGGGCCTTCTCTGCAGTGGCTCCCGCCCTTTGGAACATTCTTCCCCTAGAGGTGAGGCAAGCCCCATCTCTCCTGACCTTTCAGAACAAACTGAAGACCTGGCTCTGCCATCTTGCGTGAAGCAGGAAGGTGTCCTGTTCCAACTGAGGCACGACACAAGGAGTGGTGTTAGCAATACTTTATTAGTTAGTAAAACAAATCCTTAGCTGGCTAATGGAACTGCAGTTCCATTAAGTCATCTTCCACAAATAATTCTTTATGGTGCAGAGTGGTAGGTGGCAGTATTGCAACTGAAACTGAAACTCTCCCCACGACCTGAGTTCGATCCCAGTTGGTTTCTCAGGTAGCTGGCTCCGGGTCGTCGACTCAGCCTTCCATCCTTCCAAGGCCGGTAAAATGAGTACCCAGCTTGCTGGGGGAAAGGTAATTACAGCTGGGGAAGGCAATGGCAAACCACCCCACTCTATAGTCTGTCAGGAAAACATTGCAAAAGTGGCATCTCCCCAGGGGTCACATGACTTGGTGCTTGCACAGGGGAACCTTTCCTTCCTCCTCTACTAAACCAGTAAAGAAACTCATAACCATATTAGTAACACCACCTATCTTCCAGCCCTTCTTTCCTTAAAGATTAATTTCTTGTCAACAAATGACATCACAGTTAATAGGGAAACAGCATGGAGTTGCAATATTGTGAAGAAGATGCGTAGATTCTGGTTTTTGGAGTGAACAAAATATAATAAAGAACACAGTGTTACATGCAGTCTTAATAATGAGTGGACTTCATCTTGGAGACAAGTTAGGGCCCTGCCTGCAATCACTGCCTCATTAGCTGATGCATTTTCAGTCAAGCTGTGCTTTTAGAATACAGCTGTCTAATCATGTTGACAAAAATAGCCATTCCATGAATTTACAAGTAAAGTAGATGAAAATACCACCCTTCTTTTTTTGCTTGGCTTTTCTTTTTGCAAATGTGCACTGCAGCTGCATTCAGAAGTATACTTAAAAGTCAATTCCATTGGCCCAGAATTTGCCTACCTAGAGATGTAGCCTAAGGATTGGAATTAAAAGACCTTACGTTCTTCATCAAGGACGTAATTATATCACGTTATGATTATTATGATAATTAATTTAGATCAGGACAATATGTTGATAACTGGGTGCTGCATTTAACAGGTCTGTGGGGACCAAGAGCCATTGGGAGGGTGATACAAAGATAGCAGACCACATGAAGCAGTTTGGATGAGGTTGGGATTTTTTCCCTGCTTTTTGGAGGTAATTTTTGTCTTTTCTTTTTAAAATTATGATACGTTTACTTTAAACTTACACCACAGTTTGCATGCATTTCCTATATATCAAGATAGTAAGAAACCAGAGTTCAGCAATGCAGTGAGAAGGGTTTAGAAGAATAATGAAATCTGGGGCTATTCCTAGTGCTTGTGTCAAATACTGAGCATGTCTGGCTTAGATGATTATGCAAGACAGTGTATGAAATGAATGGAATTATGGCTATCATAATAATTTCTGTACATAATTTCCATGTTCAGAGACCTATAACACTGAATCCTAGTTGCTGGGAACTAAGCAAAAAATTACCTTGAGACCCTGCTTGTGTGCTTCCCAGGGGCATCTTATTGGGCAGCGTGAGAAACAGAATGGTGGACTAGATAGGTTTTTAGTGTGATGCAGCAGGGTTGTCCCTCAGTTCTTACTACTTGGTAAAACAGAAGAGACTCATTATCCAAATTCCTAGTAATTATTCTTTCTGTCAGTTTTATGGGCCCTTGTTCTTTTGGAGTGATAATCAGATGCTGATTATTTAGGTCTGACTGCTCATTGGAAGGACAGATGCTGAAGCTGAAGCTCAAATACTTTGGCCACCTAATGCGAAGAGAGGACTCACTGGAAAAGACCCTGATGCTGGGAAAGACTGAAGGCAAAAGGAGAAGGGGACGGCAGAGGATGAGATGGTTAGATAGCATCACCGATGTAATGAACATGAATTTGAGTAAACTCCGGGTGACAGTGGAGGACAGGAAGGCCTGGCGTGCTATGGTCCATGAGGTCACGAAGAGTTGGACACGACTAAATGACTGAACAACAACAAAATACTTAGGTATATGGTGTACATCTTGTTCTTCATTAAGGTTACCCAAACTGGGCTGCCAATCTCTCTCTCTCTCTCAGATTGGCACAATCCCAAGGGATTCTTGGCTTGGTGCCATCTAGTGATCACCTGAATGTTTGCACATCTAAGCCTATTTTCATTAACTTTCACATATATGCAAGCATGCTCATCCTTGCATTCCCTAGGCAAAGCAAAGAAAAGGAATAAGAAACTACTATGAGTGAGACTCTCATAGTGACAAGAAACATTGCTTCAGAGGTGACTGGATATAAGTACCTATGCATGGAATTGGGCCACAACAACAAGCTAGGGCTGCTGTTGGTGCACTGATCACCTAGGTGCCCAGGAGTAGCCCTCCATTAGCTCCTGGATCTCATAATGGGTCTGGTGTCAGGTCAACCTCCATGCACTAGAGGAGGGATTTGGTGTAGCTTATGAGCCACCCAGAGTCACTGAGAGTTGGGTGGCATACAAGTTTAAATTGTTGTTATTGTTGTTAAGTTCATGGCCTCCATGGTGACCATGGGCTTGGCACAAATAATCACAGTGCACCCAGCTATGGGAATCCACATGCTTGATCTGCTCTTTACTTTGAAGGAGGTGAGATCTGAGGATGGAGGACACTGAAATTTGTCATGGTCAGATCACTTCCTTGTCAAATTATGGATCACAGATGCTCTGGACCCCCCTAAGAGAAGTTAATCCTTAAGAATGGTGCACCCCAGGTATCTTAGAGACCCAGAGGATTTCCAGAGGGCACTCAGGGTTTTTCCCCATGTTTGGTGGGCTTTCTGTCTTTTACCTGGTCAATTTCTAGAATTTGGAAGTGGCCAGAGCACGAGATGAGATTGTGCCAGCAAGGCCTCTTCCCAGGCACTGATGCCAAGTGGCTCCTTAGCTTACTGAGGAGCAGAGGAAATTAAGTGAATGAAAAGTTGTCTAAAGCAACAGTGTTGGAAAACCAGAAGTGGAAATGACTGAGCATTGGTAAATGCTTATGTTTGAGCCTAGATAGTAATGATGCAAGTGGTGAAGCATCAATTCTTCTTGCACTTCATTGCATCTGCAAATTCCTACCTATCAGTCCTTTCCCTAAAAGAGTCAGAGTAGCTCAGACAATTTTAGGGAAAGATTGGTGGGCAAAATGCCTGCAGGCATTCCAGATGAATATGCACCAATTGGGCAGAGTCTACTGTGGTGAGTAAGGGAGCATTTTGTGTTGCCTTTGGGGATTCTTTTGAACCTGTGGAGCTTGAGAAAGGAAATACTTCTTTGTATTTTGAACTCTGTCATCTACAAGTTTGATCCATTTCCCTCCAGGCTCCTTTGAATGGCTAGGTGGAGTGTGAGTGAGAGATCCAGGAGATAAGCAATGGTTTCCTGAGAAAGGGTCTAATGTTGCCTGCTTTAAAGAAGCCAGTAATGCACTTTCTTGGATCTGGCCATTTTTTAAAACTTTCACCCAGTCTTCAACATTCTATTTTTAGAGAAGTTTGTTGAGAAGGTGGTGGGGAATCAGCTGTAGAGGACTGCCCTGTCACTGCAGGATCACACCAATTTTAACAGCTATTTTGCAGGTTACCACTAGACTTATTGGCCCAATTCAGAGTGCTGCTTATTAGTTTTAAAGCCCTATTCATGCAGCACCATGCAGCATCAGTCAATGCCTTGTCAGAATTGAATCTGCCTGCCTGCTCCAAACATCTAGAGAAGGTCTCTTAAGAATCCTCACCCAGATGAGTACATGGGTATGGGCTAAGCAACAAGCCTTCTTTGGAACATGCTTCTCCCAGAAGTTCACTGAACCCCATCCTTTGTTGTTGCATATTACAATTAGTAAAAATGGAATCATTCTAACATGTTCTCAGCTCTAGTTGACTGTGGGCATTCATCATGGGTAATTTTTATGATATGTATTATTACTGTATGTTATTTTTATGCTTTGATTTTCACTGCCTGGAGTCTGTCTGGATTGGGATGGTCTATAAATATTGTAAAATAAATAAAATAGTACACAAAGGAAATTAAACTTATAAAATTGGAAAAAAGGAATATAGTTTATACCAACATATTCAGTATACCTTTTCATACTTCTCTGTCCCTGCAAACCATCCTTGCTTCCACCATGTCATTCATTGCTTCATATATTGCACTTTATTCACTTTTTTCTTTTTGAGAATCTCATCAATTCCATCCAGCCACAAGTTTCCTAGTCTTTCCTCTTGACCCATTCATTCTTCCTTCATATGTTTGTTTTACTACTCGATCCTTCTTCATTCTCAACATACTTTATTCATACAGACTCCAGGCACTGAGAGGGGGTGGTCACAGCATCACTTAAGTCACCCGGGATGGAGATGTATAATTGGCTATCATCAGCATATTGATACCTCATCCCGTGGTGACAGATGACCTCACCCAGCAGTTTCATGTACATGTTAAAAAGGAGCGGGGTGAGTACCAAACCCTGCAGCACCATACACAGGAGGGGCCACTGGCCCGACCTCTTGCTCCCTATCAACACCGATTGGGACCGGCCCCGGAGGAAGGAGGTGAAACAGCACAAAACTGTGCCACCCGCCCCCAACTCCCTTTTGTTGTTTATTCGTTCAGTCGCTTCCGACTCTTCGTGACTTCATGGACCAGCCCACGCCAGAGCTTCCTGTCGGCCGTCACCATCCCCAGCTCCCCCATGGTTGAGTCTGTCACCTCCAGAATATCATCCATCCATCTTGCCCTTGGGCGGCCCCTCTTCCTTTTGCCTTCCACTTTCCCTAGCATCAGCTTCTTCTCCAGGGTATCCTGTCTTCTCATTATGTGGCCAAAGTACTTCAGTTTTGCCTTTAATATCATTCCCTCAAGTGAGCAGTCTGGCTTTATTTCCTGGAGTATGGACTGGTTTGATCTTCTTGCAGTCCAAGGCACTCTCAGAAGTTTCCTCCAACACCACAGTTCAAAAGCATCTATCTTCCTTCGCTCAGCCTTCCTTATGGTCCAGCTCTCACAGCCATAGGTTACTACAGGGAATACCATTGCTTTAACTATGCGGACCTTTGTTGTCAGTGTGATGTCTCTGCTCTTAACTATTTTATCAAGATTTGCCATTGCTCTCCTCCCAAGAAGTAGACGTCTTCTGATTTCCTGGCTGCAGTCAGCATCTGCAGTAATCTTTGCGCCTAGAAATACAAAGTCTGTCACTGCCTCCACTTTTTCTCCCTCTATTTGCCAGTTATCAATCAAGCTGGTTGCCATAATCTTGGTTTTTTTGAGATTTAACTGCAACCCAGCTTTTGCACGTTCTTCTTTCACCTTCGTCATAAGGCTCCTCAACTCCTCCTCGCTTTCAGCCATCAAAGTGGTATCATCTGCATATCTGAGATTGTTAATGTTTCTTCCAGCGATTTTAACTCCAGCCTTGGATTCCTCAAGCCCAGCACGTCGCATGATGTGTTCTGCGTACAGGTTGAATAGGTAGGGTGAGAGTATACAGCCCTGCCATACTCCTTTCACAATCTTAAACCAGTCCGTTGTTCCGTGCTCTGTTCTTACTGTTGCTACTTGGTCGTTATACAGATTCCTCAGGAGGCAGACAAGATGACTTGGTATCCCCATACCACCAAGAACTTGCCACAATTTGTTATGATCCACACAGTCAAAGGCTTTAGAATAGTCAATAAAACAAAAATAGATGTTTTTCTGAAACTCCCCGGTTTTCTCCATTATCCAGCGGATATTGGCAATTTGGTCTCTAGTTCCTCTGCCTTTTCTAAACCCAGCTTGTACATCTGGCAATCTGGCAAGGTCCCTTGTCCTTCCTATTCTATTGTCTTCTTCCACTTCCGCACATTGCTTGTTTAAAAATGATTCCTTATCTCTTCTGGCTAACCTCTGGAATTTTGCATTTAATTGGGCATATCTCCCCCTATCACTGTTGCCTTTTGCTTTCCTTCTTTCTTGGGCTACTTCCAGTGTCTCAGCAGACAGCCATCTTGCCTTCTTGGTTTTCTTTTTCTTTGGGACATTTTTTGTTGCCGCCTCCTGAACAATGTTGCGAACTTCTGTCCATAGTTCTTCTGGGACCCTATCTACTAAATCTAGTCCCTTAAATCTATTCTTCACCTCCACTGCATATTCCTTAGGAATATTAGTGAGCTCATATCTAACTGATCTGTGGGTCTTCCCTATTCTCTTTAGTCTGATTCTAAATTTTGCAATAAGAAGTTCGTGATCTGAACTACAGTCAGCTCCAGGTCTTGTTTTTACCGACTGTATAGATGTCTGCCACCTTTGGCTGCAAAGGATGTAGTCAATCTGATTTCGGTGTCGACCATCTGGTGAAGTCCATGTATAAAGTCGTCTTTTAGGTTGTTGGAAGAGAGTGTTTGTTATGCACAGTGAGTTGTCTTGGCAAAATTCTATCAGCCTATGTCCTGCTTCATTTTGCTCTCCCAGACCATGCTTGCCTGTAATTCCAGGTGTCGTCTGACTACCCACCTTAGCATTCCAGTCTCCTGTAATGAAAATAACATCTCTTTTTGGTGTATTATCCAGTAGGTGCTGCAGATCCTCATAGAACTGATTAACTTCTGCTTCTTCAGCATCTGTGGTTGGGGCGTATATTTGGATCACTGTGATGTTAAATGGCTTACCCTGAATTCGAATTGAGATCATTCTATCGTTTTTTGGATTGTATCCAAGCACTGCTTTAGCCACTTTATTATTAATTATGAAGGCTACTCCATTTCTTCTGTGGTCCTCTTGTCCACAGTAGTAGATCTGGTGGTCATCTGATGTGAAGTGGCCCATTCCAGTCCATTTCAGTTCACTGACACCTAAAATGTCTATATTTAATCTTGACATCTCACCAATAACCACATCCAATTTGCCCTGGCTCATAGATCTTACATTCCAGGTTCCTATGGTGTGTTGATCTTTAGAACATCGGATTTGTCGTTCACCACCAGCACCGTCGGTCGCTAGCCGTCCTTTCGGCTTTGAGCTAGCTGCGTCATCACATCTGGGGCTAGTTGAACTTATCCTCTGTTCCTCCCCAGTAGCATTTTGACCATCTTCTGACCTGGGAGTCCCATCTTCCGATGGTATACCGACATATCTCTGGTTGTACTGATCCATTTAGTTTTCACGGCAAGGATACTGGGGTGGGTTGCCATTACCTTCCCCAGGGATCATATTTAGTCTGACCTCTCTGCCACGACCTTCCCGTCTTGGGTGTCCCTTCACGGTTTAGCTCATGGTTTCATTGAGGTGCTCAAGCTCCAGCACCACGACAAGGTAACGATCTCCTTTGCTGGAGCCCCAACTCCCTAAGCCAACTCAAAAGGATACCATGGTCGATAGTATTGAAAGCCGCTGAGAGGTCAAGAAGAGCAAGGATGGATGCACTGCCCCCATCCCGCTCCTGCCAGAGATCATCCAAAAGTGCGACCAATGCTGTTTCCGTTCCATATCTGGGCCTGAAACCCAACTGAAAAGGGTCCAGATAATCTGTTTCATCCAGGATCCTCTGGAGCTGCAATGCCACCACTTTCTCAACCACCTTCCCTAAAAAGGGGAGGTGGGACACTGTACAAAATTTGTCCAGTATGATGAGATCCAGCAATGGTTTCATGAGGAGGGGGTGCACCAGTCCCTCCTTCAAGGATGAATTCACCATTGCCTGGACCCACCCACACATCACCTCCCAAGCTGCCTTCACCAGCCAGGAGGGGCATGGATCTAATTGGCAAGTGGTGGCATTTACAGTCCGGAGGGCTCTATTTCCTTGGGCCCAACAGAATCAAACTGTTCCCAAATAAAAAGGTAAGTATGTTCCCCAGGCATCTCCACAGGCCATGCCACATGCTTGGCATCCAACCTGGCATGAATCCAAGCAATTTTATCCTCCAGATGCCCAGAAAACTCCTCTGCGTGGCCGTGTAGGTGGGTCACTGGGCCCACTTTCCCCAATAGAGATCAGGTGATCTTGAACAGGGATGCTCGGTGGCATTCTGCGGATGCAATAAGAGTGGAGATTGTTGATTATCGGGATCCAGGAAGAGAGCCGTTTCTCTGCTGTGTCCCCCACCCTGTGGAATACATTGCCCTTGGAGATGAGGCAGACCCCCACTCTCTCAGCCTTCCAAAAGATAGTGAAGACCTGGCTCTGCCACCTCGCTTGGGGTGGGAGGGGGGCAATCAGTCATGGGGGTGGTTAGTGCCTTGAAGAGGCCCTGGGAATTATATGTATTTAAATTAAGATCTCTTGATTCGCCATCTTGGATTTTATACTTTATATTTATATGTATATTTTTATGAAGAATTTTGTTTTGTATTTTAATCTGTAGTTATTTTAATTTTATTGTAAACTGCCCAGAGTCGCTCTTAGTGAGATGGGCAGTGACAAAAAATGAAATACTTTAATTCCATACCGCTCTTATCATGTTCAACAGCTAGCCTTCAACTCCACATTTGCACAAAACATTCCATAGTTCAAGCCTATACACCAGTGCTTTCCAAAGTGCCGCCGTTAGTGACACACCAACAGCAGCAGTGGCGGCGCGGGGGCGCGTGCGTGTGTACGGCAGCACGGGGCGCGGCAGCGGCGGTGTGAACGGCAGTAGCGGCAGTGGTGTGTACGGCAGCGGTGGCGGCAGCGGCGGCCTCGCTAAAACGCGGAAGTGCTGATGGCGCGCCGCTGCCGCCACCATGCACACTGCCGCCGCCGTGCGCGCCCCCATGCCGCCGCTTCGCGACACACTAAATGTGTTGCGACACACTAAAGTGTCACGACACACAGTTTGGAAAGCTATGCTATACACTTTATCATACACCTTCTCTAAATCTACAAAGGTACAATAGACTTTTCCCCTGATATTTACATGTTTCTCAATAGCCTGCTGAAGAACAAAATTCTGGTCTACACACTGTGGAATCAACACAGGACTTAAAGCACAAATAATCAAGGCTGACTGCAATCTTTATTGATACAGTGTGCACCAGAGGGGTCCTCACCAAGATGGTGGGTGCCTCCCCTGTAGACAAAAGAAATGCACTGATATTTATGCATTACAGAAAAGGAAATGATGTAAGCATAGTACATATTCATATGATGATGCAGGCATATATACATATTCATAAGCAATAGATCTCAAGTTACTTTCTGTCCTGCTTATCTACATACTCTGAAGAAAGCCATTGTCTTAGTGGGAAGAAGGGAGGGAGCAAACTTCTTGAATATAGAGATTCATGGGTTGCTATGGGAATGTCCTGATAAAAGTTAGCAAAAGCTGCAGAAGCTGGTGTGAGATAGCTTCCAAGGGTGTTGCCACATACCTTTATGTTTCAATTTGGTTTAAACGGGACCGTTCATCTGAAAAGGTATTTATCTCACAACACCACCTTCCCAAATTTTGGATTTTCTTCATTTTTTAAAGTTTTTTTAATCCCGCCTTTATTATTTTTATAATTAACTATAATTTTGACATGAATTTGAGTAAACTCCGGGAGACAGTGGAGGACAGGAAGGCCTGGCATGCTATGGTCCATGAGGTCACGAAGAGTCAGACACGACTAAATGACTGAACAACAACAACAACAATTTTCCCCACAACAACAACCCTGTGAGGTGAGATGGGCTGAGAGAGAGTGACTGGCCCAAGGTCACCCAGCCGGCTTTCATGCCTAAGGTGGGACTAGAACTCTCAGTCTCCTAGTTTGCCATTGGCTCCTTCCTAGGCCTGAGAGACAGGGACTGGCCCAAGGTCACCCAGCCGGCTTTCATGCCTAAGGCGGGACTAGAACTCTCAGTCTCCTGGTTTCTAGCCTGGTGCCTTAACCACTAGACCAAACTGGCTCTCTTTTGTCACCTCTAATGCCCTTTCAATCAGAAGTTGGCAAACATTTCGCAGACACATAATAAACTAATACTTCTGTAGCATTTGCATTTACTCGGGCTATCTTTGCCTTTGCATGGGGGAATAGTGGCATTCTCCCAATCATCAGGCACAGATGCAGTCTTCACAAACACATTATACAAACTGCATAGCTACTTCATAAGCAACTACATCCCATATTTTAACATTTTTCCAGTTATTGTATACCGGCTACTCATGCAGGCTTGCCATCTGTCAACATTCTCACAGCATTTATGACTTTTCATCAATTCTTTCTTTCACATGAACTTCTGCAGCATTTGTTCCAATCCCACTCTTTAATATATCAATGTCATTCCCATACAAACCTTTAAAATGTTCCTTCCAGCATCCCCTCACTTCAGTTTCATCCCAAGTCATTTCATCATTTTAAAATTCCATTCACTGTGCTTGAGGTTCCTTGCTGAACTCTTCACTTGCTTCCAAAACTATTTTTTATTTCCATCAAAATCACTCTGCGTTCTCTCTTCCTCTTTAAATTTAACTGTACCTTGCTCTTGTTGACAACATTCTTTGCAGCTATATTTTTCTCTATATATATTCTATACAATATTCTTCTCTTATCCTCATTTTTATCAGCACCATTCTTCAATATACATTCTTTATTATTTCCAATGTAACTGAATGTAAGAAAGAATTTATCTAAAGAGGATTGGGACTCTCTGTAAAGCATGATAACTCTATGAAAACTGATTAGAATACTGTAGGACCAAATTTGGTATAGGACAAGAAGCCCCCCCAAAAAATCAAGTTTGAAATGGACCAAAAGCTGTGTAGAACTAGATTCCTGAAAAATTCCCCCAATACTTCCCTATTTCCAATTACCCCACCTAAGAAACAGCTCAACATGTTGGCAAATGCTCCATTCTATCCCTCCCCACTCCCACCCCCAGCATTCCCTTCTGTTCACATGACCCAGAATGGGACGTACAGAGGCCACCCCTTCCTGTACCCAAAAACACAGGCAGCTGCAAAGAGATGCACAGAGAGACATACCCAAATGGAGCATGTTACTTTGATACACAGAAGAAAATGCATGTGTCTTCTGGCTATAGCTGCTAAAGAGGTTGTAAAGAATTCCAGAAGCCAGGCTCTGCTCTGCATGTTTTTTCTGTCTTGTTTGCTCATCCACAGCTTGCTTAATTATTTATTGATTTGTTTGTTCTTTTATTTATTACTTCAATTCATATAGCCGCCCACTCAGCCTACGACTCTGGGTGGCTAACAATCCATGAAAAATAACCATAAATTATAAAAAAAGCACAAATAGCATCTCATGCTCAGGGTGACTCATAGGCACACAATCTCATCACCAAAGTTGGCCTCACCCAGCAGCCTGGCCCATTGTGCAGAGGAAGAACCTCAAGAGCATCTTCAGCACCTCAAGAGGCCAGCAGGGTTGGGACCATCTGAATCTCAGGGGGAAGCTCTTCCATAAGGAAGGTGCCAGGACAGAGAATCACATGTCGTGGGTCCCATCAGATGGAATTGTTCAATGGAGGGGACCTGAAGTATGCCCACTCTGTCAGATTTTGTGGGTTGGGCAGAAATAATTGGATACAGGTCATCCAGCAAATAAGCCAGCCCTGTCTCGTGAAGGGCTTTATGGGTACTAATCAGTACCTTAAATTGCAGTATTTCACTTCATCATTCCACCAAGCATCCTCTTTCATATTTCCCATTAGTACAACTCTGAACATTTCTGTGGCCCTTTGTAATATTTTATTTATTTATTTATTTTCTATCCCGTCTTTATTATTTTTATAAATAACTCAAGACGGTGAACATACCTAATACTCCTTCCTCCTCCTCTTTTCCCCACAACAACAACCCTGTGAGGTGAATTGGGCTGAGAGAGAGTGACTGGCCCAAGGTCACCCAGCTGGCTTTCATGCCTAAGGCGGGACTAGAACTCACAGACTCCTGGTTTCTTGTCCAGCACCTTAACCACTAGACCAAACTGGCTCTCTTGAATATAATTCTTATTATATAATACAAGAATAATACAATACAATATACAATATACAATACAATATAAAAGAATATAATACAAGAAGAATACAAGAATATAATTCTTGTAGCTATTCCAAGCGGCTTCCACATTCTTTTTCTTTTTGTCCACTTGTCATTCATTCTTCTGAGAGATTATCTGCTGATACTTTTTCATAAAAGCTCATACTTTCTCTTTTGAATCTTCCTTCTTTCACTCTAATTTCTTTTACTTTTTTTTTCTCCATGTCCATTTTCCCCAAGATCCACCCTTCACACTACCAAATGATCTGCCCCACATTTAGAGTCTCTCATCACCCTTTTATCATTCAGTAGTTATCTCAGTCTCACTCGCTGGATCGTCACCTTGTTGTGGTGAGTGGGCTTGTGTGTTCCCAATGAACCCTGTGAGCGAAGCCGTCGGGAGTCATGTACTCCTGGTAGGGTCACCCATGGCGGTAAGGTCCAGGGGGAGGAACCAGACAAAGAACGATCCAAGAAAGTCCTCAACGGCAGAACAGGCAGAAGATAACAAGGTGTATTGTTACAACGGCTGCGAAGGCGGATGAAGGCTGCAGCAGACAAAAGGTCACCAATCGTCATGGTATCCATGCCATTGGATTAGAGCCTTTTTCTGAGAAGGTTGTGTGCTGATCGTTGTGCACCGATCTCCACACATAAAACAAATTCACGCACAGGCGTCTTCCAACCACACCAAACCCAAAACAACCAAAAGTCCCATGGCGATTGATGAATGGCAACGGGGGCAGGACTGTGAAATCCGGAAGCTCCTAGTCATGAACCAGCACATGGGCGGTGGATACGGATTCAGTCGCCCTGACTCAAGGATCGAGGCAGTTGAGTAGTTCGGCAGCTGTATCCACGACTGAGCAGCCCAATTTAGGATCCACTCTGCTCACCCCATGTGGGGAGGGGGCTAGGAAAGGTGCCCTAAACATAGTCTGCCTCATTTTCTCCCTGACTGGATTACCGCGACCAGTGGGGTCACCATCTAGCGGTCGTAAAAAACACATGAATTTTGGAACATGGAATATACGGACACTGCAAGACAATATGGATAGTGAACGACCTGAACGTAGGACTGCCATTATTGCAAGGGAGCTGAGACGTTTTAATATTGATATAGCAGCACTCCAAGAAACTCGAAGAGCAGGAGGACAGTTGAAGGAAGAAAAAGGAGGTTATACCTTCTTTTGGAAAGGACTGCCTGAACAAGAACGACGAATACATGGGGTAGGCTTTGCTATCAAAAACGACCTTGTGAAGCTCTTGTCAGAAGTTCCCACTGGGATTAATGAACGACTCTCAACTCTCCGAATAAAACTCGCCAGAAACCAACAGGCAACTATCCTAAGTGCTTACGCACCAACACTAGATGCAGATGAGGATATAAAGGAAAATTTTTATACCCAGCTGGACACCATCTTATCAGAGATACCAAAGGAGGATAAAATTATCCTCCTGGGCGATTTCAATGCAAGAGTTGGGCGTGACTTTGATTTGTGGCCAGGGATCATTGGGAAAGAAGGAGTTGACAACAGCAACACGAATGGAATCTTACTTCTGACTAAATGTGCAGAGCATAACCTTGTCATTACTAACACACTCTTTCGCCAGAAAAATAAATTTAAAACATCATGGAAGCACCCACGGTCGAAGCACTGGCATCTTTTAGGTTATGTAATTGTCCGTGCTAGAGATCGCCGTGATGTACTTCTCACCAGAGCCATGACGAGTGCCGATGACTGCTGGACAGACCATCGATTAATTTGATTCACGATAGCCATAAAGATTGTCCCTCATCGTAGGCTCCAAGGAAGAAAACCAAGGCGTAAAATGAATACACTGGCCCTTCAAGATCCTATTAAACGAGCTTGCTTTCAATCAACTCTCAAGGAACATCTGCCTATGGAACTTCCTGAAAATGTTGAGGAACACTGGATTATATTGAAGACTTCTATTATTTCAGCCTGTGAACAAACTATCGGATACCAGACTAAGAGACATCAGGACTGGTTTGATGAGAACGATAGTGAGATTGAACATATTATTGACAAGAAAAGGAAAGCCTTCCAGATATGGCAAAAAGATATTAACTGTGCCGTTAAGAAAAAAATCTACGCCAGTGCAAAGGCAGAAGTCCAAAGAAGAACTAGAGAACTTAAGAACATATGGTGGATAAAAAAAGCCCAAGAAACCCAACATTTTGCAGATGCTCATGATGCACGGGGCTTTTTTAATGCCATAAAGGCCATCTATGGACCAACAATCCATGGTACAAATCCCTTACGCTCAGTAGATGGTGCTAAACTTCTAAAGGACAAAGAGTCTATTGCACTGCGCTGGAAAGAGCATTACTACAATCTCCTTAATCATCACTCTACCGTGGCCGATGAAGTCTTCTTGCAAATCCCGCAAAAACAAATAAGAGATGAGCTTGCAGTACCCCCTAGTTTGGAGGAAGTCAGTAAAGCCACTAAACAAATGAAAAATAACAAAGCTAGTGGACCTGATGGGATTCCTGCTGAAGTCTTTAAAGAAGGCAGGCCTGAACTTACACAACAACTTCATAAGCTCATCGAAAAAATCTGGATGAGGGAGGAGATTCCAGCAGACTTTAGAGATGCCATAATTATCACTCTCTTTAAAAAGGGTGATAGAACAGACTGTGGAAAGTATCGAGGCATCTCCCTTATAGCCACAACAGGCAAAATCCTGGCAAAGATCATCGCAAACCGTCTCCTATCTGTATCAGAAGACATCCTCCCTGAAACGCAAAATGGCTTCCGCCCTTCCAGGGGAACAGTGGATATGATCTTCACTGCACGACAGCTTCAAGAAAAATGCAAGGAGCAAAACCGCCCTCTGTGCATGGTGTTTATTGATCTGACTAAAGCTTTTGATACTGTAAATCGTACTGCTCTCTGGACCATCCTTCTGAAAATCGAATGCCCTGATAAATTTGTGAACATCTTGCGGTTACTCCATGACGACATGATGGCAACAATCCTGAATAACAATGGCTCTCAAAGCGATCCATTTAAAGTGGAATCCGGCGTTAAACAGGGATGTGTTATTGCTCCAAACATATTCGCTATCTTCATCGCTATGATTATACACCTTGTTGAAGAGAAACTTCCTACTGGTGTAGAAATTATATATCGAACAGATGGAAAGCTTTTTAATCTTAGTAGGCTGAAAGCAAAAAATAAGGTAATTACAACTTCTGTTATAGAACTTCAATATGCTGATGATAACGTAGTCTGTGCACACTCCGAGGAAGATCTTCAAACTATCCTAAACATCTTTGCAGAAGCATATGAAAAGCTCGGCCTCTCGATTAACATTAAAAAAACCAAAGTGCTTTACCAGCGAGTTCGAACCAATCCCTCTGCAGCGCCATCAATCCAGCTTAAAGGTGTGTCACTAGAAAATGTCCACCACTTTTCTTATCTCGGCAGCCATCTATCTACAAAAGCCAACATTGACGCTGAAATTCAGCATCGCCTGAGCTCTGCGAGTGTAGCTTTCTCCCGAATGAAGCGTAGAGTGTTTGAGGATCGGGACATTCGCAGGGAGACCAAAATGCTTGTTTACAAAGCCATTGTACTACCAACCCTTCTGTACGCCTGTGAAACATGGACCCTCTACAAATGCCACCTCCAACTTCTTGAAAGATTCCATCAACGCTGCCTCCGAAAAATTCTGCAAATTACTTGGGAAGATAGGCGGACTAATGTTAGCGTATTAGAAGAAGCGAAAACCACCAGCATTGAAACAATGATCATCCAACATCAACTTCGCTGGACCGGTCATGTTGTTCGAATGCCTGACCATCGTCTTCCAAAGCAGCTACTTTACTCCCAACTTAAGAATGGAAAACGGAATATTGGTGGACAGCAAAAGAGATTCAAAGATACTCTCAAAGCTAATTTAAAAAAATGTAATATCAGCATTGAGAACTGGGAAGCCCTAACACATGAGCATTTCATTTGGAGGTCAGCCTTTATTAATGGTGCTATGGACTTTGAAGAAGCACGAGTACAGGGCGAAAGGGAGAAAAGAGCTAAAAGGAAGGCACGTCAGGCAAACCCTCATCATGACCGTCTCCCACCCGGAAACCTATGCCCTCATTGTGGGAGGTTGTGCGGATCCAGAATTGGCCTTTATAGCCACTTACGGATCCACTGTTAAAATTTTACCTTTGGAAGACAATCTTACTCGGCTACGAGTGATCGCCAATGAGTATCTCAGTCTTTCATATACAACAGTCAGGTAAGTCATGCTTTTTGGTTCATTCCTTTTCCTTGTGTACATATGAACAGCCTATGTTTAAGCCACTTATTCAAAACAGATTTTTTTCTAAGTATATTTATTTATTTATTTATTTATTTATTTATTTATTTATTTTATTAATCAAATTTATCACCGCCCATCTCTACCGTAGTAGACTCTGGGCGGTTTACAATAAATATTAAAAATTTAAAAAGCTATATGCTTTTTTACATGCTCATCACTCACCATTGTGTTTCATTCTTGGGTCTCCAAATCACCCAGTTACTTTTTCTGTACTCTGTTACCTCATTTCCATCAATCCATTCATGTCATCTAACAGAATAATTTTTTACCTAGATCACATTCTGTTAGAGAATGTTGCCCATTTTTTCTGAAAACTCATCTTTTTTTTTCATTGTTATCATTTGCTGGAGCATAATATACAACTATCACAAAAGATATGAATTCCTATGCTCATACACACCCATAACAATCTAGATGCTCCCAATTCATACCTTTGGACATATATTTCAGTCCTAATGAAACCTACATATTCCCTTTCCTTCGTATATTTATCAACCATCCTCCACAATATAAGCCCACCTTCATTCAGATCTATTAGATGCTCCTCCTTTCTCTTTGGTTTGCAGACACATAGTAGATCTATTTTTCTTTATTTCACTCCATTAATTCATGCTCTTTACCACTTAGACCTTTTACATTCCGAGTCACAATCTTCCATATGCCTTGGTCTTTATGAGATTGTCCCAATGATGTTGACTCCACAGACCATCATGGATTTGATCAATTGAGCCTTTCATATAATGCTTTTTAGTAACATAGAGAATACGTGGACTAGGTTACCAGCTGTGACTGTATCTGCACCACATGCAGAGCATTCTCTACAGCAGGGATTTCCAAAGTTTTCCCGTGGCGACACACCAACCGCCGTTGGTGTGTCACCGTGGGAAAACCCGGAAGTGCCGCCATTGCGGCAGTGTGCAAAAACCCGGAAGCGCTGCTGCCGCTTTCAGGTTTTTACGCGCCGCCGTTGGTGTGTCGCCGCGGGAAAACCCAGAAGCGCTGATGATGATCAGTGTTTCCGGGTTGTGTGGCGACACACCAGACTGTCTGTGGCGACACACTTTTGTGTCGCGACACACAGTTTGGAAAGCTCTGCTCTACAGACTCTACTAATGGTATGGACAATACAGTAAGTGTAGGCACATTTTGGCCAGGATGTCACAAGTGCAACCAAACCTAGTTTTATCCCAAGCATGTTCATACTATTCTATGAAAGCTAGGATCTCAAAACTAGGGACAACCTTGCAAGCCACTGTTACTCTCATCTTGTCAATAGGAAGTACATGTTCTGACTGACACATTCAGGGTGAGAAAAATGGTAAAGATAAAGCAATATATTGAAAATAATGTAATAGCCTCAGTAGCATTGATGATGGTGCCTAAATCTTATGCACAATTTCCTAAGATTTTAGCTTTAAGAAAAAAATTATGGAAGACATACCAAAGACAGGGCCATCAAGTACTATCACTCTTTTGGAGTAGTAATTTCTAAGAATATTTGCATCTGACTTGGTTTTTTATTGGCTAGGTTCATACATTGTGCAAAATCATAATATGGTTTACTTGATTGGGACTTGGCCTGTTCTATGAATCCTGTTTATTCAAGAAAATTTGAATGTTGTTTAGTGTGCTGCTTAAACCTAATCTTCATATCCATATACAATTCAGAGTATGGCACCCAGATTCCCATCATTCTTGACCATTGGCCATTTTGGCTAAGAATTATAAGAGTTGGAATCCAACAATATGTGGAGAGCCATACTTTGCCACCTCCTTATAGAAAGTAAAATAAGCCTCCTTGCCTTGTTGAACTTTTAGTCGCACTCACAATCCAACAGAGTTAGTTGTGAAGATCAGTGGGTTTAAGCACTCCTAACTCTGTGATGGTCTATATCAAATTAATTTCCCATCACTCACACTCCATTAATTCAATAAGGAAAGAAGTTCGTATGTTGTGTATAAAACCTACTTTGTTTTTGTTCTGATCACCTGCTGTCTGGAAGCTGCAATTATGAAAAACTACACTGAACTTAAAAGTCCCATGTATTTTTATAGGCTGCCTGATAAATCAATCTTTATGGTATACTTTGATGGCTAACAATCACTTTCTTGGATTTAACTCTGTTTATGTGATTCTTATGCAAATGAAAAATAGAGACAAAGATTTAAACTCACTAAATGTTTCCCTTAGTTGCAATTCTCACAGAAATATATGTCTTTCCCCTTAGGCAGTTTCCAATCCTCCATTACATAAGTGGCCCAGCCAGTAAAACTGGCTTTTGATAAGTTGCCAATATCAGGATTTGAAAAGTCAGTAAACATCAAAAAATGGCATTTTTCCCCCTTGAATCTGGTCATAACTTGATAGATTTAGTGATGGCACCAACATTTGTGATTACTAGATTATAAACAAATTTGTCTAGTTCATCACTAATAGTATAAATCAAGTGCCATGTTCTGAGAAGTACCTTTCTGGCTTGAAATGTTACATGAAATTCCTAGCATGTGCAAAAAGTTTTCAGTAGAACTCCAAGGCTACTGGCTTTGTATGCAGATTTGCCATTCTTTCATGTTAATTTTTTGTCAGTGTATACCTGGTAGGGCTATCACATACACATTCACTCAAATTCCCCTCTGCATTCTTTCCATGTGAGAAGAGTTGCATCTAACAGAAATGGATGAAGCTTCGAATTTGATTTGTCCCAATTTCTCTTATTTGTAACTTTAAATTATTTTTCCCACTTTAACATCAGTTTGTTTGTGTGTCTTTAAAGTCTATATCAAATGGTGCAAATGCTCATGCAAGTTTTTCCTCTAATAAACCTTTTTTTGTATATCCTTTCCCCTTACTTATTTGGGGAATTTAATTTCCCTGAATTTCCCTTTTAATTGAATTCCATTTAAAATTGTACCCCTGTTGTTTTAGTGACTTTTTATGTGAGCTTTTTTATTGTTAACTTCTTTGATCAAACTTTCTTTATGGAAGACTGTTTTATTGTTTTGTTTAGCATATTTTGTGTACATTTCTCTGAACTTCTTTGGTAGGGGGAGTGATATTAAAATACATAAATATATAAGACACACATGCTATTAAAATGTTTTTTTTAAAAACTGCATTAAAAATTAATAAGAATGCTAATATAGCGGAAAAAGTAATATTTCCTTTCACGTATCTAGGAAAAACAAATCTGCTGTATTTTCATTAAAATGTGAATCAGACCAATGTTCCCCTCTCACTTTTCTATGTTCTATTCTGACTTTATCAGCTGCCATGTGAAGGACTTCTATACATGTATGACATAATTAGACTAAGATTCCACCATCATGGAAACATCATCAATGCTTCCTCCAATTCTTGTGCATGCTTATCTGCATAAATAGATTTTTTTAATATGGCTGCTGAATTGGTTGTTTATGATGGGGCTTGTTCAGTGTGATTTCAGACGTCATATGCATGTTCTTACATTGTATGAGGATTTTAAGAATCTCCATAGTGTAAACTACAAAAGCATTGTAGAAACGCATGTATAAATTCTTTAATATTAACTGCTTACTGTCAATGGTTGGGTTCACACATCATGATAAGTCAGTTTTTTTACCATTATTTGTTATCCATAATAACATACAGTACATCATGCTAAACCAAAAGTGAGAGTTTACAGAGTATAGTGGCTGAATTCACATAACACATTAAGTTAAAAGCAAGAAACGTTGTGGTTTAGTGAAACAGAAATAAAACTTGTGTTGGCTGCTTCTAGTATGCATATTAGTGCTGTTCAAAAAATAGAACAGAAAGATCTGCATGAAAAAGAAAAATAATAAAAATAATTTAACAAGGACAGTTGGTTTTGCTTATATACCAGAATTCAATAAGGAACACAGCAGTGATACTTAATTTAAAAAATGTTTTAAATTCTATATAAATTAGTTAATGGCCTAAATTCACTATTATTTTCTAAAAATGGGAGAGGGGTCCTGGTAGACTTTTGTGCAAGTGTCCACAAGTATACAGATAGGACTGATAGAATAAACATTATATACTTTGACTTTCAAAAATCCTTTAACAAAGTCCCGTTTTGAAAAAGGTAAAGGTTTCCCCCGCACATTTGTGCAGTCGTGTCCGACTCTAGGGGCCGGTGCTCATCTCCGTTTGTTAGCCGAAGAGCCAGTGTTGTCCGAAGACGCTTCCACGGTCATGTGGCCAGCATGACGTGTGCGGAACGCTGTTACCATCCCACCAAAGTGGTACCTATTCATCTACTTGCATTTGCATGCTTTCGAATTGCTAGGTTGGCAAGAGCTGGAGCTAGTGCGGGAGCTCACTCCGCATGCAGGGCTAGGGATTCGAACCTCCGAACTTGCGATCTTCCAATCGACAAGCCTGGCGTCTTACCTGCTGAGCCACCCCTTTTGAAACTCCTCAACAAATTCAGCAGACATAGAATAAGATGACTGGTACCTTTACTGTTTGGTGATTTGCTAAAGAACAGAAAGCAGAGAGTAGGAAAAAATGGGCAGTTTTTGAGTTGGAAGGATATTCATAGTGAGGTTCCCCTGCAATTGGAAAGGAGAATGATACTATTTCATTAATTCATAAATTATCGATAATTGGACTTAGCAGTGAAATGGATAGGTTTCTTGATTTCCAAACCCTTGAGGCTAGTAGATTCAAAAAGGGATTGCAAAACTATAAAAGACTCTCCTCAAACTAGATGAATGGGCCTCAAAATGGCAAATACAGATAAATTTAAACAAGTAGGAAGTGGTACTCATTGCCCCTCCCCCATTCAAATTTTGCATATATGTTAATGGAATCTGAAGTAATAATAAGAAACAAAATCTTAGATCTGCTGCATAACTTGATGAAAATGTCAATAATGTATAGCAGCTGTAAAAAGAAAGGCAAATTCCATGTTTGGAATTGTTATGATTTTAAAAAAATCATCAACAGCCAATCTAGCCATTCTCTACTGAGCATTTGTAGTGAGACTTCAGTTGGACTACAGTTTATCACCACATCTGGAAAAAGATACTGCAGAGCTAGGAAAGGTGTAAAAAAGAGCAACTAACATGATTAAGAGGTTAGAGCAACTTCCCAACCAAAATAAATTACAGAGTTGTAGTTTTTAAAGTAACAGCAAAGATGCATAAGAGGAAACATGATAGAGATATATGATACCATACATGCTAAAGAAAATGTGGATGAAAGGAAGTTTTTCTCCTTTTCTCACAATGTTAGAATGTGAGATCATCCCTTGAAACTATTTGTTGAGTGATTCATGATCAATAAAAGGAAGTACTTCTTTATAAGTACGTTGGCTAGGGAATTCTGGGAGCTGAAGTCCACACATCTTAAAGTTGCTTAGGTTGAAAAACACTGATATAGAGGCAATCATGATGCCTTCCAATTTATCCAATTAACTTCAGTTGCCCTGAGATTACCCCTATTGACAATGCACAATTATAATGTCATGAGATTCTTCTCCAGAGGGAGGCAATGACACGTACTGATGCAAAATAAAGCTAGTTAGCAAGAGTCCCTTTCAGGGAGTTGGGCGGTGATCGATCAATCAATCAATCAATCAATCAATCAATCAAATAAATAATTACTTACTTACTTACTTACTTACTTACTTACTTACTTACTTACTTACTTACTTACTTTATAAAAGAATCTCCCAAAAAAGCAAAGGAGATGCAGTGCATCTGGGGCCTTTCCTTTAGAAAGAATTCTTTCTTTCAGTCTTGAAGCTTAAAGCTGCCTTTCCCTTGCAGATAGTTCTGTTAGTAGATAGCTACATGCTTTAGAACTAAATTAAATCTTTATGGAAATCAAAACCATTCCACATTGCTTTTGTTCATTAAAACCAAAGGGATATCTCAGCTGCTGTTTGCATGACTAGTGAAGATTTAATTGATTCTAGCTAATATTTCCTGGCAAAAGGAAGAATTCTCACATTCAACTGGAATTAGTTGCATAGTTTGTGAAAGGGAAACTGTTTGAAATAAATAGGGTGGATTCAAATAATTTCATTTTTTCATATTTTTCACATTTATGTAATAACTAGAGTGTAAGAGCTAACCTGTAAGAAGAAATCTGAGGCAGACTGAACATTGGTGGATGCACATTTGACAAAAAAGATGTTGAAGCTTGCCCAAGGGAACTCAGCAGACAGAGTTTTGTCATCTGCCTGTATTTTTGTGCCTGTCAAACAACTAACGCAATTGTTGACATTATATTTGGTTAAATATGCAAGTTCTATAGGCTCTGAATTTATTCCTGTTTGTTTAAAGTATTTATAGGTGCTTTTTCTATTAAAATTATACCTAAAATGGCATACAGAAAATAAATTTAACAATCTAAAGATCTAAATATCAGTGCAGATAGTAATTAGCATTCCTACATTCAAAACAATGGGGTGTAAGGCACTCCATTCGATATCTATAATCTCCCTGCTCTAGAGTAACTCACAGACACATGAGTTCTTAGAAGCAGAAGAGTTTATTACAGCATACAGAAGCTAGCACGAACAAAGACTTGAATGGCTGAAACCAGTAAAGCATGCACATTTAAATCTTCCCCCCCTCCCAAGGTTCTTTGGTGGTGACACGTGTAACTCGTGTAACTCGTGTCTTTCCAAGCTGCTCAGATATCCGCTCCCGGAGATGTGTATTCGGGATCGTCAGCTAGGTGTGAACCGGTCTACTTCAAAGCCGGTGTCTCTTTCGTGTCAGTTGCAGCCTCCTGAAATGTGCATATCAGTCTAGCGTCTTTGGCAGAGATCTGCCGATCTCTGACATGGGGATAAATATATAGATCAGGGTTTCTGAACCTTAGCAACTCTAAGATGTGTGGACTTCAACTCCCAGAATTTATGTCTTATTTAATCCACTAAGTGAATCTGGAGCTGGGCCTTTAATGAAGTCCATACATTCACAAATATTATGGGGGTAAATGGTTCTTTAAATAAATGCTTATTAAGCCATTTAGAAATTTTGTAGCATGTGTGCCATTCCAGTTATCTTTTGTGTACATCAGAGGTTCTTCTTGATTACCTCATCCCCAAATCTTTACTTCTAATAGCTGATTTGTTCATACATACTGTAGTACATGAGTAGTAGAATAATTGAGATACAATCCAGCCAAAATTAAGCATTTTTGAACTCCATTATAACAGGATAAAAATTCTATTGAAATAATTGTGAAAGCATTTCTTTTTGTCTCATTATTCATATTATGTTAGTTTATATTTTTTCATTACGAATTCTGAACAGATTCTGTCAAACTGACAAAAGCAATAAAATTATTAAGTCAATTTGCAATGTAAAAATAATCTTTGAAGGCACTGTAAGTATCTTGTGTGATGTCAAAGAAAGCAATGATTTAATTAACTTCACAAGTTACAGAGAAAGCATTCCATTCGCTCATTACTTCTTTAAGAAACAAGCAATATATTCAGGCAAGCTGTTTTCCTTTCTGAAACAGAGAACTCTTATGTATATCTTGTTAAATCTCTGGATCCATTTCATTGATTACTTTAGTGTCCTATGGGTAAAGAGGCCAGGTATAAATCAAATAAATAATGGAATAGAAGACACCACCTATCCCAGTAGGATCTTAGTATTCAATCAATTATAGTACCATGCGTTCTTAAATTATTGAAATGCTGAACTGATATTTTCTTCCTTTAGTACTGTAGCTGATGTTCCGGAAAGCCTGTGGAATAGAAGTAATTAAAGGGTAATTTGTTGTTTCATTTCGGACAGAGCTTCATCATTCTGCTACATGTTCTTTTGCATTGCCAAATGCCCAACACTTCACAAAGAGTCATCAGAAGAGTAACAACTTGTTTAGCAAGAGTTGTTTATATTATCTCCTAAGTGAAGTAAACAGAAGATATCAGGGATGTCTCACATGGAATGGAATACGTTGGTTCACAACCTACACAAGATTAAATGCACCTTGTTTTAGGGAAGGTATGCTGACACATACATATAAACAGGTGCTGACACTTAGGGCAGAGAAAGAAAGTCTCACTCAGCTGTTTTAAAGAACCTGGAGAAAAAATAAAGAGAAGGTTATGTCCATGTGGAAAACCAGAGTGTATCAATAGTTCTATTTAATCTTTCCATCATTATTGTATCTAAGAATTCTTGATGGCTCTTGCCAAGAATTCCATCCCATGATTATACTCCTGAAGTTACGATTGTTCTTTTCTTTTCCCATTGCTTTTGAGTAATATCCATTCCATTCTTTTAAGTTATGAACTACCTTGAGGGCATTGGCAGAAGGAAAACAAAAATGTAGCATATGAATATTCATTGTGTTCTCTGAAGGCATAAGATGCAGCTAAACAGTTTTGAAACTGGCCACTTCCTGGATGAAGGACTTTCACAGGATTTTCAATTGAATTATCTTCACTCTAGAAGAAATGTGAGATGATGCACTTGGAAATCCTGTGGAAGTTTCTGGAAAAAATGTGAGATGTAAATGTGTAAAATAAGATAAAAGCACAATGCTACCCATAACTTTAGATTTTTAAAATTGCTGTTGAATAGCTGTGACTTGGACAAATACAAGAAGTTCAGTGGGATTATTTGGAAGTTTCTACGTGGGCAATGGGAAGTATGTATCTGTTCTCTTTGTGTTTTAAAGGTATTTTGTATACCACAGAGAGGAAAATTCTGGATCCTGGAGGCAAGACCCATAAGTGTGCACGCAGAGGGTTTTTTAAATATTTGCACAATATAAAATTCACTCATGCATTCATTCATGCACATTCTCAGTACTTACTTCCACCACATATACTGTATATATAACGAAACATATAATAATGGATAGTGATGTACAAATGTAATAATATATTAATATATAATGTAATTCAAAAGCTTCTCCCTTACTTTCACTGGGCAACAGAGGGATTTGGTTAATAAATGGGTAAAAAAAAAGAAGTAGTTTATACAGTGTAAGTTGAATTTGTGGATCTCATTGCAACAGGATGCAGTGATAGTTACTAATTTAGAGGGCTTTAAAATAGCACTAGACTAATTCATGGAGGACACATGTGTTATGGTGTCTCATGTTCTTTTGATCTTCATTTATTACCATATTAAGGGCAGCAGCAGTGATGGAGGAAGATTAGTAGCTTAAGATATCACTGGGAATAATACGATAATTTTGTTGTTGTTGTTCAGTCGTTTAGTCGTGTCCGACTCTTTGTGACCTCATGGACCATAGCACGCCAGGCCTTCCTGTCCTCCACTGTCTCTCGGAGTTTACTCAAATTCATGTTCATTACATCGGTGATGCTATCTAACCATCTCATCCTCTCCCATCCCCTTCTCCTTTTGCCTTCAGTCTTTCCCAGCATCAGGGTCTTTTCCAGCGAGTCCTCTCTTCACATTAGGTGGCCAAAGTATTTGAGCTTCAGCTTCAGCATCTGTCATTCCAATGAGCAGTCAGGGTTGATTTCCTTTAGGATTGACTGGTTTGACCTCCTTGCAGTCCAAGGGACTCTCAAGAGTCTTCTCCAGCACCACAGTTCGAAAGCATCAATTCTTCGGCGCTCAGCCTTCCTTATGGTCCAACTCTCACAGCCATACATTACTACTGGGAAAACCATAGCTTTAACTATATGGACCTTTGTCGGCAAGGTGATGTCTCTTTTTAATATGCTGTCTAGGTTTGCCATAGCTTTCCTCCCAAGGAGCAACCGTCTTTTAATTTCATGGCTGCAGTCACCGTCTGCGGTGATCTTGGAGCCCAAGAAAATAAAATCTGTCACTGCTTCCATTTCTTCCCCTTCTATTTGCCAGGAAGTGATGGGACCAGATGCCATGATCTGGGTTTTTTTAATGTTGAGTTTCAAGCCAGCTTTTGCACTCTCCTCTTTCACCCTCATCAAGAGGCTCTTTAGTTCCTCTTCACTTTCTGCCATTAGGGTGGTATCGTCTGCATATCTGAGGTTGTTGATATTTCTCCCGGTAATCTTAACTCCGGCTTGTGATTCATCCAGCCCGGCATTTCTCATGATGTACTCTGCATATAAGTTAAATAAGCAGGGTGATACTGTAATATACAGCCTTGTCATACTCCTTTCCCAATTTTGAACCAGTCGGTTGTTCCATGTCCGGTTCTAACTGTTGCTTCTTGACCCGCATACAGGTTTCTCAGGAGACAGGTAAGGTGGTCTGGTACTCCCATCTCTTTAAGACTTTGCCACAGTTTGTTGTGATCCACACAATCAAAGGCTTTAGCGTAGTCAATGAAGCAGAAGTAGATGTTTTTCTGGAACTCTCTTGCTTTTTCCATGATCCAGCGAATGTTGGCAATCTGATCTCTAGTTCCTCTGCCTCTTCGAAACCCAGCTTGCACTTCTGGTAGTGCAATTACTGGGAATAATATGATAATAGTTTAGGGGGAAAATGTTGCTATAATCCACCCTGAATAGTATGTATGCATAACACTTTGATTACAGCTTACTATATACAGTACAGATATCATCCACATCTAATGCGTTATCCCATTTATTACTTTTTTAAACTATTTATTTATTTATCAAATTTATGTGGCCGCCCATCTCACAAAAAGCGACTCTGGACAGTGTACGACAATTAGTTAAAACAATAAATATATAAGAACAATCATTATTAAAATATAAAACAGTCATTATTTTTTTTAATTTTTATCCCACCTTTATTATTTTTATAAATAACTGAAGGCAGCGAACATACCTAATACTCCTTCCTCCTGCTATTTTCCCCACAACAACATCCCTGTGAGGTGAGTTGGGCTGAGAGAGAGTGACTGGCCCAAGGTCACCCAGCCAGCTTTCATGCCTAAGGCGGGACTAGAACTCACAGCCTCCTGGTTTCTAGCCCAGCACCTTAACCACTAGACCAAACTGGTATAAAAATAATTTTATACAAATTTCATACAAATGCTACACCTTGCTTCATTTTTGTTATGTCTTGAAGTAATACAATAACAAATTTCATGCCACAATGATGTAGTGCAATAGAAAAGTGTGAAAGTTGCCAAAACCTCTTAAGAATCTGAAGATGCAGTGCCAATAAAGCAGTTTCTGCAGATAAGAACATAGCTTTGTTCTGTATCATTCCTCTTTACCTAAAGTATTTCCCATCCAAAATCCAATAATTTTATTCTGTTTTCAAAGCCATGATATTTTAATATGCCCTTCATATGTTGAGCAACTTTTAAATAAAGCTCAGTGGAAATACCTCTTGTGTTGCAACCAAATGAAAATGGAACTAATTAGATTATCGTTCATAATAGTTTCAGCACCCGCGTCTTTTGCTCTGTGCTTGTCTCATTGTAAGACAGAGCCAAAAGAATAATGTAGTTTATGAACTATCTAAAGAAAGAACTAGCATTTCTTTCAACACCTCAGCTAGGGGTTGATGCATTCTCAGAATGTACAGATGAATTCTAACTAATTTTCATTAATTAAAGTAGAAATCACTTCCGAATATATAGGTCACAGTATTAAAAATGTAAAGAAAATCTTGCTGGATTATACCAGTCTAGCTAGTTTCCAACATTGGCCAAACACTTCCCTATGGGAAGCTCACAAGCAGAAAATGAATGGAATAACTTCTTCTGATCAATGTTCTTCAACAGCTAGAACTATCTCTGATAATGGAGATAACATATAGCCATAATGCCCAAAAGTCTGTTTCTGTTCCATAAATTTCTCTAAATATGTTTTCAAACCTGCCAAAATTGGTGGTCATCACAATATCTTTGGGAAGAGAGATCATCATCTTATGTATGCACTGTTAAAGAAGTACTTCTTTGTTCCCCTTAATGGAAGAATGAATGTGTTCTTACTGTAGGTAGGAGATCACATTTTTGTATGGTATTTAAAAATGCCTCTGCATGTAGGAAAAATAGGGAGCAATACTGGCTCAGAGGTTTTTTTTCCAATGTCCATGTTTTTAAGGGGGAAGCATGCAAAATCATATCTCCTCACCTACTGTCTGAAGTGGCGTAGTCTAACCTGCAGTTTCATTCTACTTCACCAGCGTGCTATCATTCTACTAGCCTTCCTTTGTTGGTTAGTTATCATGTGGGGGGAGAGTCATCACAATCAGGAAGAAAAACAGATCACCCCTCTTCAAAAAGTAACAAGAAGGAATGAGGAATGTTGTTTATTTGGTAGAACTTTAAAAAGTGAAGATGACCTCCTTGCTTATATCTCTTCCTGGAACCAAGCCCAGTGTTAGATAACAAGAAAGCTATGATGATAATCTTTTAGTTAAATAAACAAGATTTCCCCCCAGACTAACATTATAACTGGTATATTTTTATATAGACAAAGCTGAACAGGTTTATCATTGGGGAAACCTTTAGAGTTTTTGTGTAAAATTCCTGAGTATGATGAATAGGAAAATGCCTAGTTGTAGGAACATGTGGGAATTTAGGGACATATAATAAGACACCATCATAGAGACCCAAAAGGGACAGGAACTATTACTAGGTCTCCAAATTTACACAATTTATGTTTACTCGAAAGGTGCATTGAGTAGGATTAAACTGATTAGAAACTGTATGGTGAATTCAGTTTAATATTGCAATGTAATATAATTATTAATTGGAAGGAACTTCAATGAAATTTACAAGATATAATTTATAACAGATATATTTATTTATACATTATTCAATGTTGGCAGCCACCAACTTGTACAAAACTCGGGGTTGTTACAAGGATTAAAAGAGCAAAACAATTAAAACAAAATTTCAAACCACATACCAAGCAGAAAAAAGAACAGAGCAATTTATTATAATGCTTGTTTGAAAAGTTGGGAGTGTTCCAAGAAAGGACAATGATCTCTTTAGGGCTTCCCCACCAGATTAAAAAGAAGCCAGATGTAAAGCCACAGTACAATATACGTGAAATAAAAAATACAATAAAACAAGATTTATTCTTCTACATTTCCTCTGCTGCCCCATTAGTTTCATTTTACCATTGATTTTAATGCTTGTTAGTTCTATTATTTGGATTAATTTCTTACCAGATACTACATTTTTTGAAAAGGATTTTAACTGGGTATTATTGATATTTAATGTTGTACACTATCGTGAAGAGGGTAGTTCTCCTATAGGTAGCCTGTCTGTATCTTAAAATACATACATAATCTTCTGTTAGCATCATTGGCAGACTGCCATATTCCAAAATTTTGGAATCTAACCAAATATGATGGAACAACTTTGTCATCTTATCTAGCTTTTCATTTATTTATTGCTGATTATTCTAATTGCAGGATGACACTAGGGAAGAGAGTCAGCTATTTCACCATATTCTTTCTCTGCTCCGCATTCTTCCCCCAATGCTATTTAAACCCCTGAATAGAAAAAAAATGCATTTCTTTATCTTTTGCCATGTGAAACAAATAGGATGGGTGACAGGGTAGGGGATCTAAACTGGGAAACCTCTGCTAGTGTGGGACAAGTAAACCCATTTTTTCCCACTTGCATTATTCTAGTCAAAATTAAAATCAGAACCTCCTTTAGCTGCTTAAACATAGAAGCCCAAAGACTGTTTCTAGAACACTGGTGCCTCTGGATCAGTGTTTCTCAACGTTGGCCACTTTAATATGTGTGGACTTCAACTCCCAGAATTCCCCAGCCAGCCATGCTGGCTAAGGAATTCTGGGAGTTGAAGTCCACACATATTAAAGTGGCCAACGTTGAGAAACACTGCTCTGGATGCTCCAGATCTTTTGGCAACTCAAGGTGACCTTTTAAGCTGTTCTGCCCTAATTACTAACTTCATACATCAGACTTGGTATAACCTAATTCTGGTATCCAATTGCAACTGTAATATTTCAAGAGCTGGCTCTCAACTGAAATGCAAAAGTTTGATCTGTAATTAACAAAACACAGCTGCATACTGCAGCTTCCAAGGTTTCTTGGATGTGTTAAGCGAATGTAATTTTGACTTCCCAAACAGCTGACTTGAAAATTTGTCCCCAAAGCTCTTTTGTTTTGTTTTTGTTTTTCCCAAGACAGGTTATCTGTGAGGGAGTTAGCTCCTTATCCTGTGATCAACCAGTGACATAGATTATTCCAGTTTACAGGCAGCCCGAGGTAGATTCAAAGTGGCCTTTGAAAGGAGAATGTTCCATTTGGTGTAAAACACAGTTCAGATATACCCGCAGGAAACAGAAACGCGTCTTCCATAATGACTCCTGCAGAGTCATATTTTCTCCACTAAGACAAATAGACCAGCCAGTTTTTCAAGGTCAGCCACTCAAATCTTGTCTTCAGGTCAGGCAATTTTCTTTTCTTTTTCAACAATTGGCAGGTCAGTTTGCCCTCCTTAATTCATGGGAAAGGGGAAGGAAGAAGTGAAGTGTTAATTGAATGATATAAAATCATCAGAGATGTGCTAACTACTCTCAATTAACTCAAGTGGTGCCTTGTTATAAAGAGATGTCAAACCCATTAGCACAATTAGGGGGCTGCATTCCAGTTCATTATATTTTAATAGTTTTCTGAATGATTCTGCTGAGAGTCAGTTGCAGCCCTAGATGGCTGACTATGGCCATTTCCCCACTAGTGACTTATAGCATCACCCAGCCATCACTGAATTAATATCAAGCCTATCTTCATTGGGGGGCGCAATGGCTCAGCGGTTAAGATGCCAGGCTTGTCGATCGGAAGGTTGCAAATTCGGAGGTTCGAGACCCTAGTCCCGCATGACAGAGTGAGCTCCCACACTCGCCCCAGCTCTTGCCAACCTAGCAATTCGAAAGCATGCAAATGCAAGTAGATAAATAGGTACCACTTCAGTGGGATGGTAACAGTGTTCCACATGCGTCATGCTGGCCACATGACTGTGGAAGCATCTTCGGACAACGCTGGCTCTTCAGCTAACAAACGGAGATGAGCACCGGCCCCTAGAGTCGGACACGACTGTGTGGGGGAACCTTTACCTTTTACTATCTTCATTACTGTTATTTTGGCACAATACAATAGGAGACTCTAGACAATACTTTAAGTGGGGAAATGATCTGTGTTCTTGGGATGCATTTTGTTTGTGTCTTTTTCATTTGATAGATTGCTTTAGAAGACACTGAGCATCGCTTTTGGAGAAATTAGGCTACAGCAGCCACATGAAAATGGGCACTTCCTGAACACTGGGCCTTTGTGATGGAAGACCTAAAAAAAGGGCTGCTTCTCAATGAACTGGTGATCGACAATCATGTGTAGCGGCTGCCTGAGAACAAGCCCATTGGCTAGGGAAGTGGATGACTTGGTCAGTCATGGCATCCAAACATAGCCAACGTTGGAGGTAAGTGTAATTGGCAAAAGGTACCTTCAGAATTCATTCATTTTTGAAACCAGGTTTTCTACAGGTGTGTTAGGATTGCGAAGTCATTTAGACATGCTGTCTGGAAATTCTGAGAACTGAAGTCCCATCACATCCAGAAAGCGCAGATTGGAGAAGATTGTTTTATAGGATCTAAAGTTGGGTGTGCATGTGGTATGTGTTTTGCTGCAACAGTCAAATGCATCCTATCCTCTAATTCAGTGAGAATATTTGCTTTTGAGAAATGTATTTCGTACTTCAATTGTATTTTCCCTTCGGCTTTGGTTATCAATGCATGCAATTGTTTCTCCCCTTTGGGTTTGGCATGTGAATATACATAATGCTATAATATACACCTTGTACCTTTATGCTAAATCAGGAGTGTGTGCATTCACAAAGCAGATTTGACTCCTCAAAACCTTCAGTGTCGCTTCTAGAGTCCCTTCAAAAGTTGCCACTGTGACATGGGTGAAAATAAATTGATGGGCAGTAATCATTAACTCTAATTAGTTTAAATTCACTTTGTGGAGTGTAGCTCCACAGGCCTCCACTCAAAGGTCTTGATCTCAGTGTGAAAAAGCGAATCCTGATGCTAGATGGGGTTAACTTTTGTTAAACGTTTGTCATGCAATTGTTTTTCCATAGCAAAATATACTTCTAGGTCTGGATAATGAAGGTTCCTCAACGTCCAGTTGCCGTCTTAAGATGGAAGAAATTTTATCCTTCTTGTTAATTTTTGCTTCTAACAAAAACTAGAAGCCAGAGCAAGACCCAATATAGCAGGACCAGGCCTTTTCAACTGCACATCTTACTGATTAGGGAGTAAAATCCATTAAATGCAGCATTCAGGACTACACCACTGTGTTAAATTAATTTCCATGCTGTGACAAGCCCATAGTTTAGCATGCTATAGCAGCTGATGAAATGACCCAGTTAAACAGAGGCTGGATGGTCAACTGCCAGAGATGCTGTAGCAGTGGATTTTTGCACAGAGCAAGAGACTTGACTAGATGAGCTAGAACATCCCTTCCAGCCCTTACATTCTATTATACTGTGCTACAAGACCTGAATAGATAGAATTAAGTTTTTCTTTCCCAATAAAACCTCTCCCATATAATCTCATTTATAAAAAAAGCACAACCAGTGAAAAACAGAGTGTGTTTGTACAATTCCTCCAGGGGTCTTTAGAAAGATGGATTTAGGCCCTGGATGCTTTCTGATCTCAGACATCATAGATGGGCAAAGCAACAATCAGTCTCTCCAAACAGTCTGACTTTCAGAGGGAAAAGAGGATGAGAAACAAGAGGAACGAAGGGGATCAGACTATAATCATCCAAGCAGGAGGCCCGGGTGACTTATCTAACTATCCTTTCCACAATGAACATGAATTTTTCAATGCATTCAATGCATTTTTCAAGAGTTACTCAAGAAGACAATATATAAATAGGCTGTTGTGGGTCTTCCGGGCTGTGTGGCCGTGTTCTGGAAGTTGTGGTTCCTAACGTTTCACCAGCATCTGTGGCCAGCATCTTTAGAGGGCAGGAGCACAGATAGAAGCAATTTTCTCTGTGCCCAGATTGCTTCTGTCTGTGCTCCTGCCCTCTGAAGATGCTGGCCACAGATGCTGGCGAAACGTTAGGAACCACAACTTCCAGAACACGGCCACACAGCCCGGAAGACCCACAACAGCCATTGAACTCCGGCCGTGAAAGCCTTCGACAATACAATATATAAATAGTTTAGCTAGATTGGTTGTGTTGATTTTATTTGGAATTCTGTAGATGGGATGGTGGCTTCCCCTCTTTAATTTTAAATGCATAACTAAAGTCATTAAGAGAAACATCATTAAACAAGTCACACACAAATAGCACTCACAAATAAATAAACAGTAAATGTAAAATCTCAGTACTGGAATTACAATCCAAAAAATTCAGGGCCAAGCAATAAATGCCATTGTACTGAAGAGTCCAGAATGAATTCAGAATTAGCAAAAGGACCAAAGTTTAACCTAGAATTGTTACTGGTTCATGTAAGGGCAGAATTGTTCTGCCTCCAGAGGAGACAGGGCAGGCCAACTAGTCATACAGGTAGGTGCATCAAACGTGATCCTGTTTCTTTCTGCTGACTCACCTGGACATGCAACAACCACGAAGGGACTTTTCTGAAAAGAGTTTGGCACCTTTGTGGCCCCAGCGAAATCCTTTCTATTTGCCCACCGCTTGTAAATGTCACTTAGGTGTTTATATTGTTTCAGCCTGCTTTTGATTAATAGTAATCCCAAAACAGGGTGTAATAATACAGACCAATCAAGCCATAAATAATCACAAAAGCTAAAACATCAAAGCAAGATTGCAACATATTAAACAACTTAGCCTTAGTTCAACCCCAAGTGTGGGAGAACATGTAGGTCTTCATTGAGTGCTGAAAGCTTAACAAAATATTTATCTGGCCAAGCTGTTCTAATGTGTTGTTTATTGTGGCAATTTTAAATTTGTATTGTTTTAATCCACTTAGATATTTTTTAAAAAATGAAAGTGAGGAATCAAATATCTAACTCAATAAAATCTTGGCAGTGTAGCTACTAGCTTTCTTACATGCTGGAAACATTTAAGCAGCCTAAAATTGTGGTTTATGACCATGTAGATAGCAGCTTCTTTTGAAATTGAAATAGCAGCCAAAAGGAGCTGTTCAGCTCAGGGCCATGGGAGCAGATGGTCCAAGACCCCCCCCCAAGTCTCTCCCCCCCCCAGCATATTAAGGTTTGACAGTGCTTTCGGCAAGATATCTCTGAGGGGCTCCTGGCCTCTGTTCCTGACTGTGCCATCTATCTGCTGTTCCCACTCTACCTTTTCTATTTGCTGAGAACAAACACAACCTGTCCTTTTCCTATTTCTTCTATCTCCTCCTTTAGGCTGCCATCTCTTGCTCACAGTTACTGGTGTGCTCCTGTAGCTACTTTCTGAGTTCCTCACCCCCCCCCCCCCCCCAGATTACCTGCCTCCATCCTCTTTCCATAGCCATGCTACAATTCTCATCTGGACTGCTCTCTCCTCGGCCTACCAAAACCAATATTTAATGACCAAAAACCCAAGCATTCCAAGACCCATCTCATGATTCACATCAAGTCTACATTGGCTCAGGGCATTCAGGTTTCATCCACTCTTACCGAGCACTTTGTTATAGCCAAAAATGTATTCCATCTCTTTTCATCCCTTTCAATTAGACCTCTTTTTGGGACCGTCCTCCACTGGGTGGAAGACAAGGGACTCACTTGCTCCTCCCACAGCTTGCTACCATTTGCCAGGATCTGCTGCCAAAGTGACCACTTCCTTTGCCTAAAAGTAGGGTGGTCCTTAAAAAGCTATAGCCCAATGCAATTTATTTGTAAATAATCCAAGGTAAACTCCTTTCTTCATAGACTGGATATTTTGAAGAAAGAGATGACCCAGTCTAGGTTCCAGGAACTTATCTCTCAAGAAAGGGAGGGGGAAGAGCTTCAAATGGACTCAATAGCTGGTTAAGAGAAAAGAGCAGTTTAATCAGGGGCAGTTCTCTTCATCTGCATTTTTTCTGGCTCACAAAATTGCAAATCTCCTTTCTCCACAGTAAGGGGGCTGGCAGAACTGTGGAGGAACACAGGAGCTGGTAGTTGATAAAGGGGACAACCTGAGAAGCAGACTTTTCAATGACTTTTATGATGTTCACTTCTCTTTATTTAACTTCACCTTTCCATTTATCTCTTCCTTGTCTACAAATAGACAATATATTGGCATTTATATCATCAGGCTAATATGTGCAGTAACAATACACAGGCATGTTATATAAATGGGCATGGAATGTGGCTGCATTATTACAGTCCCCCTTTTAAAAGGGGAAAAGGATAATTTAGGATACATAAAAATAAGGAAGTTAAGTATACCTTGACTGTCCTTCTACTTTCACAATTTTGTGACCTATATTCTGATTTTCTGATTGAATGCCAGGATTCACAGCCTTTGCCAGCCCAGGCTACCACAGCTAGCAACAAATCAAATATATCAATCTATCTGTATGGGCTTGCCACACCAACCTTCTACACAAGACTGCTGCAAGCAAATAAATGAACTAAATGAATAAATAAATGAAAAGTGTACCAGGATTATTAGAAGACAATATTTTGGGGCAACAAATAACAGATAAAAAGAACATGGAAACAAATGTGATTTAGGGTAGTTATGTATTCTAGTTTAACATAATTTTGTGCTAATCCTATAATCTCTTGATTAGTACTTCATAAAGAAAAGTATTTAGCCAATATATTCATCCCTGGAAATTCTGTGATTTCCTTCTATAATGATACATGAAGGGGATTATCAATATTACCCACTTCTTATTAAATAAAATAATATTTGAGTTTCAATACACTCTCGAGGCAGAAGGATCTTGCTTGGGTCAGTTCAACTTGAGTCCGTTTCCAAGGTTAAAATGCTCTCTGGCAGCAGGTGATAAGACTGAAGAACAGCCACCCCCAAAGAACTACTATTGGTTGTCCTGTCCCAGTTGTCCCGCCATCAATGGATTGAGAGGAGAAGGAGGAGAGATTGGACTTTCCCACTGCTGAAAGGTGAAAAACCCTGAAAACGCATGGCTGAGGACCAGTGGGATGTGCGTGCTTGCAGTAGATTCCACTGACCAATCAGTGCAGGATAGGCCCTCACCTTAAAAGTAGCTGCAGACCATTTCTGCAGATTGACCACTCTGTATGCATGGCTTGTGCTGCCAGAAGCTGAAAAACATCGTTTTTGAAATACAGCAAGGAAAAATGAATGGATGCTGCCTCTGCAGTGGACCATAAGTAGGTTGAAGATAATGTCATGTGTTCATTCCCTGAAAAAATGGTTAATGAGCCATCTTTACAATAAAGCAACCAAAACATGCAGATGAGCCCTAAGTTTTTTTTTTAGAAGCCATTGCAAAGCATACTGGCTGAAAGGGACAAGCAGAGGTCTGAGAAAGCAGCTTTCTATTGGCTACATCCAAAGATTTCTTTCTACCTAGAAAACATTTGTTAGGGAAGGGGGTTTATAAACACTGAAAACAAATAGATGGTTTCAGATTTGATTCTTTCTTCCCAGCTCGTTTTCCAAACATTATAGCCCTGGAAAATAAAGTTCTTCTATTAGAGAGAGAAAAAAGATCATATCCCCAAGTTATAGATCTCCCAATATCTTACCTAGTTTGGTCTTCAGATTCCTAAAACAGGTTTTGTTTCAATGTTGTAAAACAAATGTAATTCTTCACTTCTAACATGGAAGTGTTGCGTATGTCATATGCCCCTGCAGCTCACACAGCTTGGCTCTCAGGAAGACTTGGTTTGTATATCAGGGCCCTTGCCATTGGCCATGCCAGTGAGGTGACTGTTATTCAGCAGTGAATTTATTTTCTATATCATCAATGAAATGGATAAAATATTTTGAAATTGAATTTTCCTTATCTAAATGTTCCCGAGGGCTGTGATCAACACCAACAGCTGGCTTTTATAGGCATTTGCCATTCCCCACATGGTATGGTAGACTTAATTGGTCAAGATTATATTAGTTGTTTTAATAGTTGCCTGTATATAGTTATTTTCCAAATCCTTTCCCAAGTTTTTCAAGAGTGAGTTCTATGAATGTACTGTCAGGATTATTTGCCCTAGTTTCCACTAATAGTCCCATTACTGGAACACTAAGTCTGTATGGACAGCTGTAATTTAAAACCAGTATCTCTCCATCGTCTGTTTAATTTATCTGGATAGCTGGATGGAACATGCTTAGGATGAAACAGATCAACTGCCAATACAGTGAATTGTGGTTATTTGGATTCTCAAATCCTTGGAGCTAGAATTAAATGAGGTTGACAGATACAGTAGGAGGTGTTTCAATTCCCATTTTTGCTTGGAACCACAAATGAAGGATCTTTAACTCAGTAAATCATGTCATCAAAGCAGGATATCATAGAATCTTTGGAAGTTCACTTTCTTGTATGTGGATCTGGTAGTTTTAGGCACTCCTTACATTTTATCATCAAAAGGTCTTTTTAATGAGGCAGGGAAAAATCAGAATTGCAAGGCAAAAGGAAATGAATAGGTATCACATTAAAAACCATGCAAGCGATATGTCAGGATTTAGCATCCTTCCAGTGTAGTTGAAGGGCATTGTAGTAATGGGTATTGTAGTATTGTATTAGCATGCTTGTAGTTTGGAATGTTGATTAGAATTGTTGAGATGGCCTGAGTAAGCTCCAAGTTCAGCTTGGCTGGCGCTATCAATGTTCATTAGCAGAATGAATTGCAGCTGGGAGATAGAAGCTGTTAGAAAGAATTCATCAGTTAGGGAGGGGCTGGCACAAAGGGGGATTTTATCATAGCAATTGTGCAGGCTTTTCTTCAGTCTGATCTTTGCCTTGGATTGATCACCTGTATTAATAAAGATTTCTTCCACGTCCTAAGATGGCTTGTAATCAAGAGACTCTGAATTAATAACTAAGGATCAGATTCATCACAGAAAGATCAGACTCAAAATTGCTACCTTACACGGAGACACAATGTTTACTGATGAAGGTCAGCAGGAAAATCCAGAGCATGAAGGTGCCTCCCCCGGAGAGGGGGAGGAAGAAAGTGGAGCGAGGCTTCCTGAGAGAGCCTCCAAATGGACTGCTAAAGAACAGTTGAAAGCCCTGGGGGCTAAGAGGAAGATTCTTCCCACCCCTGAACCAGATGTGCCCTCACCCAGAGTGGTGGGGAGCCCAAGCATGGGCCATGGATGTGGGGTACAGCATGGAGAAGGACCCTGCACAATGGGGAGAGGCACAAAGAAGTGACTCCTTTCCTACCTTGTCAGTGCCAGGAAGGCAAGTGGCCCAAGTGGAAAGGGAGGTGAGTTCCCTGAGAGGTCAGATTGCAACTATGCAGGGGGCCCTCGAACAGCTGCTTCGAAGCATGAGCCTGGGAACGGCTGACGGTGCTGAAGAGGCAGCGTCCAGAGCTGGCACCCCACAGCCTACAGAGGAGAGGGACAGTGACGCTGAGATGGATGGAGGATGCAGGGCAGCTGGGGCAGCGGCCACTCGCCCTCTTTATAGCAGGGCTCTGGTGAGGCCACCAAGAGGGGCCCCAGGATGGAATGAGCCCTTCGGAGGAAGAGACCTAAAGGTAAAGTTCACTGGGGAACCCAAGACTCTAGCTTGTTTCCTGACCCATGTAAGGGGTTCTATGGACGGGTTTGAGGGGGTTTCCCCTACAGAAGACAAAAAAAGTGTGACACGTCTTGGCTCAACTCGAGGGGGAGGCAGCAGAATGGCTTGTAGAGTTGCATGATGCCAGGTCGCCAGAGTTGTGGGACTTTGAGAGTTTTATGACCGCTTTGCGGAAGAGGTTCGAAGACCCCCTTTCTATAATGAGGGCCAAGACAAGCTTGCAACATATCAAGCATGGGGCTCGGTCGATGTCTGAATATGCTATGGAGTTCAGGAGGCTGGCTGGAAAGTTAGTAGATTGGCTGGAGGCTTTGAAGATTAAATACTTCTAAGAGGGGTTGCATCCAGAGATTCTAGAATGGTCTCTGGCTAGAGGGGACCCAGAAACCCTGATGGGGTGGATCTGCCTTGCTGGTGAGGTGGAAGACATGAGGATATGCATCAAGAGAAAGCAAATGCACCGGGCAGGAGGAGGGGGAGAAGTGGCAACCGTCGCCCCAGCAAGGAAGGGAGTGCATAAATCCTGGGATAAGGAAAAGGAGTGACTGATGAAACGGGTTGTGTTTGAGGTGCGGCCGAGAGGGCCACCGCATTGCCAATTGCCCGCAATCAGCTACTGCTGGGAGAAGCAAGGCTGGAACCGGCAGCACTATGACCCCGGTGCAGAAAGACAAAGGGCAGAACTGTCTCCACTAGACCCGGGGGCTGAACTGGTAGGGGCAGTAAAAGAGGCCCTAGGATGGGAGGCAGCAGAAGAAAATTCTCCCAGGCTTTTCTTCAGTCTGATCTTTGCCTTGGATTGATCACCTGTATTAATAAAGATTTCTTCCACATCCTAAGACGGCTTTTAATCGAGAGACTCTAAATTAATAACTAAGGATCAGATTCATCACAGGATATCATTAAAAGTTAGTATCCCCCACCCCTGCTCCTTGTCAGCCCAGCAATATTCTATATTTCTGTGCATTTGGAAACATTGACATGCAGGAAGAAATTCAAGTCACTGGAACTATTTCAACAATACATTTAGCTTGTTGCTTCAAGAAGGCCATTATATGCCTCATAGAAAAATGTAATTTAATAATATGTTGGCATTTATATCAGAAATTCTATTCCAAAACAAACAGTGTTTCACTTCATATACCTCACTTTCCTATTCCATCCTACTGAGTTATTTTACTCTCTTTATAAGCTGTAGGGAACTTCTAATAGTTGGAAGTATAGATGCTCTTGTACAGCAGCATTTTTCTGCTTGGGCCTCTTTATAAGCCCATTGGATCTGAAAGATACTTGGATGTCTGTTCCATGTAGTCCAGCTTGGTCTGTCACAAAATATGTATTTTCATCCTTTAGAAAAAAAGAAAAATACACTGTTGTCTTTTGTTTGGGAAGAAGATGTACGAAATCATTTTGCAGTTTGAGATATATTTCATTGTGCCCATATAATTTACTCTCAGATTTGGTGTAATAGAGCAGCATTGTGAGGCTTTTGCCCCTCTGGATCTTGAGCTTCAGATAGACAATGAGTTGAACTATACCTTACTCCTCAGAAAGTTCAAACTTCCCTCTGCCCCACAGATTGCTTGAGGATACAAGCTTCCTGTCTCCCTGCTGCTGATGTCTGTGCTGGATTTCTGAGACCAAGTGAGAGAAGTCCATGAAAGCCGTTTTGTTGCCCAGTCAATCACACAAATACATTTTGTGTGGATTGTTTTACAAAAAGTCAGAAAATATAACCAGCGAACTTTTGAAGTGGGTATTGTTTTGTTTTGATAACAGAAGATGTTCATATTGGGCAAACTTGTTTTTAATTTAGGGAGAAAAATGAAAGAGAGAAAGATAAAGAAGAACAAAGTGTTACACTGGGAAAGTGTTATTTTTATAGTAGTTTTTAAATGTATAGTCTTTTAACTTTTTATATATTGTGATTGTAAACCGCCCAGAGTCTACCATGGTAGAGATGGGCGGGGATAAATTCAAATAATAAATAAATAATAAATAAATAAAATGGAAGCACCAAATGGACAATATAAGTAATGATATTCTGTAACCCACAAAAATTTGGGGGTGGCCCAGTTCACACTGCAGTATACTTTTCCACCCATCCCAACATTGGCCCAACAGGCATGGTAACCACAAAACTCAGAAACACATATTTTTCTATGTGTGTTTTCAGGAAATGGCCTCATTTGCACTCCAACGCCATTCTGCAGATAACAATGGGACCTATTAATCTGGTTTATAGATGCAAAATAATTAGAATTCTACCTCAGAAAATATGTTCAGGTGCAGAAACAAAATATATTTTGTAATGTCTGACTTTTATATCTCCCATACCTCCCTGTTTCCTTTCTAAGCTCCTACCTGGCTCCTGTAAGAGTTATTGCAACCACTCTCTCTCCTAGTTGATTTCATGACTGCTTATAAGGGCAGCCCAGTGCTGAAGCATTACAGTAATCTAGACTGCAGATAATTAAGGCATGCTTTTCAGAAGCATTTTTTCTCTCTAAATAAAGCCCCAGCTGGCAAACTACACAAGTCTCACAAAAAGCATTTCTCTTGACTATTGTCATCTTTATTTCCATAGAAAACACTGAATTCAGGAGCATCCTCAAGGCACCTTCATGCCCAGTGAGGCAGAATGCAACCCTGTTGGGAATCAGGTGTATGTCTCTGCCCAGATCAGCACATTTTCCAAACCTTCACTCCTATGTAGGGAGTATTTTTGATAGAAATGCTGTCAATCGAATGAACTGAGATGCTGTTTGATTGAATATGAAGTTCAGCCATTTGTAGTAAACTACTCTCTCCATCTTCTAATAATCTGTTTTTCATTTGTTTATCTCATTGTCAAATCTACAACAAATACATTGTGTGAAATTAGTGCCACTCTATGCTACTTTTGCCTCTGTTGGACTACCTCTGGCACAGATCTGCTGCACTACTTAACTTAATCTCTTCATCATCACCCACACACCCAACCCACACACATTTCTCTTAAACTTACCTTTTAATCAAAATGTGCATGTTCTCTCTCTCAGTCGCACGTATACTTCCCTTTGATGTTTATGACGCTGTACTGGTATAAGTATTTTCCATTTTAAAAGTAATGAGTAATCCTTAGGAAATACCCTCCTCAAAGCACAAACTCTTGTCTACATTTTCTACTCTCTCTACCACTGTGATTGACCCTCATTGCTATATGCACTCTTAACCACCACCTATACACTCAGATACAACAGCATGTAAAGTAGTACCATGAAATTACAATATAACACAAAATTTGGCATACACCCTTTGGCAGGATGTCCAAACAAATGTTTCTGTAAGAATTGGATGGTTCTGTAGAGCACACTGTTTTGTCACATAATGTAGCCCAAATTTAGGGCTACCATATCTGGGCTGCAAAAATCTAGATAACCACTAGATCAGGGTTTCAACCAGGGTTCCATGGAACTCTAGGGTTCCACGAGAGGTCACTAGGGGTTCCCTGGGAGATCATGATTTATTTAAAAAAATTAAATTTGGGCAACTTCACATTAAAGAGGTAAATTTCATTCTTTATTTTTAGTTTAAGAACACTGTTAATGTACAGTATATATACAGACCTACACATGAAACAAATACAATCATTCTGTAACTTGCCTATATTTGAGCCTGAATGTGCAGGGGTTCCCTGAGGCCTGAAAAATATTTCAAGTGTTCCTCCAGGGTCAAAAAGTTGAGAAAGGCAGCACTAGATGATAGGAAAGAAATACAGACAAGCCAGCTCTTTGCTGTCGTTTAATAGTCATTCAGATTTTGCCAGCCCAGATATGTTAGCCCTATTTAATCTGCTTGGGGAAGCTCACAAGCAAGACAAGAAGTTAGTGTTTGCTATCTGTGTAGGACAGGAGTACTTTCTAAAAAAAAGCTAATGGGATTGGGAATCTGAGAAAGTCATTGTTCTGCACTATGTAGCACAGAGCTTTCCAAACTTTTCATGTTGGTGACACACTTTTTAGACATGCAGCATTTCGCGACACACTCTTACAGCAGGGCACAAGGCAGGCACTAGGACCTGTGCGGAATCACAGCTGGTTTGGAAGCAGCAAGGCACAAGGCAGGCACTAGGACCTGCGCGGAATCCTGGCAGGGCAGGTTTGGAGGCAGCAAGGCACAGGGCAGGCACTAGGACCTGCGCGGAATCCTGGCAGGGCAGGTTTGGAGGCAGCAAGGCACAGGGCAGGCACTAGGACCTGCGCGGAATCACAGCAGGTTTGGAGGCAGCAAGGCACAAGGCAGGCACTAGGACCTGCGTGGAATCCTGGCAGGGCAGGTTTGGAGGCAGCAAGGCACAAGGCAGGCACTAGGACCTGCATGGAATCACAGCAGGTTTGGAGGCAGCCAAGTGTTTATATAAAGAGCTTTAGCCCCTCCCCAAATAAGGATATGAAATCCAGATGTAAACAGTCAAAAACCAATGCATGTCCAGGCCTCGGCTCCAAAACTCAGGACAACCACTAGATCGTAGAAAATAATTAGAACTTTATGTATTGCTTTGCTGATATTGTTTGGTTGATTGACAGCCCATCTTTCCTTCAGGAGCAAAAGGTGGCATACGTAGCACTCCCTCCTCCAAGTTTTGCCTACAACAATCGAGGGCGGGGCAAGATGGCGACGAGGCAGCAACTACTGGAAAGAGCTCCTTCTAAAGTTTTCTTTTAAAAAAATTTTCTCTGGCAGCCTGACATTGTGTCCTCTGCTATTAGTGCCCCGCTACTGGACTTATTATCTGTTTTTGCACAGCCTATTTCTAAATTTTTAAACTCTGAAATATATGTATATATATTTTTTAAATTTTATATATTTTATACTTCTAATTACTTTTAACCATTTCTACAAATACTCCAAGCCAGAGAGGATATTTTTAGTCTAACTTATCAATATCACAAGTCAGGTTTTAAGAATGGGGAAAAGAAAAAAGAGTCAGCGTGGGCTCTCTGCAGCACAGACTTTATCTAAGCCATTGAAGCAACAGAAAATGGACGACTATACAACAAACAAAGAAACTGTTTCAGTAAGTAACTCGACTTTAGACTCCTTTACAAATAGAGCTACCTTACAGAATTCATTGGAATGGGACTTACAGTCAGAACTAGAAAGTCAGCAGCTCTCAGAACTTTCCTCCACCCTTGCAGAAAATGTTTCCCCCTCCCAGACTGTAGCGGCCTGCTCGGCAGCTGCTTTGCTTATGCAAGAGGGGGATGTTATGAACTTAAAGAGGGAGAACATAACAGACTTTATATCTAGACAATGTCTGCTAACAGCACACACGGTGATATCAATTTTTGAACTTTTAACAACAGTTAAAGATAAGGTCAACTCCCTGAAGGAGTCCTTCACAAAGTTTATTGAGAGCCACTCAAACAAAACAGAAGGAAATAGGAAGATTTTTACTACTACCCACACTGACAGTATTCACGGGGTTAGTACAGAGATAGAAGCTGGCCCTCTTCCCGAAACCACAAGGAAAGGAAAGAATGTCTGTAAAGAAAGCAGTCCCCAATTAGAAAAAGGACAGAGAGGAGACAAATGGAATTACTACTTACAAACCAATCAGATCACCCTGCAGATTTATGACAACAGAGTGAATAGAGGGAGATGGAGCGATAGAAGAGCTGTTATGCTATCATTGAGCCAGCTGCTCCGATGTGAACGTTCAGTGCCTTATCTCAGTGCCTGGAGGCTGTGGGGGTCTGGATGGGGAACAACAGGCTTCAACTGAACCCTGGTAAGACGGAGTGGCTGTAGATTGATGGCCCCCCTGGATCCGGGAAGTCGTCATCTTTGGTTCTGGGTGGGGTTGCACTACCCCACTCGGATCCAGTGCGGAATCTGGGGGTCCTCCTGGACTCACGACTCCTGCTCGAAGAGCAGGTGGCAGTCGTGGCCAGGAGGGCCTTTGCACAGCTTCGAGTTGTGTGCCAGTTACGCCCTTTCCTGGATCGGGAAGCCCTCCGAACAGTCACTCACGCCCTTGTCATCTCCCGTATAGACTATTGTAATGCGCTCTACATGGGGCTACCCTTGAAGAGTATCTGGAAGCTTCAGCTGGTGCAGAATGCGGCGGCGCGAGCAGTTATGGGTGCCAGGAGATTGGCACATGTGACTGTGGGATGTTGCTGGCTTTTGGGGTTTCAGGCGCAGATTAATCCAAACAACGCGTTTTAAGGCTAACAATATCTTTATTGGTAGCATAAGGCAATAATGGATGTATAGTGCATTATTGCAAAAAGGAAAAAACAAAGCATACGCAGAGTTCCATCAGCAGATGTGAGGAAAGAAAATCATGGTCTATGCAAAGACCAGGCATAGTTACAGTTCAGAAACAAAGTACATGGCAACATGTACATAGCAGTCCAAAGGAAGCATAGAATGAGTGAGTGAGTGAGTACCCATAGTTCATAGCTGAATTATTCAGCATTCTGATTGGCTTAAATGTGGGTTAGGCCATTTTTCAGCTTAACAATGTAGTAACAGTTGTACTTACTATAAATCGCCATGAGATGGCGGTGTTGCGCATTGGCTTCCCTTGCAGGACACTGTTCCCATGAGAATAAGATATTTTGGACTGTTATCACTACATTGTTTTGACTAGCGACAGTCACACCTGGTGTTTACTGGTAGAATGTTATGGGAAACTGCTTAACAGCAGAGGGAATGGAAAAATCCCAATTTACAGGCTAGAAATTCACAGTGAAGGAATCCATTCGCTTGAATTCTACATAGAATAACTTTAACAGTGACACCTCTGCTATGCGAGCTGCATTGGGTGCCAGTTTGCTTCCGGGTCCAATTCAAGGTGTTGGTGATTACCTTTAAAGCCATACATGGCATAGGACCAGGGTACCTGAGGGATCGTCTCGTCCCGATAACGTCGACCCGCCCCACCCGTGCATGCAGAGAGGGCATGCTTCGGACCCCCTCAAGAGAATTCCATCTAGCGGGGTCCAGGAGGCGTGCCTTCTCTGCGATAACGCCCGCCCTATGGAATATCTTGCCCCCAGAGGTGAGACTGGCCCCCTCCCTCCTGGCCTTTCGGAAGGCCCTTAAGACCTGGCTCTGCTACCTGGCCTGGGACGACGGAGGTGGTAGTGCCTCTTGGGGTTGGCTGGCCCCGTAGCTCCACGATCTATTCTGCAGATCCTAATCCATCTTGGATTCTATTTTATTTATTTTATGCTTGTTTTTTTAGAGATTTTTGTATAGTTTTTAAATTTTATTTATTTTAACCCACCCAGAGTCCCTTGCATGGGAGATGGGCGGGGAATAAATTTGAAAAATAAATAAATAAATAGATTTAGTGCATGCTGATTGGCTGCCACACAGAAGAGATTATATTCGAGTTTTGCTAACTTTTAAGCAGCCTATATTTCCTAGCATGCTTTCCAGAATGAAGCCCTTCCTGAACACCTTTTCAATATTCCCAATACGTGTCTTCGCCTCAGAGAAAGTGAGCCCACTCTTGGATCAACCCCTTACAGAGAGTACTGCCACTTTAAAACCTAATTGCAGTAGCTCTCATATAACTAAAATCAAAGCAGCTGCAACAACAGCCCTGAGAAAACAGAGTAATAACCAACAAACTGTGCTAGCTACAGATAGTGAGACTGCGGAGGAAGAGCCAGAAGAAATGCTGATTGATTTATTTGGTGCGTTACCAGAACCGGAGCAAGTAGATATTATACAAAGACTGGATGAATTAAGGGAGGCACTGACAACAACACACTCTACAGTAAAGCCATTAATAAACTTGGCATCACCAAGCTCTCAGGACTGTGACAACATAGTCGTTCAACAAAACACTAACACCCTCACACTAAAGAAATGCTCTGACACACAGGCCGAATGTGAGGAATCCGAAATGGTTAATCTAATCTCTGATAGTCTGCAAAAAGTAAAAGAATGTCAATGTGTAGTGACTCCTAAGCATGCAGACTCTAAGGACATAGCTCATCTCTTGTCCTCTCCAGAGTCAGACCTACTTATAAAATCCTTGTATAAGGTGGATCCTCAAGTGCACCCAGCAGGTAATGATCTCAAAGCTCTGTGGGAATCAGAGGTGGATGCTGCAGAGATAATTGCTAAAGGTGAAGCTTCCCAGGCTCAACAAATGGCAGCATCACAGAGAAAGAGACAGAGGTCTGTCTTGAAGCCCCATACTACTGCTGAGGCAAACTTTGCTGCTGTTGCTGATGACTCACCAGGTATACAAAAGAAATTTACTCCACGGCCAGCTATATTTAACAACAAACAACATAAACTAATCGGTACTCCCACCGCTCCTCACAATCACCATCTAACAATGGCCACTACCGAGAATACAAATTGACTGTATGTAGATCAGTGCAAGACGAATACCCTAAACATCTTATCATGGAATTTAGCTGGATGGCATCGATTTAGAGGTTTTAATCACTCCGACCCCTTGATAGGCAAGGATATTATTTTGGTGCAAGAGACATGGACTGATGATGACCTCCTGCTCAATGGATATTACTCATATAAATTAAAAGTGAGGCCAGGTAAAGGACCAGGGAGATTGAAAGGAGGTCTGGGTATACTTATCTCAACCTCCTTGAGAGTCGAGTCTATATCAATCCCCCCTCTAAAACATTTGGCTATGGCCCTCCTTCTTAAGTCGGGTCCAGACTCACTACTGATAATCAATGTTTATCTCCCTCCATCGCAAAGAAAATCCGAAACAACTGCCTTATGGATGGAGTTGGAACATTATGTTAGTAATCTCCTTATGGAACATGCAAATGCTAGGGTCTTATTAGGGGGAGACTTCAACGCGAGATTGGGTACGGATGATTATACATTATTTTCTAAATTTCATCAATACCCCCCATCGGAGGATTCCAATCTAACTAGTACCCCCCTCACATGACTCTCTAAAGATAAAGGAATAAACTACGCTGGCCTTTGCCTTGCAAAGATGGCAAACAGGCTCAACCTTTTTATAACAAATGGCTCACAAGTAGGAGACTATCCAGGAGAAGTGACATTTATGGCTGGAGTTAGAACTAGCACCATTGATTATATCCTAACCTCCATGGATTTACTAAAATATATAAAACATTTTGAAATCTTACCACTTCTAGAAAGTGATCATTTACCACTCTGCATGCAATTAAAAAGTTCTTTTTGGCAGATGTCTCCCAGGGACTGTTTCATTCCTTCAATTTCTCCAGCAGGTCTAACAAGATGTCGGGTTGCATGGTCCCAGTCTCTCGATCAGAAGGTAAGGAGAGCTTTAGCAGAGGATAACTTCCAAAAAATTCAATCGGACTTCATATCAGCCAACTCCTCTCAAAATTTACTAGAACTATATAACAACCTAGTACAAAATCTACAACCGCTATTGACACACAACTTTTTTCCACAAGGCCTTGCACCACTAATTCTCCAAGACAAATTTTCTTCCTCATGGATCAAGGCTGTCGAATATAAGCTCACAAAATTAGGTTTTTCTCCGTCTTCAATACTAGAGCTGGGCTACGACAAGGCAAAACAAAGCCTGAGACAAAGGGTAGAGGACACAGAGAGGCAAGCAGATCTAGAGAAAGCCCCGACATTTTTGGCTCCAGACTCTACTAGATATACTGTTACCTCTGCGAGATATCTCAGCCAGCTAGAGACATTGAACCACCGGAAAGCCTTCTCACTTGCACGGTGCCATGTCCTCCCCTCAGCCGTCTTGGACGGCAAATATAAAAAAATTCCATTGGATAAAAGGCTCTGTCCTTGTAATTCTGGAGAGATAGAAACTACTGGACATGTCCTTCTACGATGTTCATTCTACAGAGATATTCGAATAAAATTTATTTCCCCGATGATTATGAGGTATCCGGGCCGTTCTGAAACCGAGTATCTTCAGATTTTGCTCAAAGATGAGTGGATTACAGTCAAAGCGCAGGTAGCAAGATTCTGCGCAGCAGCACTAAAGAGCCGATGTAACTTAGTGAAAAACTTACCGTAAATATTTTACTTTCTTTTATAACTATTCATTTAAAATTTTGATATTAACACTTAATTTTAATAGTTAATAATTAATAACCATAGGATGCCACAAGATATGGAACTCAACATAATGTAAAATAGGCTGTCTTCTTGATTTTATATACAAATGTTGCTAAACTAATTTTAGATATGGATTTTACTTCTTTTATTATAGCTGAGAACTTTTATTGGATACATATGGCATATTTTTATTTGTACTGGTCTATGACTGCAATAAATAAATTGAAATTGACTCTGTGGGCTGAGAGAAAATGACTGGTCCAAAGTCACTTAGTGAGTTTCCACAGCTAAGGCAGGACTTAAACCTGGGTCTCCCAGTCCTTGTCCAACACCTTAACAACTACAGCAAATTGACTCTCTACCTCGCCATCTAGATTTTTGCAGGCCAGTTCTGGTAGATCTATGCATGTCTACTCAGAAGAAAGCCCCATTTAGTTCAAGGACTTGCCTGTACTGATTCACCTAAAACTTCTTGAAGGACCATAGTGGCAGGGCAGAAATTCTAAATCACAATTCAGGATCAACCTTAAATAGCAATGTTTTTTACTGGTATAATTAACAAATCTTCAAGGTAGCTTACAAATTATGCCAAAATATTAAAATGAGCCCTCTGGTTGACTATATATCTATCTTACACATAGAATACAAAACCTGTTAATTTAGCATACTAAAAAGTATCCAAACAGGAATAAAAACAGCAGTAAAATTTATTATGATGATTTTAAATGATAATAACAACAACAATTACTTAAGGCTGCTTAGTAAAGTCACTTTGTGTAAGAGCTTCCATAGCTGTAAATTACCATTATCATCTTCCTAGTCTTCTTGCTAAATCATGGGAGAAAAAGCAGGATTCTGAAAACCATGAACAAAAGACATGAACATTCAGTCCAAACAAATACCAGATAGATTTTTTTTAAAAAAAAATTCTGGATATATCCCAAGGAGCTTTTCAAAATAGAAGAAATAAAAGAGAACATCTAGAAACCAAAGTAAGATAGGAAGAACCTGTAGGAAGAAAATTTAGCTTCATGTATCCAAGACCTAGATCATTTAGGGCTTTAGTTTAAAGACCAAAGGCAATATTTTGAAGTATTCCAGGAAATTTACCAGAACTATATTAGTATGAAATTAAGATACAAATCAGCATTGCTTAAGAAAGAAGAATGCCTTGGAACTGATAGGGCAGATAGGCTGAAGGGCCCTAAATTTAGAGCCATGTTTGCCAACTCTGAAAAAAAAAACCAAGAGATCTTATTCTGTCCCCTACTCCCAGCTTTCTGTGAAGAACTGCAGCATTTTTTCTGCAGTACACCTTATTTATTTATTGTAAAAGCATGTATGTTGTCTACTCATTGGACCTGTGGTAGCTTACAATATTAAAAACATACAATGTAACACCTACTGTAAACTCGCAAGCAAAACAATATTTTCCCTCACACCTGTCAGTGAGGACCCTCTGTTCCAAAAGCCCTATGAATAAAGTCTTTTTTCAACCCCTTCCTAGAGGAGGCAGCCTAACTGAGTAGGGTAGAGATTTCCATAGTAAACTGGGATAATGGTACCACACCTCTCTCTTTATTTCTATAATTTTTCTTTTGGGGGAGATGGGCAGTGACGAAATTTGATAAATAATTAAATAAATAAAATTTTAATAGAGGATGAGTGGGTATCAGTGACACTTCCTGGCAAGACAAGTTAGAGAAAGAATGAGGAGAGAGAGAAATAAAGCATGGGGAAAGGGTGGAAACGGGGGGGGGGGGGGGAGAAAGACAGGCATAAGGTGGAAGGACTATGAGTGCCTGTGCTTGCTCCCAAAAAGCACCTTGCTCACAGCTCCCCTCAATCCTATGAGTAGGATTAAGTGCCACAATCCACGAGCCTATGCTACGTTGTAGGACCATCCAACAGATGTCAATACTCAATACTGTTGGCCTCGGGGTAATAGTCTGATGAGGTGAGGAAGAGAAGCATTCAAGAAGCACCTCATGCAATTAATGAAGCATATGAGCATGTAGAACTCGTCCTTGGTGTTCGGTGTGAAAGAGAATGGGCAGAGGTTGAAAGAAGCAATGTACTTTACAGACAGTTGGCCCAAACTTCAAAGATTTCCCTTGCCTCCCTCATAGATCTCTTCCTTAAGCTTCTCAGAGACACCTTCTGAGAGTTATTTTCCACTGCCTGTCACAGTTGACAATGTTAAGACTAAAGAACTCCTGCTCCTCAGTTCCAGCAGTTTGTAGTGCCTATAGTGGTGTCTGGTCTGATGGACTGCCATTCATGTCAAAGAAAGCAAACACCAGAGTCCCAAACTGGCCACTAATAAAGAAGAGCTGCTGAGATCAGAGGAGGAGGAGGAGGAGGAGGAGGAGGAGGAGGAGGAGGAGGAGGAGGAGGAGGAACATCATAACCTCTTGCTGCTATGAGTCTTGTTTTAAGCCTCCTCTTTCACATTCCTTTTCATCTGTTACTCATTTATAACACCATGGTTTAATATATGATTTGTTCTGCTGTTTTCATTTTGAAAGTTGGCTGCAAAATATGCTATCGATAAGACCTCCTGGACACATGTTAAATTCATAAACATTTATTTATTTTATTTATTTTTTTTTTTTAACAAATTTTATTAGATTTTAATTTTACATAGATAAAAGTTTGAAACAGAAAAGAAAATGGAAATACAAATCAAGAAAAAAGAAAAGATAAAAAAGTGTAGTAAAGGAAAAAAGAAAAAAAGATAAAGCTGAAACAGAATTTGGTCAACTTCCGATTTGTATCTGGTCATGGTATTTTAAAAATTTTGTCTTACATGCTAGGTCTATATATAATATTAAAGAATATTTCTTGTCTATTACATCAATATATATATATTTTAATCTTCAAATCCCCATATAAGCTTTGCCCCTCCCGCATCTTGTAAATAGTCAGTTAATGGTTTCCACTCTTTAAGGAAATAATTATTTGGATTTTCTTTTAATAAACATGTCAGTTTATCATTCTCTGCCATATCCATCAATTTTAACATCCAATCTTGTATTGTAGGCGATATCTGGTTTTTCCAATTTTGTGCAAAAATAAGTCTTGCTGCTGTAATCATGTATTGCATAATCCTTGTAAATTGCTTCCCAGGTTGTCCATCAATTATTCCCAGTAAGAAAAATTCCGGTTTAAATGGAACTCGAATTTGTAATATATTTTGCATCAATGCATGTATTTGAGTCCAAAATTTCTTTGCAGTCTCACATGTCCACCACATATGGTATTTTATTTATTTATTAATCAAATTTATCACCGCCCATCTCTACCACGGTAGACTCTGGGCGGTTTACAACAAATGTTAAAATTAAAGTTAAAAATCAATAATCATTAAAATACAATAAACAGTACAATAAATAAGAATATAAAAATCCAGAGGATGGTAGGATCTTAAAAGGAGGTCATTATTAAACTAACCACCCCCAGGAGGAACTATCACTACCTTTGTCCCACGCCAGGCGGCAGAACCAGGTTTTTAGGGACTTCCTAAAGGCCAAAAGGGAGGACGCCTGCCTCACCTCTGGGGGCAAGATGTTCCACAGGGCGGGCGCTATCGCAGAGAAGGCACGCCTCCTGGACTCCGCTAGATGGAATTCCTTTGTTGACGGGGTCCTCAGCATGCCCTCCCTGCATGACCGGGTGGGGCGAGTAGATGCAATTGGGATGAGACGGTCCCTCAGATAGCCTGGCCCCATGCCATGTAGGGCTTTAAAGGTGATAACCAACACCTTGAATTGGACCCGGAAGCAAACTGGTACCCAATGCAGCTCGCGGAGCAGTGGTGTTACATGTGCTGATCTTCTCGCACCCATAACCACTCGAGCAGCTGCATTCTGGACCAGCTGAAGCTTCCGGATACTCTTCAAGGGTAGCCCCATGTAGAGCGCATTGCAATAATCTATATGAGAGATGACAAGGGCATGAGTGACTATTCAGAGGGCCTCTCGATCCAGGAAGGGGCGCAACTGGTGCACAAGCCGGAGCTGTGCAAAGGCCCTCCTGGCCATGACTGCCACCTGCTCTTCGAGCAGGAGTCGTGAATCCAGGAGGACCCCCAAGCTCCGGACTGAGTCTGAACGGGGTAGTGCCACCCCATCCAGAATTAAAGATGATAACTTCCTGGAGGCCGAGGGGCCATCAATCCATAGCCACTCCGTCTTACCAGGGTTCCGCTGAAGCCTGTTGTTCCCCATCCAGGCCCCTACAGCCCCTAGGCACTGAGATAGGGTGTCCACTGCAACACATACTTCACCCGGGATGGAGATATACAATTGAGTATCATCAGCATATTGGTGATACCTCATCCCGTGATGACGGATGATCTCACCCAGCGGCTTCATGTAGATGTTAAATAGGAGAGGAGAGAGAACCGAACCCTGCGGCACCCCACAAAGAAGGGCCCGTGGGTCGGATCTCTCCTCTCCTAGTACCACCGATTGCGAGCGACCCTGGAGGAAGGAGGTAAACCAGCGCAAAACTACACCGCCCACCCCCAACTCCCTGAGTCGCTCCAAAAGGATACCATGGTCGACGGTATCGAAAGCCGCTGAGACGTCCAAGAGAGCGAGAATGGATGCACTCCCTCCATCCCGCTCCCGCCAGAGATCATCCATAAGCGCGACCAATGCAGTCTCTGTCCCATATCCCGGCCTAAAACCTGACTGAAAGGGGTCTAGATAATCCGTTTCATCCAGAATCCTCTGGAGTTGCAGCGCCACCACCTTCTCAACCACCTTTCCCAAAGAGGGAAGGTGGGAGACAGGACGAAAATTGTTCAAAACAGTGGGGTCCAGGGAAGGTTTCTTGAGGAGGGGGTGCACCAGCGCCTCCTTAAAGACTGCTGGAAACACCCCCTCCGCTAAGGATGCATTAATCATCCCCTGGATCCAACCACATGTAACCTCCTGAGCTGATTTCACCAGCCAGGAGGGACATGGGTCAAGATGGCAGAGGATCCTGTCTACTTCATCAGGCCCAACAGGATCAAACCGTTCCCAGATAACAGGGTAAGTACAAACCTCTGGCATCTCTCCAGATTGTGCTTCATGCTTAGAGTTAAATTTGGAATGAATCTGAGCGATTTTGTCCTGAAGATGCTCAGCAAATTCTTCCGATCGGCCCTGTAGATGGGTCACCGTATCTTCATGACCCAAAAGAGATCTAGTAATCTTAAATAGGGCCGTCGGGCGGCAATCTGCGGATGCAATAAGAGCAGAGAAATATTCACGTTTCGCCGCTCTTACCGCCACAAGGTAGGCCCTAATAGCGGCTCTAGATTGTGTCCGGTCAGATTCAGTCCTTGTCTTCCTCCAGCGGCGCTCTAGACATCTCTTAACCCTCTTCAAAACCCTCAACTCCTCCGTGAACCACGGGGAGTGACGGGTCGAACGAGGCAAGAGAGGCCGCATAGGCGCGATCCTGTCCAGGGCCCCGGCCGCCTCCTTGTTCCAAGCTGCGGCCAGGACCTCTGCCGGACCGTGCTTCAGATCTTCGGGTATAACCCCCAGCTCCTTTTGAAACCTCATTGGGTCCATCAGTCGCCGGGGGCGGACCAATCTAATAGGTCCTGCCTCCCTGCGGAGTGGGGCGGCACAAGAGACCCTCAGGGTCACCAGGGCATGGTCTGACCATGACAATGGGGATAGATGTAACTCTCCCCTCAGATCACACTGCCACTGCTCAGACAAGAAAACTAAGTCCGGGGTGAGGCCACTGTCCCGAGTCGGGTCCCGAATAATCTGTGACAGGCCCATGGTTGCCATGGTAACCATGAACTCCCGAGCTGTCTCAGAGGTCTGTCCCAGGGAAGGCAGATTGAAATCCCCCAAGACCATAAGTCTGGGGAATTCCACTGCCAACCCTGAGATGGCCTCAAGGAGCTCGGGCAGGGAGGTTGCCACGCAGCAGGGAGGCTGGTACAGCAGCAACACTCCCAACTGTTCTCGAGAACCTAACTTGAAGAACAGGGTTTCACACCCGGCCACTTGTGGAGCAGTGCCCCTGAAGGCCATCAGAGACTCCCAGATGACAACCGCTACCCCTCCTCCCCTGCCCCGCTGTCTCGGCTGATGCCACACTCGAAACCCGGCTGGGCACATTTCTGAATGGGCAACCCCTCCTTCTGGGCCCAGCCAGGTCTCAGTGATACATGCCAGGTCCGCCCCCTCATCCAAGAGCAAGTCGCGAATGAGGGGGGCCTTGTTATTCACCGACCTGGCATTAAGGAGCAACAGCCGGACCTCAGGGCCCTCGAAGATCTGATTACCAGGGTCTGGGTTTGAGCTTTAACTTTCCCTTAAGGAAGAAATGCCAGACTTCCCAAAGACTACAGAGCCCATCACTCCAGACAGAAAGTGCAGCAACTTCAGGCATTGTGAATACTGGGATTTGTACTCTGAACACATTCACCTGAAGGGCCCCAGGTTATGGAAAGCTGATTTAAATTTTGGCAGATTTTGATATTTTAACATAATCAAGTATTACTGTAGATGAATATGCTGTAATGCATATAATTTTCTAGTTATATTATTAATTTATTCTTGTGCTTTTATTTATTTTTAATCATGATGCTTTATATAATGTTGCATTTACCTGTACAATGGAGGCTGTATAAATACTATATTTTATATGTAAGTCCTTTGCATTTTTCATAAATTGATTCATCCAAGTGTCACAAAAGAGTATGACAAAGAAGTAAATATTTTAAAGCTTGCTGATTTGAGTCTATTTAGGCTATTCTGAAGCTAAAATTAAATGTTTTGTAGAAGGAAATAATGTTCAGCTCAGAATAAAATTAAAAACCAGATATTAGCCCTCCTGGTAGGTGCCTGATAATTAACATTTCCAACAACTCCTAATAATTGGCTTCCATAATCTTTACTCATTAACTTATGAAATCACAGACATTCAGCTGGCTACCTACCCTACCACATTAGGAATGGGAAGAAAACATAGAACACGTCATTCTTTACATATAGGTTATGTGAGTTGTTGTAGTGTTTAACCTATGCATTATTCTCAGTAGACCAATAGGCATAATGTTGAGCCTAGATGAGTAATGCTACCAGATGTGGCCTGCAAACATCCAGGCAACCACTAGATGGAAGCAAGGAGTTTTCTCCATTGCTTTGCTGCCATCTTGTGGTTATCTAACTATTTGCAGCCCATATGTGGCAGCTTTACTGGAGTTCACAAGGAACTGACAAATTGGGTATCTGTTAAAACCACAATTGCAGTAATGTATTATGTCACTTTTATGGTATCTGATTCGGTCTCCATCTTATATGAAACTAGCTTCATTTATGAGACTGATATATATTAAGGAACAGAAGCGGTGAAACTGAGGCCTTCTAGATATTGCTGAATTCCTAGCTCCCATATGCAAAGCCACTATGGACAATGATAAAGGGTGGCGAGATTTCCAATTCAACAGCATCCAGAAGCCCACGGGTTTCTGAATTAAAACCTAAGCTAGGCCTTATACACCTTCTGTGTCTTCTGTCTTGTATTAAATAAAATGGTATCTTCCAGAGTTTCCAGAAGTTTCAAGCTCACTGTGGGGCATTAGAAACTCTTAGAGATGTAGACGAATTCCAGAGATCTCCTATAAGATCTTGATCTACAGTACTTTCTGTGTACCCCTGCTTTCGATAAAAGTCATCCAGATGGTATTTGATGTCAGATAAACCTGCTCTGTAAGACCTTATTAGCATTTTCAGTGCAAGACTCGAGAAAAACACAACTAAAAATAATAAGCTATTTAGCTCATAGCAGGAAGCTGTAATTACAGCACACTCCAGAAGTTCTGATTGCAAATTATGTAGCTGGTATTAGTGGGAACAACATTAGGCACTATGCAGGACTGTTCTGGTACCTCATAGAGAAGAGTTCACAAATTGTCTGTTACGCAAATATAACATACCATACACGACGGCTGTTATAACACTCTCTTTAAGAATGGCATGTACACTCACAGAGAAACAATCCCACAATAAAAATTTTCAAACCTAGCACAAATAGCATGTGAAAGGGGTTGGGACAGAAGCATGTGGAGCTAACCATGATGACACCTACAGTAAATATGCTTTGTGATGTCATGATACAATCTCTGCCCTTTCATACTTTCTGCATGATGTCACATGCAATTACATAAGGGGTAGAATTTTAATCCTGATTTTTAAATTATGTCCCTATTTTACCAGAGAGAGCAAATTTTGAGAGTGCCTGGTGCAACCTCACCTCACTTCTGTATCTGATAGGATCCAATTTGTGTGTCTGGAGAATTTCTAAAAGTTTGCTACCAAAAAGGCTGTAAATGCCAACCACTGTACCTCCTCCACCACCCTTTTTCTGGATTTTAAAATATCATGCCTAAAGGTTTTGAAAACTTGAAAGCTTGCAAGTCTATCAAAAATTTTCAGTTGACCTAATGCAGGTATTGATTCAATATACTTAAAATGATTATACTTCTTATTAAAGATACTTAAAACCTCTGATGTTGTGGTTCAAATCTGTTTTGGCAGCTAAGTAATTGTGTTTTGGGGAAAGGAACAAAGTGGTAAAGCCTGCAACAGCCAAGCATTTAAAAACATTCCCCAGCAGAATTCACATGATGGTGATGCAGATGATTAAATACCAAAATGTAACATTTGCATTTGTAACTCTTAACACATTCGTCATGTCTTAATCAGAAAGAGAATGTTCCCAGGTCCAGAATGTATTTGCCTCATTGAAATTGCTTGTGAACTACTGACTGAAGAAGCAGCCAAGGGTTGACAACATTTACAGATAATTTCTTTTTCTCTCCTTGCTTCCACGTGGAGGGAGTGAACTCGTTGTGAAATCAGCCTCAGAAAGAAACCTGGAGACCACTGGGAGACCACAGCTCCTTTGTCAAAGACACATATAAGATATCTAGAGTTGTAGCCCCTAGATGTTCTCAGCAGCATCTTATCTTTTTAATATAAACTCTTACAGCTTAGGAAACCTTAGTGCCTTGATGAGAGATGCCTGCTTCTATTTTTTTATCAAGCCAAGGACCACCTTTGGCCTTTAAGGGCCATGCTAGAAGCAGGACTCTGAAACGCAGCTTGGTTTGTGCCATTATGTAATGGAATGTGAGAATGACATTGGAAGACAGGGGGAAGAGATTCTGCCTAGGGAATGACCAGATAAAATGGGGAGGAGCCCACAACTGAGTAATGGACAGAAAAAGAAACTTAGAAAGGACCCGCCCTAAGGATCAGGTGGTAAATAGGGACGGTGGGAGATTTGTACTTTCAGACTTGCAAGATTCTATTAATGTAGCCTTACAATAAAGTAGAGAGCCAGTTTGATGTAGTGGTTAAAGGCATCAGGCTAGAATCCAGAAGACCATGAGTTCTAGTCCCACCTTAGGCACAAAGCCAGCTGGGTGACCTTGGGCCAGTCACTCACTCTCAGCCCTAGGAAGAAGGCAATGGCAAACAACTTCCAAAAATCCTTGCCATGAAAACTGCAGGGACTTGTCCAGGCAGTGTGTGAGAATTGGACACGATTGAATGGATGATTGATTTATTGATTGATTGGACGGTAAATGCCACCATTTGTCTTCTAGATCCATGCCCCTCCTAGCTGGTGAAGGCAGCCCGGGAGGTGACATGTAGTTGGGTCCAGGCAATGGTTAATACATTCCAGCTGCCTTTAAGGAGGCGCTGGTGCATCCCCTCCTCAAGAAACCATCGCTGGACCCTACTGTGCTGGACAATTTTCGTCCTGTCTCCCACCTCCCCTTTTTGGGGAAGGTGGTTGAGAAGGTGGTGGTGTTGCAACTGCAGATGATGCTGGATGAAACGGATTATCTGGACCCCTTCCAGTCAGGTTTCAGGCCAGGATATGGGGCAGAGACTGCATTGGTCGTCCTTATGGATGATCTCTGGTGGGAGCGGGATGGGGGCAGTGCATCCATCCTGACTCTTTTTGACCTCTCAGTGGCTTTTGATACCATCAACCATGGTATCCTTTTGGGGCAGCTCAGGGAGTTGTGGGTGGGCGGCGTGGTTTTGCGCTGGTTCACCTCCTTCCTCCAGGGCCGGTCCCAATCAGTGGTGATAGGGAGTGAGAGATCCGACCCTCAACCCCTCCTTTGTGTGGTGCTGCAGGGTTCGGTTCTCTCTCCTCTCCTATTCAACATCTGCATGAAACCACTGGCTGAAATCATCCGTCACCACTTGATGAGGTATCATCAATATGCTGATGATACCCAATTATACATCTCCATCCCGGGTGAGGTAGGTGATGCGGTATATGATGCCTCTCTCGGTGCCTGGAGGCTGTGCGGGTCTGGATGGGGAACAACAGGCTTCAGCGGAACCCTGGTAAGACGGAGTGGCTGTGGGTTAATGGCTCCTCTGTACTCGGGAAGTTGTCATCCTTAGTTCTGGATGGGGTTGCACTGCCCCAGACAGACCTCGTGCGGAATCTGGGGGTTCTTCAGTACTCACGACTCCTGCTCGAAGAGCAGGTGGCAGTCGTGGCCACAAGGGCCTTTGCACAACTCCGTGTTGTGCACCAGTTACGCCCTTTCCTGGATCGAGAAGCCCTCCGAACAGTCACTCATGCCCTGGTCATCTCCCATATAGACTGGAATGCGCTCTACATGGAGCTACCCTTGAAGAGTATCTGGAAGCTTCAGCTGGTCCAGAGTGCAGCTGCGCAGGCGATTCTTGGTGCCCCTAGATCGGCACATGTTACACCATTGCTACACGAGCTGCACTGGGTACCAGTTTGCTTCCGGGTCCAATTCAAGGTGTTGGTTATTACCTTTAAAGCCCTACATGGCATGGGTCCAGGTTACCTGAAGGACCGTCTCATCCCCATGACATCGACCTGTCCTACCCAATCATGCAGAGAGGGCATGTTGCGGACCCCTTCTATAAGAGAATTTCGCTTGGCAGTGTCCAGGAAGCCAGCCTTCCCTGCAGTGGCTCCCCCCCTTTGGAACACTCTGCCCCCGGAGGTGAGGCAAGCCCCTTCACCCCTGACCTTCCGGAAGAACCTGAAGATTTGGTTCTGCCACCTCACTTGGGGCGGGAAGGGGAATAGTTATTCTTGGGGGTGGCTGGTGCCTTAGAGCTCTCCTCACTATATTAGATCATTTATGGCTGCTAGGATTTTATATTTATATTTATTTTATACTTTTACTTGGTAATTTGTATTTATATTTTAGTTGGTATTTATGCTTACTCTTTTAACATTAGTTTTATTGTAAACCGCCCAGAGTCCCTCTTCTTGGGGGAGATGGGCGGTGGTAAAATTTGATATACAGTATACATACATACATACACACAATAAAGTAGAAGTAGTTCATCTGGTCATGTTTCCTGTCTGGTTTACCTGGGAGGGCTTACACATTAGCCCACTTTAACTGCTTCCTCCTTGAGAGGTTAACCTTTTCTGTGAGTGCATACCTTTAACCTCATAGGAATTTGAGGGATTAAACATTGATTGACCATTAAAACCACAGTATTGGGAGTGGGGAAAGAGAAAACAGTATTGTGGATTGAGAAGAATGAGGAAGCCTTAGTTATTCCACCCCAATATTTTGGATCTTGTTCAAGTTCCTGATTAATGTTATGAATATGGGTTAAGTACTAATTCTGATGGAATACTTTAGAGAAGATGTAGTAATCCTCATATGAAAGGGTTCAGTATTATTGGTAAATGGGCTCAGACGTTATTTCAAAAATAGTATTAAAGATAAGGAATTATTCCAAATGGATCAACGAGTTGCTGACTGTGTGGTATTGGGTGTTATAATGAAATCCATAATATGTCAGTGAACAAAACCCAAGTCCACTTCTTACATTGCTTTAATTTGAAATACACAAATGCACACTGCAAGATGTGTGGAAATGTAATAAAAGAATACTAGTTCATGGGTAAAAAAACTATGTGACATAGAAGAAAAAAGCATCCTTAGCTGTGCACTCCTCACCACTCCCTTGGGCAAGAATGAATACGTGGAGTGTGACCCAAAGGACATCATTCGCAGGCCACATGTGATTCCTGGCCAAAAGATACTCCATTTCCTGGTCTAAGTCCACATATAGCTCATTTTCAGGCCTCCTTTCTCCCCAAAATCAAGAGCAAAAATTGAGCTACCTAAAAAGGAAAAATGGAGCAGGCTATCAAGTGCATGAAAACAGTGGACTTCGTGCTGTCAAGGATTATTAACTTCAAGGAAGCTTTTTTTTTCTTGGTCATATGCTAAGCAGGTACTGCAAGTCATTCTAAAATAAGACTTGTGTCTCTGATAACATTTCTGAGAAATAGTCCTCGCTTGAATTAATTTGGCATGGCTTCAGTACAGGTGACACTTCTTGGAACAGGGCAAAGCTTGCTGAAAGCCTTCTTGAAATGCTGCTCCAAGGGGAAGAAGCAATTCTATATATATATATTGCAGGATTTGTCATGGCCAATATATTTCCTTGTGAAAACACTAATTTATTAGGGGAAAAGCTTCTCCACCTCCCGCTACAGAATATATCCTGGAAATTCTCAGCTGAAATCTCTGCAGCCCAGTCTATCCTTCCATCTTAGAACATGGAATGGTAGGTATCATTGCTAACAAATAAGCCCTATGACAAATCTAAATTAGCTGCTCACCAGCAAAAACCAATTAATAAAGATACAAGTCCAGGAACAATTATGCTCCCCTGAACTTGTACCAATTCTGTCACCATGTTGGGTGATATTATCAACCCTAGTCATATTATCAGAGGGGGTGGGATAAATCAAGACAAATCCTGAATCTGATGCATAATGTGGTAAACTGGAGGGATTTTTTTTAATCACTTGAAGTAGAATGGAAGTATCTAACCTGTCCTGTCTACTTCAAAATCTTGGATAGATTCTGTTCCTGATAGGTACTTTAGCAGTATGGTGTTTTAAAAAGTAGAGGGAGCTGTGCTACATGCCCCAAAGTGTTCAAAACAAAATAATTTCATGTTTGCTGTAGTCCTGGAGGAGAAAGGACATCTGAAAATGAGCCTTCTCATTGGACTCAGACTTTGGGTACTTGCTCAAAATCTATGAGGAGAAGTACTAGATTCTAGTATGGCTGCTCTTACCAGTCGAGCGCAAAACGCTGTTTGAGATCTTCTGGCTGCAAACAGCCATCCGGTGGACAGATGGGATGATTCCAGGTATTCTTGATCCGGAGAACGTTTCTGGGCTTCAGGAAAACCTACCTGAGCCCGAAAAAAGTTACTGCGTTGTCAGCTCCACCCGCTGAACCAGCGGGCATAGCCGTTCAGTCCGCCATTCCCACCAGAAGCCCTCATTTGTCTTGATTAAATCTAATTCTATTACTTTCAGCCCATTTCTCTAACTTAGCAAGAGTGTTTTGCATTTTATTTCTATCTTGTAGGATATTATCTAAGATCAGATTTGTGCAAGCAATGGTTTTCCCTCTTTCACTCTATGGAAAGTTAGACTTTGAAGAAGCAGGATAGAAAGAGTATTGACACTTTTGAATGGTGGTATTGGAGAAGACCCCTGAGAATACCATGGATAGCCAAGAAAAGAAACAAAAGGATCATAGAAGAAATCAATCCAGACTTCTCACTCATAGGCACAAATTATCACACTTTGGATACATAATGCAAAGACCTAGCTCTCTGGAGACATCTGTAACATTGGGAAAGGTGGAAAGAAAAATGAAAAGAGGATGATCAACAAGGTGGATGGACTCAATTATAGTGGCAATAGTTGTACTGTTGGAAATTCTGAAAGACCAGATTGGGGACAGATCATCCTGGAGAAATCCTATCTATATGGTCACTAAAAGTTTAGCTCTTTCCTAAAGGTCGGGAGGGAGGAAATCTGTCTCAACTCTGGGGGCAAGATGTTCCATAGAGTGGGCGCTGTCACAGAGAAGGCCCGCCTCCTAGACCCCATCAGATGGCATTCTCTAATTGATGGGGTTCGTAGCAGGCCTTCTCTGGATGACCGGGTGGGGCGGGTCGATAACATGGGGATAAGACGGTCCCTCAGGTATTCTGGTCCCATGCCATGTAGGGCTTTAAAGGTGATAACCAACACCTTGAATTGTATATATTGAATATATAATTGAATATATCCTGCCATCCAGCCCACTTATAACTAGCTTGCTGATCAGAATGTTATGGGGTACTTACTTGATTTAAATCAAGATATATTTTGCCTATGAGAGCCAATTTGGAGTAGTGGTTAAGGCATCAGGCTAGAAACTGGGAGACTGTGAGTTCTAGTCCCACCTTAGGCATGAATCCAACTGGGTGACCTCTCTCTCAACCCTAGGGAGAAGCCAATGGCAAACCACTTTCGAAAAACCTTGCCAAGAAAATTGCAGGGACTTGTCCAGGCAGTCGCCCAGAGTCAAAACTGACTCAAAGGCATGCGTGCGCGCGCACACACACACACAAAGCCTAAAGCATTCCTACAACCTGTTAAGGAAGTTACTTAATAGAAAATGAGATATGAAACAAACACATTTAATTATTGGCTGATGTTAAAATTTCTACCAAAAGGCTTGACCCCTTTAATTCTGGCCAATGGGCTACAATGCTCTGGGTATTCTCCTGAGGTGTGGCTGGCCTTGTGTTACAAACAGGCTATGGCAAATATTAAGCAAATAATTCTGGATTTGGAATCTCAGATTGGATTTAACAAATTTTTTATAAAGGAAACCGTAAAAGCCATTGTAAACCAGCTAAATATTTGTGAAACACATGGTTCACATATACCACAGGGCTTTCATGCTAATGTGGTTTTATATGGAGTTCTTGGTGCTCTCTGAACTTGGTTGTTTGCTTTCACTGATGATATTACCCAGTTCGGTAATGAAACGCCTGTAAACAAACAACCAAGCTCAGAGAGCACCAAGAACTCCACAGTTCAACCCTAAGGTACAGATATTCTCTTCTAATGGTTTTATATCTTACCATCAGCAGTTCTTGATGGTAGATGCAGAAAGATTTTCTTTGCAGAAAGAGCCTGTCCTTGAGATATAGCTGCTGTTGAAACATTGGCTCATATCCTACTCTGTTCTGGTTTCTACAGAGACTCAATACTTTTTAGCACCTCTTCTTAAGCTATTCCTTGGGTGGCCAGATGAAGTCTATGTGTATCACCTACTCTTGGACAAGAACTGTAGAATAACACTTCTTACAGCCAAATTCACGTCAAGAACCTCAGGATTCAAGCATTATTAATAGCAGACTAAAGCAATTATTACTAACATAAGGTGGAATAGGTACAACTATTCATCTGACTGTTAGGTATCTCCTTGTAAATGTATTGTAACTGCTGTATTTTATTTATTTTTAAATTTTCTTCAGTGTTGGTCAATGACAGCAATAAAAGCTATCTGATGGTTGTTGTGGGTTTTCCGGGCTGTGTGGCCGTGTTCTGGCAGATTTGGTTCCTAACGTTTCGCCAGTCGCTGTGGCTGGCATCTTCAGAGGACAGGAGCACAGCTAGAAAATTCTCTCTGTGCCCAAGACACACTCTCCGTGCCCAAGATAATTTCTGCCCAAATCTGCCAGAACACGGCCACACAGCCCGGAAAACCCACAACAACCATCGGATTCCAGCCGTGAAAGCCTTCGACTATACAAAAGCTATCTGATTTAATTTGAAAATACTTGTTCTCGACAAATCTATTCTATTATTTTAAGGTGCTTACAAACTAGTCTCTATATGCTCTGTTCTACAATCTTCCCCAGTACTGATGTCAGACTAACTAGTTGCACTAACTCAGATCTTCCTGATGAAACACATACTTTCTTTCAACTCTTAAAGCAACATCCTTTTTTTGAGGCTCACATGGAATCTTGGAAGAGGGGATTTTTAATGAATAACTGAGTAGTCACACAAGTCTGTAACATGTCTTCAGAATCACTGGAAGTTTTGGGACTCCTGTTTGTATTTTTTCTTGATCTATTTATTTATTTCTCACATTTATATGACCACCCATCTCACACAAGGCAACTCTGGGTGGCGTACAACAAATTGTTTCCTTTATGTATTAATTGTTGTTTCCAGATCTTCACTAAGCTTTCCGTATAGTCACATTGACTTCTGCTGCTGCCTTCCATGCTTTCCTCGCTAAAACTGTTTGTAGTTGTGCTTGCAATATCTCTTTCTTAAGGAATTTCTATTCTGCTATGAGCTTATCCTTCTATGGAATCCTCTGATCATTGCTTTAAGTTTATTAAAATCAGATTTTGTAAAACTCAAAATAGACTTTTGACTACATTCAGTTTTAATGGCCCTCCATATCAAGAATTCTAGCATTAAATAATTTAAATCAACTGCAATTATATGTGTTATGATTGTATATGCAGCACCCATGGAAAGGTTATTTAGCATTTTTTAAAAATGGGGATCAGTCATGTAATAACAACACCTAGTTTGGCTCTGAGAATAGGGAATGGTGAATGGTATTTCTAGGTTAATTAAAATCTTTACAAACTGGTATAATTATCTGTGCATGATACCTTCTAGTGTCCCCCTCAAAGTAATGAAGTAGTTCATTACTTGAAGCTTCTACTTCAAGAATTCTGTTGATTCACTGAGGCCCGCTGTGAAAAATGGCACCATTCCATGTTCTTGATCAATGCTATGTTTGTGTAGTGGAACAAGCATATTGAATATCTTTTAAACAAGAGACATGTTAATAAAAAAAACATTAAGTACCTAAAGCAGAATGAGAATTCTATGCTGTACTCCATATTTTGCTATGTCAAAATTCTGTACTTTTTATTAGGTAAATTCCTTGGGGCACAGACCTATCATTTTGTTTATGTTACTTTGTTTGTAAGTAATGAACTATGCATACAAATCATGAGTATTAGAAACAACAATAAAACAGTCATATATGAAATCTTCCTTATTTGTCAAATCTCCTCTGGTATTCTCCTTATAAGCATTTCTCTAGAGACATACCACAAAGCTTGGGAATCCACAGGGGATAAACTACATAAATTCCTATGCAAAGCCCATGTTCCTCCTGTGCTGTTGCCAGAGAGCTAACACAAATACATTCTGGACAGGAAGCCTAATTAATTCAATTTAATTGGAGGTGGGGAGGTTATAATGACATTCTACAACATCTCCATCTCCAAGTTGGCCCTACTTTATTTACCAGCTATTTATATCCAATCAGGTAATTCAGCTCCTTTCTCTAGTGATACCATCTCAAGAATGTGAGAAACACTTTACCTTTACATATTTAAGGATTCCCTTACTAACTTTACTCAGACTGAAGAAGCTCCTTGGATAAGGAGTGAAACGTTTCCACTAAGAAAATAGAAATCCAGTTGACATGATTCAAGCCACAGACTGTTCCACCTGGATGACTGAGAACCTTCATAGACACTTTACCTTTAAGTGTTCTCCAAAGCACAGTACTCAGAGTTGCAAAGCAACTGAGATAACACTAATCAGATGAATTGAGGTTGTCTGCAGATGCTGGAAGCTTGGGCTTAGTTTGAAATATTTTCATATGGGTGGAAAACACAGGAAAAACAATCCAGAAACAGCCAGATTATACGAAGCTAAGTTTTAAAAGATTTAATATGTTAAAGGTCTGCAATTGAGTCCTCATATTTCTATTCTAGGGCAAAGATGAAAAAAATTTTTTGCAAAACTAAACTTCACAGAGTTCAAACCATTAACTTGGAATTAATCCTGCTGGTGAACAAAAAAGACATGGATCACAGCTAGCAACCTCCATTAGAAATTAGAACCTGCAACTCTTTGCTGCCATCCAATGCTCTTTAAGATTTTTGCAGCTCAATCCCAAATTGCATTCCCGTTTAAGGTAAAGTCTCATTCAAGGAAAACTCAACTCCAGGTATTTCACATTGTCTAGATGAGACCACATTATATTCCATGATACATATGTCTGTGTGTATACATGCATACACACACACACACACACACACACACATATATATAAAGACAGCAGACACACACACACACACATTAGAAATTGTTATCAAGCAATTTAAGCTGATTAAAACTCTTAAAGAAACTGAGATATTGAGGACGCACAACATTCTTATGCCTTGGCATCAAGGTTTACTGCTACAGAAATATGTAGCTATGTGACAGGAGGAATCAAGCCTGAAGTTCTTTTGTGGCTCTACGTACATTTGCAGCATATCTGGAGAGGCTGCAGCAGTGATTTGGGAGATGTTCTGTGGACTTCCCACAATCTTTTGGATATCACATGTGGACTGCAGATCATGATTTGCTCATCTGTCAAGTAAACAATCTGTTCAAAATCAAGAATGCTCTTCCTTCCTTCTAACCCATCACTAAAAATCTATAATCAAAGAGCATGACATCATATTCATTTTGAATAAAAGGTATTTGTTTACTAAATTTCCACCAAGGTGGAAACAAACAAACATCATTTATTGTTTCTTGAACACCTAAAATCTTATTGAGTTATTGTTCAGTATTGAAAAAAAAAGAACATAGAAGAATATCAGAATTTTGCTATGAATACGCACCACAAAGAGTGCTTAAAGGCTAACAGATTTAATATGGCATAACTGGTCATGGACTACAATCTGTTTCAAAAATCTATTGTTTGTTTGTTTGTTTATTTATTTATCTGAATTTATAAGCCACCCAAATGCAATGGACTATCTAGTCTTAAAGTGTTCAAATATTCTTGATCATTTTTATTGCAACAGATATCCCTCTGGAAATTGAAACTAAATAGATTCACAAGAAAAAAAAAGGAGGAAGAGGAAGAAATACACAATGAAAATGATTCAGTTTTGTCAAGAACAACAACAACAACATATACATTTTGAGATGTTTCCTAAAGTACAGAATTGATTGGGTCATCACAATATCTGGGGCTGCTTCTCCTCTACTGATGGTGGGAAATAACCTTTGGTCATAGAAGCACTCCCCCAAAATACTGCAGTATTTTGCCACTATGAACTATTAATAGTATATTATTTACTGTCTATATTCCCCTTGGTGGTGCGATGGCTCAGTGGTTAAGACGCCAGGCTAGTCGATCGGAAGGTCACAAGTTTGGAGTTTGAAGACCCTAGCCCCGCGTGACGGAGTGAGCTCCCGCACTCGCCACAGCTTTTGCCAACCTAGCAATTCGAAAGCATGCAAATGCAATTAGATAAATAGGTACCACTTCGGTGGGAAGGTAACAGCGTTCCGTGCGTGTCATGTCGGCCACATGACCGTGGAAGCGTCTTCAGACAACACTGGCTCTTTGGCTAACAAACGGAGATGAGCACCGGCCCCTAGAGTCGGACACGACTGCACAAATGTGCGGGGGGTACCTTTACCTTTACATAGATGTATCTCTAAATACACCTTGTCACCTTGTTGTGGTGAGTGGGCTTGTGTGTTCCCAATGAACCCTGTGAGCGAAGCCGTCGGGAGTCATGTACTCCTGGTAGGGTCACCCATGGCGGTAAGGTCCAGGGGGAGGAACCAGACAAAGAACGATCCAAGAAAGTCCTCAACGGCAGAACAGGCGGAAGATAACAAGGTGTATTGTTACAACGGCTGCAAAGGCGGATGAAGGCTGCAGCAGACAAAAGGTCACCAATCGTCATGGAATCCATGCCATTGGTTTAGAGCCTTTTTCTGTGAAGGTTGTGTGCTGATCGTTGTGCACCGATCTCCACACATAAAACAAATTCACGCACAGGCGTCTTCCAACCACACCAAACCCAAAACAACCAAAAGTCCCATGGCGATTGATGAATGGCAACGGGGGCAGGACTGTGAAATCCGGAAGCTCCTAGTCATGAACCAGCACATGGGCGATGGATACGGATTCAGTCGCCCTGACTCAAGGATCGAGGCAGTTGAGTAGTTCGGCAGCTGTATCCACGACTGAGCAGCCCTATTTAGGATCCACTCTGCTCATCCCATATGGGGAGGGGGCTAGAAAAGGTGCCCTAAACATAGTCTGCCTCATTTTCTCCCTGACTGGATTACCGCGACCAGTGGGGTCACCATCTAGCGGTCATAAAAAACACATGAATTTTGGAACATGGAATATACGGACACTGCAAGACAATATGGATAGTGAACGACCTGAACGTAGGACTGCCATTATTGCAAGGGAGCTGAGACGTTTTAATATCGATATAGCAGCACTCCAAGAAACTCGAAGAGCAGGAGAAGGACAGTTGAAGGAAGAAAAAGGAGGTTATACCTTCTTTTGGAAAGGACTGCCTGAACAAGAACGACGAATACATGGGGTAGGCTTTGCTATCAAAAACGACCTTGTGAAGCTCTTGTCAGAAGTTCCCACTGGGATTAACGAACGACTCTCAACTCTCCGAATAAAACTCGCCAAAAACCAACAGGCAACTATCCTAAGTGCTTACGCACCAACACTAGATGCAGATGAGGATATCAAGGAAAAATTTTATACCCAGCTGGACACCATCTTATCAGAGATACCAAAGGAGGATAAAATTATCCTCCTGGGCGATTTCAATGCAAGAGTTGGGCGTGACTTTGATTTGTGGCCAGGGATCATTGGGAAAGAAGGAGTTGACAACAGCAACACGAATGGAATCTTACTTCTGACTAAATGTGCAGAGCATAACCTTGTCATTACTAACACACTCTTTCGCCAGAAAAATAAATTTAAAACATCATGGAAGCACCCACGGTCGAAGCACTGGCATCTTTTAGATTATGTAATTGTCCGTGCTAGAGATCGCCGTGATGTACTTCTCACCAGAGCCATGATGAGCACCGATGACTGCTGGACAGACCATCGATTAATTCGATCCACGATGGCCATAAAGATTGTCCCTCATCGTAGGCTCCAAGGAAGAAAACCAAGGCATAAAATGAATACACTGGCCCTTCAAGGTTCTATTAAACGAGCTTGCTTTCAATCAACTCTCAAGGAACATCTGCCTATGGAACTTCCTGAAAATGTTGAGGAACACTGGATTAAATTGAAGACTTCTATTATTTCAGCCTGTGAACAAACTATCGGATACCAAACTAAGAGACATCAGGACTGGTTTGATGAGAACGATAGTGAGATTGAACATATTATTGACAAGAAAAGGAAAGCCTTCCAGATATGGCAAAAAGATATTAACTGTGCCGTTAAGAAAAAAATCTACGCCAGTGCAAAGGCAGAAGTCCAAAGAAGAACTAGAGAACTTAAGAACATATGGTGGATAAAAAAAGCCCAAGAAACCCAACATTTTGCAGATGCTCATGATGCACGGGGCTTTTTTAATGCCATAAAGGCCATCTATGGACCAACAAACCATGGTACAAATCCCTTACGCTCAGTAGATGGTGCTAAACTTCTAAAGGACAAAGAGTTTATTGCACTGTGCTGGAAAGAGCATTACTACAATCTCCTTAATCGTCACTCTATTGTGGCCGATGAAGTCTTCTTGCAAATCCCGCAAAAACAAATAAGAGATGAGCTTGCAGTACCCCCTAGTTTGGAGGAAGTCAGTAAAGCCACTAAACAAATGAAAAATAACAAAGCTAGTGGACCTGATGGGATTCTTGCTGAAGTCTTTAAAGAAGGCGGGCCTGAACTTACACAACAACTTCATAAGCTCATCGAAAAAATCTGGATGAGGGAGGAGATTCCAGCAGACTTTAGAGATGCCATAATTATTACTCTCTTTAAAACGGGTAATAGAACAGACTGTGGAAACTATCGAGGCATCTCCCTTCTAGCCACAGCAGGCAAAATCCTGGCAAAGATCATCGCAAACCGTCTCCTATCTGTATCAGAAGACATCCTCCCTGAAACGCAAAATGGCTTCCACCCTTCCAGGGGAACAGTGGATATGATCTTCACTGCACGACAGCTTCAAGAAAAATGCAAGGAGCAAAACCGCCCTCTGTACTTTATTGATCTGACTAAAGCTTTTGATACTGTAAATCGTACTGCTCTCTGGACCATCCTTCTGAAAATCGGATGCCCTGATAAATTTGTGAACATCTTGCGGTTACTCCATGACGAGATGATGGCAACAATCCTGAATAACAATGGCTCTCAAAGCGATCCATTTAAAGTGGAATCCGGCGTTAAACAGGGATGTGTTATTGCTCCAACCTTATTCGCTATCTTCATCGCTATGATTATACACCTTGTTGAAGAGAAACTTCCTACTGGTGTAGAAATTATATATCGAACAGATGGAAAGCTTTTTAATCTTAGTAGGCTGAAAGCAAAAAATAAGGTAATTACAACTTCTGTTATAGAACTTCAATATGCTGATGATAACGTAGTCTGTGCACACTCCGAGGAAGATCTTCAAACTATCCTAAACATCTTTGCAGAAGCATATGAAAAGCTCGGCCTCTCGATTAACATTAAAAAAACCAAAGTGCTTTACCAGCAAGTTCGAACCAATCCCTCTGCAGCGCCATCAATCCAGCTTAAAGGTGTGTCACTAGAAAATGTCCACCACTTTTCTTATCTCGGCAGCCATCTAACTACAAAAGCCAACATCGACACTGAAATTCAGCATCGCCTGAGCTCTGCGAGTGTAGCTTTCTCCCGAATGAAGCGTAGAGTGTTTGAGGATCGGGACATTCGCAGGGAGACCAAAATGCTGGTTTACAAAGCCATTGTACTACCAACCCTTCTGTACGCCTGTGAAACATGGACCCTCTACAAACGCCACCTCCAACTTCTTGAAAGATTCCATCAACGCTGCCTCCGAAAAATTCTGCAAATTACTTGGGAAGATAGGCGGACTAATGTTAGCGTATTAGAAGAAGCGAAAACCACCAGCATTGAAACAATGATCATCCAACATCAACTTCGCTGGACCGGTCATGTTGTTCGAATGCCTGACCATCGTCTTCCAAAGCAGCTACTTTACTCCCAACTTAAGAATGGAAAACAGAATATTGGTGGACAGCAAAAGAGATTCAAAGATACTCTCAAAGCTAATTTAAAAAAATGTAATATCAGCATTGAGAACTGGGAAGCCCTAACACATGAGCGTTTCAATTGGAGGTCAGCCTTTATTAATGGTGCTATGGACTTTGAAGAAGCACGAGTACAGGGCGAAAGGGAGAAAAGAGCTAAAAGGAAGGCACGTCAGGCAAACCCTCATCATGACCGTCTCCCACCCAGAAACCTATGCCCTCATTGTGGGAGGTTGTGCAGATCCAGAATTGGCCTTTATAGCCACTTACGGATCCACTGTTAAAATTTTACCTTTGGAAGACAATCTTACTCGGCTACGAGTGATCGCCAATGATGATGACAATGATGGTTACTTCAAATATTCCCTTAAGGAAATTAGGTAGTGGTAGCCTCAGGCATTTTTTGGAGAAGTACACCAGTCACCCAATTCCAAATGAATCAACTGTAAGGAAAAATTACATCTCTGCCTGCTATGAAGATGTGTTAGGAAGATAAGATCTGCTGTTGACAACAATAAGATATGGGTTTCAATAGATGAAACAAGTGATGTAAATGGAAGATATGTAGCTAATGTTATTATTGGCACTCTGAAATGTGACAAGCCTGGTGACGTATTTCTTCTAACATGTGAAACTCTACAAAAAGTAAACAATTCCACTATTGCTATGCTCTTTGATGATTCTATGAAACTACTCTGGCCGGATGGTGTAAAAAGGGGAAATATCCTTCTCTTTGTAACAGATGCTGCTCCATACATGACTAAAGCAGCCAAGGGACTTAAACTTCTTTATCCAAAAATGATCCATATCACATGCCTTGCACATGGTTTACACAGAGTGGCCAAAGAGATTTGAAGCAACTATCCTGATGTAGATAAGATAATTTCGAATGGGAAAAAATGTTTATTAAAGCTCCACTTCGAGTACAAAAGTTCAAAGAAATTGCTCCTACTTTGGCTCTCCCTCCCCAACCTGTCGTGACAAGTTGGGGGACTTGGCTGGATGCGGCTCTGTATTATTTCACAAATTATGCTTCCTTGCAGCGGATAGTTAAAGAATTTGACTGTTGTGAATCTTCCTCCATCAAGATTGTGCAAGATTCCTTTTCTGAAACCTTGGCTGGAAACTTAGCATATATAGGATCTAACTTCAGTGGATTATCAAGAGCAATCACCCACCTTGAAACTGTAGGAATGGAACTTAGTGATGCACTGAACATTGGAAAACAAACTGAGAGTGATTTAAAGCAAGCAAAGGGGAAAGTGGCTGAAAAAATTAGTGATAAACTGCAAAGAGTGCTGTAATCTAATCTGGATTATTCAACACTTTGCAAAATAAGTAACGTTCTAAATGAACTCGAAGCAAAATTTGAAGACTTCGAGCCAGAATTTTCTCCAGATGAGTTTGCTTTTTTCAAATTTGTTCCTATAACCTCTTGTGATGTCTAACAGAGTTTCTCCAGATACAAGAACATACTGGTGGACAACAGAAGGAGTTTTCAGTTTGATAACCTCAAGATGCACGTGGTCATCCAATGCAATTCTGCTGTTAATGAAAACTAATCCAGGGATGACCATTTTACTCTCAAAATGTTCATTTGATTCCTTCAATACTAGCACTTCTGCACTGAAAGTGAAGAAGAATAAACCTTTTAATTTGTGTGTGTGTGTGTGTGTGTGTGTGTGTGTAAGCACAGATTTTTAAAAATTGGGTGCTAATTTCAGAAAAATTGTAAAAGTCATATTTTTGCTTTAAAAGTCATATTTTTGATTTAATTGGTCATATTTAAATGGTTTTAAGGTCATAAATGCTTGCATATTTCTAACATTTTTATGTCATAGAAATCCTCACCTTAATCATGACATTGCTTGCATGAATGAAAGGGGGAGAGCTTATGCCATGATGCTGCTTTCCAAATTCCACATCTCCCACTGGCCCAAAAAGATTCCCTAACCCTGATATGTATCAATAAATATAATATATTAATTGCACTGAGGGTCAGACTACTGTACATGCTTTATTCATTATATAGTATGTCATTCCTTCTCCCTTCCTTCCCTCCAGAGTAAGTAGTCTCTAGGTGCTGTTGCAGGGTGATTAAGAGTGATGAGATTCTTCAAAAATCTTGGCTGTACCATAACCTATTGGGTGGAGTATGACTAACTGGCCACCCTCAGTTATCACTTCCTTCCCCTGTATTAACTAACAGTCCCCTTGTCTTCACTCCTGCCTCTTAGTAGGAAGGGTGTTCCCTGTACCACCACCCAAAGCATTCTGTAGGGACTGGTAGTACTTCTCACTGTGGTGTTCATAGGAAAGACTCCAGAGTAAGCAGTAACTGAGAACTCTTTATTAAATAGCAGTTTTAGACCTAGCACTCTCACAGTTCTCCATTTTATCTCCTTTACCACCCTTCTCCTAAGTCCTTCCTCTTCCTGTCTGCTCTAATGGTAGTACTCTCCTAAACTTACAATGAACCTTGTTATTTGCTGCCGGGGCCAACTCTACCAGTAGACTGAGTGTCTTAGGCAGGAATTTGTGTGTCATGAAAGGAAGTAGATTGTTAGTGGTTCAAAGTATTATAGTTTTATTTTTCTCTCATGTGCTCATAGATGGGTGGGGAGACACCATTTTCTGTTCTGCAGCTAAGCAGCAACATGTCTCTGGCTGGTGCTGCTTGCTACTGTAACCACTGATGGGTATTAACACCACGGTTAGGACTTCCAACACACAAAGGTGATACTGCCTGGCTAACAAAGACACTTCTGTCAATATGCCCCTCAGGAAACATATGTCCATTCCAGTAGTGATATTCCACAAAAGCCAATGGTATTAAAAGTGAGCCAAGGAGAGTGAAAAGGCAGTTGCTTCAGCCTGCTTTTCTTTGGGAGGGAGGGATCCATTCTTGGCAGGGCAGTTTTTTAAGGAGATTGCAATGTATGCAGCTACATTGCCCTCCCTCACAAACCGGGGGGCACAACAAGGGTCCTCAGCCCATGAACTTCCTTCCTTGTGCTCTGCCCACCACAACAGTGTTGTGCACCAGTTGCACCCGTTCCTGGATCCTCTACCCACTGTCACTCATGCCCTAGTCACCTCCCGTTTGGACTTCTGTAATGCACTCTATGTGGGGCTGCCCTTGAAGGGTATCCGGAAGCTTCAGCTGGTGCAAAATGCAGCAGCACGGGCAGTTATGTGTGCCCCTAGAAGGGTACACATTACACCTCTGCTCTGCAAGCTGCATTGGTTGCCACTTTGCTTCCGGGTCCAGTTCAAGGTGCTGGTTTTGACTTTAAATTCCTTCATGGCATGGGGCCGGGTTATTTGAGGGACCGCCTCTCCCCAATTACATTGCCCGTGCCATCAGGTCTGGCAGAGAAGGCATGCTGCAGGTCCCGCCTGTCAGGGAATTACATTTGGTGGGTCCCAGGAGGTGGGCCTTCTCTGCTGTGGCACCCACCTTATGGAATCTTCTTCCCCGGAAGTGAGGTTAGCCCCATCTCTAACATTCCTCAAGTCCCTCAAGACCTCGCTATATGATCAGGCCTGGAGTTCCCAGGGGACCAAGGAAATTTTGCGATGTCTCCCTTACTATGGTTAACATCATCCTTTCTTGTTTCGTGTGCTTTTTAATTGTTTTTAATAGCTTTTAATGATAGTTTTATATGTATTTATTGGTTTTCTTTTTAATTGAGTGTTGTACGATGCCCAGAGTTACTCTCTGTGAGATGGGCAGCTATATAAATAACAGTCCTCTGCCTGCTCCTGATGCAACCCCCTTACACCTGCTCCTTTAATTCTGTCCTGGACTCAGCCAGCAACTCTGCATACTCCTACTTCATTTCCCATGCAGGCAATGGAGTAGTTGTTGCCACAGTGTTGCCAACAACGAGAGGGAGAGACAACCATTCTGTTCTGGAAGCTAGCCCTGCCAGCCTGCCCATTAATAGTCTGGCCTGCCTGTTCTTTGCCCACTGAAGCTGTGGGCCCTGTGATTTCCTTCAGCCCAACCAATGTCTGGCCAATGCAGTGTCTCTTTCTTTGCCAAGGGAAGTGTGTATCTGTAGATGATGAATTGAAAGTTTGAAAACAAAAGTAATAAGTATTTAGATTTTGGAGTCAATATGGTTCTTCTAGATCAGGGCTTTCCAAAATTTTCCCGCGGCGACACACCAATCGCCGTTGGTGTGTCGCCACGGGAAAACCCGGAAGTGCCGCCATTGCGGCAGCACGCAAAAACCCGGAAGCGCTGCTGCCGCTTTCGGGTTTTTGCGCGCCGCCGTTGGTGTGTCGCTGCGGGAAAACCCGGAAGCGCTGATGATGATCAGCGCTTCCGGGTTGTGTGGCGACACACCAGACTGTGTGTGGCGACACACTTTTGTGTCGCGACACACAGTTTGGAAAGCTCTGTTCTAGATACATCTTTAATGTTTAGTTCAAGTTCTATGAGTATTCCATTTTGAATGCATCATTTTAACATTTCTCTGCAATGTTATATGTTAATCTAGAGCTATGTTTATGGGGGGCAGCAAAGCTGGTGTTCCACTGGCCTTCCAAATTCCTTAAGATGGCCCTGGCTGTTGCTCTACCCCAACAATGGCTCACCACAACAATCCAGCTGCATTCCCTTGGATTTGTGGTTCCTACAAGGTATTTAAACTTGGTGAAATTCAACTCAGTATTTACATGAAGTTCCAAAGTCAGTCAGCATGGGGATATTGAAGCTACCTCCATAAGTTGAACAAGGACCATTCAGTAGCAGATGGTAGACAGCTGCCACATTGGCTGGGTTAGACTTAGTTGGAAGATTGATTAAACAGTGTCTACAGTAGCATTGGGAAACATGTGCATCCAAAAGTTTCTGGAATTCAGTTTAGAACATCTGGAAGACCACAGGTTCCCCTTTCTGCCCTACAATATGAAGAAGAGTTATTAATTCTGAAGTAAACAAGAAGATGTGAGCCACAACAAAACACTAAAGTTGCAGTCGGCCACAAAATTGAATCAGCAAGTGTCTTTTCTCAGAAGTAAACCCTACTTTCATATCAAGAAGACTTCTTGTCAGGAAAGAATGGTTAGCATGGCAGGCTTAAAATTTCCACATGACTATCAGAATTTGTATATACCCATGTTTGTAGTTATGGGATTTGAATTATAATTATAACCTTTCATGGGTTCCCAGGATAGCTTTTGAAAAGTTAGCATTATGGTTAAACAAATTAAAACATATCTTTTTGGGGGGGCAGTGCGCTTGAGAGGTGGTACCTGTGCAGCGTCAAGAGTCAGGTAGGAGCCACGGTGGCATTATATGTTGTCATTACAACTTTATGCAAATGATACTTAGACTCTGAAATGCTCTCCCATTTGAAATTTGTGCAGCAGCTACTATCTGGAGACCTGCTGAAGCTCTGTATCTCCATTCATCAGTTTGGATGAATTTTTCTTTGTTTTTGTTTTCCTTTTCCTTCACCATTTTAATGAACATTTCTTTATATTGCTTTAATTTTTTTTATTGTTGTATTTTTTTAAAATATACAACCACTTCACAATGTGACTGTGGTGTGAGACTTCATTAAATCAATAATAGAACAAAACAATGAAAGCACCACAGTATAAAAAGAGCACTATAAAACTAGTCATCTGAGTTAAAAACAAATATAAGGTGGCACAAAACCGAGGCAGAAAAGATTAAGATGTCCTGTGGTGGGGAGGGTGTGAACAATCCTTTTCTAGTTTCAATATGACAGTATGGTTACCATATGAGCCCAGAAACAAAACAGACCAAAACCTCTTCCAGAGTACAGGATACAGAATAATGGATTTAAGATTACAAGAAGACGGCGTCTTGCTGAATATTAGGAGAAAATACTTCCAACAGTAATAATGATTCAATAGTGGAACCAATTATCTATGTGATAATGGCTTCTCCTTTACTGGATGTGTTCAAACAGAAGCTGAACAGCTTTCTGTCAGAGATGCTTTAATTTGGGTTCATGCATTGAATAGAAGGTTGGGCCTCATGACGTAAATGGTTCCTTTCAACTGTGTGATTCTATGATTTTACTTTAAACTGATTGCAGAAATGAAATTGGCGTCAGTGCAGTTGCTGAAGCATGTGTGGGATATTCATAATGCTAAGTCTGTACTAATAACCTCATAGGACCAATTGTAATTTCCAGACCATCTGTTCTATCATCACCATCATCATCATCATCATCTGATAAACATATTGTAATTGTCACTGATATTGTGGCTAGAGAACTTTGTTAGTGAATTAATTAGAAATGCAATTAATTAATTGATTATTTATTTATTTATTTATTTAATTTCTATAACTGCCCATATTAATGATGGGCTCTCTGTTTTCTATTCGTACAGAAAAAATCTTGGAAACATGAATACCATTTGTCTTAAAACTGAAGGAAACTAGGTCATGAAGACCTTCAGCATATTGTATTATCATTAAAAATGCAATCTAGCCTACTTAATGATTCCAAGTCAAAGACTTTCCTCTGTATTTCGACTTCCCTCATTTTGTTTTCAGTGTTTTGAATGTTTTGTAATTACTTCCTTGCATGTTGATAGCACATGCAGCTGTCTTTTGCTGAGCCTGAATTTCTACCCCAATACATTCAATTGGGAATTGTAAATGGTTATCCTGAGTCTCTGGCAGAGAATTTTCTCCTATCAACTACTTAAAGTCTTACCTGAAGGAGTTAAATTTCAGACTGGCTAAGTCAACTTTTCAGATGTACATTAGTCTACAGCCCTTCCTCTTATAAGAACAAGCATTACAGGTCAACAACGATGTACTGACTAGAAATCAAGCCAACACTGAAGTTTTGTATGTTTCAACCCAAATTTGAGTTCATTGCCTTAGGATCTTCTGTTTAATCAGTGGATTCCATGCTGGCTTGAGAATAATTTAAAAGTGGGTCGGCCCTGAGCCTCTATTCATATTGGTGGCATTGAGAACTTTCTGTAGATGAAAGATAAAGGGCCATGGGCAGGGCAGAGAAGGCCAGATTGGCTCCCTTCAGATAATTTTGCAGCATTATTATAAGTTTGCCAGCTGTAGGTAAAACAACTTTAATAGCTTGAATAGCATGAAGCTTGACTATTAAAAACTGAACTCAGTGCAATGTACTTCTTATCTATTCAGAAAAACTGTACCAAATATATCAGAATATCTCAGAACTGTTATTGATGAAAAAAAAATATCCAAGTCCCTGAATTCTCTGGAGGCACTGTAGGAGCCAATTTTACTTTTCTAAGATATATCTGGGTTAAATTAATCATATACCATTTAAGAGAAGGGATGGAGTTGGGAACTTCTTGTACAAAATAATTCCATTGATTGTTTACTTCGGTTATTGCATGATAAAGCCTATGCTCTGAAGAATTTTTTTTAGAAGTGTGTTATTACATTTAAGCTCATCTTTCTTTACTTGAATGTCTTGGTCTTAAGGTTTTAGTTTGCTCAGAATGTATGCATATAAAGAACTGAGTAGGAATAAATGAGCAACAGTGGGAACAAAAGCTTATCTCTGCTTAATTCTGTAGACTTGCAAGTTCTTTTATTCTCCGCTGCTTTGTGTTGGAATCCAGCAAATCAAGCACGCCTCATTAGCATATGGGTGATTGCTCTAGGAGGCAAATTCTGTGCTAGAGGAAGCTGCTTGTTGCCCCTCCCACTTCCTCTTTCTCTCTCTGATTCTACCACCATCGAGGAGGAAGCAGCATGTGGCTGCTCCTCTCCATGGAGAGGACATGCGCTAGGACTCAAGCCCCTTTTTTCACACAGTCTCTGGCAGCAAACAGGGCCAGAGGTATTCAGTTTAGGGAACAGAAAGAAGAACTGAAACCAATTTTCTACTGAAATGGCTGTACCTGGACAAAATAAATGTAAGAACTCTTTTGTACTTACTTTTTGTACCTGCAATGTCTAAGCATGTGTTTCTTTATGCTTGGGTGGGCTAAAAGTGTAAGAATAAGAACCTGAATCTCTCTAACATGCTCACAGGCTATGTTTTTAAACAATATTCCTTTTTCTATGCACAAGTTTACACAACATTAAGCTCTGCTCCATTCACTGGTTCTAACGGGCCACTGAATGATCTTCACTTTGTACTGTGCATTTTATGTTGCTTGGTATTTTCTTGAATGGTATTTCCAAAAAAGCAGCATGGAAATGACCAGGGACTTTGAGGGACAGCCCTTTCTCCTCCCATGAGGGCTGTTAAAAAAAGAAAGAAAAAGAAAGAAAGCCGAAAGTTCCATGAATGTAAATTCTGTATCAGATTCTGGATTCTACATCCATGAAATTATAGTAGCCAAAATGGTCTGTTTTGGGAATGCAAAGTATTAGGTATATTCCTTTGAAATCCTGGCTGACATTTGCTGCTTTATTTGGAAAAGGTCTCCTTCACTTGAACTCTAAGTAACTAGTAATTACAAACCAGTTTCCTGACTGTGCCTACATTGAAAGTACCCTGAAATGTGGTAGGAGTAACTTTTTAAAGAACAGGAGCTCATCAAATCTGTTTTTATAACCACCCCCAAAGGAGAATCCCCAGAGATATTCCAAAGACATATGTATACACAGATACATATACAAATGCACAGTTCTACTTGTAAAACCCATTGGGTGGAGCCATCAAAATTCTCCCACAAACAGGTCGTCTCTATTTTCATGGAGAGACTTTTGCTGATTTTCCCCTCTTCCTAGTCATGCATTTCAAGATGGGGGTCCCACAGAACAGTGAGAGATGGTGGGACCAAAAGAGAACTAACACCTAATGTTAACTTCTTCCTTTCTGTACCAGCAAAAAATTTCTAACTGGAAGTAAATTATTTGTTTATTAAAGTTACTATACTGTTGATTGCCAAGATCTCTCAGTGCTTTATCATAAAACCAGAGAAATTAAAAACAATTAAAAATCAACACTTCAAAACTTTGTTTTATTGTTTTCAGGGCCTTAGCAAAAGAAAGGAAAGAGGTTAACCCCTCACTGCAGCAGAGACCAGAGACTAAAGAGAAAGCTGCACCCTTATAATCCCATGGAAACTGTAGGCAAATCTCCTCATATGATCTCAGTGAGTGATGGTGGGGATGGAGGTTATATAGGAAGAGATTCTTTTTTAAGAAGCCCAGATCCAAGCCATATATGGGTACAGAAAAACAGCATTTTGTGTTTCACTCAGGAACAAATAAGTGGCCAATGCAGTGCTTTTAGCCCATTATAGTAGTCTCTTTCAGTTCTTCCAGAGTTACAAGCGACTAATCTGGCTGTTGAGTTTTGAGCTAAGAGAAATTTCAGGACTAGACACAAACATGGCTCATGTACAGCTACAGTGATCAAGCTTGCACTACTAGCACATGCACACACTAATTTTAAGGTTGTTTCTTCATAAAGGGAAGCAACTGCATATCAAACAAAACTGGTGAAAGGTGCTCCTGGCTATTTTCTGAGGTGGGGAACCAGAGAGATCAAGGACTTAAGCATTCCTAAATTGCATACCTGCTCTTTCTTGGATAATATAATCTCATTATTTTATTATCATCATTATCACCATCACCATCATCTCGTTCCTCATCCAACCTAAAACTGACTGCAGGCAGGTTCAGGGGAGCCATAACATTATTTGAAAATGTCACAGAAAAATAAAGTTGATTGAACCAGAACTGGATGTCACCAGTACTGTTAGCCCCCAGCTTCAATCCCGCTGATGATCTCTCCAAGCAGTTCCATGTAGTCTGGAGACAGAGTAGGGCTTTAAAGATTCCATATAAGTGCTCCTATTAGAAGAGCAACTATTATCAACCAATGCCATCTGCAGTCTACCAGAGATATTAGAAATGAGTCTCTGCAAAACAAGGCCTTCTGCTCCCAACTCTCATAGAATCCAGAAAGATATCGTTGTAAATGGTACTGAAAGCAGCTGAGAGTCAGGAAGAATCAACACAGTTACCTAAACACCCTCTATTAGGATCACCAAGGCAGTTTCCAAGACATAAGTCCATATGATATGCTTCCTCCAAGATTGCCTGCAGCTGAGCGGTCAGCACCTTATCAGTTGATCTAACCATGTAAGGTTAGAGGCAACTGACAATTGCCCATCTCCAAGGAATCCAATATACCTTTTTTAAGGAAAAGTTCTAATAATTGTCTCCTTTAAATAAGAGGGCATGTTGTCCTCCTTTTGAAAAGCATTTATGATATTTACTAAGGTATTTCTGAAACCATCCAGCTAAAAGTTACAAGCAAAATTGGGCAAGGATCCAGATGATAAATGATAAAATGTACCACTCCAAGTTGTTCATGTCCTTGGATGTCACAGATTGAAATTGATATACTCTAATTACATGAGAGGAATTATCAGTCAGCTTGATAACTAACTCTGCCACAATAGTGGCATCCAGATTGGACTGAACATGAGAAAATTTTATTATAAGCCTTTGAAAATCACATAATTGAAGAGGATTCTGTAATTGAAGCAAGCAGGAATAAAAACCAATGTCCTTACAGGCTGATATATAGCAATACATTTTAAGCTTGTGAATGCAATATATGCCCACACACAAACACAAACAGCTATCCGGATCCATCCCTATTTACAAGTGGAACCAAACCTCAAACCTCTTAAAATCCAATGGCATCCACAGATCACCTACCTCCTTGATCAGAACAAAAGTTCAGATCAAACATGTGATCTGCATCATGTGTTGGCCTGTGACCACTTGAGATAGATTCACAGTAGTTATACCTCAATGTATATTGGCTATTCCAGACAAACTAGCCTCAGTGTGGATACTGAAGTCACCCAGCAACTTGACACCAGCTCCAAAACCCCATCCTTTGGGTCAGCCACAGTACTGACAATGGCAAACCACTTCCAAAATCTTGCCAAAAAAACTGCAGGGACTTGTCCAGGCAGTTGTCAGGAGTCAAGATTGACACAAAGGCACACACACACACACACACACACACACACACACAAAAGCAGAAGGTGATCCCAAGACTGAGGTACGCATATTTGCTTTGAATCAATTCTGTCACAGATATCTTGGTAAGGAAAATATTTTGGCTCATAGCCACATCATCTTCCCACCTATATCTCTGGCATACTCTGCTACAAAGTAAGTAGGTAAAGGTTCCCCCCGCACATTTGTGCAGTCGTGTCCGACTCTAGGGGCTGGTGCTCATCTCCGTTTGTTAGCCAAAGAGCCAGCATTGTCCGAAGATGCTTCCACGGTCATGTGGCCGGCATGACACGCGCATAACGTTGTTACCTACCCACCGAAGTGGTACATATTAATCTACTTGCATTTGTATGCTTTTGAATTGCTAGGTTGGTACCTGACTACAAAAAGCTAGTCCTGTGTCTGGTCTTTGCTCTTCAAGTCACATTGGCTTCTTCGTCCACTATTAAACCATGAATGGGTTCTGCATCTATTGGTGGAAAAGCAGCTGGATCTAACTAAAAAAACTCCTCAAACATCTTCAGTAAATGAAAATGGAATCATTAGCTTTTCATTAGAACTGCAAACAATACTTTAAAGCAGTGTCTCTTAACCTTGGCAATTTTAAGATGTGTGGACTTCAACACCCAGAATTCTCCAGCCAGCCATGAAATTATAGAAGAATCCCATGAAATTATCGAAGTACCCAGCCCTTGCTTTAGTATTCTCGAGACGATGCCAATCTGTTATTAGCAAAACTGAAAATTGGTTATCACTTTTCACTTGCCAGAGAAAGGCAGATTAATCAATTATCTTGGTAATTAAAAGCCCTGGAGCTATGCACTTCTCTCTTCCCCTTCACGGTACAAGTGAATAAATATCCACTGTCAATTTCTGATTTTGAATATAGTGCTCTCCTGTTTTATATATTTTCTTACTGAGTTACTAAACTTCAGAAAGCTGGACATTATTTTTATGTCTGAAATGAAAGCGTATTTATTTAAATTAATGTTTGGAAAGCATTTTGTTTATTCATCCTGGGTGAAGTTCTTCGAAATTGTGAAAATGCTCTAAACAACAAAATTAGGAAGAAAAAACAGTGGGACCATAAATTAGATTGCAGAATTGAAGAGCTTTTTAGTTTTAAAATAATGAGGATGCTTCTCAGCTCAGAGTTGGAACAAAATCAGCAATTCAAACATATATAAACTGCAAAAATTAATGAACTAAGGAACAATTTTGGAACATTTAGGGGGTTATTTTGCTAGCATTTGATCACACCCCCCCAAGAGCTCCTATACTATTAATAATTGCAGGGTAGGCATGTTTTACGATCAAAAATCTTCATCCTGTGCAGCTATTAAAATATAGGAGCATTGAAAGGTCTGCTGTTTATGTCTCTGGAGTACACAAGGCATTTTAAATTGTATTTTATAACCATTAAAACCACAAGTTTTGAATGATGTCACTGAAACTGCACAGAATGGTCCAAAGGCACCTGGACAGGTGTTGTGTTGAAGAAAAGCAGGGATCATCCCATCAGCTCACAAAAAGGGAGATAAACACACATACATACACATATTCATATATACTGTACAGAGAGAGAGAGCGCGCGAGCACTGTCTTGGGAGAGACAAGTCTGGTGTATAAGTGAATGAGAGTCAACCAACTTTTCTACTGTTTGGAGACTATATTTGTTATATTTTGGCTATGGAAATCAACAATGGTATCACTAGAGGAAAGGACAATCTTTTCCTCCTTTTTTGGTAAGGGAAAATTACTCAGAATATGTGTGGTAAATCTTCCATCAAAATTTTGCTATCACATTTCAGGAATGAGATTTTGGGAGAACCTGGGTCCCCCAAAAATGATTCTGTCAGTTACATACAGCCATGGGTTGCACATCCCTAAATAAATAAACAATGATTTGGAAAGCATATTCACAATTTTGAGGGCGTGAAAGTAATACAAATGGCATTAGCTCTATGAAGGTTCTCAGTCATCCAGGTGGAATTGTCTGTAGCTTGAATCATGTCAACTGGATTTCTATTTTCTCAGTGGAAACGTTTTGCTCCTTATCCAAGGAGCTTCTTCAGTCTGAGCAAAGTTGGTAAGGGAATCCTAAATATGTTTCTAGGTAGCTGTGTGACCTTACCCTGGGGCTAGGTCATGGTTATATTGAGATGTTATTTTTAAGTCCTTTTATTATCTAAAGGAGGTTCGTTAAGATCACCATGCTGCTGCTGAGCTTGTGAAATGGTCTTAATCTTCCAAGGCACAGAAGACAAAGCGGGGAGGAAGATGGGGGAGAGAACCTGGTCATTCCCTACATGGCTGGCGTGTCTCCAGCCTCCGCAGCGAAGAGACATTTCGTTCCCTCCCTTTCGTTCCCTCCCTTTCGCAGCGCGACTGTCTCTTCGCTGCGGAGGCTGGAGACACGCCAGCCATGTAGGGAATGACCAGGTTCTCTCCCCCATCTTCCTCCCTGCTTTGTCTTCTGTGCCTAGGAAGATTAAGACCATTTCACAAGCTCAACAGCAGCATGGTGATCTTAACGATCCTCCTTTAGATGATAAAAGGACTTAAAAATAACATCTCAATATAACCATGACCTAGCCCCAGGGTAAGGTCACACAGCTACCTAGAAACATATTTAGGATTCCCTTACCAACTTTGCTCAGACTGAAGAAGCTCCTTGGATAAGGAGCGAAACGTTTCCACTGAGAAAATAGAAATCCAGTTGACATGATTCAAGCTACAGACAAACAGCATTAGCCTTATTGAGATGTTTGGCTTGCTCATGAGAGGGCTAAAAGCAGTCTAGTTCCTCACCACTGGCTCAGATACAAACCCGTGGATCGGGGCCAACAGGAACACCTCTGGGAAGGTCTAGCTAAACAAGTGCCTGGTCCTAAGCAAGCCCAGGAAGGGTATGTGATGACATTTTAAACAAAAGCTAACCATACGCCCATTCTCTGTGGAGGAGCACGCATCATCATAAAAGAATCATCGATGCCCAAGATGAAGGTGTATCAAGGCCGCTGGATGGATGCCAAATTTTGCATGAATATAAGAAAAGTTTCTTATATAAATAAGAATAAATAATGTAAGGAAGAGATGGAGTCCCTGAAGCAGCCAAATAAGAACTGCAGTGGATGGCAACAGAAAAATGGAGGGCATGATTCGGGGGGGGGGGGGGGGGGGGTTGCCCTGTCTTGCATTTATCCTTTTGTAAAATTCAACCAAGTGGAATTTTGCATCTGGAGATTAGCCCAGGAAAGGAAGTCTTCCCAACAAGGGAAAAATTTCTGTCTTACTGATATTTTATTTTATAATTTATACATTTCTTACCACTACAGTCAGGTAGATACACACACACACACACACACACACACACACACACACTCTGTGTGTGTGTGTGAGTGTGTGTGTGTGTGTGTGTGAGAGAGAGAGAGAGAGAGAGAGAGAGAGAGAGAGAGAGAGAGAGAGAGCGCAAGCTCACTTAAAAGACTCAGGGAATGAAAAAAAATCCTTAAAGTCTAAGAAACAAGTATTTGAACTTCCTTAAAAATTATTCTTGTTTTGAACATAACACATATTTTGTAGGGTATAAATTTATTATGTGATCTTGAACTTACAGTAAGAACATTATTAAACATATAGTTTAAAAAAGTACATACACAATTGTAGAGGAAATCTTTTAACAACTCCCCAAGTATATCCTGTAATTTTCCAGTGCAGATTGTGAAATAATTGTCAGCTGTCACAATTCGAGCAGCAATGTATGGGTGTGGGTGTGGGTGTCTTTAGTCACCCTTGAACGAATGACCTTCCATATTTTTGGCAGATAACATTTCTGTGGGTGATGGTGTTGCTTTTTTAAATCAGAGTTACAATCTTCTGCTATGGCTACGTTATCCCACTACAAAGACTGGGCACAGCAGAAACTGTCAAGAGCCAAGTTATAACAGGATAAAATGTAAGATGAGAGACATGTCCTCCACAGTCTAGTATCCTTCAAGCATATTGGGACTGCAACTTCCAGAATTCCCATCTGGAATCAGTACTGAAGAATGCCAAATTGAAGAAAACTGGCTTAGATGGCACAGATTGGGGGATGTTCCAGATGCTCAAAAATTATCACCAGGAAGAATCTTCATCAGTATAAGATGAGTTGTACTGAAATTTACCAATGCTGGAATGGATGGATGTAGAAAAGAAGCTATGTGGAACCAACTCATACCCCATAAAATGGTGGGATGGCAATCAGCTGAACTTGGTTTAAAATACATTAGGCACATTCATGGAGCATTTCTCTATTTATTCCCTTTATCAGGGCTACGAGGAAGGGGTCCCAGCTGGGCTCCCCCTCTCCCCAGTGAAATGAGTTATTCTATATCTCTAGCTAGAGGAAGCATATGGCCTCCATGTTTTTACTGTTTTTCATCTTGAGCACACTTTTAAAGGAAAGATGGACAATATATATAATAAATAAAAATGCTCTCTTATTCATCATCACCATCATTTTCTAAAAATGATTTGTATTATGTATATACAGCAGGACCCCTCATAGGGATCCTTTGGAAAAGTATAAGCATGATATATTAAAGAGAAGAGTGGCATCTGAATAAACTTAGAATCTAATTTATATAAGTGTGCAATTATACAATTAATCCCACCCACCCCCCATAATTAACATGCTACGATACAGGCAGCCTTTCTGTTATTTTCAACCCAAAGGAATGTTGGAAAGGTATTATGTAATAGGGCTTAGCACTCAGTCTGCCTGTCTGTCTATCAGCAGATAATTCTCCAAAAACTGAACAGAATGGGACTAGATTTGGGGAGGCAGGAGAAGCTGGCAAAAGAAATTCGGGGCTGAAAATGGACCAAATCAGGCTGAGGAAGAAAAAGACCCAGGGAAAAAAATCCCCCAATTCATCCCCACAGGCAGCTGCTCAGAATGCTGCTGAGTGCTCCATTCTAAGTTGGGTCACATGACCCAGAACACCGGCCGCTCACCCTGTGCTTTCCAGAACATACACATATAGATGCACACAGATGCAATGTGTTAAGAATGTAACACAGAAGAAGAATGTAAACGGCCACTGTTAATAAAGAGGTCTGGAAGAAATCCAGAAGCTATGTTCTGCACACTTTCCTTACTTTGTTAGTACTGATTTCTAGCCTGAACAGAAATAACCTTGAGTTTTGAGGGGTTGGGATGGTAATGGATGGAAGCTTGTAATCCATCTTCTATAAACGGATGCCTTCCACAAGTACTGGTCTTTATTAAGTCCCAGAAAGCAGGGAGGTGTGGAAGACTGTTGTATGCATATAGCAACCGCAAGTACATAGTAGGGATTGTGATGGTCACAGATTCCCAACTCGGATGCTCACAACAGAGTTTATCCTGCAGCATGTGTTTTTTCACTCCTCTGATAAAGCAATTTATTCCCATACCGAAAAGGTATCACACGAAAAAGAAATTCCAGACCATTTCAAGGAAATATATGTGGATTTCCATTGTCATCTGAGTGTCAAGTCAGCTCCATTTAGATGACCCCCCAGGTAGCAACATTTCTGCTAGTGACAAAGCAAAACATCTACCAACGCCTGTCAGATGCTTCCGTTCTTCAGCGGAAGAATGCATATTCCAACTTCAATCCAGCTCCACAGGTTTTATGTCTTTCATATCACATTTCTGCCCATCTTCTGGCTCCAAATTAATATTTTGGCTGCCATTCATTAACTCCTGTTCTATGTTGTGACTCTTCCTCTTGCAGCACTGGCAAAGGGTCCTAGAATTTTCTACTAAGCTGATGCAGAGGTTGATGATCAGGGCTAGCCAGGCCATCCCAAAGAGAATCCACAGAGACACCACGTTCTTATACCAGGCTGGGTAAGTACGCTCAGGGTTCATGCCTGTGAGGAAGAAAAATGTCAGACTCTTAACAGATGCAGGAAGAAACCTAGCATGCAATTTCAAAGACACTTGGATAACAAGAAAACTAAAGCTTAAGCTGTGCTTAAGCTATGGTGAATCTGGGTGGATGGGATACCACTTACAGTAGGTCAGCAGCCAAGCCACAGAACATATTGACTCGTGAGTACAAAATGAACTTTGAGAGAACTGCAGCTGAGAATGCTCAGCTCTTGCTCTAAATGTTTGTACTGCACACAATAGTGCTAAATCAAGTAACAGACATCCCATCATGTCAACCCTACTTGACTTGAACACCAAAATCATGAATACTAAAACTACTTTTATTATAGGGTTTGTTGTTGTTTATTCGTTCAGTCGCTTCTGACTCTTCGTGACTTCATGGACCAGCCCACGCCAGAGCTTCCTGTCGGCCATCGCCATCCCCAGCTCCCCCATGGTTGAGTCCGTCACCTCCAGAATATCATCCATCCATCTTGCCCTTGGTCGGCCCCTCTTCCTTTTGCCTTCCACTTTCCCTAGCATCAGCTTCTTCTCCAGGGTATCCTGTCTTCGCATTATGTGGCCAAAGTACTTCAGTTTTGCCTTTAATATCATTCCCTCAAGTGAGCATTATAGGGTTACAGTAACAGAATCCTGCAACTCTGAATGTGCCTCCCCCCTCTCTTCTTTTATCCTAAAGAGAACTAGGGAGGGTCAAGTCTGAGACGTTTTCTCAAATTACATTCCTGCCTTGGACTCAGAGATCTCTTATCTGACCACTGCCTTGGCTGCGGCTCCTCCTCTTCTTCCTCAAGGTCATTCTCACAGCCCATTACACATTAACTGATGGTTTATATTTCAGGCTCTTCTGATCCTCACAAGGGATGCAATGCATCCTCATATGTTCTACATATGGAATATGCATTCTCTCCTTTTCTCCTAATGCTCGCTCTCTCTGTGTGGGGGAGATAGCATCCACGGTCAGGGATACATCCTTGCTCTCATCACAATAGCTGCCCAGAGTCATTGAGGGTTGGGTGGCATACAAGATTAAATTATTATTATTAATATTATTATTATTATTATTATTAATAATAATAATAATAATAATAATAATAATAATATAGTGACTGCATTTACATTTTACATTAAGTCATCATGTGGTTTGTTTGGTTCTGGCTTAGCATGTTATGTGAACCCAGCCACTGTGGTGTATAAAACACAGTTTATGATATAGAACAGGAGATCAGTGCCACCTGTAGTTTATTGACAAGTCATGGTTAATAACATAATGGCTTAGTACAAAGAGTGACTCTTCTCACTTCCTCTCTCCAGAAACAAAATTACAGCCATTCAAATAACTTGGAGAAAGTAAGGAACACCACTGGGGTGAAGATTAAAATAAGCTCTTGGTTACACTACCATTGCAGATCAATCCTGTTCCAGCCTACATAATCCCAATTTAAGATTGTCTTTCTTCCCCACAGTTGTAAAAATGAGACTAAAAGTTGAAACTGTGTTTTAGAGGAGTCTGATAAATGGGGTTTACACACATTACTTAACAAGTTTTGTTTTAAATTCTCATAAGTATGCAGCCATCTATATTAGCCTTCATTGTATAATTGCTATTATACTGGAATAAAAATGGCTACCAACCAAGTCCACATTCCAGAATTTTATCCATATCTTCCAATTTAAACGTCCATTAAATGTACCAGGCTGCTTTGCTATCAGCATAAGTGCATCCCAGATTGAACCTGTGTAAAACACCTCACATATCAGAATTATTTTAAACCATTTATTTCCTGTTGCATGAATAAGGTGCTTGTTTTCCCACAATTGACAGGGAGTTAAGAACTTCCCACAAAAAGGGAGGGTATCTCCACCAAGCAAGTTCTCTGGAAAAGTAAAGTAAAAAACATTATCTCCAAAGTGAACTGAGTAAACAAGCACATAAAGGGCCTTTTTCTCTTGAGAATTTCACATTCAAGGAGGGCATACCTTTTCACTGGAGAAGAGCAAATGTTTGCTCTTCAGCCTTAAAATAGAATGAATTGGGATGTTATTGTCATTATTGAACTTAAACTTGAGAAGGTATATTTTTTGTCCATGAGCATGTTTTCCTTTGAGTTACTGGGGAAATTGGAAATAAAATACATTTATTGGCTTATCCACACCCTACTCCACCTCCAAAACTAATAAAATTTTAATAGGTGTAGAATACTTACCAATGACATAATCTCCAAAGCCTATTGTACTTAAAGTTATGAAAGAATAGTAGAACCCTTCTTCATAAGTCCAACCTTCTATGGCAGTGAACAACAGAGGTGGTAATAAAAGAAACAATAAAAGGCCAGCAACCAGGGCAGAGGTCCGTGTCAAGATAGCTGCTCCCCTCTAGCAAGAAATAAAGAAACAAAGAATGTAGCTTAAATCAAATAGGAAGAAGGATATAGATTACAACGTTCATTAAAGATGATACTGGAAGATGTGCATTGAATGAATCTGCAGCACAGGTATGTAATCCTATTAAAATTCTGAGGAGGGCAGAAGACAAATATGTCTTCTGCTGACAGAGCAGTATTATTCAGGACAGATTCATCCTTCCCTGATCACCCAGTATACTGTTGAAATTTTCCCCTGTTCTACGGAAAACTTTCTTGAGCAGATTTGGGAGACATTTGGAAGAGAAAGGCTGATTGCATGAGACTCCTTGCTTAATACTGTGTTTAGCCCACTGAACATGGGCCAAAGAACATTTTGATTCAAGTTCAATATGTACCATCTAAACTCACTGGTTTTTTTTTTTTTTTTTTGATGCAACATGCCAATTTCCTAAATGATGATTTAGTTCAGCTAAAAATGGGGATCTGGATTAAATACTGACAGTATTCACCCTTGCATGTCAGCTTTCCTGGGCTTGTAGAATCAAAGTTTCACATGATGACCCAAACAGGAAAGTGGTTAATGTTGGTTTATTCATCCAAATATTAGAGTTTGCTTTGATCCTGCTGAGTAAACCAACATTAGTCATTAGATTTCAGTTTCACACATAATGGGGAATTGTGGTTTAGGGAGATCAGGAATCCATGGGAAAGAGGAAAAGAGCAAGAAGATGCAAATTGCCTTGACATTCATTCCTGGCTTTATATATTTAGATTTATTGGGCTACTGTGGATCTTGTACATCCTGGCTTTAGATATTAATTATGACCTCAAGATTCAATCAGGTCTGCAAGGTATCTAATGTTTAGCCTAGCCAGGGCTGCAAAAACCATAATGGCCACTAGACAATAGCAAAGAGTTAGAGCTTTCTTGGTCTCTTTGCTGCTATCTAGTGGTTGTCTGCACCTCAGGTATGATATGCCTAGGTACAGCAGCAGAAGTCCTCGATTTACATTATCTAAAAAAAAACACTTTCTAAACCTTATGTACTGTATGTGAAATTCTTTAAATATGGAAGCATCTGTCTGCTAAAAACATCAGAGCATTTTGAAGGCCCTTGAATGGTTCTTCTAAAACCTAGCATGTGAAGATGTCAGTATACATCCTTCCTCATAAAGCCATGTTCTCTTGCCCCAGAACCTTGTGTCAGCAGAGCAACCTTTTGCCAGGACTTGCATGATGGCTGGGACTACTTGGGTTATGTATGGAGAAGGGTTGGTGGATAGGTTGTCTGGATTCAAAGAAGCCCTTTGATCCCTTCAAATTTTCTAGGTTTGGACTTGTGACTCAGAGACCCCAACTTTACAAACCAGAAATTGAATATTCTTCTTCTCAAACTCTCCCAGGGAAATTAAATGCTATTTAAGCTAGGTTTAAAAGAAGATGATTAATAAGATATTGCCACAAAATGTACTGACAGAAAATTCTCACAAATGAGATACCGCAGCCAGTTTTAGAGCAGAAATGTTTAAATTTCTCTAGCTTCCACTTGTATTAGCAAAACCACATGTTGCATTAAAAATGGATATGTGCAGATGGTCCATTTCTTTCTCCTTCAAGGTAAGAGGATCCTTCTGGGATTTTTCTGGGCCCAGAAAGGTCTACATTTGTAAGTTGGAAAGAAAACATCCTCGACCAAAGCATGTTTTCCATTAACTTAATACATCTGCAATAAGCATTTGTAAATGTTAAAGTTCTGGATTGTGATTCATGCTAACTAGAGGCAGTCAATGGAATAGAGAGAATGCCTGAACTTGGGCTGTATCTGGCATTTCTCTGTAGAAGCTGATGTTGATACAGTAGCCAGACCCAAGCAAGGCCTAGACTTGCCCAGTTTTTCAGGAACACTGCAGATGCTATTTTATCACTGCTGCATTCAGGGAGAGAACAGGAGTGTGCATGTGCATCATGTTTCCTGGATACTTGGAGCTAGAAACAGCGGTGGATAACCTGAGGAACATGAGGCTTATCCAGACATAATGTAAGAACAAAACATGGAAGGGGGGAGACAGCCTGGTAATGAACCAACTTTTTCATGACGGAAAACATAAAGCAAAACCTGCTCTTTAATAATGACTTATCTGTCAGTGGAATTACAGTCAAATGCTTAACTACATTTTGGTGAGGCCTCTTTCCCCCCCCCACTGAATACATTTTCCTCTTAAGATGGGGCATTTCTGAATGGAACCTATGACTCATGTTCTGCATAATGGTTCATCACTTTAATATAGCAGCAGCCCCAACACGTTCTAAAGTTTAAAGTATTATGAAAGAAAAAACTTTCCCCATCTCTGCATCACTCCGCTAGCTGGTGAAACATGATTTAAAGGACGTTTTTCCCCTCATGTCCTGCTTATGGACTTCCTAGAGGCATCTAACTGGCCACTGTAGAAACAGTCTACAAAGGCTCTTCTTATTCTTCATTTTAAAAAAATACTCCTATGGCTCAAAACACTTTTTAAAGTGTATATTTATTATGCTTCCTCACCCCTCTTACACAGAGTTTGTTGTAGTCTTCCTGCTGTTTAGGATTGCAGACCTAGCAACTCCCTGGGGCTTGCTAGGTCTGCAATCCTAAACACACACACAGAGAAGTAAGCCTAATTTAATTCAATAGGAATTTGTTCTAAGCAAGCACATTGAAATAGGCCATTAAACATGAAGACAAACAAGATTTACATCTGAAGTCTGAAGGCTTTATTACAAGAGGAACAACACAACAGAATTATATGCTGATCTGGATAGCTCTTGTTCTACACCGTAGCTCTGTCTACAACAAATTTTAGTCGAAGCATTAAATCACTGGCACTTTCATTGACATTCTTGCTTTTTTAGAAAATGGCATCAGTAAATTGTCCATGCTGGCCAAAGTGACCAGTAAGGATACCTACACCTCTTACCTGCCAGTGGAACTTCTCACCCAGATAGAAGGCACATAGATGCACCCCAGAGAGCATCAGCTGTCCTATTTTGTTCAGAAGAATGAGGTTTAAAGGAATCCCAAAGAGGGCAAAGAAGATGCAGAACACTTGTGAAGTTACTGTATTGGGGCTCAAGTTGCCATAGCCTGAAAGAGGAAGAACAAGATTGATCATTGGTATAACAGGAATTATCATGATAATGTAGCTGTAATCTATGTCAACGATATCAGGCAAAAGTAGTATCTGCAGGCTTTGCAGAAAGGCTTTGCAGAATTTCAGCTTAATAAGATTTTTGTCCATCATGTTAGAGATAAGGGGGAAAATGAGAAGCCATACATAGGGTAAAAGCCAAGATATCAGAAGATTCTCAATCATTAAAAAAGAGCAGATGTATCAGAGAAATATTCTAATACTAGGATTACAGAAAGACCCAGTTTGGTGTAGTGGTTAAAGCATCAGGCTAGAAACTGGGAGACCATGAATTCTAGTCCTGCCTTAGGCACAAAGCCAGTTGGGTGACCTTGAGCCTGTCACTTTCTCTCAGCCCTAGGAAGGAGGCAATGGCAAACCACTTCTGAAAAACCTTGTCAAGGAAACTGCAGGGACTTGTCCAGGCAGTCTCCGAGAATTGACACGAATGAAAGGAATGTTTTAAAAAACAGGATTACAGAAAAGAGGGGGAAAAAATCCTTTACATGTAAAGTTAACAATTTTTAATTTCAATGTAACTACCACACTTCTACCAGGGTTACGGAGACCAGCTCTATTTAAACAAACACAGTTAGTGGCATTAATGAGGGCTAAATACTAAGCAACGTATATTTACAATTACTAGTGGAATTTGTGGCTCTGAAGTTTTCCTTACAACCAGACCCTAGTGTGAGAGAGGAACATATAGGCAAGGTTCACTGAGACTTATCCACATGATACTAAACCATAGTTTAGTGTTACACGGGAACGCAACTTCTATCAGTATAATGCTCATTCAAATCAGTTCCCACTGAGTTTCTATTCTAGTCCTCTTCAACCTGGTTTCCTACAGTTATGCTGAACTGTAAATCTCATCATCCCATTTAGCTGGAAATGATAGGCATGGTAGTCCAACAAATCTGAATGTTGTTAAGTTGGGGAAAACTATTCCAGCTTTTTTCCCATGCAAAAACATGCACTGAAATGGCCTACTGTATGTATATCAAGAACTCTGCCAAGCTCTATTGCCATTTGCTAGATAAACATTATTTTCCATTTGCCTACCATCTTAGCTAAGCATCTGATGAGACCCACTTGACTGTTCAGAAGAAACCAGATAATTGAATATAATGGCAGAACATGTTAGGCAGATGCCAGCAGCCAAGATTCTAGATTACTGAAGGACCTTAACATTACGATATATTCATACCTACTGTTTAGGTTTCCACAGGCTCTGTGTTCTGCTGTAAATCTGTATTAAACTCGACAGATACAGCCTACTGAAAATCATTGTGGAGTTTGCCCTCAACTACCAGGACCTTTTTTTCTCCAGGTCTCCAAGTAAACAACAAGGCTTAGTAGTCCATTAAGAACAGAGATTCAAGGTAAAGCAAAAGGCCCAAAAACCACAGTATGCAATATAATCATAATGATTCAATGACAATCTAAACCATTTGATTTAATAGCATGCTATTTATTCCTGTCAGTTCTGAACACTGTTACAGCAGGAACAGGCACTTATGGAATGGTAAGGCAGTATTTGCCAGGTGTTCTTAAAAATTACTGAAGGAGCCTCCATCTAAAAGAACTAGATTTCCTTTTATAAACCAAACTCACAGGATTATGATCCGAAAAAAATCTTTGGTAGTATCTCTACTTTAGAAACCATAGTAGCCAAATTCTTTGAAATCCAAATCATGTCTATTCTCGAAAAGGATCTATGTCTTTCATAAAAGTAGAAATGTTACTACAGAAAGAAGCAATAGTGAAGGATTGTAAAAAGAAATTAAAATAATTTCTTGAAAATAATTTAGAGAAAGGTACTGATTTAATAATGGTTTGGGATGCAAGTAAAGCTTTTATTAGATGTTATTTTATACAACATAATAGTAAACTCAAAAAGAAGAGGCAAGAGAAAACACAAGCTATTTTGGATGAGGTAAAGAGAGAAGAAGAATTAAAGAAATTTCCAGAGAAGGTAAGTATCTCAACAAATTAAGCTTTTATAATAACAGTTATCTATGTTAACAGTAAGAGAAATGAAAATAAAAATGATCTGTGTAAAGCAAACAAAATTTGAGTTTGCAAACAAACCATGGAAGTGGCTGGTATATAAATTACGAAAAGAAAAAGAAAAAAATGATATTTAAATTAACAGATAGCATGGCTATACATGGGGGCCGCAGTGGCTCAGCAGTTAAGATGCCAGGCTTGTTGATCGGAAGGTCGCAAGTTTGGAGGTTCGAGACCCTAGCCCCGCATGACAGAGTGAGCTCCAGCACTCACCTCAGCTCTTGCCAACCTAGCAAGTAGATAAATAGGTACCACTTCAGTGGGAAGGTAACAGCATTCCGTGCGCGTCATGCCGGCCACATGATCGCAGAAGCGTCTTCAGACAATGCTGGCTCTTCAGCTAACAAACGGAGATGAGCACCGGCCCCTAGAGTCGAACATGACTGTGTGGGGGAACCTTTACCTTTACTATGGCTATACAAAAAGCATTTCATCAACATTATTCCAACTTGTATAAAAGTAGTGACATCTTTCTGGAGAAAATAGATGAATATTTAAAGAAACAAAATTTACCGAGGATTACAGAGCAATAGAAACAGATTATGAATGGACCTATAACAATAAGGGAAGTTTCTGAAGCTATAAAAAAGATTAAACCAGGAAAGGTACCTGGAGCAGATGGCTTATCAGGTTATTATTATAAATGTTTTGAGGATGAACTTTTACAAAACACGATGAATTCTATCTTACAGGGAGAAAAGTTGCCAGAGAGTTGGAAAGAGGCCAATATAGCACTAATACCTAAAGAGGGACAAGATTTGACTTTAACAAGAAACTATAGGCCAATAACATTATTGAATAATGACTACAAGATGTTTACAATGATTCTAGCTGATAGACTGAAAATAATTTTGTAAGAATTTGTTCATGAGGATCAATGTGGATTTTTACCTAAAATTAAAGGACAATGTTAGAAATATGTTGGACATTTTGGAATATTTGGAGCAACATAATGAAAAACAAGCCACATTGATTTTCTTAGGTGCAGAGAAGGCCTTTGACAATTTGAACTTGGCTTTCTTGTTCAGAGTTTTGGAAGATGTGAACTTTGGAGATAACTTTATAAAATGGGTAAGATTGATTTACACTTCACAGAAAGTACAAATAATTGTTAATGGAGATCTAACAAAGCCTTGTGAGGTACAAAAAAAGAACAAGACAGGGATGCCCATTGTCTCCTCTCTTGTTTATTTTGGTTCTTTCAAAAGAACACTAAATCCCTGTATATAAGGAGCCTGCAAAAGACCCAAGAAGTGCTTTGGAAAGTCCCAGTCAGGCATGGCATGGGCAGAAGCTGCTGTGGAAGCCAGGTGTCCCATCAGTTCTCCATCCAAGCAAAAATGGCAGTGGAAAGCAATGATCAGAAGAGGACATGCCTACAGCAGCCCAAAGTGGACAACAGGAGCTGGCAGGTCCAAGCCTCTGAATGAGTCATCTATCTCAATCTTGAGGGAACATTGTACTGAAGATTGTGCCCATGGCAAAAACTGTTGGGAGAAGAGGGGAAACATTAAAACTGGAATAGCTAAAGACGACTTTAAAGCTGTCTCATCTGTGGGCTGGGGATGAATCAAATATAATGCCATGAGGACATCACATAAGATAATGGTTAGTAAAGCATGTTCATGCAGTGGTTTCTGGACTATCAGTGTGCTTTTAAGGAATCCTCCAAAGATTGATGTTCCAAAAATGGTTAACTGTTCTTAGTTATTTACTTTTTAAAAATTCTGGATAGATCAATAAAGCAAAGAATAGTTCATTTTTCCTATAGATGTATTACTTTAGAATACTATTTTTTGCATGATTGAATTTTTCTCTATACCACAAACTTTGGGAGTGGAAAAGTTGTGCCGAGTTGTAGCCTAGCCTCATCCAAGAAGTTAGATTTAAGGCTTTAAAATTTTGGAACAGAATTCAAAGTTATGACTCTCCACCCATTTGCATTGTGCAGCAACACAGTCCAAATGAGATTTTACTACCAATTTCTTCCTGTGACCCCAATAAAATTTAGTTCCATTTTTAACATCATGAAATAATTTTGCATGAAGCTCTCTAGAAGGGTGAAACTCAGAAGGTCTGTACTACTACACCACAAGTATGATTTTCTTTGATCAGCTTCGTTTATATTGGCACATACTTTTGTTAGCACAAGGGGTGAAGATAGCAAGCTCTGTACTAAAAGCACAATTATGACATCAATCCACAATGCACAAATAGAAGCTGTTCTAAAACTGGATTATGTGGAAAAATGATACGGTATATTTAAAAAAGCAGCTTTAAAAGCAGCCTCAGGGTGCAAAAGGAGGATGCACACAGGATGTCCATAAAATCCCATAGCTCAGACCAATGTAATCCAATGACACTTCAATCACAACTTTGATTTTCTTTCGAACAAGAGATTAGAATGACACTAAAAATCCTAAATACTTTTTCCCTTCCATTTATCTCATGTTTTAAGAGTAAGGCAGAGAATAGAGCAATGGCCCATACTTACACAAAGCTGATGATCTAATTTGGCATTTTTTATACAAAAGGCTCTTTAAAAATTAGGCTAGGCAACATCTGCCAATATAATAATTTCTTATTCCTATCTTGTTGAAGAGTAGCTCTTTGAAATGGCTGTTTTGGAACTTTTGCAGATATTTACTTAGTACCTCGTGGCGAGTATTAAATTGCTGAATTGCAATTTTATCAAAAAGTTCAGTTGGGTCACCTGTAGCCTGCGTCAATGAAATGAAACATTTATTCTAGTACATGTGTTAACTTGCTTACAAGGGCCAGGATGTTTGAATTATCACCACCACTTTGTGAATAAGCACCATAATGATTTTCCAGATATTTAGACTGCACTCCTATAGTTCTTGGGATGGCAACCTGAGGCCATTGGGATTTTTGGATTTCTTCAAAACTGGAGAAAAAAAGGGGGAGCTTGTAAATTTTTATTTTATTTTATTTATTTAATTTGTATCCCTCCTTTATTATTTTTATAAATAACTCAAGGCAGTGAACATACCTAATACTCCTTCCTCCTCCTATTTTCCCCACAGCAACAACCCTGTGAGGTGAGTTGGGCTGAGAGAGAGCGACTGGCCCAAGGTCACCCAGCCAGCTTTCATGCCTAAGGCGGGACTAGAACTCACAGACACCTGGTTTGCCATTGGCTCCTTCCTAGGCCTGAGAGAGCGCGACTGGTCCAAGGTCACCCAGCCGGCTTTCATGCCTAAGGCGGGACTAGAACTCTCAGTCTCCTGGTTTGCCATTGGCTCCTTCCTAGGCCTGAGAGAGAGCGACTGGCCCAAGGTCACCCAGCCGGCTTTCATGCCTAAGGCAGGACTAGAACTCTCAGTCTCCTGGTTTCTAGCCCAGCACCTTAACCACTAGACCAAACTGGCTCTCTTTCTTCCATCCATTCATAACCAATTTTTCTTGGGAGTATCTGATGTTGGGCCATTCTGGTGGCACTCTGAAATAGAGTATGAATCTACAAGAAGTAAAGCCCTTCCATACTCCCTTCCATCCGGTTTCCTCACTTCTCTTTAAGGGGTAAAAACAAACAAACAAATGGGAAGGCAAGAAGAAGAATATCTTCCTTTCTGTTCTGCCACCAGAAGCTGTTCACTATTTTAGAGAAGGCAGTTCTTCCACCTTTGGATTTCCCCCCACTACCAACCGGAAGGAATGTTCTGCCTGGCTCAAATGTAATTGCCACAGTCTGCACTGCATCACATACTTCCCCTCTGTGATCAATGAGCTGCTTTTTTATCAAGAGTGGAAGCAGGTTCATTCTGCAAGACTGGTTGGCTTATGGTCATGGAATGGGGAGCTTGTGGGATAATGAACTTGGGAATAACTGTGAATTCAGTTATATATAGAACAGAACAGAACCTAAACAAAAGAACTGAAAGGTGATCTTCAGGCACAAAGCACTACAAAGAGATGCAAGAAAAAAATATCTTTCTAGTCACTGTGGCAAAAATCGTGGTTACTCAATATAACCTGAAGGCTGTTCCCATTTGATCAATGAAGTGTTCTATCCCATATGGTATTTTGGACTCCTTGTTTTTACAGCCTGTTCTTCTATAAAGTTAACTCAGGGTGTCACCTGATTCTGAAATGAATGAATAAGGTGTTTATCCAGTAAGACTGGATCTACAAAGTGGTCATGGTGACTTGCAAGGTAAATATAACATAAGCCAACTACTTTGTGTTGAAAATAAAAAGTATTCTCAGCTGGGTTGGCACTTTTCTTATTGATATATTACTTTAGTCGATGTACAGATCATGAAAAAAGAAGCTAGGTAGGTAGGACTGTCCACTGGGGCTGCAAAAAGGTCAGCAAATGTTTGAGCAAGTCCAAACATGGCAGAGAACAGAGCACACTGATGCACCACTTTTTAAAAACTAAGCCAAATCACAAACTAGATTCACATATCATACTAAACTATGGTTTAACAAAATTTTATTGGATATATTACAATTGACTGGGTCTGCACAACACACTAAACTAATTTTTAAGCTATCTTCCAAGGAACACCAACATTTCTTAAACAACTTGAGATATTCTGCAACTACCTTCAGAGTCATTGTAGGTCTTACTATCTTCCTCTTCAACATATCTTTGTGAAAATTGGATTGTAAACACTTACTGCAACGAAGAACACATACTGAAACAGAGTGTAACATGAAGCCTAAGGTTTGTTCAACACTCACTCATTTATGAAATACATCATCATATTCTAGCTCATGCATGCCATTAAGATTTCTAATTAATATATTAAATGTAAGGAAAAGATAAAGATTATTATTTAAAGATGTTTTATTTCAACATTCCTTTTATTTATTTCCTTTTAAAGAAACAGTAATTGGAGTTCCTTATTTTTTTAAAATGTATAAATTAGCATTCTCTGGTCTTGAAAATTTTAAGAAATTCTGCGCTAAGCCATAAGTCCTAATTCACAAAAGTTTATTTTCTTTGTATAGTCGAAGGCTTTCACGGCCAGAATCTGATGGTTGTTGTGGGTTTTCCGGGCTGTGTGGCTGTGTTCTGGCAGTTTTGGTTCCCAACGTTTCTCCAGTAGCTGTGGCTGGCATCTTCAGAGGACAGGAGCACAGCTAGAAGATTCTCTCTGTGCCCAAGTTTATTTTCTTTATTTATTAAATTTATATGGTTCACACAGCAATCAAAAAGCTCTAACATAGTTTATTTTTGGCTTAGTCGGTTGTGTGAACTGAGCCACACTGTATTGGATCCTAGAATTTTTCATCTCACTTGTCTGTTCCTACCTATCACTCACTAAGCCATATGCTGGCTGGAGAATTCTGCGAGTTGAAGCCCACACATCTTAAAGTTGCCAAGGTTGAGAAACACTGCTCTAAAGAGTCTTAAGAGAATAACCTTATCCTTTCTCCAGTTCTCCCATCCGTACACTATACGAATCCCTGCTTCCAACCAGTTACTGCTATTGCTGGCGCAAGCATATCTAATCTCAATGGACAGTTCTAAAATGTCTCTTAAACTCAGCTCCAAGTACTGTATTTCTGAAATTTAAGCACAAGGCAATCTTTGAGATCTTGCCTGAGTAATGCAAGCAATCTTTTGTAAGTTAACAGGGAACAAAGACTATATACTGTCATTGGACTAGTTACAGGCCCATAAAACATTCCAGGGAGTCACGGTGTATGCATGCATTAAAGCTATCATATATGGGCTGTAAAAATCCAGATGAGCAGTAGAGGGAAGAAAAGACTTCTAATGTTCAGCATTTCTTTGTGTCCATCCAGTGGTCATCCAATTTTTTGCAGCCCAGATGTGGTGGCTCTAATACACACATCAGAAAAGAATACCTATTGAAACAGCTTCTGTGCTGATTCTTCCTTTGATCAGTTTGTTAGAAAGAATACATACTGTATGTAGGGAAAAATCTTCCTACCATTTCTGTTAGCAGGATATACCAAGCACATTACAGAGAGTGATGAACAGCTCAGGAGTGGCATGTGATTTCTACCGCTCTGTTTATCAGCTAGTTTCCTTTCTTTTCTCCCCCTACACCCAACTTGATATGGCTGGGAATATGCAGGGGAAGGTAAAGTAATTTAGAACAGATCTACCAGTTTATTTCTGAAGTTTGCAGAACTCTTGGGATAACTCCAGTTCTTCCCAGATTTTCCAAAAACTCAGTTCCCATTCTAAAATACGATGAGCATGCCCACCTCTTTTGTATTACATTAATCTGGCAGATTAGGATTTACTGTAGCATTTTGTCACATATTGTATGGTAAAATCTAATCAATTCAATTATGAATAATGAATAATGAATATGGTCAACTGAACTTCCTGAAAATCATATCCCAACAAGACCTAAGTTACACTGCACCTCAAAATTAAAAAGGATTTCCTCCTTAAATCTAATTGTGGTAATTAGCCACAATAGCTTTATGCTCTTTCTTCAGAACCAAAGGCAGTTGGTGGAAAACTGAGAGTGATGGCTACTGGGTTGACGTCATGTGTATAGGCGTCCCAGGACATCTGGTACACCAGCAAGGGGAAACAGATTGCTAGATGGGATAAGCTGGACCAGGACAACTTTTTTTATTTTCCACATCCACAAACAACTAAATTTCAACCTTATTTTAGAGATGCAGTTAGTATGTTTGGTATAATGCTTTTATCTCAGTAACTTCAACTGTTTCATAATCAGCAGACATAGGAAAGAGGGTGTATGATTATATATTTGATTCCTGGAACACCAATGACCAAATGCTAAACATTCCCATTAACCCTGTGCTGCCATCTAGTGTCTACAAAGTGATAATAATTGTGGCAGACCCAAATCCGAAACATCGTTTTATGTATTACGCTCCAATCTTTCTGTCAAATGCATGTTCCCAGGCACAAGAACAGATCCTATACTAAAACTTTCATAAAGCAGCAGGGAAGAGTCAGGCATTTTTCTTCTCTTTAATCTCTCTCCAAATTCCTTAATGTCTCAATGGAGTAAACGATGAATGGAGAGGCTCAGCCCAGGCAGGCTTGAGCTGAAGATGGCACGTGCCTTTGACACAGATCAGTCCAATGCAGAAAGTGGATCTACCCTTGGATTCACCTTCAACTGTCACTCAGCAAGTGTTACTCACAGACTGCCACAGGTGGACTACGAGGCCTGGATCTACGGAGCTAGTGAGATCTGCATTCAAGTGCACACTTGCTGTACACGTTCAAAATCTTTGTTCTACAAAGCTGGCTGAAAGGATGGCCCTCATACTCCTGCTGCCATTGTTCTGTTTGAGCTGGCTCAAGCAAAAGATTTCAGAGGCAAAGGGTGTACTCATTTTCTTTATCTGCAGCTTAGCATCCCACCCCAACCCCTGTTTAGAAGGATTCTGCTGAGTAGAAGCTACACAGTTTAGAGAATCTTAGTTTTCTGAGAACATTAATCTGTTCCCTTGAAGCCTCAGACTTAAGGGAAGCAAGCAAGTCTGCCCCAGACAAGTAAACATTTTCATCTGGCTGAAAATCATAGGAAGTCTGCTTCAATTCACAGCTGTAAACTCTTGACAATTGGGGGGGGGGGACTTTGGAATATCTTATTTTGCACCCAGCACATTGGACAGGGAAGTCCCAGTTTTATTATCAGAGAGCTGTATGGTTTTTCTACAATTAATGTCATTAAATTAAAAAGACTTTACTTTGATATCAGATGAATATGTACTAATACATATATATCATTTCAGTTCTTCTGTACTAAAACTTACACTTGCCTGGGATCTCTCTCTCTCTCTCTCCCTCTCTCTCCCTATCTACATCTTTATTTACAGATACTGCTACTATAATGAACATGCCTCTGCAGTGAATAACTATTGCTCCTCTTACCATAAAACTGATATTTAATATAGCATTCATTTTCATAAAATGCTCAATAGGAACTCCGAATGGGAAGCAATCACTAAAAGGGAATGCCAGTGACTGTAGCAGCACAGCAGCTGCTATATATACAGAGTAACAAAGCATCTTTTATGGTCAGAATAGTTCTGTGTTGTAGACGTTATGCTACTGAACTGCATCAAATCTTTACTGATCTGGAATCAGATAGGCACAGTTGATGTGTTTTTAGCTGTTCCCTGGAAGCAAGTCAGCAATGGTAGCAAGATGGAAAAGACACAGCAGTTTCTAATCTCTTTGTCCTTTATTTTGGCTTGGATTGAGCTTCAGGGGAGGGGCTGTGCAGTGCTAGGAACCAGGCATTGCTTCAGCCCCCAAGTTAGGAATTTTACGTAGGGCCAAGCGTTGTACAGAACTTTAACTATGGTGTGTTGAGAGCACACTCCAATAAGTGGATGGGGCCAGGACAAAGGAACTGGCAGGGACACAAGCAAAGCTAAATGCAATTTAGTTAAATTAATGAAATTAATTTAACATGATGAATCCCCATGTATGTAATAATTCCACCTTTCTCTTCTATTAAAAACATTGAATTGGGTGTTAACTTTTCAAAGGGCTCCAGATGCTGCACTTCTGTTCTCAGAAGTGAACTGGCAGCAGTTAAATGTTTTCATTTTCCAAATGGCTTCATTTAAACTTCCCCTCAAGTGCTTGAAAAATGGTTGCTGTTAGCCTCTTTAAGGATTTCTGCGCTTAACTGGAAGTCGATAGTTAGATTTTTAAAACACTGGAATAGCTGCACGAGAAGTAGAATTTTAGTTTATGTACCCCAAGAATTTTCAGAAAAGGGGTTTTCTGCATATATCCCAATGCAATTGTGCGTGGAAAAAGCATAATTTGGGGAAGCACAGAACAGGGTCCATGGTATACCTCAAGTCCTCTAATTTACGCAGAGTAAGATAACACTGCCATCTTGTGACTCATTAGGTACAAAGCCAATAGTTAAAATGCCATGTGTGTTGCTGATTTTTTTCCACGTAAGACCTGCTGCACAATATCCCTTTGAGGACCAATTCATACATCTTAAAGTAGATCTTGGTAGGTAGACATGGATACAGATATGCATGGCATATGGCTGTTTTTCATTTTACGACATAGGAAGGGGAGATGTGTGAGGTCCACAGGCTGACTCTTCCTTACTCTTTTGCTCTTTATTGGGTTTTCTGTTGTGCATAGCATAGATTTTACATCCACACAGGATGAGTGTCCACATGCCTGCATTCAAAATATGACAGAGACAACAAACAGCACAAAAAGAGCACGCTGCAGAGTGAGGCAAAAATATACAGCCCCATAGATCCTGTAGCCTGAAATAAAGGTTCCCCCCGCACATTTGTGCAGTCGTGTCCGACTCTAGGGGCCGGTGCTCATCTCCGTTTGTTAGCCAAAGAGCCAGCGTTGTCCGAAGACGCTTCCACGGTCATGTGGCCGGCATGACGCACGCGGAACGCTGTTACCTTCCCACTGAAGTGGTACCTATTCATCCACTTGCATTTGCATGCTTTCGAGTTGCTAAATTCCACATTAAATTCCACATGCCTGCATTCAAAATATGACAGAGACAACAAAGAGCACAAAAAGAGCAAGCTGCAGAGTGAGGCAAAAATATACAGCCCCTCAGATCCTGTAGCCTGGAATAGCAATGTTACTGATGTTGTTCACAATCAGAGAAACTGTATGTACAGTATGTGCCTGCATTTACCTCCAAAGAGAAAAAAATCAGCCATCCAAAGGACGGAGTAATATGATACAAAGACAGGAAGGAATGTATTACCACCCTAGGCCATGCCTTTGGTGAATGATTTGTCCTCTGTAGCCCACATTCAGATTATTCGTGTATTCAAAGAGTGTCCAAGACAATATTTGAGAACCAAGAGCTGCAAGCACTTTGGTTATAAATAGATTGGCTTTTTAATTTATGAAATAGACACTTCACCCTAAAGGAATCTTCAAAGCTGTGAACAAACATCAAACAGCCATAATCAAGGATCAGTTGTTTGTGTGTGAGCAGCACATTTTGCCCTATCTAGGCCACTCCCCACGGGTTTGGATCAAAAACTCTCATGATGGCCAAGATCTCTTAGCATGTTACTTTCTTAAAAATTTCTTAGATTTAGAAACCAAGATTTTGGCATGAAAGGTGAGCAAGATGCCAGGGATTCCAGTCTGATTTATTTAGCATTTAGCATTATTTAGCATTTAGCATTAATGCTAAATAAACCAGAGACAGAGATTTCCTTTTTCATTTAGTCACTATTGGCAGAGATGTACCAGGTGGATGCAATGTATGTATGGGATGAGGTATCATCAATGTGCTGATGACACTCAATTATATGTCTCTATCCCAGGTGAGGTAAGTGATGTGGTGGCTGCCCTGTCTTAGTGCCTGGGGGCCGTGGGGGTCTGGATGGGGAACAACAGGCTTCAGCTGAACCCTGGTAAGACGGAGTGGCTGTGGATTGATGGCCCCTCGGTTTCCAGGAAGTTGTCATCTTTAGTTTTGGATGGGGTGGCACTGCCCCATTCAGACCCAGTGCGGAACCTGGGGGTCCTCCGGGACTCACGACTCCTGCTCGAAGAGCAGGTGGCAGTCGTGGCCAGAAGGGCCTTTGCGCAACTTCGGGTTGTGCGCCAGTTATGCCCATTCCTGGATCGAGATGCCCTCCGAACAGTTACTCATGCCCTCGTCATCTCCCATATAGACTACTGCAATGTGCTTTACATGGGGCTACCCTTGAAGAGTATCTGGAAGCTCCAGCTGGTCCAGAATGCGGCCGCGAGGGCAGTTATTGGTGCATCAAGATCGGCACGTGTGACACCACTGCTGCGCGAGCTGCACTGGGTGCCGCTTTGCTTCCAGGTCCAATTCAAGGTGTTGGTTATCACCTTTAAAGCCCTACATGGCATGGGGCCAGGTTACCTGAGGGACCGTCTCATCCCCATAACATCTACCCGCCCCACCCGGTCATGCAGAGAGGGCATGCTACGGACCCCGTCAACAATGGAATTTCATCTGGCGGGGTCCAGGAGGCGAGCCTTCTCTGCAGTGGCGCCCGTGCTGTGGAATATTCTGCTCCCGGAGGTGAGGCTGGCCCCTGCGCTCCCGGCCTTCCGGAAGAATCTAAAGACCTGGCTCTGCCGCCTTGCTTGGAGGGGAACGGTAATATTTCGTCCTGGCGCTGTAGCGTCCTCCCTGCTGAAGGAGATTTATCGCCACTTGGGTTTTGTATTTGTATTTATTTATTCTCTATTTGTATTGATTGTTGATGGTGATTTTAAGCTTGTGTGGTTTTAATCGTTGATTTAACTATAAACCGCCCAGAGTCCCCCTTTTGGGGGAGATGGGCGGTGATAGAAATATGAAAGAAAAATAAATAAATAAATAAATAAATAAATAAATAAATAAATGTACCAATCCCATCTGGATTTGAATTTATGATGTGCAAACCAAGCCTGCCATTTGAATACAGAGGTCTCTTCAAAGGCAACACCTTGCCCTATTTAAGGAATGCCTTTTAAAATGCAAACAGCATAGCTAATAATCTCTTTTATGCAAGTAAGCAAATCAAATAAAATAAAAACAGTATCAGTGACTACTAATTGTGCTGGTTGTATGCTAATTCCAGACTAGGAGGCATTATGCTTCTAAATGCCGGTGGCTAAAAAACTGCAGCAGTTAAAATCATGTCCTGCACTTCCTGCTTGTAGGTTTCTCAGAGGCACTTGATTGGTCATAGCTGGAAAAAAGAACTGGATTCAATCAGCTTTTGGTATGATCCAGCATATGTTCCTAATTATTGGGGTTATAGTCCTGTGAAAGTTGTCTTCTGAAACTGGTATTTGCTTTGAGTGAAATCTTCACTGCCCCCTGCTGGTACTATGTGGATCACTGAGCTGATGCTATATGCATGGCTAAAAATGTGCAACTTAAATGCAATGATCACAGGAGAGATTATTTGTGGATTCTCATGCATTTTAGTAAGTTTTCCACTGAATACAAAGCAAAGCAGCAGGAGAAAGACTGCAGGAATATTCCAAGGCATACCCCAACTTTGCTTCTTCAGGTGTACCTCTCTGCTATGGAATGAGGTAAAAAGGCTTTGTTTCGTACTATAACTTATTTTACATCATTTTCTCCAAACAAGTATACCATGACTCCTACCGATGGTTGTTACTGCAGAAACAGAGAAAAAGAAGGAGCCGGCAAAGTCCCATCTGCCCAGGCTTGTATTTCCTTTAAGATAAAGTCCACTCTTGTAGGCTTCGATGATACTCTGTGAAAAAGATTTTAAAAAGAGAAGTAATGGATGAGGATTTCTGTCCAAAGCTGCAATTCTATTCACACTTTCCTGGAATAAGTTCCACTGAACACGGCCTTAATTCTGAATCAAGATACGTAACTTTCCTTTGAAAATTAGTTAATATTCTCTGTTTAGCTGACTTGACAGGAACTTAATATGTTGCCCCCCACCATTCCCCTTTAAAGAATTAGCAGAATTCCTGCTATATAATTTTATAATAATGAATATAACTTTGAGTGACAAACCACCAACCAAACCTTAAGAGAATGGACTTTATTTTAAAGTATTCCCTATTGCTCATCCCTCAGAGAAGTAGATCTCAAGGCAGTGTATAAAGAGAATAAAAGATAAAACAAAGAGTGAACAGCTGAAACCATATCATAGTTAAAAAGCAATTACAATGTGCAGGCAAGGGAAAAAACCCTAATTAAATGGCACCTAAAATACAATGTAAATCCCAGCAGATGATTACGAAATGAGGCCCTGCCACAGAATGGTCCTCTCCTTCTGAAGGCCTTCAGAAAGGGATATCTTCTATGATCTTAATTAATAGATAGGCTGGTAGAGGCCAGATATTTCCTTCCAAAGAAATGCAGCCCTCATGCCACTTAACTTTTAAATGCTGCATTTATGTTCTCTGTAAAGATGATAAAAACCTGCTTGTTAAAGGAAGGTTATTTACAAAGATGCATCAGGACAATTTCTAGAAATAAACCTTTTTCTTCTTGATCTATTTACCCTTTAGTAACACAGAAAGGCAAAGAGCCAGAACCCTCACACAACTCTAACTCCAACAGTTGTTATGGGGATAAAAATGGGGTAAAGTAAAAAAAAAGCAGTATACCAGACTCTGAGTTCCATAGAAAGATAAATATAATAAATAGACAGATAAACAGTTCCATTAAAGCCACCTAGAACTACTTTTGCCATTAAAGCTGGACTCCCTGTTGACTGGTACGGAGCTGGCATAATGCAAACATGTTAATGAGTGTTTTGACTTTAGAGAAATGTGACTGCTAAGAAGCAAATGGGTGTTCTAAAGAACAATCTGAAAGGCCAATTGTGATTTTGTTAGAACTTCCAGTATTGATATGGTGGATCATTGAAATGTCCCCAATTTCCATTAGTGGCTTGTGGAATTCCAGTCCTTTCTGTCTAAATAGTCATACAAGATGGCCACCAAGAATGCTGCTTATTCCACAGACATTAGATTGTGGCTATATGAATGGTAGGAAAGAGTTTCAGTTGTTTTACAGTAATACTGACAAAATTTAGGATCAACTGCTTCTGATCTGATTCTATATCAAGGCATAGTGGATAATGGATCAGACTAGCGGAGAGACTAAACTGAGAAAAACTGGAGTTACAGAACCTCCTGAGATCCTTGAAAGAGAAGATACACTTGGGATCCACTGTAGTGAGTTCTCCTTTGATAAAGATCATCAAACAGTGGCAGGATGGTCATCTGTCAGAGATGCTGTAGTAGATCCTGTACCAAGCAGGGGGTGCATTAGATGACCTCTAAAATACCTACCAATTCTATGATTTTATGATCTATGGGCTGCAGTTTTACACATTGGATTAGGTATGAGTTTGTCTTGTTTTATGCTATCTTACTTTTTGATGAGATGAGCAGACTGTCATTATGGCTAGAGCATTTCCCATGAGTTTATTTATTGCATAGACTTCTTGGATAATAATATCTTGACCCTTTAGAGCAATGAATAGCAACCTGGTGTCGCCATATGTTTTCAATTCATCATTTCTCCTGAGTTCCCCAACCTGACGCTATGCTGGCAAGAGATTATAGAAGCTGAAGGTCTAACAAGGAAAGGAATGTAACCTTCTGTTTGGACAGCATCTCCATCTTATCTAAACTGAAAGGTTTGTTTGTCTGCATCTAGTGTTTTAGACACCACTTTGGCACATCAATTGACTTACTTGTAAAGCTGAAACTGTGAGATTCATTAGTATATTAATGACACCAAACAAATAGCTGAGGAGCTGGTAAGGATCTTCAGTAGAGTGGGTATACCCAAAGAGATCTTCATGGATCAAAGCTCTAATTTCCAATCAGCGCTGCTCAAATATTTATACACTGATTTGGGTATAAAAGGGGTGTGTACCAGTCCTTATCATCCCCAGGCAGATGGTCTATTCCAATTTAAAAGAATGCCAATCGGGTTACATGGAGCACCTGCGACTTTCCAGCGGCTCATGAACCAAATATTACCTGGTAAAGACAAATGGTGTGCAGCTTACTTGGATGACATTCTAATTTACAGCAAATCGTGGAATGAACATCTCCAACATGTGAGATTGGTGTTGGACAGTTTAAAAGAAGCTGGACTAACTATAAATCCAGGAAAATGTCATATGGGTTTCCAAGAAATACACTATTTAGGATTCATAGTACGAAAGGGAGAGGTGAAGCCGTACCAAGGGAAAATAGAAACCCTGAGACAGGTGGAAGCTCCAAAAACCAAGAAAGAGGTTAGGTCTTTCCTGGGTTTAGCAGGATATTTTCAGTGATTTATACTTCATTTCTCGACAGTGGCACAACCTCTGACAGATCTCACGAAAAAGGCAGAGCCTACAAAGGTAAAATGGACAGAGAAATGCCAAGAAGCGTTTGAGCAAATAAAACAGGCACTATGTGCCAGACCGGTGTTACGCGGTCCAGATTTCACCAAATATTTTGAGTTGTAAGCCGACGCCTCCAATGTAGGCTATGGGGCCATGCTAATACAAAACCATGAAGGGATGGACCACCCTGTCAGCTCTCTCTCCAAAAAGCTCCTCCCAAGGGAACAAAAGTATAGCACAGTTGAGAAGGAGGCCTACGCAATCAAATGGGCCATTGAGGCATTAAGAGTGTATCTATGGGGTCAAGAATTTACAGTGATCACAGACCACCAACCCCTTAAGTGGCTACAACAAATAAGGGATAACAACCCAAGGTTAACCCGATGGTATTTATCCAACCCTACAGATTCAGTATCACACATAGAGCGGGACATCAGAACCAGGTTGCTGACTTTCTGTCCAGATATGGCAAAGATACAGAACTCACCCTTAGCTCATGAACAGGGGGGAAAAAAGAAAACAGAAAAAAATCAAGACTGTTGATTTTTTTTAATAAAGGAAGAAGGTATGTGGAAGTGCAGGCTGTAAGAAAATTACAGGCACCTGTGATTGCCTTCCTCCCCTCTACTTCAAACCTTCTCTCAGCGTTGGGACAGCAGAGCGGTTGATAAAAGCCTTTGTGTGTAACATCTGGGAGAGGAGGCGGCAGCGAGAGAAAGTAGGAGATTGCAGAGCTGACGTGTGTGTGGGGAGATTGTGCAGCAGCCAGTCGGAAAGAAAATAAAGCAACCGAAAAAGCAAAAAGGTGTTTGTTTTCCCCACAGAGACTTGGAAGGTCCAGAGGAAACAACACGCAGAAGAAAAGTCCTGCAGCAAATGTCTGAAGAGGGGCAAGTGTGTGAAAACTGCCCAATTAAAGAAGCTCTGTGTACTAGATATAGTAGCAACAGAGTAAGGTTGTAGCAGCAGGAGTAATAAAAGAATAGTTAGTTTATATATGTATTAGATAAGGATAGAAATAGTTGTATAGTATAAGTCCATTAGTAATTTAGGTTAGTTAGTTATAAATTAGGATTGTATTAGCTAATCACATAATTATATAGAACACACTTTTATATTGTACATAGTTGCTTAAAGTAACCCCCCCCCTAAATTTATAAGGGAAGATTTAAAAACTTTAAGTGTGCAGTGCTTTATTGGGGGACTTTTATTTGAGTCTGGATAAACAACCTTGGGTATAAAAGGAACCCATGACAGTGCTTATGTTCAACAATCCTGGTTAACCTTATTTATATGTGTTGTGCTGGCAAGTAGTTGTTTAGAGCTAATCATCCCTGAGAAACCTATCTGAAGCACTGTGATGTGCTATATGAAAACTTTAGAGTAGTGAGCAAATAGCTTTAAAAATATCCTTATTGCCACACTAAATTAAAAATGTTATTCTCATATTGAAAGTGTCTCACTGTGAAATATCCTTTGAAAATCTTAAAACATCCACTGACAACTATTGATGGACTATATACTGTAAATGGTTAGATATTTGGGGTGAACACTTCCATTTCAGATATTTGTATGCTAAATACCTAAAATGAAGTGGGATACAGATATGGTAAGTCATGCTTTGCCCTCTTGAGCTATTGCACTATTATTATTGATGCACCCTCCAATGTGTTCCATTTGCTTTACGGCGTAAATACGAAGTTATAGCATTTGCTATAGCATTTGGGTGAGATCATCCGTCATCACGGGATGAGGTATCACCAATATGCTGATGATACTCAATTGTATATCTCCATCCCGGGTGAAGTAAGTGTTGCAGTGGACAACATCTCAGTGCCTAGAGGCTGTAGGGGCCTGGATGGGGAACAACAGGCTTCAACTGAACCCTGGTAAGATGGAGTGGCTATGGATTGACGGCCCCTCGGCCTCCAGGAAGTTATCATCTTTAATTCTGGATGGGGTGGCACTACCCCATTCAGACTCAGTCCGGAGCTTGGGGGTCCTCCTGGACTCACAACTCCTGCTCGAAGAGCAGGTGGCAGTCGTGGCCAGGAGGGCCTTTGCACAGCTTCGGCTTGTGCGCCAGTTGCGCCCCTTCCTGGATTGAGGGGCCCTCCGAATAGTCACTCATGCCCTTGTCATCTCTCATATAGATTATTGCAACGCGCTCTACATGGGGCTACCCTTGAAGAGTATCCGGAAGCTTCAGCTGGTCCAAAATGCAGCCGCTCGAGTGGTTATGGGTGCGAGAAGATCAGCACATGTAACACCACTGCTCCGCGAGCTGCATTGGGTACCAGTTTGCTTCCGGGTCCAATTCAAGGTGTTGGTTATCACCTTTAAAGCCCTACATGGCATGGGGCCAGGCTATCTGAGGAACCGTCTCATCCCAATTGCATCTACCCGCCCCACCCGGTCATGCAGGGAGGGCATGCTGCGGACCCCGTCAACAAAGGAATTGCATCTAGTGGGGTCCAGGAGGCGTGCCTTCTCTGCGATAGCGCCCGCCCTGTGGAACATTCTGCCCCCAGAGGTGAGGCAGGCACCCTCCCTCTTGGCCTTTAGGAAGTCCCTAAAAACCTGGTTCTGCCGCCTGGCATGGGACAAAGGTAGAGATAGTTCCTCCTGGGGGTGGTTAGTTTAATAATGACCTCCTTTTAAGATCCTACCATCCTCTGGATTTTTATATTCTTATTTATTGTACTGTTTATTGTATTTTAATGATTATTGATTTTTAATCTTAATTTTAACATTTATTGTAAACCGCCCAGAGTCTACCGTGGTAGAGATGGGCGGTGATAAATTTGATTAATAAATAATAAATAAATAACTAAATTTGCAGTATAAATGGAATTTTAGATACAATTTGTCAGAGTGTGCACCGTGGGGCGGCCTGCTGCCTATTTCCAAGACTCCAGTGATCCACGTTCTATGCAGTAAATAGACACTCAAGCAGAGATTAGATAAAATAGCCTATTTACTTTATATACATACGTAGTCCAAAATACATCCAACAGCAGTAACAAATGATCACAGCAACGAGATGGAATACAGCAATGAGAAGTTTAACAGCAACGAGAAGAAAGAATACCAGATCTTCTCTGCTTATATACATAAACTGACCAATCACATTATAGGTCACTCTCATCATCTGCCACACCCAACTAAACTGTAGCACCTGAAGTATGAGTCATTACTTCCACATCATCCCTACAACAATGGCTGCTAATTGGGTGACTTGCAGAATAATTCCCCTCTCACCTAGATATCAAGCCTCTCCAGTATAATTTATCTATCTGTAAATTCCTGGGTATATATAAACCCCAACACCCCTCCAGTTTACAATAGATATTACATTTCACTTATACAGAATAGAAGACATACACATATTGGATACACACATCCTATGTCTCTCTACACTTAGAGGCTTTGTCATCACATCTGCTACATTACTCTCAGATGGACAATATTGCAGATTAATCAGAGATTCTTTCCTAACATTTTGTTATTCCTAACATAGCATTCCTAACATTTTGATATTTAATATCCACATGTTTGCTCCTCCCTCTGATCCTATCAGTCTTTGCCATCTGTATACACGCTTCACTGTCTTCATATACACATATAGGTCCCTCACTTGTTACATTAACATCTCTTAACAATTGCCTATACCAGAGCTTTCCAAACTGTGTGTCGGGACACGTTAGTGTGTCGGCTGCAGTGTCTGGGTGTGTCGCGGCTGCTGCTGCCTCCGAACCCTTCCAGGATTCCAGGCAGGTCCTAGTGCCTGCCTTGTGCCTTGCTGCCTCCAAACCTGCTGTGATTCCGCGTAGGTCCTAGTGCCTGCCTTGTGCCCTACTGTAAGAGTGTGTCACGAAATGATGTCCTGCTGTAAGAGAGTGTCGCGAAATGATGCATGTCTAAAAAGTGTGTCCCCAACGTGAAAAGTTTGGAAAGCTCTGGCCTATACCACATGATCTCTGAACATAGGTCAGATAGTGCAGCGTACTCTGCCTCTGCAGTAGATACGGCGACAGAACTCTGTTTCCAAGACCTCCACCCCACCAAGGTGTCACCAAACATAATTATCAATCCTGACATTGATTTCCTATCATGTACATCATTACCCCAATCACTATCTACATAGCATTTCAATTCCAATGGTTTACAAGGTTTTATTAATAAACATTTATTAATAGTCCCTTTAAGATATCTAAATACACGTTTAATACCTTTCCAATGCCTCTGGGTAGGTTGCACAACATACCTACTCAGTACATTCACCGCATTCCCGATATCGGGACGCGACCATTGTGCTAAGTACAATAAACTTCCAATTATTGATTGATAGTGTTCTTGATTACATGATGTTTGGTCATCGTCTCCAGCCTCTGTCTTAACAAAATCAGTTGTCATCGGGGTAGGAACCTCCTTGCAATGTTCCATATCGTTTTCTCTTAGCAGCTGTTCAATTTTCTTCCGCTGCTCTAGAACGTAACCCCCATCAACCTTCTGAATACCTACGCCTAGGTAATTTCTAATCTCTCCCAGATCTTTAACATCAAATTGTTGCTTGAGTTGTTCAGTAAATTCATTTACCCTCCATTGATCTTTAGCTATAAAACACAAATCGTCTACAAAGATCAAAAGCAACACCTGTTCATCATTATCACATTGCTTTATATACAGACATGGGTCAGCCTTGCTACACTTAAACCCCATTCTTTGCAATGCCTCATCTAATCGCAGATTCCAGCAACGTGCCGATTGCCTGAGTCCATACAACACTTTCTGCAACTTGTACACTCTACCTGCCTCATTAAATTCATATCCTGGAGCTTCAGCCATATAAATTTGTTAAAGTTATTTGTTAAAGTTATTCTATGTAGAATCAAATGAATGGAATTTCTTCACTATGAATCTCTAGCCTGGAAAGTGGAATTTTCCAAGTCCCTCTGCTGTAAGCGTTTCCCACAATAAAAGCACGTAAACAACAGATGTGCTTTCATCTAGTCAAAACAATGGTGATAGCAAATCCTTTTCCCATGAGAACAGCATCTCGAAGGAAAGCCAATATGCAACACCGCCATCCCATGGTGGTTTATAGTAAGTACAACTGTTACTAAAATGTTAAGCTGAAAAGTGGCCTAGCCCATATTAGCCAATCAGAATGCTGAACCATGGGTATAATTCAGCTATGACCTATGGGTACCCATCTCACTCATGCATTTTCTATGCTTCTTTTGACTGCTATCTACATGTACTTTGTATTTGAACTGTAACTATGCCTGGTCTTTGCACAGACCATGATGTTTTCTTTCCTCACTTCTGGTGATGGAACTCTGTGTATGCTTTGTTTCTTCCTTTTTGCAATAATGCACCATACATCCATTATTGCCTTATGCTATCAATAAAGATATTGTTAGCCTTAAAACATGTTGTTTGGATTACTCTGTGCCTGGAACCCCAATAGCCACCATCACCCCACAGGTTATGGGCCCAGTCTGGTTGGTCTGCTGCGCTGGATCTGGCTGTATCAAAGGGGTTTGTTTTTGAAGCTGCATTTTGGAGTAAACATGTTTTTCTTGAGTGGTCAGCATGGCTGCTGCAGGGCTAACTAGTCTGCCTTTTGAGCGTTTGAATTGCACAAACTATCGGACCTGGTATGTGAAGATCAAGTCTTTCTTCCTAAAAGAAGGTTTGTGGAAGTATGTGAAAGACCCACCTCCAACTGGTGTTATTACTGATGAAGTGCAGTTGTGTTTGGATCGTGCTTATGGCAATTTGATTCTGGGATTGGAATCATCGCAGCTACTGCATATCAGCAATCTAGACACTGCACATGCCTGTTGGGAGGCTCTCAAAGCCCTTTATTCCAAGCAAACCTCTGCTGCCATCGTTGGTATATCACGTCAGCTTTACAACCTGAAGCTGCAGCCCGGTGGAAACGTGATGACCCACCTCCATAAACTCAAGACTTTGTTTCTTGAACTTGAGGAGCAGGATGTTGTGATCCCTGATACCCAGAGAGCTTGTGTCATCCTGTCAAGCCTGGACAAGAGCTTTGACATGCTCATCGAGGCAACTCAGATGCTGAGGCCCCAAGACCTTACTGTGGATTATCTTACAAATCGGCTGCAAGAAATCCAGCAAGCTCGTGACCTGGAGAAGATGCAGGGTAAGCCATCTGTTGCTGTTCCTGAGACTTCTGCACAGTATTTTCCAGCTGGAACAGAAGCTGCATGTGCTGTAAGAAGATGCTACCGGTGCAACTCGACCCAACACATCATGAAAGACTGTCCCCAGCTACCTCGCCCGGCGGGTAGTGCCAGTGGAAAGAGGTTCGTGCGAAAGAAGGGGAAACAACCGCCTAGACAACGTACCCAAGTGTCCGCTTTGCTCACGGCTGTGAGTAAACGTTCCCCAGAGACTTGGCTTTTGGACTCAGCTTGTAGCCAAATCATTGTAAACAATGAACAGTTGCTATTAACAAAGAACAGGCCTAAAATCCAACAAGTTGCTCTAGCTGATGGATCCATGGCTGATGTGTCTTTTCAGGGTGAAGTATACATTCCTTGTTTGGGGATAAGTGTACAAAATGTGTTGTGTGTTCCTACACTTGACTTTTCCCTCCTTAGCATTCCAGCCCTGGTGAAATCTGGATATACTGTTGTGTTCAAGGGTACTGGATGTTCTATTGAAAAAGATGGAATTGAATGTGCTAGAGGGAAGTTAGTGAATCAATTGTATGAAATGCTTCCTAAGCAGGGGATTGTGTCAGGAAATTGTATTTCCAATGTTCCCCCACATAACAAATGCATTCACTATTATCACAGAGTTCTGGGACATCCCGGGTGGGGAAGTTTGTCCCAAATGGCCAAGGTGTATCCTGAACTAGGATCTAAAATGTGTGATGACTTTCTTGATTGTACTGTGTGCAAACAATCTAAAATTAAGGCTGCGCCTGTTGCTAGGAAAAGTGGCAGAGTGTCAACTAGGCCTTTTCAGTTGGTTCATGGAGACTTAGCCGGCCCCAATGCTCCTAGTGAAGGGGGGGAACGTTTCATGTTTCTTTTGGTGGATGACCATACTCGCTTTACGTTTTGTTATTTGCTCAAATCTAAAGCGGAAGCCTTTGCTCGCTTTAAGGAGTTTGTTGCAATGGTGGAGAGAAACTATGGCTATCAAGTAGGTCAGTTTCAATCGGATTGTGGAGGAGAGTTCCTAAGTCATGAGTTCCAAAATTGGCTTCGTAGGAAAGGAATCTCCCATAGACTTGCCAATGTTGGTGTTCCTGCTGAGAATGGAATAACTGAAAGGAAGATTGGTGTTGTTAATACCATTAGAAATAGCCTGATGTTAGATGCTCAGGTGCCAGCCCGTTTCTGGGGTGAGGCTACCATGACTGCAGTGTATCTAACCAACAGGGTGTGGAATTCAGCTGTAAATGAAGTTCCTTACTTCCTTTTGTTTGGCAAGCGCCCTTCGCTGAAGCATCTGCGTGTTTTTGGAACATTTGCGTATGTTCACATCCCTAAGTCTCAGCGAAGGAAGAACCAGCCAAAAGCACAACGCTTAAGGTTTGTTAGTTACTCCTCTAGATCTAAGGGTTACCGTTTTTCTGCAGGCTATGGTCGTGTGGTAGTCTCCAGAAGTGCTAATTTTGAGCACCCTACTGGTTGGGATAGGTTGAATGCTAGTTCAGAGGTATTGTTGCAATCTAGTGCACAGCCAACTGTCCATGCTCCTGTGGCTGGACAACAACCAGTTCAGCTGCCTTCTGGTTCCCAGTCTCCTAGTGTGGTGAGAGGGTCCCTTCAGGTGAAGGAAGAGGAAATTTCACCTGAGCAGGTTCAGGACCTGAAGGGGGAATCAGGTAGTGAAAAGACAGAGGACAGTGATGAGGAAGAGGTAGTGGTAATTCCTCATAGGTCTGCACGTTCCACAAAGGGTGTGAAGCCTGACAGGTTTGTGATTCAGCAGGTGAGAGTGTGTCAAATTACCTGTGAACCTCAGTCTTTCCAGGAGGTGTTGCTTCTGCCTGTTGAAGAGCAGGAGAAGTGGAACACAGCAATGGATAAGGAGTTTGAGGCATTAGTGAATCAAAAGGTGTTTGAAGTCACTGACTTGCCCCCATCCCAGAAAGCTGTTGGTTCCAGATGGGTTTTCAGAAAGAAGCTTCTTCCTGATAATACAGTGCAGTACAAAGCCAGGCTTGTTGCTCAGGGGTTTTCACAAGAGAGGTTTTTGAACTATGATCTCACATATGCACCCACAGCTAGACCAGAGTCTTTACGTATGGTACTTTCTCTGGCTGCACAGCGTGAACTTGTTGTCCATCATTTTGATATTGATACAGCATATCTGAATGCAGAGCTCCCTTAAACAGTGTACATGAAGCAGGCTCCTGGCTATGCTTGTGGCAATTCCCAAAAGGTGTACAGGCTGCGCAATGCACTTTATGGATTGAAGCAGGCCGGTTGCTGTTGGCATCAATATTTAGATAAGGCTTTGATGGAGCTAAAATTTAAAAAGTCAGTTGCTGATCCTTGTGTGTACGTAAGAGGTTCTGGAAGTAACTACACGGTGTTGCTAACGTATGTTGATGATTTTTGCCTAGCAACTGGTTCTTTGCACCTTGTACAAGAGTTTGCAACACAATTAAGACAGTACTTTCAATTAAAAGACCTAGGTGAGCTGAAATACTATCTAGGTGTTGAAGTCACTAGAGCTCAGAGTGGTGAATTCTATCTGAGTCAGAAGAGAAAAATTGATCAATTGTTGAGTCAACTTGAAATGTCAAATGCAAAACCTACCAGAACACCAATGACTCTTGATTTCCTAAAGGGTGACACATGTGAGGAATCTTGTCCTCAACCTGCATTGTATTACTCTGCTGTAGGAAGCTTGCTACACTTAACACAATGGACACGTTCTGACTTAGCTTACTCAGTTGGAGTACTCAGTCGTAAGGTTGCCAAACCATCCATGCGAGATTGGCAAGGGTTAAAAAGGGTCCTACGTTACCTTAAAGGCACAGCTGATTTTTGTCTTAAAGTACCAGCTACTAAAGCCGAAATGCCTGTGATTTATGTTGACAGCTCTTTTGCAGAAGAGGGAGACAGAAAGTCTGTGAGTGGTTTTGTTTGTTTGTTTGCAAATACAGCCATCGCCTGGCGGGCGAGAAAGCAAAGTTCAATTGCCGTTTCAACCTGCAAGGCAGAATATAGCGCCCTCAGTGAGGCAATAAATGAGTTACACTGGTGTAAACAACTATTTGGAGATCTTTCCGTAGATATAACCTCACCAATTACAGTGTATGAAGACTCACAGTCATGTATTTCGCTTGCTCTCTCTGAACATGTGAAAGGCCGGACAAAATATGTCGATGTGAAATTCAAAAATGTAAGACATGCAATTCAGGAAGGGTTTATCCAGTTAGAATATTGTCCTTCTGAACTGAATGTTGCTGATATCTTCACGAAAGCTCTACCTCTTGATAAACATACTACCATGGTTACCAAATTGGGACTAGAGAAAATGTGTTTGAAATAAAATCATTTGTGTCTCTGTGTGCTTGTAAAATGAGTTTTCCCCCACAGCGTTTCGAAATCCATCCGGAAGGGGTGTTAAAGTTATTTGTTAAAGTTATTCTATGTAGAATCAAACAAATGGAATTTCTTCACTATGAATCTCTAGCCTGGAAAGTGGAATTTTCCAAGTCCCTCTGCTGTAAGCGTTTCCCACAATAAAAGCACGTAAACAACAGATGTGCTTTCATCTAGTCAAAACAATGGTGATAGCAAATCCTTTTCCCATGAGAACAGCATCTCGAGGGAAAGCCAATATGCAACACCGCCATCCCATGGCGGTTTATAGTAAGTACAACTGTTACTAAAATGTTAAGCTGAAAAGTGGCCTAGCCCATATTAGCCAATCAGAATGCTGAACCATGGGTATAATTCAGCTATGAACTATGGGTACCCATCTCACTCATGCATTTTCTATGCTTCTTTTGACTGCTATCTACATGTACTTTGTATCTGAACTGTAACTATGCCTGGTCTTTGCACAGACCATGATGTTTTCTTTCCTCACTTCTGGTGATGGAACTCTGCGTATGCTTTGTTTTTTCCTTTTTGCAATAATGCACCATACATCCATTATTGCCTTATGCTATCAATAAAGATATTGTTAGCCTTAAAACATGTTGTTTGGATTACTCTGCGCCTGGAACCCCAATAGCCACCATCACCCCACAAAATTTCTTCCCTCAAATCAGCATGCAGATATGCTGTGGTGATATCATAATGGTTCACTACACAATTCCCAGCTGCTGCCATTGCTAAGGCAAACCTGAATGTCTCCCATCTTAGCGTTGGCACAAAAACCTCATCATAAGTCTGATTCTTAACCTGGGAAAACCCTTGTGCTACAAGCCTAGCCTTATACTGAATATCACCATTCACTAAGGTCTTTTTCTTATAAACCCACCTACAACCCACTGCCCTATGCCCCTCAGGCAGCCTGGTAGATTTAAACACCTTATGGGAATTAATGGCATTCATTTCCACATCCATAGCAGCTTTCCACTTTTTCTGCTCTTGTGGTGGCAACTCCAATACCTCTGAATAACTACGGGGTTCATAATTAACAAAACACACTTTAACATCACCTGGTGTGTAACGCTGAGGTGGTATACCCTTGTTAACTCTTTCAGATCTGCGCAATACAGTAGCATCCTGCTTTATTGGCACACTAGGAGTTAATTCCTCTCCATCCTTAATCACATCTCTGGACTCTTGCCGCTCTAATAGCTCGAACTGTCTCTGACTAGGAAGAAAAACCTCACTCCCTCCGTGTAACTTCTGCCAATTGCTATGCTCACTGAAACTTGCTGATCTAGAAATAACAAGTCTTCTGCCATCAGTGAACCTATATTCCTTGGTTCCTGGCTCATACCCTACAAAAATCATTTTCTGTGCTTTTGCCTGCCCTTTCCTACGTACTTCCTTATGCACGTGAACATAGGCTGTGCACCCAAACACCTTCAAATGAGCTAATGATGGCTTCTTACCATACAAAATATAATATGGTGTTTGATTTACAGACACACTCCACAACCTGTTAATTAAATAATTAGCAGTCAGTATAGCCTCTCCCCAGTATCCTCTAGATAACTCTGAGTCAGCTAACAATGCGTCCTTTACTGTCTGTAATGCTAAATTTCTTCGTTCCGCCACGCCATTCTCAGCTGAACTATGCGGATTGGTTCTTCTGTGCGCAATGCCCCTCCTACTGAGCCATTGCTGAAAACTGCCACTCATAAACTCAGTTCCCCGGTCAGTCTGTAAACTACACACCTTTGTGCTATATCTACGTTCCACAAACTGCACCCAATTCCTGAACTTATCAAACGTCTGGCTTTTAGCTTTCAACAGATAACAGAACCCGAATCTGGTGAAATCATCCACAATGACTAAGACATATTTAGCACCACCTAATGTGGCTGGTAATGGGCCAATTAGGTCAGCGTTAACTAATTCAAAACATTTGTGTGACTTTCTATCACTTACAGGATACACCTTAGACTTTGCAACCTTACATGCCGTGCAATCCAGATAAGCCTGGCATGGTTTCAAATCCATTCCAGAACTTGCTTCAGACATCTTTTCAACCACTTTGAAACTTGGATGCCCCAACCGTCTATGCCACAAATGTTCACATGAATCATAGTTTGGTTTGTTGATCATTGCTACATCATGGGTAACATCTGTCTTGGGTTTCATCTCATACAAATTGTTCTGTAATATACCCTCACCACGGACATGATTATTTTTCATAACAATGCATTCACCCTTCTCAAACCTTACATCATATCCCTGTTTATCTAACTGAGAAACACTCAGGATATTGTACTCTAGGTCTGGTACACATAGCATAGATAATTCAATATTCAAACTAGGTACAAACACAAATCCTCTGCCAGTAACAGATGCAAAACTTCCATTTGCCAGGCTAACATGGTCCCGTTTAGCCTGCATAAACCTTTTAAACATCTTCCTGTTATTGGCAATACTTTCACTAGCTCCACTGTCCAGAAGCCACGTCTCCTTTAAATTCCTTCCTGTAGAATTAATCACTGACAGCTGGACAGCACTTCGTTGCTTGGCAATCCTCGGCTTGACTTTTGCCTTCCATGCAACATTACAGTTATTTTGCAAATGCTTTTCAGAACCACAGCGAAAACAATTACGCTTTACAGATAATACCTTATCAGTGTTACAAGGACAACATTCTTTAACAGACGTACTCTGCTTAATTATGTTACATTCTCCTTTGTTCCTCCTCCAGAAGCCTCCCAGTCAGATAATTTACGGTCAAATCCCTCTCAGATAAAGACCCGAAACTGGTAGCTAAATTATCCCATGTTTCATTTAGAGAACTGAGAATTACATAAACTTTATGCGCTTCTGAGAACTGCATATCTCTCTGTGCTAATTCAAGGAACAAACCAGTCATATAATGCAAATGTTCAAGAATACTCCCACTGTCATGTAATTTAGCATGATAAAGCTTCCTTGTCAACATAACCTTGCATAACGGTGTGCTTCTAAGATAAACATTCCTTAAAGCTTCCCAACACCTACTGGCTAACTGGAATTCTCTAACATAACATAATTGGCTGTCCTCCAAACATAAAATTATGCTTTCCAATGCTCTCTCATTCTGCAAAATAACTTCTTCAGCATCCAACTCGTCCGGTGGCTCATGGACGGCTTTCCAAATACCTTCATGGTGAAGAAACATTTCCATCTTGTACGCCCATGACAAGTAATTGGTGTCATTCAGCCGTTCCATAGGAAAACCACCTCCAACTGTAGACTGCATTTTCACTGTGTTCATCGCTCCTCAGCCCCTCCTGGGCAGACACCGATGAATAAATAGCACAGACTTTATCAGAACGTCCTTCAGCTTCAAACAGGCCTAGGAAAAACACACGGCCAGGCACGGAACCTGCAAAAGCTCCAAATTTGCCCCAGATATCCACACGACTCCTGGATAGGCTTCCAACGTCCTCACAGCCATGCCAGCATACCAGCTGCACACGTTCCACTGCTGGGCCTGTAACCTGTTAGAGTGCGAACCGTGGGGCAGCCTGCTGCCTATTTCCAAGACTCCAGTGATCCACGTTCTATGCATTAAATAGACACTCAAGCAGAGATTAGATAAAATAGCCTATTTACTTTATATACATACGTAGTCCAAAATACCTCCAGCAAAGGAGATCGTTACCTTGTCGTGGTGCTGGAGCTTGAGCTAAACCGTGAAGGGACACCCAAGACGGGAAGGTCGTGGCAGAGAGGTCAGACTAAATACGATCCCTGGGGAAGGTAATGGCAACCCACCCCAGTATTCTTGCCATGAAAACTAAATGGATCAGTACAACCAAAAATATGTCGGTATACCATCGGAAGATGGGACTCCCAGGTCGGAAGATGGTCAAAATGCTACTGGGGAGGAACAGAGGATACGTTCAACTAGCCCCAGATGTGATGACGCAGCTAGCTCAAAGCCGAAAGGACGGCTAGCGGCCGACGGTGCTGGTGGTGAACGACGAATCCGATGTTCTAAAGATCAACACACCATAGGAACCTGGAATGTAAGATCTATGAGCCAGGGCAAATTGGATGTGGTTATTGGTGAGATGTCAAGATTAAATATAGACATTTTGGGTGTCAGTGAACTGAAATGGACTGGGATGGGCCACTTCACATCAGATGACCACCAGATCTACTACTGTGGACAAGAGGACCACAGAAGAAATGGAGTAGCCTTCATAATTAATAATAAAGTGGCTAAAGCAGTGCTTGGATACAATCCAAAAAACGATAGAATGATCTCAATTCGAATTCAGGGTAAGCCATTTAACATCACAGTGATCCAAATATATGCCCCAACCACAGATGCTGAAGAAGCAGAAGTAGATCAGTTCTATGAGGATCTGCAGCACCTACTAGATAATACACCAAAAAGAGATGTTATTTTCATTACAGGAGACTGGAATGCTAAAGTGGGTAGTCAGACGACACCTGGAATTACAGGAAAGCATGGTCTGGGAGAACAAAATGAAGCAGGACATAGGCTGATAGAATTTTGCCAAGACAACTCACTGTGCATAACAAACACTCTCTTCCAACAACCTAAAAGACGACTTTATACATGGACTTCACCAGATGGTCGACATCGAAATCAGATTGACTACATCCTTTGCAGCCAAAGGTGGCGGACATCTATACAGTCGGTAAAAACAAGACCTGGAGCTGACTGTAGTTCAGATCACGAACTTCTTATTGCAAAATTTAGAATCAGACTGAAGAGAATAGGGAAGACCCACAGATCAGTTAGATATGAGCTCACTAATATTCCTAAGGAATATGCAGTGGAGGTGAAGAATAGATTTAAGGGACTAGATTTAGTAGATAGGGTCCCAGAAGAACTATGGACAGAAGTTCGCAACATTGTTCAGGAGGCGGCAACAAAAAATGTCCCAAAGAAAAAGAAAACAAAGAAGGCAAGATGGCTGTCTACTGAAACACTGGAAGTAGCCCAAGAAAGAAGGAAAGCAAAAGGCAACAGTGATAGGGGGAGATATGCCCAATTAAATGCAAAATTCCAGAGGTTAGCCAGAAGAGATAAGGAATTATTTTTAAACAAGCAATGTGCGGAAGTGGAAGAAGACAATAGAATAGGAAGGACAAGAGACCTCTTCCAGAAAATTAGAAACATCGGAGGTAAATTCCAGGCAAAAATGGGTATGATCAAAAACAAAGATGGTAAGGACCTAACAGAAGCAGAAGAGATCAAGAAAAGGTGGCAAGAATATACGGAAGATCTGTATAGGAAGGATAATAATATTGGAGATAGCTTTGACGGTGTGGTCAGTGAGTTAGAGCCAGACATCCTGAAGAGTGAGGTTGAATGGGCCTTAAGAAGCATTGCTAATAACAAGGCAGCAGGAGACGATGGTATCCCAGCTGAACTGTTTAAAATCTTGCAAGATGATGCTGTCAAGGTGATGCATGCCATATGCCAGCAAATTTGGAAAACACAAGAATGGCCATCAGATTGGAAAAAATCAACTTATATCCCCATACCAAAAAAGGGAAGCACTAAAGAATGTTCAAACTATTGAACAGTGGCACTTATTTCACATGCCAGTAAGGTAATGCTCAAGATCTTGCAGGGTAGACTCCAGCAATTCATGGAGCGAGAATTGCCAGATGTACAAGCTGGGTTTAGAAAAGGCAGAGGAACTAGAGACCAAATTGCCAATATCCGCTGGATAATGGAGAAAGCCAGGGAATTTCAGAAAAACATCTATTTCTGTTTTATTGACTATTCTAAAGCCTTTGACTGTGTGGATCATAACAAATTGTGGCAAGTTCTTGGTGGTATGGGGCTACCAAGTCATCTTGTCTGCCTCCTGAGGAATCTGTATAACGACCAAGTAGCAACGGTAAGAACAGAGCACGGAACAACGGACTGGTTTAAGATTGGGAAAGGAGTACGGCAGGGTTGTATACTCTCACCCTACCTATTCAACCTGTACGCAGAACACATCATGCGACATGCTGGGCTTGAGGAATCCAAGGCTGGAGTTAAAATCGCTGGAAGAAACATTAACAATCTCAGATATGCAGATGATACCACTTTGATGGCTGAAAGCGAGGAGGAGTTGAGGAGCCTTATGACGAAGGTGAAAGAAGAAAGTGCAAAAGCTGGGTTGCAGTTAAACCTCAAAAAAACCAAGATTATGGCAACGAGCTTGATTGATGACTGGCAAATAGAGGGAGAAAAAGTGGAGGCAGTGACAGACTTTGTATTTCTAGGCGCAAAGATTACTGCAGACGCTGACTGCAGCCAGGAAATCAGAAGACGTCTACTTCTTGGGAGGAGAGCAATGGCAAATCTTGATAAAATAGTTAAGAGCAGAGACATCACACTGACAACAAAGGTCCGCATAGTTAAAGAAATGGTATTCCCTGTAGTAACCTATGGCTGCGAGAGCTGGACCATAAGGAAGGCTGAGCGAAGGAAGATAGATGCTTTTGAACTGTGGTGTTGGAGGAAAATTCTGAGAGTGCCTTGGACTGCAAGATCAAACCAGTCCATACTCCAGGAAATCAAGCCAGACTGCTCACTTGAGGGAATGATATTAAAGGCAAAACTGAAGTACTTTGGCCACATAATGAGAAGACAGGATACCCTGGAGAAGCAGCTGATGCTAGGGAAAGTGGAAGGCAAAAGGAAGAGGGGCCGACCAAGGGCAAGATGGATGGATGGTATTCTGGAGGTGACGGACTCAACCATTGGGGAGCTGGGGATGGTGACGGCCGACAGAGGGCTCTGGCGTGGACTGGTCCATGAAGTCACGAAGAGTCGGAAACGACTGAACGAATAAACAACCCCAAAGTCCAAAATACATCCAACAGCAGTAACAAATGATCACAGCAACAAGATGGAATACAGCAATGAGAAGTTTAACAGCAACGAGAAGAAAGAATACCAGATCTTCTCTGCTTATATACATAAACTGACCAATCATATTATAGGTCACTCTCATCATCTGCCACACCCAACTAAACTGTAGCACCTGAAGTATGAGTCATTACTTCCACATCATCCCTACAACAATGGCTGCTAATTGGGTGACTTGCAGAATAATTCCCCTCTCACCTAGATATCAAGCCTCTCCAGTATAATTTATCTATCTGTAAATTCCCGGGTATATACAAACCCCAACACAATTTGCCTTATGAAAATAACAAAAGTTGTTATGGGCATATTATATCTATACTTTTGTGGATAGAATGTAATTTGACTTCAGCAAAGCATTGGACATCCTGACCCATAATTAGTATTACATTATTATCATTATGCATAATGAGCAACTAGCTAATTAACATGCCAGTTAGAGGTACTGTAGGCTGATGGCATGACAGTTAAATGGATACATAAAGAGTGTTAATCCAACTGGAGACAGGAATCCAGTACGGTGCCACAAGGTCCATTTCTGGGCCCTCTCTTTAATATTTTTATTATTGACTTGAATTAAAAGGAATGCTTTTCCAATGTGCAGTTGACACAAACTTGGGTAGGATAGCTAATTTCCTAGAAGTCAGAAATTGAATATAAAACTATCTCAGTAGGTTAGAGAAATGGGCTAAAATTATCAGAATGAATTTTAACGGAAACAAATACAACATTCTTCACTTAGGAAACAAAAGTCAAATGCATAGTTTAGGGTGGCAGAAACCTGACTTGGTTATGTTAGTTATTTAAAAGATCTTGGAAGAATAGTTGTTTGCAAACTAAATAAGAGCAAGCAGTAGGAAATGGGTGCAAAAAAGCAAATGCAGTTTTAGGCTCAATCAACAGAAATATTATTTGCAAATTAGGGAAGTATTCAGTCCACTTTATTCTGCTTTGTTCAAGTATCTCCTTGAGTACCGTGCACAATTCTGGGCACCACACATTAAGAAGAAATTGGACAGGTTCAGAGGAGGACAAGAAGAATATTCAAGGGCTAGAAACTAAGCCCTATGAGGAGAGAATGGAGGAATTGAATTTGTTTAGCCTTAAGAAAAGTTAGCTGGGGAGGAATATGATGATACTCTTCAAATACTACTTGAAAGAATGTCACACAGAAGAAGGTACCATCATCCCAGAGTGCAGCACACAGAATAATGAATCTAAGTTGTTGGAAGGCAGATTCTGACTGAATGTTAGAAAAAAAAATCTAAAAATAAGAGTAGTTTGACAGTGAATCAATTATCCAGATAAGTATTGGGCTCTCTTTCATTGATTTTGTTCAAGGGCAGGCTGGTCAGCCATTTGTCTGAGATGTTTTAATTTGGATTCCTGTGCTGAGCAGGAGTTCAGCTTGATGACCTAAATATCTCCTTCCAACTCAACGTTTCTCTTAATTGGTAGTTTTCTATCCCAAATGCAGTTTGTTAAATAGGCTTAAATATCTTTATTTGACATCAACAGCATGATACCCAGCCTGCTAAATATCCTAAATAATATCCTGCTAAACCCAGGAAAGACCTAACCGCTTTCTTGGTTTTTGGAGCTTCCACCTGTCTCAGGGTTTCTATTTTCCCTTGGTACGGCTTCACCTCTCCCTTTCCTACTATGAATAGTGTATTTCTTGGAAACCCATATGACATTTTCCTGGATTTATAGTTAGTCCAGCTTCTTTTAAACTGTCCAACACCAATCTTACATGTTGGAGATGTTTATTCCACGATTTGCTGTAAATTAGAATGTCATCCAAGTAGGCTGCACACCATTTGTCTTTACCAGGTAATATTTGGTTCATGAGCCGCTGAAAAGTCGTGGGTGCTCCATGTAACCCAAATGGCATTCTTTTAAATTGGAATAGTCCATGTGACATGGCAATCACTGTCTTTTCCTTTGAATGGTCTTCCAATGGAATCTGCCAATACCCTTTTGTCAAGTCCACTGATGATAGATATTTGGCTCCACCAAGACCATCTAGGAGATCATCGATTCTAGGCATCGGATATCCATCAAATTCTGCTTCTCTGTTGATTTACCTAAATTCCACACAAAACCTCATCTCCCCATTTGGTTTCGGTACTAAGACGATTGGCGAACACCAGTTGCTTACAGATGGCTCTATGATATCCATCTGGAGCATCTTTTCCACTTCAGTTTTTAATAGTTCTTTCAGACGCTCTGGTATCCTGGAGGGTCACTGTCGAATAGGACAGGTTTCTCCCATGTCTATTCTGTGTTCCACTACAGTCGATAATCCCGGTTGCATGGTGAACATATCTTTAAAGTTCCACATTATTCTTTTCAACTCTTCCTTTTGACTTTTTGATAAGTCCACATTGATGTCAACCTTTCCACATGATGGCTGTAATATTACCTCCCATGCTTGATTGAACAACTCCGGATTTCTTTCCTTTAATACAAGCAGCACCATCTCAGGGTCAGTTCTTTCATGCCACTTTTGTAAGAGGTTGGCATGGTAGATTTTCTTCTTCCCACCCTCTAGTATAACCTCATAGTTCACTGGCCCAGTTCTTTATCTCACGATGTAGGGACCCTGCCACTTCGCTAGCAACTTACTTTCCTTGCTAGTTAATAATAATAATACCTGGTCTCCTACGCTGAACTGCTTTGCCTTTAAACTCTTATCATACTGTTTCCTCTGTTCTTCCCTGGCTATCTCCAAACGTTTCTGAGCAATGTGTCATAGTGCTTTTAATTTTTCTCTTTGCATTAAGATATACTCTATTAGGTTTTTAGGACCTTCTATCTTTTCACACCAGCCTTCCTTAATCACAACTAAAATTCCCCTAGGCTGCCTTCCATAAAGTAATTCAAAAGGGCTCAAACCTGTGGATGCTTGCAGTATTTCCCTATAAGCAAACAAAAGAAATGGCAACCAAGTATCCCGATGTTTTGGGTCTTAGCCTGCATACTTTTTCAGCATAGCGTTTAGGGTCTGGTTCATCCTCTCAGTCAGACCATCTGCCTGGGGATGATAAGGACTGGTATGCACCCCTTTTATACACAAATCAGCGTATAAATATTTGAGCAGCGCTGATTGGAAATTAGAGCCTTGATCCATGAGGATCTCTTTGGGTATACCCACTCTACTGAAGATCTTAACTAGCTCCTCAGCTATTCATTTGGCAGCTACATTCCTTAATGGAACTGCTTCTGGATATCTCATTGCATAATCACACACTACAAGGATATATTCATTGCCCTTACTGGTTCGGGGTAAAGGACCTACATGTCCATAGCTATCTTAGAAAAAGGAATGGGAATTAAAGGCACCCTCTCCAAAGGAACTTTATCATGTTCCCCTTTTGGTTTTACTAATTGACATACAGGGCAGAATCCAAGATGGCAATCGGGAGCAGCCGCCGCTGAGCGCTGCTCCGGGAGAGAGGATCCTGGTCTCATGAATCCCACCCTACCCTGCCTTTTTGTTACCTGGAGGTGTGGGTAGGGGATTTTGTGGGGTTCCCTCGGCTTTTACTTCTGGACCGAGGTGGGGAGATGGCTGGACCACCACCCCCCGGGTGGAGCAGCAGGCGACGAGGCGGCGAAGTGGGACAGCAGAACGCGACGGCTGTTTGGAGGAGTGTTGGAAGATGGCGGAACACGGTGCTTTTCCCTGCGGGCTTTGGGGGCTCGGGCGAGCCCATTGTGAACTGGGCGGATTCCCTGGTGAGCCCTTACTATCTGGACTAAGACGCTCAGTCCCTTGGTGGCCCTCCGGTATAGTAGAGGAAGTGGCGGAGTGGCGGATTACAACAGGAACTTTGTGGGCCTTGTGGACAAATATCTTATTATATTTTTGTGAGCTTGGGGCCCGGACGGACTTTGGCGAACCCCCGCAGTTGTTGGTGGACCCGGCGAGCCCCAGAGATTTAATATACCCTGGTGGCTTGCGAGACCTTGGCGCTGCAACAAGACGGAAGAGCAGAGCGGCGGAGCGTGTTAGACCTTAAGGCACGCCGACTCGGATGGACTCTTGGTGGGCCTGGTGGTCTCTAACCGTGGGGGGAGGGGGTCTAAGGGGGGACGACGGGTTCGTGTATAGGGGACCAGCCATGATATCCCCATGAAATTAACAACTGTTGAAGGTTTCTTATTGGACCTTTAACTTTAGTTTAACAACAAGAGGAAGCCCCCATCTACACCCACATCTATTATAGGCGGCAGAGACTTTTTAGGGTCCCCGTAGTGTGAATGTAGCCCTCCTGGATGTGAGAGAGTCAGGGGGGGAGGCCAAGACTGTGTGATTGTATGTATGAGTGCCCACACCTGAGTGAGAGACAGGTGGTGGGCAGGAGTGGATGATGCCTCTCTGCGACCAGTGAGAGTGGTTGTGGGGGGACATAGCAGGTCCCCCTATCAGCGCCAAGAGCTTAGGCTGGTGCGCTGGGGGGGGCTACCATCGCTAGAAGTTGATTGAGTTTGAGAGATGTGTGCGTGGGGGAGGGGACCCATGTTTCAACCCAGAGTCTTTGAAGGTCCGGGAGTGGAGGCATCTGGACCTGGAAACTCTGGGGGTTATGGAGAGGGCTGCTCTATCGAAGTGGTGATGGGCCGGGGATGCTATGACGGGAACCGGAGGGCAGGCCATCGTTGGGGAAGACGCCCCCGGTGTTTGTTACCGGTGGCGTGTTCCGGCCCTCCAGGTTCATACCCAGGTCCTGGTCAGCAGATCCTTGAGGGCCCTGGTTTCCGGCTGCTGCTTCTTAATGCCAGGTCTGTTAACAAGGGCCCCCTCATATGTGATTTCATCATGGAGGAGGGGGCAGACCTGGCATGTATCACTGAGACCTGGCTGAGCTCGGAGGGGGGGGTAGCCCTCTCTGAAATATGCCCAGCCGGGTTTCAGGTGTGGCATCAGCCGAGACTCCGGGGCAGGGGAGGAGGGGTGGCGGTTGTAACTCGAGAGTCTCTAGTGGCCTTCAGGGGCGCTGCTCCGCAAGTGGCCGGTTGTGAGACCCTGTTTTTCAAGTTGGGTTCTCGAGAACAGTTGGGAGTGTTGCTGCTGTACCAGCCTCCCTGCTGCATAGCGACATCCCTGCCTGAGCTGCTGGAGGCCATCTCGGGGCTGGAGGTGGAATTCCCTAGGCTTATGGTTCTGAGGGATTTCAATCTGCCGTCCCTGGGACGTGCCTCTGAGGTGGCTCGGGAGTTCATGACTACCATGGCAGCCATGGGCCTGTTCCAGATTATCCGAGACCCAACTCGAGACAGTGGACTCACCCCGGACTTAGTTTTCTTGTCGGAGCAGTGGCAGTATGCTGAGGGGAGAGTTACATCTTTCCCCTTTGTCATGGTCAGATCATGTCCGGGTGACCTTGAGATTCTCTTATGCCGCCCCACTCCGCAGGGAGGCAGGACACAGTCGATTGGTCCGTCCCCGACGACTAATGGACCCAATAGGGTTTCAGAGGGAGCTGGGGGTTGTACCTCAGGATCTACTGCACGCTCCAGCAGAGGTCCTGGCCACAGCCTGGAATAGGGAGGCGGCCGGGGCCTTGGACAGGATCGCGCCTATGCGGCCTCTCTTGCCACACCTGACCCGATACTCCCCTTGGTTTACGGAGGAGTTGAGGGTCTTGAAGAGGGTTAAGAGACGCCTAGAGTGCCGCTGGAGAAAGACAAAGACTGAATCTGACCAAACACAAGCTAGAGTCACTGTTAAGACGTACCTTGTGGTGGTAAGAGCGGCAAAACGTCAATATTTCTCCGCTCTTATTGCGTCCACAGAATGCCGCCCGACAGCCCTGTTTAAGATAACAAGATCTCTTTTGGGTAAGGTGGAGTCTGTGACTCACCTGCAGGGCCGTGCGGAAGAATTTTCTGAGCATCTGCAGGATAAAATCGCTCAGATTCAGTCTAAGTTGGACTTTAAGCGTGTAGCACAGTCTGGGGAGATGCCGAGGGAACGTCTTTACCCGGTTATCTGGGAACAGTTCAATCCTGTTGGACCTAAGGAAGTGGACAGGATCCTTCAGGGTGTAAGGGCCACATGTCATCTAGACCCATGCCCTTCCTGGCAGGTACAGGCAGCCCAGGAGGTGACATGTGGTTGGGTCCAGGTGATGGTTAATACATCTCTGGGGGAGGGGGTGTTCCCAGCTGCTTTTAAAGAGGCTCTGGTGCACCCCCTCAAGAAACCATCACTGGACCCTACTATATTGGACAATTTTCATCCTGTCTCCCACCTCCCCTTTTTAGGGAAGGTGGTTGAGAAAGTGGTGGCATTACAACTCCAGAGGATCCTGGATGATATGGATTATCTGGACCGCTTTCAGTCAGGTTTCAGGCCGGGATATGGGGTGGAAACTGCATTGGTCGTGCTTACAGATGATCTCTGGCGGGAGCGGGATGGAGGGAGTGCATCCATCCTAGCTCTTCTTGACCTCTCAGCGGCATTTGATACCATCGACCATGGTATCCTTTTGGGACGGCTCAGGGAGTTGGGGGTGGGTGGCGTAGTTTTGTGCTGGGGGCCTTCCTCCTTCCTCCGGAGCCGGTCCCAATTGGTGGTAATAGGAGATGAGAGATCCAACCCTCGCCCCCTCGTTTGTGGGGTGCCGCAGGGTTCGGTTCTCTCCCCTCTCCTATTTAATATCTACATGAAACCGCTGGGTGAGATATCCGTCACCATGGGATGAGATACCATCAATATGCGGATGATACCCAATTATATATCTCCATCCCTGGTGAGGTAAGTGATGCAGTGGCTACCCTTTCTCAGTGCCTGGAGGCTGTGGGGGTCTGGATGGGGAACAACAGGCTTCGACTGAACCCTGGTAAGACGGAGTGGCTGTGGATTGATGGCTCCTCTGGATCCAGGAAGTTATCATCTTTAGTTCTGGATGGGGTTGCACTACCCCATTCAGACCAAGTGCGGAATCTGGGGGTTCTTCTGGACTCACGGCTCCTGCTCGAAGAGCAGGTGGCAGCCGTGGCCAGAAGGGCTTTTGCACAACTTCGTGTTGTGCGCCAGTTACGCCCTTTCCTGGATCAGGATGCCCTCCGTACAGTCACTCATGCCCTGGTCATCTCCCATATAGACTATTGCAATGCGCTCTACATGGGGCTACCCTTGAAGAGTATCCGGAAGCTTCAACTGGTCCAGAATGCGCCTGCTCATGCAGTTATTGGTGCGCCAAGATCAGCACATGTGACACTTCTGCTGCGACAGCTGCACTGGGTACTTGTGTGCTTCCGGGTCCAATTCAAGGTGTTGGTTATCACCTTTAAAGCCCTACATGGCATGGGACCAGGTTACCTGAGGGACCGTCTCATCCCCATAACGTCAAACCGTCCCACTCAGTCATTTAGAGAGGGCATGCTGCGGATCCCGTCGGTAAGGGAATTTCACCTGACAGGGTCTAGAAAGCGGGCCTTCTCAATAGTGGCGCCCACCCTTTGGAATATGCTACCCCCGGAGGTGAGACAGGCCCCATCGCTCCCGGCCTTCAGAAAGAACTTAAAGACCTGGTTCTGCCGCGTTGCGTGTGGGGGGGGAACAGTTCCTCTTGGGGATGGCTGGTGCCATAGAGCCCTTTTAAACATCGACCCATCACATCTTGGATTTTATATTTAAATTATTATTGTATTAGAGAGTATTATATATATGTTGTTTTAATTGTTAAATTTTAACTGTTGATTCTTGTAAACCGCCCAGAGTTCCCTTGCGGGGAGATGGAGCGGTAAATACAAATCGAATCATAAATAAATAAATAAACAAACAAACAAACAAACAAACAAACCAATCTACAATACCTGGCTACATCCTTACTAATCCCTGGCCAATAAAACCTGTCCAGGATTCTAAATGTAGTTGTGATCCCTACCCATGTGCCCAGAGCATGGCTTTTAATGAGCTAATTCCAAGATTGCCTGGCAATATTCTTGAGGAACCACTACCTGCTCAATTTGGTGTTTGGTAACTGGATGGAACCTAATTTTAAACAGCAACCCTGATTTCTCCTGAAATCTGGGTGTGGTTGCCTTGTTTCCCTCCTGTTTTGCCGCTAGCCAACACTGATTTAACGTAGGATCTTTCTTCTGCAAGGGCCCTAAGTCAATTTCCCGTTTAGGTGTGTTCAACCCTATGGGTTCCCCTCGAGCCTTATCGGCCCTTCTCAACGCTTTGTCCTTTCTTGGACATCCCACTTCTCCCAACAAATCAGGATGGCTAGGAAGGATTCCAGACTCCTTCCCCTCCTGCTTTTGCTCCTCCTTTGCCTCTGTTAGAGACTGAGCTCGTGTGGTTACTCCCACCACTGTAGCCTCTTCTCTACCACCTTTTGGGTTAAGCCAACCCTCAGCAATTGGAAAATCAGTTCCAATCACCAGATTACAGGGCAAGTTAGGGAGAACTCCTACCACCATTAGCTGCTCCACCCCCTTTATTTGTATCCTGCTTTTAACTAATTGAACCATCTCAGTCTGCCCAAACACTCCTTTCCCACACAAACTACCTTTTTTACTAGGTGAGGACGTACTAACATCCTTCTACTCCCAGGAACTACTAAACCCTTGACAGACACCCCATTAACATTTGCTGGAACCATAATTTTGGTCCCCAGAGGTGCTTGAACTACAGCAGACATTCCCTTTTTCCTCTGGTTCTTACAGTCCCTTGACAAATGTCCACTCTTCCCACAGTTGTAACAACTATGGGTCTCTCTACCCTCCCATGGTTTTCCTTTCATTTGGGCAGGATCCAAAGGCTTCTTTACATCTTTCTCCTTCAACCCTTCCTGCTCTTTCTGATTCCTGCTTTCTAAAACAGGCTTTCTCACTCTCCTTTCTCCTTCTGTATCTCCCTTCCAATCATCCTCTGCCCTTTGTGCTGCCAGATAATCCTCAGGTAATTCTACAGCCCTTTGACCTGTTTTTGGGTGATGTTCCTGCACCCAAAATCTTACTTTGGTAGGGAGTACCTGTAGAAACTGTTCTAAAATTACTTCCTCTACCACCTCTTCTTTGCTCCTTTCATCTGGCCTCAACCATTTTCTACCTAAATCATCTAGTCTTGCCCACAACTCATGAACTCCTTCACGTTTGTCAAATGTGTAGCCCCTAAACCTCTGCATATGGGTATAAGGAGTTACATCATACCTGTATAAGATTACCTCTTTAACTTGGTAATAATCCATTATTTCCCTAGCTGGAAGACTGCTATAAGGCCTTAGAGCTTTCCCTGTGAGACAAGGGGATAACCTGGCTACCCATTCACTCTCAGACCATTTACAAGAGGTAGCAACCCTTTCAAACATAGTGAAATAGGCTTCTATATCCTCTTCCTCAGTTTATTTAGAGATTTTAATATCTTTGGGACCACTTCCCCTCTCTATATGTTCAGAAAACCCTAGAGGTGAATGTGCCCCTCCTGGAGACTGTATCCCTTTAAGCACGTTTATCAGCCCCTTAAACTCTTCCCTTCTTGCCTCTCTTTCACTATTTTCTCATTCTAACCTATCTCTTCTGTCTGTCTCCAGAGCCACTCTTCTTGTTACTGCATCAACATTTCTGCAACAATGTTAGCCCAAGTATCTGATCCTAGCCCCGTTCCTGGCTGTTCTACCTTTTTCTTTGGCTTAACAACTGGCTTAGGCTGGACACCTGTTTCTACTATAGCGGTAGCCTCCTCTGTGTTTATAGGAGAATCAGCCCCTTCTGCCTTTTCCATCTTTGTTTGTTTGATGTAGGCTTTAGTGAAGGGTCTGGTTTCTGCAGCCAGAATGTTTGCTATTGCCTGCGAAGTCTTGAGATCTGCGAGGTCCAAATTCCCTTCCTTTAGCAACCAAAGTAAGTTTTCTTTTCATGCACAGTACTTAAGGAGTCCTTTGAGCCTGAACAAACTCCCCTTAATCCTGGATATCCCACCTTTTGGAAATCCCACCTCTGCCACCAATCTGTCATGAGTTCTTTTTATACCCAAGGTTGTTTACCAAGACTCAAATAAAAGTCCCCCAATAAAGCACTGCACACTTAAAGTTTTTAAATCTCCCCTTATCAATTTAGAGGGGGGTGTTTTACTTTAAGCAACTATGTACAATATAAAAGTGTGTTCTATATAATTATGTGATTAGATAATACAATCCTTATTTAATTTTTATCCCGCCTTTATTATTATTTATTATTTTAGTTCATTGGCATAGCACATTGTGTGAACTGATCCATTATGGTTTGTTTATGGCTTAATGGGAGCCCAGCCACTGTGCCCTATCCAACAGCATTTTTAAAAAGGTACTATGGCTTACTGTAATATATGAATCTAGCTGTAATGAATTGTCCAAGGGAATTTAATAGGTTCATGGCTAGGGCAACATATTGGAGATTGTCCAAACTCTCAGTCTCTCCTTGAGCTCATATTGATTCAGTATCTCAATGATAGCCGTATAAATCTGATAAATTATTCTTTGGAGTCCTTGGTGCTCTCTGAGCCTTGTTGTTTTCTTGAAGACGTTTCATTGCCAGGCTAGGCAACATCTTCAGTGCGAAAAGGGAGTGGGACTTGCTCTGTGTTTATATACCATGACTTGTCCTGCTTGTGTTGGTGGAGGTGTTGTTCTCTCCTTGGTAGTTCCTTGATTGGGCTGTTGTTTGCTGCTTGGTTGATTGACTGAGTTAATAGTTCCTTGATTAGGGTATATTGTGCTGTTTGGTTGTTCCTCTGGTGCTAATCCTGGTGTTAATCTTTGCATATCTGGTTGTTGATTGCTGGCAAGGTGGTGTTCTGGTCTTCTGGTTTTTCTATTGTCTCTTATGAATGGTATGTAAATGTTGTTTACCTCTATGTGTCTGTTGATGGCTGCTTTGTCTGAGTGCCAAGCTTCCAGGAATTCTCTAGCATCTTTGGATTTGGCTTGGTTTAAGATGCTCACAGTTTCCCAGTTGAAAGTATGGTTGAGTCTGTCCATGTGTTGTGAAATTAAGAAGTTTTCATTGTGTCTTCTGACTGCTAGTTGGTGTTTGTGGATGCGCTCTGCTAGTCTTCTGCCAGTCTGTCCTATGTTGTGGCTGTTACAGTCCTTACACTGTATGTTGTAGATAACTCCTGTTTTTTCTTCTTGGGCTACTGGGTCTTTTGGGTTACTTACGATGTTCTGAAGGGTTTGGGTTGGTTTGTGTGCTACAGTGATGCCATGTGGTTGTAACAGTCTATTAGTAGTTTCTGATGTATGGCAGTGTAATCCTTTTCATAGCTTCTGTTGGTTTTGCTGTGGTGGGTTGAGTGATCAGGCACTTTTTGATAAAGTTGCGTGGGTATCCATTTTGCTGGAAGATGCTATATAAGTGGTCTGTTTCCTTTTTTTGGTGTTCTGGGTTGCTGTAGTGCATTTGTGCTCGTCTGAATAGTGTTCTTACACAGCTCCTCTTGTGGGAGGTTGGGTTATTATTATTAATTATTCTTTTTTTAATTAACTGGTGGTCTTTTTATAACATAGAGGCCTTGGTGAACCATCTCTCGCCCATCCAGGCAAGCGGCAGTGGGTTGGGTCCCTTGGTGTGTGGGGTACCCCCCCGTAGGTGAGAGACACAGGGTGGGAGCTAGGAGTGTTTATTGTGGGTAAGAGTACCTCCCTGAGCGGAAGACAGGGGGTAGGAATGACTAAGGTGCCCCACCTCTACCAGTGAGAGAAGTTGAGGGGGGGGCACAGTAAAAGTGGAAGCACAGTGTGGGTGGTGGTGGTGGTTAGGAACCCAACAGTGCCGAGAGCAGGAGATAGTGCATTGGGGGGGCCACCACTGCCCAGGGTTGAATGCGTTTGAGAGGATGATTGTGTGGTGCAAGGGACCTGTGTCTAAACCCAGGACTTCTAGAGGTTCAGGAGCAGAGACTACCAACCTAGGAAACTCTGGGGGCTGCAGGGTGAGCCATCCGATCAAAGTGGTGACAGGTCAGGGATGTCATGACGGGAACTGGAGGGCAACCATCGTTGGGGAAGACGCCCCTGGTGTTTGGTACCAGTGGGATGTTCCAGCCCTCCAAGTTCAAACCCAGGCCCTGGACAACAGATCCTTAAGAGCCCTGGTCTCTGGCTGCTGCTTCTCAATGCCTAGTCAGTGAACAAAAAGGCCCCCCTCATATGTGATTTGATCACAGAAGAGGGGGCAGACCTGGCTTGTATCACCGAGATCTGGCTGGGCCCAGAGGGGGGGATAGCCCTCTCGGAAATGTGCCCAGTTGGGTTTCAGGTGTGGCACCAGCCGAGACACCGGGGCAGGGGAGGAGGGGTGGCAGTTGTCATCCGAGAGTCTCTAATGGCTCACAGGGGCCCTGCTCTGCAAGTGTCCGGTTGTGAGACCCTGTTTTTCAAGTTAGGTTCCCGAGAACAGTTGGGAGTGTTGCTGCTGTACCAGCCTCCCTGCTGCGTAGAAACCTCCCTGCCTGAGCTGCTGGAGGCCGTCTCGGGGTTGGCAGTGGAGTTCCCCAGACTTATGGTTCTGGGGGACTTCAATTTGCCATCCCTGGGATGGACCTTGGAAGCGGCCCGGGAGTTCATGGCTACCATGGCAGCCATGGGCCTGTCCCAGATAATTCAGGACCCGACTTGAGACAGTGGGCTCACCCCGGACTTGATTTTCTTGTCAGAGCAGTGGCAAAGTGATCTGAGGGGAGAGTTAGATCTGTCCAAGTTGTCATGGTCAGATCACGCCCTGCTGACCTTGAGATTCTTCTGCGCCACCTCACTCTGCAGGGAGGCTGGACCCATTTGATTGGTCCGCCTCTGGTGACTTATGGACCCTATGAGGTTTCAGAGGGAGTTGGGGGTATACCCGAGGATCTGTTGCACGGTCCAGTGGAGGCCCTGGCAGCAGCCTGGAATATGGAGGTGGCCAGGTCCCTGGACAGGATCACGCCTGTGCGACCTCTCTTGCCACATTCAGCCTGTCACTCCCCGTGGTTTATGGAGGAGTTGAGGGTTTTGAAGAGGGTTAAGAGACATCTGGAGCACCGCTGGAGAAAGACGAAGACCGAATCTGACTGAACACAATCTAGAGCCACTATTAAGGCCTACCTTGTGGCGATAAGAGCGGCGAAACATGAATATTTCTCCGCTCTTATTGCCTCCACAGAATGCCACCCAACGGCCCTGTTTAAGATTACTAGATCTCTTCTGGGTCAAATACAACCAGTGACCCATTTACAGGGTCATTCGGAGGAGTTTTCAGAGCATCTGCAGGAGAAAATAGCTCAGATCCATTCTAAGTTGGACTCTAAGCATGAAACACAGTCTGGGGAGATGCCGGAGGAACGTACTTACCCTGTTATCTGGGAACGGTTCAATCCTGTTGGACCTGAGGAAGTGGACAGAATCCTCTGGATTGTGAAGGCCACCACATGTCATTTAGATCTGTGTCCCTCCTGGCTAGCAAGATCCACCCGGGAGGTGACCTGTGGTTGGGTCCAGGCAATGATTAATACATCGCTTGGGGAGGGGGTGTTCCTGGTGGCCTTTAAAGAGGCTCTGATGCACCCCCTCCTCAAGAAATCATCCCTGGACCCTACTATTTTGGACAACTTTCGTCGTGTCTCCCACCTCCCCTTTCTGGGGAAGGTGGTTGAGAAAGTGGTGGGGTTACAACTCCAGAGGATCCTGAAGGAAACGGATTATCTAGACCCCTTTCAGTCAGGTTTCAGGCCAGGATATGGGATGGAAACTGCATTGGTCACACTAATGGATGATCTCTGGCGAGGGCGGGATGGAGGGAGTGCATCCATCCTTGCTCTCTTAGATCTCTCAGCAGCTTTTGATACCATCGACCATGGTATCATTTTGGGGCAGCTCAGGGAGTTCAGGGTGGGTGGTGTAGTCTTGCACAGGTTCACTTCCTTCCTCCAGGGCTGTTCCCAATCAGTAGTGATAGAAGAGGAGAGATCTGACCCACAACCCCTCTTGTGTGGGGTGCCACAGGGTTCGGTGCTCTCTCCTCTCCTATTTAACATCTATATGAAGCCGCTGGGTGAGATCATCCGTCACCACGGGATGAAGTACCATCTATATGCTGATGATACTCAGCTGTATATTTCCATCCCTGGTGAAGTAAGTTATGTGGTCGCCGCCCTATCTCAGTGCCTGGGGGCTGTGGGGGTGTGGATGGGGAACAACAGGCTTTGGCTGAACCCTGGTAAGACAGAGTGGCTGTGGATTGATGGCCACTTGGGATCTAGGAAGTTGTCATCTTTGGTTCTGGATCGGATGGCACTGCCCCATTCGGAGCCAGTGTGGAATTTGGGGGTTCTCCTGGACTCATGACTCCTGCTTGAAGAGCAGGTGGCAGCCATGGCCAGGAGGGCCTTTGCGCAACTTCGGGGTGTGCACATTACGCCCATTCCTGGACCAAGATGCCCTCCGAACAGTCACTTGTGCCCTTGTCATCTCCCATATAGACTATTGTAATGCGCTCTACATGGGGCTACCCTTGAGGAGTATCCAGAAGCTTCAACTGGTCCAGAATGCGGCCGCGCGGACAGTTATTGGGGCCAGAAGATCAGCACATGTGACACCTCTGCTGCGGGAGCTGCATTGGGTACCAGTTTGCTTCCGGGTCCAATTCAAGGTGTTGGTTATCACCTTTAAAGCCCTACATAGCATAGGGCCAGGTTACCTGAGGGACCGTCTCATCCCCAGAACATCGACCCATCCCACCTGATCAGTCAGAGAGGGCTTGCTGCAGACCCCATCAATTAAAGAGTTCCATCTAGCGGGGTCCAGGAGGCGTGCCTTCTCTGCAGTAGCGCCCGCCCTTTGGAACATCTTACCCCCCGAGCTGAGGCGGGTTTCCTCGCTCCCGACCTTCCGGAAAAACTTAAAGACCTGGTTCTGCTGGCTTGCCTGGGAGGGAAATGCCAATAGTTCCTCTTGGAGATGGCTGGTCCCATGAAGCCCCCCAGGATTACCATCTTTAACATCTTTTACGCTTGGATTTTATATTATTTATTAATATTGTAAATTTCTACTTATGTTTTTAACTATGTTTTATTGTGAACCGCCCAGGGTCCCCCGATGGGGAAGATGGGCGGTAATACAAATTTAAATAAATAAATAACTGGAATTCTGTCCAATGTTTCAGTATATGCTTACAAGAAATGGCAGCACTAGTTGACATTTCCAACATTACCTGTGATCCATAATATCAGTAGATAATTAAAATTAAAAGCAAGATTCTAAACATTGAGAAATCCTGAGAATGTGCATGGCCGGCTCTAGCATTAAGGAAATTGAGATGACCTTTACGAGATGCACATAATTCACAAGATGCAGAAATTGCAATGACCTTCACAGATACTGAGAGCCAAGAGTGGCATTATTCCAATTGTTCCCCCTGAGTACCTCAGCTATTCTCCTCAGCTATTCCATTAGAGAAGAGAACATATCTACCAGTCTACCAGAGCCTCTAAATTAGACTCCACTCAAATGTGCTCCTATCACCAATACTGAAGTATGATTCATCTGATTGTTCAGTGGATTTCTGTAAACGTATGAGATTTCAGTTTTCCACAGGAGCAAGTACCTTGGATCAACCTTGGTAATTTGTATTTTAATATCCAAATTTCAACCATATATTGATGCTTGGATCGGATCAAAGTCAAATTAACCTATTTTTCCTTACAAGTATCCCAACCACCACCAGGTACTAAATAGCAGGTGTGCTGGAGAAGAGTTATATGGATCTGTGCCTTTCTGATTTGATGATTTAGAAAATCAAGTTGATTCGTTTTTTCAAATCAATTTGGAAAAAGGACACATCAAATAAATCCAGAGGCATCAAATTTGACTTTCCAGTCCAATGATTCAAGAAAATTGGCTTCAAATCAGATAACGGAACTAAAGATTTATGCAGTGTTAAGAAGTAATCCAATGTAAAACTGAACAATGTACCTTCAGCCCCACATTGGCCTCTAAATCTGGAGTTATACTCTATCAAGTTTCAGGTACAAAGTGAGATCCCACCATCTTGCATTTCTTTCCCCAATAATTCCATGGTTTCCAAAAAAATCTCCCAAGCCTATAAACGTTTCCATGAAAGATTTCTCAGTTTTAGAATTCAAAAGATAGGCTGTGTTCACAAACCCAGTTACCCAGGGTAAAGATGAGCTTCTGGTTTAGTTAGTTAGGAAACCACAGACAGTGGCACCAGCACTCTAGCTAGTTATTACATCTAGGGCAACGTGGGCAAATGTGATATCCCCAAGCTGTACCGTCAGAGGCATGGGAAGGCGGGAATTGTGGTCCAAAATATCTGAAGGCCAGAGTTCTCCAATCTGTAAGCTTGGGCACCTGGTTTGCTAGATCCAGTCCCTCCTGGATGGCTAAAGCCACCCAGGAGGTGACCTATGGTTGGGTCCATGTGGTGGTGTTGGCTTCTTTGATGGAGGGAGTGGGTCCCCTCAGTCCTGAAGGAGGATGTAGTGTGCCTGCTCCTCAAGAAGACATCCCTGGATTCAATCCTGATAAGACCAAGTGGTTGTGTCTATTTGGGCTCCCCAGATCCAGGAATATTCCATCACTGACTCTCATTCAAGACCTGTGCTCAAGCTAGGGTCCTCTTGGACTCTCAGCTCCTACTCGAAGAGCAGACGGCACCCTCGGCACAAGGACATCTAGTGTGCCAGTTGCAACTTTTCCTGGACCAGGAGGCCCTTCAGACAGTTACTCATGTCCAGGTCACCTGCCCTTGAAGGCAATCCACAAGCTGCAGCTGGTCCAGAATGTGGCAGATCTGGCAGTGGCGGGGGCACTGTGTGTTATGTGCATGAGACTGTGCTGCTTTGCAAGCTGCACTGGTTACCAGTTGGCTTTTGGGTGCAATTCAAAATACTGGTAATCACCTTTAAAGTCCTTCATGGCTTAGGGGCCTATCTGTGTCCGCCCATCTGGTATCATCAATCGAGGGGAGTGCACTCTGGGTCCCATCGATTAAACAGTGTCACCTTGCAGGACCAGGAAGGACACCTACTCTGTTGTAATACCTGCCCTTTGCCCTTCACGGCCGGCTCTAGGTATTTTGGCGCCCTAGGCAAAGTCACATTCTGCCACCCCCTATGGTTTGGCTCATCTTCTGATTTTGTTAGGAATTTCAAAAAGGCGCCCTCTTGTTTCTTTTATTCTTCGAGTTTTTGAGCTTTACACTTATGATTTTCAGCTCCAGACAATTTTTTTCTCTTTTCTCAGACATTTTCACCCTATTTATACTGCAAAATTATATTTAACCCTCGAGCAGGCACGCTGACTCACGGTGGACGCCATTACTGCTTTTTGCTTTTTTATTGTGTTTTTCAGAAGTCTTTTCAATTTTGGCGCCCCTACTCGGCCTTAGCCTAGAGCCGGCCCTGCAGAGATCTGTATGGCTCCCACCCTTACGTTGTTTAGGAAATTATTAAAGACCCAGCTGTTCTCCCAGGGAGCTCCCTTTAGTTATAACTGGTTTATAGTTGATTCTTCTATTCTGCTGTGTTCTTTTTAAAAATGTATTGTCTTTTTATTTGTAAGCTGTCAAGGAGTTTGGTGGTCTTGAAATTTGATAAATAAAAATAAATGAATAAATAAAACTATTTGCAATGAGTTGATGCTTAGTTTCCTTTCTTTTTGCTACCTGGAGAATGTCTTACAGTTTCCTTCCACTCCCTAATCCAGTCAACCTAATCAACATTATACCTACATGCCTTCAAAAAGATTTACTCTTTTTTTTTCTATAATAATTATTTTTAACTCTTGTTAAAACTCCATAGTAAAACACAGACATCGAAAGCAACCAACAACTCATAAAATCCCATTATTAGATATATGGGGCGTGACTGCAATCCTATGTATACCAATCGAAGAGTCAATCAACCAAGCAGCAAACAACAAGGAACTCCTAAGGGGAGAACAACACCTCCACCAACACAAGCAGGACAAGCCATGGTATATAAACAGAGAGCAAGTCCCACTCCCTTTTCGCACTGAAGATGTTGCCTAGTCTGGCAATGAAACGTCTGCAAGAAAACAACAATTTTATACTTATTTATTATATTATATTGTTTATTGTAATTTTATACCTGTATTTTAATTGTAAGCTGCCCAGAGTCCCCCGGTTGGGGGAGATGGGCGGTCATATAAATTTAAATAAATAAATAAACAAACAAACAAGGCTCAGAGAGCACCAAGGACTCCACAATCCTATGTATAGTTACCAGGTTCTAAACTCCATTGAACTTGGTGGTATTTCCTTCTGTTTCATACTCAACTTGTAAAACGATTAAGCGTTACTAACAATGAAATGTTAAATTAAAAAAATAGAAACAGTCCTGTGAAACCTCTCCGGTCCAAGTGTTAGGGCAAAGTACAGACTCCACTTTTAAAGAAGTGAAAGAAATACCTAGTTCTGTTTACTTCCTTCAGTGTCTTGATTTCTTCAGTGATAAACTGATACAAAGGTAATGCTTACAGGATGTGCTTACTGACTAAACTATGGTTTGCTGACATACCTGAGTTGCCTGGGTTCACATAGCACGTTGCATTATCATCACACACAGGCTAGGTTTGCACAACAGATTCGGTTGAAATTTGGTTGGCTACTTTGTAGGCCAGTGTGTTGGCAAAGAAAAGCTAAATGACAGCAACATTTGACAGCCTCTCAGAAAAAGATCTATTGTGCTCTGGAAAGGATCTCCGAGCTCCTACTGTACTCTGGCACAGACCCTAGATCTGGGGACCTCAGTTTCTTCCGTAGTGTCTAATATACCAGGATGAAAGAACATTTATGGCAGAGCTTTCCAAACTTTTCATGTTGGTGACACACTTTTTAGACATGCATCATTTCGGGACACACTCTTACACCAGGGCACAAGGCAGGCACTAGGACCTGCGTGGAATCACAGCAGATTTGGAGGCAGCAAGGCACAAGGCAGGCACTAGGACCTGGGTGCAAGCCAGGAGGCAGCAGCAGCCACGACACACCCAGACACTGCAGCCGACACACTAACATGTCCCGACACACAGTTTGGAAAACTCTGATTTATGGGATTACACCAGACAAGCCAGTTCTCCCCAAGATTTTTTCCTTTCTACCAAAGTTCAAGAGCTGATTCCCAGCCTGATTTCATGGCCAGAACAGATCAGCTCAGAACACCTGAAGGAAAGGGTGCCTCCAGAAGCACGCGGAGCGCCTTTTACGCTAAGCTGCCCGGGACGCCGCATCTCCTTTCCCTTTCAGCCCGCCCCAACCTCCGAGCCACTTCGCCTCGCAGGTACCTCCGCGAGCCGTTCCAGAGCCTCCCGTTCCAGGCAAGTAAAGTTCAACAGGAGGTCCCACTTTTCGTTCAGGAGCCGGTCCGCCGAGTCGCGTTCCCGGGGCGACTCAAGCGCCCAGAACGCGGCGCTGCCCAGCAGCAGGTAGGTCAGGTAGATGAGCAGCAGCAGCGGCGTGGCGGGAATCCTCCAGCGCCATCCCGTCGAGGCAGCCTCCGGCGGCGCCATACTCTCGCCGTCGCCGCACATGGTCCAGCCAGCAGCGACCTGGCGGAGGAAGAGGGGGGGAGAAAGTGGTGCAGAGATGCCAGGGAAGGAGTAGAGAGAGAAGCAGTCGTGGGGAAAGCTCTGTCTCTGGGCCGAGGCTGTGGAGGAGGACCCGAGCAGCGGCGCTCCTCCACCCGGATTCCGCTCCCTGGGCGGAGCCAAGGGACAGGCATCCCCGAGCGCTTTCCCCAACGGAGCGAGCCGTTCAGTTTGAGCGGCCAACTCCAGGCTTCTTTTTGAGTCTCTTTTTGAGTCTCGGGGTTCTCCCCTAAGCGGGGAGAAGGAGCGTTCTTGTGCACGGGGCGTTTTAGGCATGACTGAAGTAAACCACGTGTTATTGAATGTGTCATTTGGGCTTGAACTTCTGAGCCAAGGTTTGGGGCTGAAAACAATACGTGTAAAGCTCAAAAACTCGAAGAATAAAAGAAACAAGAGGGCGCCTTTTTGAAATTCCTAACAAAATCAGATGATGAGCCAAACCATAGGAGGTGGCAGAATATGACTTTGCCTAGGGCGCCAAAATATCTAGAGCCGGCCCTGAAGGGCAAAGGGCAAGTACTGCAACAGAGTAGGTGTCCTTCCTGATCCTGCAAGATGACACAGTTTAATCGATGGGACCCAGAGTGCACTCCCCTCGACTGATGATACCAGATGGGCAGACACAACTGAAGATAAGTGGTCCCTCAGATATCTAGGGATATCTATAAGAATACAGGGGCTATGTCTGGAGGAGGTGCTGACCTGGGCTTTTCGTTTAGTAGGTTTGCGTTGGATTTAAATGTGGATGAGTGCCAGTTCGGGTGTAGTGGTTAAGGCACCACGTGAGTGTGAGAACTCACCGTGTGAGTTCTAGTCCCGCCTTAGGCACAAAGCGAGCTGGGTGACCTTGGGCCAGTCACTTTCTCTCAGCCCTAGGAAGGAGGCAATGGCAAACCACTTCTGAAAAACCTTGCCAAGAAAACTGCAGGGACTTGTCCAGGCAGTCACTGGGAGTCAACATGGACTCAAAGGTGCGCGCACACACACAAAAGTGGTTAGTTTTTAGGTCACTTAAGGTTCACAGCCTTAAGTGAGGGAGCAGAGAGGAAGTCTAAGCATGCCTGGACTGCAGAAATCCAGTCAGCACTAAGTGGAACCAAATGTACCATTTTTTTTGCATCTCCCTTCTGAAGGTCATCCAGATTCTTGCAGCCTAGATATAGGACCCTTAAACATATGCAGATGAGTTTGCATACTAATTGCCACTGATACCTAAGCTTTTATAACATGCTAGGCTAAAATATGGTTGGCTAGTTTGTGGTTGAATATATTATGCAAATTCAGCCAGCATGGTTTGTTTCGAGCTCAGTGTGTTGACTGAATTTAGGCAAATGGATTAAATTTAGGAAACCAAGGTTCAATTAACCATTGGTTAATATGTGGAATGAAAACAGGAATAAATAATTTTAAATAGCAGCCAAGGCTATAGCTCTTTTCCTTTTGAAAACTAAGTACTGGTGCATTTCCAATGTTATTGCTTTTCCACAGTGAAAGGTAACCAGAATGAATTTTTTTTCAGCCAAAGCCTCTCCTCCTATGGCCATGACTTCTTGATGTGGTCTGCATATTGTAACATTAAGCTGTAAGAAGTACTTCACAGATGGTACTAAGTTTAAAACAAATGTCATGACCAATCAGCAGTATGTGTGAACCAGACAATTGCCCTGAACTTTCACACATACTGCTGATTGGTCATGACATTTGTATGTGTGAAGACTACGGTGTCTTCATAGTCTACAGGAGGCTATTGATGTTGAAACTCCATCCCCTTTTGCTGATGATATTAGCTAGAATTCAAAGTTAATTCTTTGCAGGTATTGAATTTCAGCAATTTCAGCAATGTTATTATTATGAACTATTATAGAATTAGTTACATATCTTTCCATCCTCAAATTGCACAAAGTCTGTTTGTTTATCTGTAGCTTGAATCATGTCAACTTGATTTCTATTGATTGACATGATTCAAGCTACAGACAATTCCACCTGGATGACTGAGAACCTTCATAGACATCTGTTTGTTTATCCTTTAAACTGCAAAATAAGGCAAGTAGAAAAGAATGAGTGAGCGGTTACTTGTTTTCCACATTCTTTGTAAGGTAGACATGATGGCAATATCCAAAGTGGAGATCCCACAGAAGAAGAAATGCAAGATTGTTACCATGCATAACATCCAGTTGACTTATATAACTAAGAGTACAGCTCGGTGAGTTCAGAGCTTCTAGTAAGCTGTCTTAAGATAAGAAGACATCATTATTTCCTCTGTATACCAATGATAGATATTTTTGAGAAGAATATTCTGCATGGTGTTAGACCATATATAATATTCAGCATCTCTAAAATATTACAGTCTAGCTGAATTGGAATGTAGTGATGGATTTCTACATTTGTTGAAAGGCAGTGCATATTTCAATGGCTACTGATCTTGTGTTGTATATTATATCCAGTATCAAGATAGAATATCTTAATATGTGATTAAGCATATTAATACTATACCAGTTTCTAGGGAGCAGCAGTTGAAGTTCTTACTCCTTCCCGTCCATTTTACAGACATTCAGAATATACCTGGTTAGCCAAAATGTGGCAAAGAAACCTGGATCAGATTAGCCATTGGTCTGGCAAAGCACTTCTTACATTCGTAAATAAATCTGGTATGCTACTAAATGGCTGATGACAAGCCATAAAATGTGGGATCAAAAATAGACTGGATGCAGTAGTACGACTTTATACTGAATCTGACAGGAGCTTCCTGTAGAAATAACAGCCACAAACTAATGCCTTGAGCTCCATAATGTAGTATTAAAGCAGGGAAACAGAACTTTTTTTTCAGGCTAAGGGCCACATTGGCCTTTGGATAATGTGCTGTGGGCTGCATTCCCCCCCCCCATATAAATATAATTTATATTTACATTAATTCATGTTACAGTAAATCAATAGTGGGCAGCCCCCAGAAACACATGGGCAACTCAGGGCCCCCCAAATTAGGCAAGACTTTGTGAGCCAAGTCCCACCAAGGCAGGGCACAAAGCCAAGTGCACTCTCCAGGCCAAAAAACATTGCCTATTCCTGCAATAAATTGACTATATACTGAATAATTTTTCCTTCTAATATGTTAAAAATTACATTTTGCACGTAGCTTTCAGCACCACACACACCCTTGGAATCTCATGTTATGTAGCACCATTTTAAAGCTTTGTAACACCCCTTAAGCATCTAGGATAAAGTATCTTTAAACTATAGGCCACAAATATCCTGTGATGATGTGTAATTATTATTGAAATGGTCATATGAGCCTCATGAGAGTTCCTTCCTGTTTAATCTCACACTTTAATTTGTAAATCTGAGTTAGATATTCAGATCAGAAGTTGAAGGTTATAAAGGCCAGAAATGGCTCCGCATTGCTTATCTTGAAATAGAGTTAGGACAAGTGTTCTCAAAAGTCATTCATCTATAGTTCAGCTAAAATGTCATGGGTTGACTGGCTGTGGCTTAGCCGAAGGCTCCAGAGGTTCAAGCATTGTCCTGTTTTAATGGGCAAATTTGACCATCGTTAGTTTTAAGGAAAAAGCCTTTGAAAGGGAAGTGAATTACAACCTTAATCATCCCTTTCATGCCTGATTTTATTGTGACTTTTAAGGAAACTTCTTTAAATAGAATGATTGCCATGCTAACCTTACTTAATGGAAATATCTGCTGCTCTTTGTATTAATTAGGTGTCCGAAAGTTGAGCTTAATTCCTGGTCAGTGCATGGACAAATGCTTGCCATTTCAACCTGCCTAGTAATAATTTGTAGCTCTTCCAAGGAGTATTCTATAATTTCTTGGATCCTGCTTGTCAGCACCTGTTGCAGTTCTTTGCTTGGAAACAGATGGAAAAAGTTCCACCTTTTTCAAAATCCCAGATCTCTTGGCAGCATTTGTTTTTGTTCTTCATGAAGAGTCAGTGGTTTGTACTTGTGGAAATTCCATCAATTTGACTCAATCCATCTAGGAAATCCACCATGGTGGCCTCATTCTTCAGGCTTTTACCTTTCTTTCCTACTCAGCAATATACACTTGCAGCCATGGCATGATCCTATGATAATGGTGCAGTTCAAAAATGCAAGCACTATTCTGTAACATATCAGAATAATTCTGACCCTCTTGTAACATGAGAAGGAAGAACAGGGTACTTTACTATTAATGTCTGTTTCAGGTGGGTGATACCAGGAGGCAGTGGCGGATGGAGCTCTGTCACACAACCTGATCTGGAATGTCTAAACTAGATAAGTTCCTTTTGATGTGGAGGATATTTGTGCTACATTCAACTGCCAGTCCAGCTGGCATCAGTACATGGGACAGCGAGGGGGCACCTACTTGTCTTAAGCAGCAGAATGCTTGGGACCCCAGCCTTGGATGATGTACAAATTGTAGTTGAGTTCCATTTTTCCTCCAATCATTTCAGCTGCTTAGTATAACAATTTGAACATTTAAATTGAACATTTCTAATTGTGTGCATTGTATTCCTTCTCCCCCAGAGTAAGCACCAAGGCCAATCGACATTTTGAAATTGGTATTTTGGACTGAGAATTTTAATCTCTGCCTTGGGATATATTCAGGGAGAAAACCCTGAGAATGTTCAAAGGTCCAGTGTAGAATTCAGGAGGACTGAGTGGCTTGGAGGAAGGACTAACGAGAGACTGCTAACCTTTGTAGTGAATGTACTGAGGAAAATAAGTTCAGGGTTTCTTTCTCTTTTTTCCCCTTTTTATGGTCTAATAATGGAAGAAGGATAGGAGAAGAAAAGTTCTTGTCATTGAGATCCAGTAGTTTGCAACTATGCCTTGTTTGAAATTTCCTTCACAGATGGAACTAGTAACATATGTACATTTTTCTGCCAGAAAACCTGTTTAACAGATTTTACTACTTGCTTAAGGGAAATCGGGAAGTAGAGATAAATGATGAGCTCGCTTGGAAGAAAAAAACCCTGATCTCTTCCAATAATATTTTTAAAAAGTTATTTTGGAACCCAGTGGCCCATAAGCCAACCGATCTAATGTTAGGCCTGTTCTAATAATTAGTTCAGTGGGAGACAATTGGTTGAATGGAAAATGTGTAGTAGTTATGCTTTCAGTGCATTTTCCTTTTCATTCAGCTGCTTTTTGTACACAAAGGTTTTACTTCTTCTTGGAAAAAAGTCCCTCTATCCTTTATGAAATTACTCAGTCATTATGGGTGGAAGGCAGTATATCATGCCCACCCACCTTGAGTGGCCACAGAAGTTCTTCTAAGCTGCCTACCCATGAGTGACACTCAGCTGGGAATATGGATTCTGGGTTGATCAGGATTATCCTCTCCTTTGGAAACAGTTGCTTCTGCTGTCCCTGGATCTGGCTTTTGCCAATTAAGTTGTAGGAATTTCTCCATTAGGTCTGCTCCCAGGTTGAAGATCAGAGCAAGCCAGGCTAAGCCAAAGACAATCCAAATGGCTGCCAAGCTTCGGTACACTGAAATATAGTGCTTGCTAGGATCAGTGCCTATGAAAACAAAGAGGGAAACTTAGTTTATCCTAGCCAGTGACCTGAAAAAGTATTCTAATAGGCTGAATACAGTGCACACATATACAAGCATGCTTCAGAAATGGAATTGCTCTGGAACATACAGGGAAGTGAATGCAGCTCCTCTTTAGAGCAGTACCATATTTTTTCAGACTTCTACATGAGCCCCCAAAAGGTGCAGCTCCTTAAATGATCAATAGTAAAGACTGATGTTTTAATGAGTTAGTGCATTAAAGCAGCTGAGTCTTATTTCACATTTGCATGGAAGCCAGAAAAATATATTGCTGCTTTAAAGCAGTGCTGCTCCCACTTATTCAAAATAACTCTTCTGAACCACATTTGAAACACACATATATATACACACACACGTACACACACACAAATATATATGCTGCACTATCACATGTATGTATGATATAAGATGAAGAGTAGGCACAGTAACCAGACCACTTGTCCACATATTAGGAATCTATGAAATGTTCATTATTCTCAGTCTGAAGTGAAAAAAATTATTCCTGCGGAGGAAAATCAGAAATTTGAAGAAGTTCCAGCCTTTTTTGTGGCAGGTGGAAGGGATTAAAAAAACGGTGATTGAATCATATGTTATCATACACTGCTGAACCACAGAGGTAAATCAGTTGGCTGGGGAAGGGAATGACTCAGTCACATTGTGAGAACATGGCCACTGTTTTACTTTTGGACATATAGAATAGATTTGGTGGATTGCCTATGTGAGATAGGGGTTTTTTCCCCTTTTTTAAAGGGAGTTGTTTTCCTTTCAAAAATGCATGTGGTCTGACTCCTACATGCATCTTGATCTGCAACCTCTATCAACTTTCTCAGGCTGTTACTTAACCTCTTAAATGTTGCCACTGGCAGCATGCTTGTAGTCCATATGGAACCACCCTTCTGTATAGCCCTTCATTGTCCTTGGAACTTCCTACTCTAATGACCTCAGCATCAGAAGCTGCCTCCCTTCAGTTCACTGTCTTCAGAACTATCTAGCCTAGCACTGCCTTGTCCAGCTGGCAGCAATGCCTTAGGGTAGGCATTGGGCAGGAAGAAATTTATTTAGTGCATTTACCTCCTATTTTTTTTCTGAGAGATCAAGGTAGTGTACATGAGGGTCTCCCCTAATTTCATCCTCACAACAGCCCTGTGAGGTAGGTTGGTTGAAAGAGAATGACTTGCCTGAAATCACCCAGTGAGCTGCAAGTTCTTGGAAAGACTTGAATCTGGTGTTCTCCAGTCCAAATCCAAAACTATACACACTGTACTCCCTTGTGCCTTGCTTCTGTCATTAAGGTATCTTCTGCACAAATGCTCCCATTGAATTATTATCTCTCTCCCACAGGAGCTGAAGGAATAAGAGACTAGTGTGGGGTTGCACAGCATCTCAATCTCATCCTTGAACTGACTGTTGGAGAAGAACATTTGTCTCCTCAACCTTGGCGACTTCAAGATGTGTGGACTTCAATTCCCAGAATACCCCAGCCAGCATGCTCCTGGGGAATTCTGGGAGTTGAAGTCCACACATCTTGAAGTCACCAAGGTTGAGAAACACTGGTCTACAGAATAGTTTCACATCTTGCTAGTACAGCATCATGCAAACCAGAAACGCAGGAAGTATGAATCGGGGGAAAAAGAGGAAATGAAGAATGTATTTCAAAAAAACTTGTTTGTGTCTATAAAATATAGTTTGTGGCTGATTGTTTTTACATCAGTGGGAATTGTAATGTCTAATTGCAGGTGAAAATAAATGCAAAATAGATGCTGCCCAGTGAGTTGGAGCTTGATTTACTGCAGGAAATCTATCTGGAATAGAGAACAGATTCCTTTTCCTCCAAAATAAATATAATTCAGAACAGATATTTTAGTCTGCATCTATAGAGAGGAAGCAAAGAAACCACAAATGTTTGTCAGTAACACTTTCATTTCTTATTCAGCTGCAGTCAGTTAATGTGAGTCTGGTTCTTTTAAAAATACACTGCCCATATTATATGTAGCACATTAAAGCACTCTTGTGTGTGACATGTTTGGAGCCCAATGTTTTGCACCATTTTCTCACACTGTAGATTAATATCACCTACAAAGCCAAGATATGGTCATCTAGTTTAACACAAGTCAATTCAGGCATTATAGTTTGTAAATTATGGTCTGTGGCTTAGCAATGTATGAGAACCAAGCCAGTGATGACTTATTCAACAAATGTTATGTATAAACACACACACACACTCTCTCTCTCTCTCTCTCTCTCTATATATATATATATATATATATATATACATACATACATACATACATACATACATACATACCCAGACAGACAGACAGACAGACTACACACACACACTATGACTTAGCACCATTCATACATGCTAGAAAAAAACACATGATACTAAATTCATGTGCATTCCAGAGATATTTGTATGGCCAACACTGGAAAGAGAACAGTGGCCTTTTGATATGATTGATTCTAACCTTAATTCCCCGTTAAGACTGGAAGACATAGATTACAGATAAGTGAGAAAATGGGAAGGAGAGCTTCATCTGCCCATCCAATCCTGTATAATGTATCCCACTGACTTATCCCAATAAACACCAGTTACAAATAATTACCATTAATTTTAGCTAATTGTTCCATTTATCATTACCATCATGGGTAGTAAATGATTTGATAAGAGCATATTTTAAATTCTAGTCTGTCAATGAAGTGCTTGTAGATAATATGGCAACCATATGGGGAACACTCCATTAAAAAAAAAGAGAATTCAGTTTTTTAAAAAGCTAAAATCTCATGAGAATTCAGTTTCCTTGCATGAGAACTCATGAGATACAAGAGATGGGTTTGCCAAAATACTGTGTGATGCTGTTGAATTTTGACCAATTTTAAAATGTGTTTGAATTTTTTACATGCAGAGATGCTTGCCACGTGCACCTGAGTTTGCTGATTTCTCTTTTAATCTGTCTCAAAAAATGAAGAACCTTGATCCTTGGCTCTTAACAGAGCTGATTGGATGAGTGAATGAACAAGCACATGGTAAACATAATTTACATTCTGTGGCTTGAATCATGTCAACTGGATTTCTATTTTCTTAGTGGAAACGTTTCACTCCTTATCCAAGGAGCTTCTTCAGTCTGAGTAAAGTTAGTAAGGGAATCCTTAAATATGTTTCTAGGCTGGCTGTGTGACCTTGCACCTGGGGCTAGGTCATGGTTATTTTTGAGATGTTTGTTTCTAAGTCCCTTTATCATCTAAAGGAGGATCGTTAAGATTACCCTGCTGCTGTTGAGCTTGTGAAATGGTCTTAATCTTCCTAGGCACAGAAGACAAAGCAGGAAGGAAGATAGGGGAAAGGTTATGCCTGAGGCCCCCACCTCTATTCAAGGAAGGATTTTCCAAGTTGGCATGAATGGATTCCTTGACCCCTCTCTCAAACCACCTATCTTCTCTGTCTAAAATGTGAACATTAATGTCCTCAAATGAGTGTCCTTTTTCCTTTAGATGAAGATAAACTGCTGACTCTGGTCCTGTGGTGTTACTTCTCCTGTGTTGGGCCATCCTCCTGTACAAAGGTTGTTTGGTTTCTCCAATGTAGAGTTCAGAGCACTCCTCACTGCACTGGATTGCATACACTACATTGCTTTCCTTGTGTTTTGGAGTTTGATCTTTGGGGTGTACAAGCCTCTGTCTCAGTGTGTTGGTGGGTTTGAAATATACAGGTATGTGGTGTTTGCCAAATATCCGTTTGATCTTTTCAGACACGCCAGCTTTTCAAACACGGCTGTGCCATGGGTTCTCCTGTGTCACCCATTGTGGCCAATTTATACATGGAAGAAGTGGAGAAGAAAGCACTCAACACATTCCAGGGAACGGTGCCCACCCACTGGTTTAGGTATGTGGATGACACCTGGGTTAAAATCAAGGCCCAGGAAGTACAGGCCTTCACGGACCATATAAACACTATAGATGCCAACATTAGCTTCACCAGAGAAGACACCAAGGACAACAGACTGGCATTCCTAGACTGTGAAGTCCTCATTGGGACCGGTGGCAAGCTAGAAATAGGGATCTACAGGAAACCCACACACACAGATCAATACCTGATGTTTGACTCCCACCATCCACTGCAGCACAAACTAGGAGTCATCAGGACATTGTCACACAGAGCAGAAACCATCCCCACCTCCATGGATTCCAAAAAGAATGAAAAGCAGCATCTGAGAACAGCTCTGCAGGCCTGTGGATATCCAAATTGGGCCTTCACCAAATCTAAGTCTACCAGACCTAAAACAGCGACAGATAGGGCTGAGACTCAGAGTAAACGGAAGAACCTGGTCATTCCTTACATGGCTGGCGTGTCTGAAAAGATCAAACGGATATTTGGCAAACACCACATACCTGTATATTTCAAACCCACCAACACACTGAGACAGAGGCTTGTACACCCCAAAGATCAAACTCCAAAACACAAGGAAAGCAATGTAGTGTATGCAATCCAGTGCAGTGAGGAGTGCTCTGAACTCTACATTGGAGAAACCAAACAACCTTTGTACAGGAGGATGGCCCAACACAGGAGAAGTAACACCACAGGACCAGAGTCAGCAGTTTATCTTCATCTAAAGGAAAAAGGACACTCATTTGAGGACATTAATGTTCACATTTTAGACAGAGAAGATAGGTGGTTTGAGAGAGGGGTCAAGGAATCCATTCATGCCAACTTGGAAAATCCTTCCTTGAATAGAGGTGGGGGCCTCAGGCATAACCTTTCCCCTATCTTCCTTCCTGCTTTGTCTTCTGTGCCTAGGAAGATTAAGACCATTTCACAAGCTCAACAGCAGCAGGGTAATCTTAACGATCCTCCTTTAGATGATAAAGGGACTTAGAAACAAACATCTCAAAAATAACCATGACCTAGCCCCAGGTGCAAGGTCACACAGCCAGCCTAGAAACATATTTAAGGATTCCCTTACTAACTTTACTCAGACTGAAGAAGCTCCTTGGATAAGGAGTGAAACGTTTCCACTAAGAAAATAGAAATCCAGTTGACATGATTCAAGCCACAGACTGTTCCACCTGGATGACTGAGAACCTTCATAGACATAATTTACATTCTACAATTTACATGCCCTGGCCACATTGTGGTAAGTGTCACAGGTTGTTTCATTAGAATTCCTTCTAATCAATACTGATGTGGTAGGCTGGGATAGGGGGTTCTCTTTCTTGCAACACTTAACTACCATTCTTATAATTACCTACTACATAATCTCCAAATCCAATGGTGCTGAGGGTGATAAAGGTGAAGTAGAAGCCTTCTCCATAACTCCAGCCTTCAACATAACTGAAGATCATTGGTGGAAAAACCAGGAAGAGCAAAGTCCCAGCCGTCAGAAATAATACCATTGTTAACGTCTGCACCACCTGAGAAACATAAGGATGGAAATGGCTGTTCAGTGGTGCTATGTTTCCATCTAAGATGTTGCAAACTTGAGCGCTATTTTCATTAGTCCCCAAATGGTGTGTAGCTGAGTTCCAGGGGTGAAATTCAGTGAGATACACTCATACCTGGCCTATATAATTATTTTAAAATGTTGACATGCCTATTATCACTTCAGGATACAGTATTTGTTTCTCTATTTGATTACCAAAGAATAGAAATAAGTGTAACAAAATATTACATTCACAAAAATGAAAGCCCCAAATCACAATGGAGATTTGCTGGGCTCTCCTTCTTGCCATGATGCTTAGTGATAGCCAAGGAGGAGCCACAATTAGATATATTTGGTTACATTTCTTTGGTGATCCATTCTTTTTGAGGAAGAGTAGGTTAAGAAATAATTTAAAGGTGTGGGGTGATATCTGATTACCTGTGGGAGCCAACCTTATTGAATTAAAATGTCACCTCTGAAGGATTCTGTGTAAATTAGTGGAGTTTGCAATCCTTTAACCTTACAGAACAAAAGGAAGGGAAAGTAGACTTCAAGGAGAGAATTAATAGATGTCAACTCTCTTTCCATAAATGATACTTAGACTTCTATATATAATGAGAAACTACAAGGACATTTGGTATAGAAACGTTAACCCAAACATTAACATGTATGAGTTCATGTTCCCATTTCTGTGGATTTCTTTTCTACAGAAAGTGGAGGCCCTGCATCTCTCTCTGCACAATGGTAGCTACTTCCCCACAGATTCCTAACTAACTAGCTGTGTAGGCAGCCCAAATCATAGCCCTTTTGCATCACACAGTAAAACAAATGAGATAATTTTAAAGCCAGAACATGAGATTGATACCAACTTGAAATAACTCTTTGGTTGCGGGTGAGGAAATGTGTCCATCAGTCATTAAGGTAAAAGCAAAACTTAGGAATCAAGGGGAACTGTGGGACAGCTTGGAAAGATTCTTTGCAGTAGAAAAGGTTGATTGATTGGTGGGCAGCCTCTCATCAGAAAGGTTTGTATGGGTATGAGGATGCCAAGATTGATGAACAGGATTGCTGCTACATCCAGTATGAGTCACTCTGATATGGTGTTTTCATGGAAATGTGGATGAAATTTGTGATTTGTAAGTAGTGTGGGTATGTGACTAGAAGCAAAAGAGAGCTTCTTGGGTAAGGCTTCTTTATGGTATTTTCATAAAAGAGGAAATTATTCTCAATCCCCCCCCCCCAAAAAAAAGCTACAGTCACTGAAAACTGTTCTTCCGTACAGATGCTAAATGTGCAGGAACCCTGTCTAGTTTTCCTTCTGAACTACCTTCCTTTCTGCAAGGTAACAACAACAAATTCAAGATTTCTACCTACCATGATTCTGGATGGCTAGGAATTTTGTTCTACTAAATCAAAATAGAAGAAAATCCAGTTTGAAGGAAATACTGGAAACTGCCCTTCCCTCTAAATTATGTCCTTAAACCTAGAAAACATTTTATAGAGGGAAATACCATGAATCATTTACATTTTAAAAATTATGTAATATGAAATTTAGTCTTGCTGAAATGTACACTAAGCATAGTAGACAATGCTACAAATGACTATTCTCCCAGGCGAGTACATCCTTAACGTCAAAGGCAGAGGGCCAAAGAGTTTTGTAATAATTTTGTCTTCATCTGGGAATTCAGCCAAGCTTTGTACCACTCTTTAGCAGGGCATTCATGATGCCTCTCCCATGTTCCCTGATCTCTGGTGTGCAGATGCGTAACTTAGGAAAAACCCTATCTGTGTTAGTAGGTCAGTTTTCTGATCTGGCATTTCTTTCTGTAAGAATTAAAAAAAACCATAAGAAACCTCATAATGTTTACATCTTGCAAGATAAGGAGTTTTGGTATGCATCTTGCCCTAATTTATGTACTGTAATATGTACTGTAATATGTACTGTAAGTCATTATGTGAATTGCCCAGCAAGCCGCCTTAAAATGCATGGAATCATCCTCTTATTCATGTAAAATAATTATCAATATTTGGACACAATTTTCAACAGAGAACCTTTTTTCAGAGGCTGCCGGGGGGGGGGAGTGGGGGGGTTTCCTTTTTTGATGGGAGTGGAATGTCCAAATTTGCTTCTGATAAATTCATGGTGGAATTCTTTGACGTCTCTGTATGTGAGGGGGGGGGGCGTTTCACAGACTACCCTCAAGCTTATATGCTCCCTCGTTCCATTTTCTACAGCTGTACATTCAGCTACTATGAAACAGAAGTTGTGTGATTATCTGAGCATTTATTATCTTACTCTGTTGCAATCATTTTGTTGCAAAAGCAGGAATTCAGAGGTATATTATTATATACTCAGAGCCAAGAAATGGCATGGAAACATATACCAAGGGTGAGGAAAGAGACAGAATGGGTGGCCCTCAGTATTCCTGGCTATGTCTTGTCAGCTGCTTTTTCAGTCTCCTACTTGCATATGGCCTCCAGCAGATTATGCTAAGGCCTTTGATTGGTCAAAGCTGTTTATCTTCCTCCATAGTCCACTAACTTAAATAATATGCTGCTTTGTCATATTTGTAACTCTATGGCTATAGTCAGTTAAAGCTCAGAGAAGCATCCACATATTTGACTAGCCAAATTGCCATGGCCTTTTATCCAGGCTACTAGCTTAAGAGGTAGGATAACTTTATTGTCTCTGATGGCCCATTGAGATTTGAAAGTATTAGGAGGTAGCACAGAGTTTTCCAACCTGGAGTCCTCCAGCATTTAGGTTATGGAAGTTGTCATCCAACATATCAGATGTTGGAACAACTGAAGTAGCGAAAAAATTGGCTGCTTGTGAGTGCCTGAAAACCCAAAGATAAGGTCATGTGTAAACCTTGTACTTGAGCCTAATCCCAGGCTTCAGAGAACTATAAAGTCATATCCATAAAATCACCTCTGTAATGTAAGTGTTATAGTGATAAATGAGCAGTTGTACCTGAGCTCGCCCTGGCTTGTGGACCCATCTGTCCAGGTCAATCAGGTGTGCGCTGAGTCCTTTCCCCAACTGATTGAGAAATGCCAAATTAAGAGGGACCCCAAACAAAGCATAAAATACACAGAAGACCTGTCCAGCCACTGTACTGGGGGCCAAGTTCCCATAACCTGCAAAAAGAAAAGAAATCAAATCCCTTAATGAGACTTAATTTATATGAAAAAATAGTATTATTTTATTAAGAGAATTCTGCTTATTCTTCTTTTATAACTCATCCTATTGTGATCATTTTGATCCAGCCAAGATTAAACACTTGCAAGATCTTTATGGCTTCCGTGATTGAAACCAAGGAGACCTAAAAACTGAATTTTGGCTGGTTCATGCACTTTCTGATTTCCCTCAGTGCACAAAAGCAGATTTTACAAATACACAACTGGTGTATTGCGTCAAGACAATTAATCATAGAAAAAAATCATGTAAAAATGGGTGTGAGTTGAATATATGGCTTTTAAAATATATCTTTCAAAGTCTGAAACACTTCTGATGCAGATTTGCAACCTGCTTTGTACCATCAGTCACACATGACTCAACTTTTCCCCAAAAATGCTGTGGAAACCTAAAGAAGAAAGATTCCCACGGGGGAAAAAAAACTTAGCTCACTTTACCTATGGTAGTGACCACAGTCCCGGCAAAGAAGAAACTATTGCTAAAGTCCCAATTGCTGGGATTGGTTGAATTTCCTTCAGGGTTGACACCTTTCTCCCAGGCTTCCATAATGACCTGTCGTGGGAACATTTGTAAGAGAAGGGGAAGAAGAGGATTGTTTAAACCTGAGAGACTATAGTAACTAAGTAGTACAATGCATTCAGTTCCGAATATTCATTATTGATAGTTTCTTTTGTAGTAATGAAAAGGGGCATGGTGGCTCAGTGGGTAAGATGCCCGGCTTGTCGATCGGAAGATCGCAAGTTCGGAGGTTCTAATCTCTAGCTCCGCATGATGGAGTGAGCTCCCGCACTAGCTCCAGCTCTTGCCAACCTACCAATTCGAAAGCATAAAAATGCAAGTAGATGAATAGGTACCACTTCGGTGGGATGGTAACAGCATTCCGCATGTGTCATGCCGGCCACATGACCATGGAAGCGTCTTCGGACAACGCTGGCTCTTCGGCTAACAAACGGAGATGAGCACCAGCCCCTAGAGTCGGATATGACTGCACAAATGTGCGGGGGGAACCTTTACCTTTTTACCTTTTGTAGTGATGAGAGAACCCATGTTACTCTGCCAATGAAATAGGAGTGCTAGATGCACTAAGAGTTGTACACAACTCACTACACTCTTTCATTGAGAACCATTGTAAGATAATTGTGTTTAGAGTTGGGAGAGAATTCACACTTCTCAAATATATACATGAATGAAAGCAAAATAGTATAGATCTGAATTCTTTTCCCAATTTCTGCTACGTAGCTTGCACCTTCTTTCTTAAAAAAAAGATCAATCAAGCATTAATCTACAAAAGGTTAATCTATAAAAATAAGTAGATTAAGGGAAAGTGCACAGAAATTCTTATTGTAGAGAATGCATACAAATACGCAAATGGAAATTTATTTTTAAAAGCTATACTATGAGAAATTTGTCTATTAGGAGAAATATTCATGGAAAGTATACAAACATATGGATTTTTTATTTAAAGAAATCTCAAATTGATGTGGAATGAATTCAAGATTAAAAAAAAAAATGAGAAACTCAAAAGAATTAAAGGTGACAGATTCAACTATCCTTAGTAGGTATAGCAAGATCTGGAGGGGGCTCTTTCACTGGAGTTTGAAACTGTCTGGATGATTGTGGATCAACTACAGTGGTTGAAACTGTATGGGTTGATGGAAGGGATGCAGTACCTATTTAATAGAGAATAATGTATGAAGGGTGGTGCGGTGGCATAATGGTTAAGACTACCGACTGTCAAATGAAAGGACGGCAGGTCGGCAGGTCGAGACCTGGAAGCACCGCGTAACGGGGTGAGCTCCCGTTCTCGCCCAGCTCCTGCCAACCTAGCAGTTCGAAAGCATGTAAAAATGCAAGTAGATAAATAGGTACCACTCTGGTGGGAAGGTAACAGCGTTCCATGCGCCTCAGCGTTCAGTCATGCTGGCCACATGACCACGGAAGCATCTATGGACAACGCTGGCTCCCTTGGCCAAGAATCAGAGATGAGCTCCACCCCCTAGAGCCAGATACAACTGGAAGGGGAAACCTTACCTTACCTTAACGTATGAAAGGGTTTAGGAAAAGACTGGAATGGTGGGAAATGGCGTGACTGCAAACAGGGTCATTTGTAAACAATTTTGAGGTGGCTGTAACAGAAAAGTCTAAGTAAGGAGTGGTTACCAGTCCCTTACAACATTAAGCAGGAGAAACAGCAGGGTTTCAACCCTGGGGACGTAGGTATGTGGAGAGTGAGATTCTTAGACTTTGTACACATTGATCTTAATCATGATTAGGGTCAATTGTATCTGCAATAAACTTAGTGTATCCACACCTCATTCTTGGATTACAGTGAAAGCTCTAGGGTGTGGGTTATAACTCTTAGACAAACATTTAGCAGCGTCTTGAAAGAAAGCATTAAGAAAACAAGGTCAATTGTTGATGAGGAAGCTTTCCAGCCTTCCCATGAGAAGCTGAGTTCTATTCTTGACTGCCAGCATTTCTCATTGTCTGAATACAGTCACTAGGTTCGCAAATTATGCTAGGCCATAATGTGTTTGCTTGGTATTGGCTTAGCACTATGATTGTATCAAATTGGTGCCAAAAGTACTCACTCATTTTTGGGTGACATTTAAACTGACTGCAATAAAAATATTTTCCTACTGTTGCTTCTGAATGTTCTTTCATGGGCCAACTGTGCTAGCTGCAGTTTTGATCTTCTCTCTGATGCTTGTGGTGAAACCCTCCAATGCTATCTTGAGGTCTAGCCTGCAAAACCCCTTTCTTACATCTCACTGGGAATTAGAGAGGTGCCAAAAAGGTAACCAAGCACGTAAGCCCAGATGCAATGGTTGGTGTAAGCAGAGAAACGGCCATATTGAGTAGGGGTGTTGGCCAAAGTATAATAATACTAAGCCAAACATGATAATAAGGATTCAAATTGGAATGTTGATACTTGGCAAATGCATTATATTTATGAAGACTGTTATGTTGTAGCTGAAATATTGGCGCCCTCTAGTGTTTTTCTACAGTATCAACCAGCATTGATCAGGGAAAATAATACACCCAAATGCAGCATGCTTACCTCAGAAAATTGAGTTTTCTTTTAACAACAGCAGCAAATGTGTGGAATTTGCTGGATTTCAGTTTATATTATGGAGAAGAAAATGCTCAGTATTTCAGAGGACATAGTTTATCTTTGGTTACATAGTTTTTGGTTATAAATATGCTGGAAGAGAGGCTGCTGTCATTAAAAACATGGTGTTGGGGAAAATATCAATAATTAGCATTTTGATCAAATGCAAAACTATTGGTTTAAAGCGAGGGCCAAAGAAAACAAAACATGACACACACACACACACACACACACACACACACTCACTCTCTCTCTCTCTCTCTCTCTCATATACATACATACATACATACACATACACACACACACACACACACACACACACACATATATATATATATATATATATATATATATTTTAAAGGGTCAAGCCATTTTTTTCCTCAGAAACCACCAGAATTCTTTGAAGGCAAAATTTATATTTTTAAAATCACATCTAGGATTTAATTAATTACTTCATGTGACATTTACCATTTCATCTGCAAATCTTCCCTACATTCACTCATCTCTAGAAAATGTTCTGTATCACTGAGTATCAGTAAAGAACTGGAAAACTGTTTATGGGATGGATATCCAGAGCTTTTTGGATTTGGGGCTGGCATTTTTATGTTGATGTTTTTTTTTGTTAATTAAACAACATTTATTTCTAATGCTTATAGTTTTATCTTAACTGATTGCATTGAATGAAGTTGTTCAGAGAGTAGTAGAAGCCTGATTGGAAGCAACAGCAGCTGAACACTTCAATGTAGAGTTTGTGATCAAAGGTGATGACAATTCCCCCATGGATTTAACTCAAAGTAGCTGCAGAGAAAATAAAATGGAAACCTGTAAGCCCTTTAGTAGCTAAGCTGGGAGGCAAAACTGGAAAGGCAGGAGCTCTGTGCCCTTGCTATGACTTGTACAATGGTGGAGATGGAGGTGCATTAGGATTAGGGGTGTACCTGTTGGCCCCCCTCAACACCTACAATCTGCTAGGGCTCTCAAAAGTTACAATATAATGGGAAGAAATGCAGTGGGGATGGGGAGGGGCGAAGACAGCAGAACTAGCTTCAATTTTTTCCCAAGCTAAATCGGAGGAAAAAGCTTCCTTGGCATTACTGCTTCATGAATTGTTAACAGAATATGTGAACAAGGCTTACACGTGTGGATCAAGTTCACACATCTTAGTAAGCCATAATGTGTCTGCTTGGGTCTTATCATCATGCATTGTGGTTTGTAAACCAGGGTTTATGTCTTAAAGTTATGCATAAAGCAGGCCATCATAACTTGCTCTGTAAAGCTGTGGCTTAGTGTGACCATAGACCACAGTGAATCCAGCGATAGACTGGATTTAGACTTCTTGATATGTGATCTATATTCACTGTCCTCACAGGGTACATGCCTATGGGTAGCATCCAAAAATTCAGAAATAGAACCAGTGACATGTAACCATGATGCTCTTTCCTTGGAGTATATATGTCACTAATGTAATATAATGTAATGTTCTTCAGGCATTTGCAGGCTGCCACAGATACACCTGTATTGCCGCCATCACATTTTTGCTTGTGGGTTGTAGGCTTTGTTTGTCTGTTTCTGCAGTGATAGGAGTGCAACATCTTCTCAAGAGAAAATGGTCAAAGGGAGTTAATATTTGTTCCAGAGAGACAGTCACAATCTTGTTAGCATACTTTACACAAAAATGCCTCCCCCCGCCCCTCAATACAATCTGTTAAGATGAAGGAGTGTGCTGGGCTCTCAAAAATTGCAATATTGTGGGGAAAATCACTTGGGGGGAGGCAGTGGGGAGAAGACAGCAAAAGCAGCTTCCCAACTTTTTCCAAGTCCAAGGGGAGAGAAAAAGTCCCTGCAAACTCCTGCTTCATGGGGGAATACTCCAGCTCCAAAGAACTGGAGGTCTAAAATAGAATAAATTAATGGAGTTTAATGATCTAATCAGCAATATAATATGTGACTAGCCCAGTTTACAACCAAATAAAGTATAAATATTCACGAATGGTGGAGTAGCTTGGCAGAGCACAGGCCTGCTCCTCATCCCCATAGCAGTCCGAAGAAAAATGCATGCACTGTTTGGCACAGGTGGGAAGGAAAAAAGGAAGGAGAATTGGAATGATGGGAAATTACAATATGCATCCCGGAAAAAGTCCATACACACAAGCACTTATTAGTCAATCAGACTGTAGGAAGATGCCTTACCATAATAAAAGGCCTCTTCTTCTGTTTCTGTAGCATTTTCATTGGTACAAGGAAGGTACCATGAAGACTGAATTATTTCTCAACAGAGGTTAGGTGCTCTGGCTAGACCACACAGAGAGAGAAAACTAAATAGCCACAAGTACTGACAGTCAGGAATGAATATTAAATAGGGGGTTTCCCAGCCTGAGTACTTGCTGCTATATGGCTTCCTCTGACTTCCTGACCATTTGGGGTTGGATTTGGTAACCTTTGGAAGACAAACTCTCTTTAGAATGATGGACCAAGTCCAGGCCAGGATTGTCTGTACGTTAGCCATCCATCCCAGAGATGCAGCTCCATGATAGAATTTATCTTAATATTGGCTTTGTGGATAGACACTAAAACTGGAGGGTTGTCTTACCTGCACAAACTGCTCCAGAGCTTGCCGATCCAGGCACGTATAGTTCTGCAGAAACTTGAGCTTCTCCATTTGGAACTGGTCTCGACTCTGGGCTTCTGCCTGCTTTTCTAGCAGCTGGAACACCATGGCCCCCAGGAGGAGGTAAAAGAGATACCCTAGCACCAGTGTCAGAGTCCAGCTAAGCTGCCGGTTGCACACGGTGAGGTGGGGCATGGCTAGTGGTGGGCATGCAGAGCTGACCTAGTGGAGTCAAGCGTTATTCCATGGGTTAATGTTCCTCCCCCAAGAGGCATGGAAGAATTGCACAGCTGTCTTTTCAGTGCACACAGCTAAGATCCTGTTTAAACAGCTTGTGAGCATCAGGTCTAGACAACATGAGACTAATGCAAACAGATTTAACCCCCCCCCCCACCTTTTATCTTTTCTTCAGTTGGGAGCAGAACCACACCAGTTTGTTGCTGCATTTCAGGTAACAGTGATGCATTTTTGTTAACAATAAGTAAGAATTATGTAAGAACTCAGTATTTTTCAGATTTGGGGATGGGCAGATTGGGCTAAAAGACCTAGAGATGGTATTGTACAGCCAGTGACAAATAACAGGCTAAGCTATAGCAGTATTCTCCAGCTTGATGCCTTCCAGACGTGTTGAACATCAACCGCTATAATTCCTAGCTTGAATGCTACATGATGCAGATTTCCATTTGTTTGCTTGTTTTCCATTTCCATTATTAACCTGGAACATCATTAATCTCTGCAGTTATCATACAGCGCTTATGAGCAGGAACAGGGCATAGCAACCCCCCTGGTGACATTCGAACTAGAAACCAAGCATCTTTCCAAAATTTGCACTTGAAAAGTCACATGCAAATGTGAAAAGTTGGCACAGAAGTACTTTGGGGCAACCATGTTTAAGTCATTTAAGTGCTGCTAATACTCAAATGTTAGGTTTCTTGCTATCAGGTCCAAGCCCTGTAGAAATGGAAAACCTGAACAGGAATAGAAATCCTTCCCTCCATAGGGCTCACAAGAGACGCCCACATAACCCACTCTGTTCCTCACCCACCTGTTCTGAGCACGCATGAGAGAGTGAAGAGCTAAATAAGCAATATGTGTCCCTGGTGCCAAAGTACAGTGGCAATGCATCCTCTGTTATCGCCTATGGTGGAAGTGCTTTGTTGCCACCTAGAAATGTGGTTACTGTAGGAAAGGACTCTCCGCACATCATGTACACAGACACAGCTTCTCAGTGTTGCATAGGGCAGCATCTCTTCACATAGAGAAACACTACCTGTATACTTCAACCTATCCAGAGCCTGTTCCCACATGGACAACAGGAGTTTCTTTTTTCCTACTCCAGTTGATGATGGTTAGGAATATTTATTGTTGTTCATTTAAATATTAATGGACTGCCTGCCATGTAATACATCTCCAAATGGCATACAAAACTGGAAATATCTTTAAATACCTTAACAAGCAAAATGTGGTGGATTTCGGTAATGCTGCTGGTTCTCAGGAAGGAGGGAGCACATTCCAAGGAGGGGAGCAAGATAAGAGAAAACACAGTCCAGAAATGGAATGTGGGAAGACTAAGAGGTTCAGAAAAGCCCCACCCTAGAGCATTCCCAGGTTATTTCCCCTCAGGTTAGGTAGACTAGCTTTAGTCTGGCAAGATTCTGTCTGTACGGTGTGAGCAAATAAAGAACTGAAGTTCTTTATTTATGGACTGATTTATTTATGGACTGATTCTTTGTCGTTCTTGGGCTGGGCCTGACACAAAAACATATAAAGCACAATGTAATAAGCATTACAAAAACACTCTTGTGCTTTTTCAAAATACTGAGGTGAATACAAACAGTTTCTTCATGTGCTTAAATTGTAACCAAGTTGGTATGATCCTGCTGCATGGTGGCTAATAATGGAACTAGGCTGCAGGCCTTAGACCTCTCCATGTTCCTTCCCCACATGGGGTTGAAGGCATGAGTGAATGTAAACCTCTCTAATACATGAAAGGCCCTGTCAACTTTATGGATGATTTTCACAGATTCATTCAGATAATGACCATTTTAACTGAACTTCAAGACTTATTTTAATATATCCTTGCTTGAGCAATCTGGTTTTCCTGAACTCTTTTTTTTTATTAAGTTTTATTAGGTTTTTAAGTATACAAAGCTAAAAGATAAAGTCGAAACGGAAAAAGAAATACAAATTAAAAGAAAAGAAAAAGAAAAGTGCAGTAAAGAAAAAGAATAAAGAAAAAGACATACACAGAAATTAGATAACCTCCGATCCGTCTATGGTCATAAGAATAAATTAGATAGTTTGTTTTAACATGCTGGCTATTCATATAACATTCATATATTTTTCCTTGTCTATTATGTACTATTTATCTATAATCTAATCAACAAAAACTCCATATTTAGCTTTACTCCTCCTACTTTTTGCAAATAGTCCATCAAAGATTTCCACTCATTAAAGAATAATAACTAAAATTTTCTTTTAGTAGGCAAATCAATTTGTCATTTTCTGCCATTTCTAATAGTTTCAACATCCATTCCTGTATTGTTGGTACACTTTAATTTTCCCAAAAACTATACATATATAGATAAAAAGAATTTTTTTCCCCCCCATTTATGCATCCCAAATTCCGGCTAAAAAGAAAAAATTCTAATTTAAGTCTTTTAATTTATACCCAACTATAATATTATACTATGCATATAGAAATAAAAAGAAAAGGATTTTTCTATTTATACAACCCAGATTCCAAACAAAAAGAAAAAGCTCTGATTTAATTCTTTTAAGTTATACCCAACCCTACTATTTTTGATCTCTCGCTATAATATTTCTTCAGATTTTGCTCTTTTATAACTTTTCTCACAAAATATCTTGACAGTTTCTTATCTCTAACGTAACGTGAGTCAACTCTAAAAATTTTATCTATCTCAGAGTCCATGTCTTCTTCTTCTGTCTCTAAATGTTGAACTAAAGTATCAACTATATATTTTCTCATATTCTCATCTAATTTTTCCAGAGCTCCTATCAAACTCAAAATACATTCTTCTTCTTTCATTTCTGCTAATACAATAATATCTAAATTATATTCCATAGTAATAGAATCTGATTTAATCTCCAATTTCTTAACCTGGCCTTGTGTCTCTTTAAAATCCCCTGGAAGAATATTTGCAATTTCTTTGACAGTCTGTATTTCATTTCTAAATTCTTTTTCTGAGTCTTCCTTCATCACTTCCATTTTCACTTCTACTTGTTGATCTAAAATATTGTCCATCTTTTTATCTATTTTTATATCAAAAGAAGTAATTAAGTCATCCATCCAGGTAACAGTTAAAATATCCATCTTTTCCTCCAAGGCAGTAGTTAAATCATCTATTTTTGGAATCAGTGCTGTAATCGCATCCAGTATTTTTCCCATATCTGATGTTGGTACTTCTGAAGATGCAGCCATGGACTCCATTTCCTTATATCTATCCCTCTTCACTCTTGCAACCGCAGTAACCAGGTTGTATATAATATTCCTGTAAATAGAAAAGAAAAATAGCAAAAGACAAAGGAGAACCACTATAAACAATAAAAAAAGGGGGGGGGGAAGGAGGGATAAAAAATTATTAGGGATTCAAAAGAAAAAAGGAGGGAAGAGAGGGAAAAAAAATCCAAATACAATAAAAAATTAAAAAATGAAAGTAATACTGCTTTTTCTTAATAGATATTGCATTAAAAAAAAAGGGCAAAACGTACTTTGGTAAAATCAACAATTCTCACATAAAAGAAAAATAAAAGATAAAAGTACAACGGGTAAGTCCTTTAGCTGTAGTCAAAATATCCTTGAAAATGTAATAAAAATCCAGTTCTCAGGCAAGCTTATAATCACAAGTCCCAAAGAGGAAAAAGAGAAGAAAAAAAAAAGAGAAGGGGGGTGGGAATAGGAAAAAGCCCCAACTCCAAATGTCTTCACTCTCCAAGACAAAAAGCAACAAGAAAGTCCACTAAAATCCCAAATAATAAGAAAATTCCCAAAACTGTTTAAAACAAAAATATTCCAAAAATACCCATTATAATCCAAATAATTTCCAAACGCATTACAGAAAAAAGAAGGAAAAAAAAATACCATTTCAAGATGAAAAGCAGAAAAGCAAAGAAATAAGATAAAAGGCAGACATTAACCCATTTGAATTCAAAATCCAGAGAGGAAAATAGATTAGTCCCACTTCAGTAAATAAGCCATTCGTTAATAGTCAATGTCACTCCATTTAACTTCCAAGTAAAGTCATTGTTCTTTAAGCTCCCACCGTTTCTCAAGTCGTCTTTAGCAAGAAAGTTACACAATCACCAGCAGCATCGGTCATGTCCATAGAAGGATCTTAGCAGATAATATGTAAAGTTAAAATAAACACAAATATAAAACAGTGACTAAAAGTGCTGAATTTAGGTGCTACTCATCTGAAAAGATTTCGCTGTTTCCTGTAGAGCAATAACGATGGTCCTTCCAGTCGCTTTCGTCGCTTCAATTTCCTTTTTCCCGTGGTGGAAAAACGGGAATTGGGAAAGAGCGACGATCCCAGCGACCCTTGTGGTTTATCTTCTGATCCCCTTCTCTTCAAAGGGGAGGTTTCAGCAGTTTTATTTCTTTAAAAACCGCTGCAAACAGGCAAACAGCTGAGCCGAGCCAGGAGCGCTCGGTTCAACGCACCGGCGTCTTCAGCACCCGGAAGCCAGTTTTCCTGAACTCTAGTGTGCTCCTGTATCCTTCAGTGTTGTCTTTTATTTTATTTTTTAAAAGTTTGCTGCCTTTTAAAATTAGGCTGACCATATGTCCCGTTTTGAATGAGACAGTCCTGTTTTTTTAGCATTTTTCAACCGTCCTGTCGTTTTGATAAAAAATCTCAATTTTGTCCCATTTTTTAAACCCAGCAGGAATGGCACAGAAGGAGGATCTGAGCCAGAGCTGCTGATTGGAGGCAGCCCGGAAGAGGAAGCCCTCCCGCCTATCAGCACACAGCAAAGGAGGGACCAGGGGGCGGGGTTTGCAGGCGGGAGCCAATCGCGCGAACCGGGGGCGGGGACCCCTTTCTTTTTCATGAATACGGAATATTACCTAAGACCCCGTCCCGTTTTGCCATCCCAATGTCCTGTTTTTGTCTCAAGGAAATATGGTCAGCCTATTCAAAATGGAATCTTTTGCCAGCTTGGCTCAAAGTCCTGCTGCCTGGTCTAGCCTTAAGAAACCAAACCAAACCAAAGAATCCTGGTTTTGTCCCCTGGCTCTTGATTTCTGTCTTCTGATCCTTGACTGCCCACACTCAGCTCTTGGCTTTCTTCAGATTGCTGACCACAGTTCAGTCATTGTAGAGAGTAAGGAATATGACTTTGATGGTCACCTCTCTAATTCACTGGAGTATAAGAAGGTGGAGGAGTTACAGCACAATCAGATGTGCAAGATTCTGTTATTATAGCCAATCTCAATAAAACTAGTTTTATCCTTTTGAGAGTAGAGTTGATTTCCTCGTCTGGTCTATCTAGTGGTGCTGACAGGGTTTTTTTGTTTTTGTTTTGTTTTTGTTTTTTGGTTATAATCAGCAATAAATCACAAGTTGAGAAGCCAGCGAAGGTCAAAATGTTAGACAAGCAAAAGCCAGGCTTGGAACAAAGGTATCAATAAACCCAGTTTATCACACAACAAGTGTTGAGCACAGCATTTCTGGTATATTGTTCAAGGTTACAAGTCTTTTACACTCTAGCTTTATCCTTTTTTTTTCCAGGCTTTTATTTTATTTCTAACTGTATTACTATTTTATTTTATTTTATTTTTTTATTTTTTTTCTAGTAGCTGGTCACAGAGCATATTTAATAATAATAACAATAATAATAATATATTAAACTTGTAAGCTGCCCAAGTCTCAGCAATTCTTAAACAAACCAACAAACCAACAAACCAGCAAGTCCAGCCAACCCTAATTCAGCATCGATCAATATTATGTGCAATTGAGGGAGAGTCTCCAGTTGTTTGCAACCCTGAGAAGCCATAACATATAGGTTTAAATGACAACTTGGGGCCAGCTCCCTAGGGGCCCAGATCCTGATAATCTTGTTTGGCAGTGGGGCCTGCATTTGGCTCATCAGGCCCTTATTCTTCAAGGACTCTGTTTCAGGGGCTCCTTATAACTTGCCAATTATGCTTTCATTCATAGATGCTCTCAAGGGCCAGGGAGATGTCAAGAAGAGTCACGCAATTCTTAGTCAAAAGGCAATGGTTATATATTTAAAATTTTTAAGAAGCAGCGCATACACACACACACACACAGGTTATAATATACATTTAAAAATTTTAAGAAGCAATATATATAAAATAAAAATACAGCTCCAGTAGTCTGAAGGAAACAGGAAGAAAAAATTGAGAAGCAGTGCAATGTGTATGTTTTCACAACCAATCTGCATCAGATTCATTCTGATTAATTCATTCTGTTAGCCATTTGGAAGTGTTTGAATAGAAAGGCAGCATGTAAGTTTACTACAAGGAAGGAGGGGAAGGAGGAAGGAAAGGTCATGGCGGTCAGCCTCAGCGGAATGACTGGCACCAGAGGGGCTTTATTTAGTGAAATCCAACTTCCAGTGGCTATTAAAAGCATCCAGGATCTTTCCTTGAATTACTAGCACTCCCTCATTCAGGTTTGGACATCACAGCCAGAATTTCGTAGCTGAAACCAAAGCCTGTTTGCTGGTGTAGAAACAAATCCATTTAGTCAGATGAATGGCAAGGATTTCTAATGTGTTTTGACAGGATTATTATCTCTAATGACAGGAATAAAGTACCATGTTAAAAGCATGTTAAAACAGCAGGCACCACAAATCAATTAATGGGAAATAAAATATAGCACAGGTGTTTTAAAAAGAAAAAGAACAAAGACTCCTGCATAATATATGTCAGGAGATGGTTTAACTATCAGGTTTCAGTTGAAGAGGACAAAGAGAAATATTTATTTTTCAGGAATCTATTGTCCAGGCAAGAGAGAAAATGAATATGCCAGAGAAAGGCCTGAGGATTAAATTAAACCACACAGTCCTAAATGTTTATTCAGAAGAGCTTGACTAATTTTAAAATTAGTGGGGCTTCAACTCAGGTAAGTGGTCTTAAGGTTCCAACCGAAATGCCAAATTTCATTGCCAATGTGAAGTCCTTGGTGCTCTCTGAGCTTGGTTGTTTGCTTGCAGATGTTCCATTACCCTACTAGGTAACATAATCAGTTATGTTAGATAAAGATAAAGATAAAGATAAAGGCTAAAAGATATGACGCCGGAAGATGAGCCCCTCAGGTCGGAAGGTGTCCCAAATGCTACTGGGGAAGAGCGGAGGGCAATTCCGAGTAGCTCCAGAAAGAGTGAAATGGCTGGGCCAAAGCCAAAAGGACGCTCAGTTGTGGATGTGTCTGGAAGTGGAAGGAAAGTCCGATGCTGTAAAGAACAATATTGCATAGGAACCTGGAATGTAAGATCTATGAATCAAGGTAAGCTGGATGTGGTCAAACATGAGATGACAAGATTGAACATCGACATCTTGGGAATCGGCGAACTAAAATGGACAGGAATGGGCGAATTTAATTCAGGAGACCATTATATATACTACTGTGGGCAAGAATCCCTTAGAAGAAATGGAGTAGCTCTCATAGTCAATAAAAGAGTGGGAAAGGCAGTACTGGGGTACAACCTCAAAAACGACAGGATGCTTTCAGTTCGAATCCAAGGCAAACCATTCAACATCACAGTGATCCAAGTCTATGCCCCAACCACTGATGCCCAAGAAGCTGAAGTTGACAGGTTCTATGAAGACCTACAACACCTTCTAGAACTAACACCAAAAAAAGATGTCCTTTTCATCATAGGGGACTGGAATGCTAAAGTAGGAAGTCAAAAAATAACCGGAATAACAGGCAAGTTCGGCCTCGGAGTACAAAATGAAGCATGGCAAAGGCTAATAGAGTTTTGTCAAGAGAACACACTGGTCATAGCAAACACTCTTTTCCAACAACACAAGAGACGACTCTACACATGGACATCACCAGATGGTCAATACCGAAATCAGATTGATTATATACTTTGCAGCCAAAGATGGAGAAGCTCTATACAATCAGCAAAAACAAGTCCTGGAGCTGACTGTGGCTCAGATCATGAGCTTCTTATCGCAAAATTTAGGCTTAAATTGAAGAACGTAGAGAAAACCACTAGACTCAGGTATGACCTAAATCATATCCCTTATGAATATACAGTGGAGGTGAGGAATAGATTTAAAGGATTAGATCTGGTAGACAGAGTGCCTGAAGAACTATGGATGGAGGTTCGTAACATTGTACAGGAGGCAGCAACTAAAACCATCCCAAAGAAAAAGAAATGCAAGAAAGCAAAGTGGCTGACTGATGAGGCTTTACAAATAGCTGAGGAAAGAAGGGAAGCAAAAGGCAAGGGAGAAAGGGAAAGATATAAACAACTGAATGCAGAATTCCAGAGAATAGCAAGGAGAGATAAGAAGGCCTTCTTAAATGAACAATGCAAAGAAATCGAGGAAAACAATAGAATGGGGAAGACTAGAGATCTCTTCAAGAAAATCGGAGATATCAAGGGAACGTTTTGTGCAAAGATGGGCATGATAAAGGACAAAAAAGGCAGGGACCTAACAGAAGCAGAAGAGATTAAGAAGAGGTGGCAAGAATACACAGAAGAACTATACAAGAAAGATCTTAATATCCCTGATAAATACGATGGTGTGGTCACTGAGCTTGAGCCGGACATCCTAGAGAGTGAAGTCAAGTGGGCCTTAGGAAGCATTACTAACAACAAAGCTAGCAGAGAAGACAGTATCCCAGCTGAGCTATTTAAAATCCTAAAAGATGATGCTGTTAAAGTGCTGCAGTCAATATGCCAACAAATTTGGAAAACTCAACAGTGGCCACAGGATTGGAAAAGGTCAGTTTACGTTCCAATTCCAAAGAAAGGCAATGCCAAAGAATGTTCAAACTACCGTACAATTGCGCTCATTTCACGTGCTAGCAAGGTTATGCTCAAAATCCTACAAGCTCGGCTTCAGCAGTATGTGAACCGAGAACTACCAGAAGTGCAAGCTGGGTTTCGAAGAGGCAGAGGAACTAGAGATCAGATTGCCAACATTCGCTGGATCATGGAAAAAGCAAGAGAGTTCCAGAAAAACATCATCTTCTGCTTCATTGACTACGCTAAAGCCTTTGATTGTGTGGATCACAACAAACTGGCAAAGTCTTAAAGAGATGGTAGTACCAGACCACCTTACCTGTCTCCTGAGAAACCTGTATGCGGGTCAAGAAGCAACAGTTAGAACCGGACATGGAACAACCGACTGGTTCAAAATTGGGAAAGGAGTACGACAAGGCTGTATATTATCACCCTGCTTATTTAACTTATATGCAGAGTACATCATGAGAAATGCCAGGCTGGATGAATCACAAGCCGGAGTTAAGATTGCCGGGAGAAATATCAACAACCTCAGATATGCAGACGATACCACCCTAATGGCAGAAAGTGAAGAGGAACTAAAGAGCCTCTTGATGAGGGTGAAAGGAGAGAGTGCAAAATCTGGCTTGAAACTCAACATTAAAAAAACCCAGATCATGGCATCTGGTCCCATCACTTCCTGGCAAATAGAAGGGGAAGAAATGGAAGCAGTGACAGATTTTATTTTCTTGGGCTCCAAGATCACCGCAGACGGTGACTGCAGCCATGAAATTAAAAGACACTTGCTCCTTGGGAGGAAAGCTATGGCAAACCTAGACAGCATATTAAAAAGCAGAGACATCACCTTGCCGACAAAGGTCCGTATAGTTAAAGCTATGGTTTTTCCAGTAGTAATGTATGGCTGTGAGAGTTGGACTATAAGGAAGGCTGAGCGCCGAAGAATTTATGCTTTCGAACTGTGGTGCTGGAGAAGACTCTTGAGAGTCCCTTGGACTGCAAGGAGGTCAAACCAGTCAATCCTAAAGGAAATCAACCCTGACTGCTCATTGGAAGGACAGATGCTGAAGCTGAAGCTCAAATACTTTGGCCACCTAATGCAAAGAGAGGACTCACTGGAAAAGACCCTGATGCTGGGAAAGACTGAAGGCAAAAGGAGAAGGGGACGGCAGAGGATGAGATGGTTAGATAGCATCACCGATGTAATGAACATGAATTTTAGTAAACTCCGAGAGACAGTGGAGGACAGGAAGGCCTGGCGTGCTATGGTCCATGAGGTCACGAAGAGTCGCACACAACTAAACGACTGAACAACAAAAAACATAATCAGTGCATCCAACAAGGTAACATCTCCACAACCAAGGGAATGGTCAAGGGCAGCTGAGCCCACAGCAGTAATGTGGGCAGGGCAAGCAGCTCAGGAAGGACCCTCCCTAGTTTCTTGGGCTGTAAAGGAGACGGGGAGAAACGTAGTTTCAGACTTGCAAGATTCTATTAATGTAATGCTAATGTAGCTGTGTTTCCTGTCTGGTGTACCTTGAAAGGCTGACATACCTCGATCACCACTTGTTTGGACTTCTGCAATGTGCTGTATGTGGGGCTGCCTTTAGAGACAACCTGGAAACTGCAGCTTGTAGAAAATGTGGCAGCAAGATGATTGATAGAACAGCCCCACCAGTACAGAATAACACAATACCAAAGTCATTGCAGTAGTTGTCAGTATGCTTCTGGACCCAATTCAAAGGGCTGGTCATTACTTTAAAGCCCTAAACAATGCAGCACCAGGATACATCAGGCAACACCTTGCTAGAATCAAATCTGCCTGTCTGGCCCTGTCATCAAGAGAGAGCCTGTTGCCAGTTCTCTTCCCCCGTAAGGTTCATGGGTAGTAGGTAAGACAGCAGACCTTCTCTGTAATAGCCCAACCACAGGGCATACTCTCCCCCTAAAACTGTGCACAGCCCCCACCTTGCTGCAGTTCTGTAAACAGGTTAAAGCTGTGTTATTCCAATGCACTTTCAGTTCCAGCTATTATATCTAACTGTAGGTGCCTATCTGGAGTTTTATTGAAGTTTTATCTTTGCTTTCTGGACTTATTTTTTGTTTCTGATTTAGTTATTTATTATAATGCTTTTTGTTTTATGGCTGTTGTGGGTCTTCCGGGCTGTGTGGCCGTGTTCTGGAAGTTGTGGTTCCTAACATTTCACCAGCATCTGTGGCCGGCATCTTCAGAGGGCAGGAGCACAGACAGAAGCAATCTTCTCTGTGCCCAGATTGCTTCTGTCTGTGCTCCTGCCCTCTGAAGATGCCGGCCACAGATGCTGGCGAAACGTTAGGAACCACAACTTCCAGAACACGGCCACACAGCCCAGAAGACCCACAACAGCTATCGAACTCCGGCCGTGTAAGCCTTCGACAATGCTTTTTGTTTTGTTTTTATTTGAGACTGTATGCTGTCCAGAGTTCTTTGGGGTTGAGGTGGGTTATAAGTGTAAGAATTCTGAAATGCTAATAACAGAAATCCACACAGCTTTTAATTAGTTTACAGCAGAGTAGAAGCATCCAGCACCTTGCACAAGGCTTAATCAGTTCCAAACACAAAATAAACACACTTCACATGTTGATGTAAAGTTACATAAAAATAGCTTACAGTTTATTGTAGATCAGTTCCATGGTAGAAATGGTCCATGCGTGTGAGCGATAGGTTCTGACCAAATCCACAGTCTTCTTAATGTGGCCTTGCTGAATGCAGGTATGAGCCACGAGGACAGCCATGGCTGACCATCCTCCCCGGTGGAGATTCAAACAAAAAAGGAGAAAGAAATGAAGGAAAGGAACAGGAAATCGGGATTTAAGCCCCTCCCACACAAAGCAGTAAGATTAGGTTGCAGCAGAGCTGCCCCTTCTTCAAGCTTGTGTGAGATGTGCTTGGTTGAAACCCGATATCTCTAACAATAAGTACTGCAAAATAAATAAATAAATAATTCTTGCCCCCAGCCTTTGGGGGACCGCAGTCCCCCTGTGGTGATGGAAGATACTTGATAACTTTCAGACATAGAAGTCTTCCAGTTTTATTGTGGCAAGCAAACGAATAAATAAATATTTTAAAATTTCTCAGTTTTAATTTCTAATACAGTAAGTATCAATAGATATAACCCACATAAACGTATGGACCATGGTGGTTCAGTGGTTAAGACGCTGAGTCAGAAGCCATTAAGGCTGAGAGCTTGGCAGTTCGAAACCCGAGAGTGTGAGCCGCGTGCCGGAGTGAGCTACCGGCAATCAGTAAAAAATCAGTCCCAGCTCCTGCCAACCTAGCAGTTCAAAAGCATGCAAATGTGATTAGATAAATCAGGTACCACTCCGGTGGGAAAAATCACAGGGACATGAAAGGAGCCTCCTTGGGCGTCTCCCGGGCAACGGTGATGTCACCGGCAAATCCTTTCACTACAGAAGTGCTTTGGTGTTTCTGACACGGAAAAAAAAACACCAGATAAACCAAATCTCTTTGGGGTCCCCAATAATTTTTAAGACTCTGAAGGGGTCCTGAGACCAAAATGTTTGAGAACCTCTGCTCTATATCAACAATACAATTGTCATAGAAAGAGTGGGCTATTTCTGGAAGTGAATTGCTTGTGGTGTTATTTAAGAACAGCTTTAGCCTGCAGCCCCCTGAAACCCCCTTCTCTTCTTTCAACCTAATCCTCTTTCAGGTTTTTCCGTTTTAAATAAACCAAGGGTTTATTTAAATTATTAATGTGTGTTTTTATGCATTGTGACAGGGTAGGTTGCAGCTCCACCAAGTTAAAGTGCTTTTGGGGAACTTCAGCCTGCTTTATACTTTGAGTTTACCATCAAAGTTAATTTTTGTGTTTTCAGCCCACAATTCAATCACTTTTTTCTTGTAAATTGTACAGTACTTACCAAAGGCCTTCCATATTTCTCCATGTAAACAGTAAGGTACAATTTGCACCTGACATAAAAGTAAATTTCAAAAAGTTTATCCCCGCTGTTTCACAATAGGTAAAACTCTGGATATTGTTGGAGAAAAATCTGTAAGAGAGACATTCTGAATTTATTTATATCCCATTTACAACCTACATTTTCCGTTCCCTTCTCACTTCCCCTTGAGGGACAAGATGAGTTCGTTTTCTCAGTCAGTGAGACACAAAATTCTTCAGTTTCCAAAATTTATTTTGGGTTTGCAAAACCAGGCCAAGCACACGTGGACATGTTTGGTAACACTCCATGGGCAAGACCTCAAAACAGAGAAAATAAGATGTATTTATAACTGAGCAACAAGGAACTACAGGAGAATAACAAGATTGGTTACAAATTGATCATAAAAATGCAAAAAGTTTAAAATAGATTCTGTATGCTGCATCACACCTATAAATGTCAAACTACAACTTCAGCTGACTCTAGCCATCTGACCAATGTCCTTTTAAAGCTGAACTGCTAATGCAGAGGTGAAGCTATCCTAAAAGCTTGCTCATTAATCGGTTTATACTTAAAATTCTGGCTATGCTCAGGAGCCTTATGCTAAAAAATTTATTAATATAAAAAATGCTTAAATTTTTCCACAGTATCAACACCTTTTCTATAGGAAACCTCAGTTAACACACGTCTATAATCAGTGTTGCCCCTGTTGTTTTTCAAACCACCTATTGCAAAAAATGCAAATACATTAAGAACCAGAGATTCAGGCTTTCTATGAGTGCAATAGAATTTTTCATCATACAGTTTTCTAATCAAAGCAGAACAGTCCAGTGACTAAATGCACAACCACAGCTTTACATCAGGGGAACAAATGTGCCTTCAGCTGCTCTTCAGCTCTTACTATTTTTTTCCTTCCAAAATGTATTTGCTACAATGCTGCTTCCATTATTTCTGGGTGGGTTGTTTTAAAAAATTATGTCAGCAGTGTCTGACTTGCCAATATGTACCACAGAAAATGTTGATTTATGGTGCTTGAAGTAGGTAAGGCTTTCTTTTGTTTTTTCCCTGAATGAACATTTATATTTGGGGGCATTTTTTATTTTTCTTAGCAAATTGCTCAGATGAACTGCACCCAGAGAGATTTTTGGTCATTGCATTCAAACTAAAACATGCATTTTGAAAATTAAAGTAAGTTATATCACTGTCCTCAGTTCTATGCATTCTTAAAGGAAGAATTTAAATTTTAAAATCATTGTATTGTCGAAGGCTTTCACGGCCAGAGTTCGATGGTTGTTGTGGGTCTTCCGGGCTGTGTGGCCGTGTTCTGGAAATTGTGGTTCCTAACGTTTCGCCAGCATTGAAATAGCATTTCAATGGGAGAATGAGTTCTACGAACAGATGGATGGCGTTGCCATGGGAAGCCCCCTGAGCCCAGTCATAACAAACTTTTACATGGAACATTTTGAAAAACAGGCTTTGGAATCGGCTCCCATTACACCAACAGTCTGGTTCCGGTTCGTGGATGACACCTTCACAATTTGGAGTCATACTGAAGAAGAGTGAAATTTCTGGACCACCTAAACGGCATCCACCCCAATATACATTTCACTATGGAAAAAGAAACTGACGGCAAACTTCCATTTTTAGATATGCTGGTCATACACAAACTGGACCTCAAACTAGGACACAAAGTATACAGAAAACCCACCCATACAGACCGGTATCTGCACAAAAATTCAAATCACCACCCACGACAAAAGAGAGGCATGATCAAAACCTTGGTGGATCGTGCTAATCGAAACTGTGAAACCAAATTTCTCAACAATGAACTTAACCATCTGAATTGGGTCCTACAGGCAAATGGCTATTCCAAGAATGAAATAAAAAGAGCCATCAAACCAAGAAAACAATATCCAACTGAAGAAAAACAGCCCACCACAAACAAAGTATTCCTGCCCTACACCAAAGGAGTCACTGACCACATGGGAAAACTGATGGAAAAACACAAAATTCAAACAGTTTTCAGACCCACCAGAAAAATACAACAAATGCTAAAATCAGCAAAAGACAAAAGGGACCCCTGCACCGCTGCAGGAGTATACCGTATACCATGCAACTGCGGACAAGTATACATCGGAACCACAAAACGAAGCATTCACACCAGGATAAAAGAACACGAAAGACACTGCAGACTACAACAACCAGAAAAACTTTCAGTAGCTGAACATGCTCTCAAGCAAATGGGACACAAAATCCTATTTGAAAACACAGAAATACTGGACAACACCAAAAGCCACTATACCAGATTATACAGAGAAGCCATTGAAATTCACAAACACCAGCACAGTTACAATAAAAAAGAAGAAAGTCTAAAAATTAGCAGAACCTGGCTACCAGTCCTGAAAAACACAGCCTGCAAAAGGTCAACGAACTCAACTCAACTACCAGGACATGGGAATACTTCTAACAATGAACATGCTAATCATGCTCAGCAGCCACTCGTTAACATTTCAACACAACAAAAAACCCCACCTAATCTCCTATAACTTAGCTCTATAAATAGAAAACAAACATTGCCAAACATTGCCATTCTAACTGAGCACAGAAAGAGCGCTTCTGTCTGTGCTCCTGCCCTCTGAAGATGCTGGCCACAGATGCTGGCAAAACGTTAGGAACCACAACTTCCAGAACACGGCCACACAGCCCGGAAGACCCACAACAACCATTTAAAATCATTTTTTGCCCAGATGGATCCCTGCAGCTTATATTACTTTCTGCATTATCCTTCTTACTACAGCTCTCAGTAGTAAATACCAAATTCCAAAGGCTACTTACCATAATTTGTACAGGCACAAATTATTGCATGCTAGTCAATATTTCTGTACGAATTCAAAGAAAAAAATTACGAAATCAGTTCCACTGGAGCTTTTTCTAAATAGGAATAAAATGAATGGAAGTCTCAGGAGGCTGCAATTTGTATAAATCCCATTCATTCGAATACGGCTTATGCAGGAGAAGTTTATTTATTTATTTATTAAATTTCTATGACCGCCCATCTCCCCCTCAAGGAGGGACTCGGCGGTTCACAGCCACAACAACACCATTAAAATACAATAACACAATAAAAATATAAATACAATAAACATAATAAAAACCAAGTGGTAGGTGGTTCAAGCAGTGAAGCTAAGCATATTTAAAATATTTGAGGCAGCTCTAAGAAATCAGCCATCCCCAAGCTTGACCACTTTCCCTCTTGCCCCAGGTGAGATCACAGAGCCAAGTTTTTAATTTTTTCCTGAACTCCAGGAGTGAAGGGGTCTGTCTTATCTCTGGGGGAAGGATGTTCCATAGGGCAGGTGCCGCTGCAGAGAAGGCCCGCCTCCGAGACCCCGCTAGATGGAATTCTTTCATAGAGGGGGTCCGCAGCATGTCCTCTCTGCAAGATCGGGTAGGACGGGATGATGTAATGGGGATGAGGCGGTCCCTCAGTTACGATTGTTACCATCTCTCCTGCTAGTTATTATATAGGAGACTTTAGGTAATAATGGTACTATTTATATTACCTAATATTTGCCTAATTACCTAATATTTAATAATTACCCAATATTTAATGTTTATTCAATATTTATTTAAATAATATAATATTTACCTAAATATTAACTTTTAGGTAATAATGAACATATATGTACCAATAAAATCTCAAGTTAATGGACCATTCAAAATAAGGGGATGTTTATTAAATCTGTAGATTCATTAAATCTGGCTTAGCAGCTTTTGCATCCATTTACATCATTTTGTAATTATGTAATTAACATAAATGGCATCATTTGCAATAATATTTTGATTTAACAGGATGGGGGTAAAATCAGAACAAAAAAAGGTCTGTTGTATCCAAAGTCGTCTGAACCAAGGGTTTATTTAAATTATTGATGTGTGTGTTATTTAGTTATAAAATCTACATTGTTTCTATCCTCCTTCCTGCCCACATCTGACATGCATGCCACCAAAAAATCAGAGTGCAAATACTTGTTACTACTGCACTTTTATTAGAAAGACATGAAGTTAGTATTTGAAAGGGCTCCTCTGTAATAAAGCAGCTTTCAGTAATTCCAAAGACTTTCTGTTCCCGATTGTGTTCTTAAATTGTGTGCAAAATCATTTCCTGGCCTAACCAAGTGAATGGATGACTAACAAGCACTGGGCTCCAGAATCAGTCAGTCAGTCCAGAAAGCAGACTAGATCTTTTTTCCATACCCATCTCCCATTCTACTATAGGAAACTTGAATGAAAGAGAAACCAGGCAGTATCAAGACAACATGACCACCTGATGGCATTTCTATGATTCCTGCATCTTGTGCTGCTTTTGCCCATTCAACCTCAAGTAGTTATACTGTCTGCCTGTCTTTAACCGTTCAGTCGTGTCCGACTCTTGGCGATTTTATGGACGAGAGCTCTCCATGCTGCCCTATCAAGCACGGCTTCTTTCAATTGCTGGATGTTCATCTTGGTATCTGTTTTGATGGTGTCAAGCCAGCATATTCTTGGCCTGCCCCTTCTTCTTGTTCCACTAACAATTCCTAGCATCATCGACTTCTCTAGTGAATTTGCACGGATGACATGGCCAAAGTAAGTCATCCGTAGTCTTACAATTTTGGCTTCTAGTGATGTATCTAGTTTTATACGGTCCAGCACTTCTCTGTTGGTTACTCTGGCTGTCCATGGTAAACGTAACAATTTACGCCAGCACCACAATTCAAATGCGTCAATTCTTCTTTGGTTATCCATTCTTCATTCAGTCATTCATTCTTCGGTCATCCGGTAGTTATACAGGCACAATGAATGGGAAGCACCAAAATGATTTCCTGAAATTTTGCTCACCCAAGGTAAGCCTCCTACTTGCACTGCTGCTGTCTGGCCAGAAACGGATATTTTCCTGGGGCATGTGTGTTTAGAATGGTATACAATATATAGTCCACCTTCTTTTTCTAAAGCTCTGAAACCAGAGAGATGGATGTTATTGAGGGCTTAAGCAAAGGAGGATGGACAGCATATACCATTCTAAATATAGACTCTATGCATCCCTCCCTGCAACATTGATGGGCAGCAAGGTTTGGATAGCTCCTAAAGCTAATGCACTGTATATACCAGTGTTTCTGAACCTTGGCAACTTCAAGCTGTGTGGACTTCAACTCCCAGAATTCCCCAGCCAGCCAACTCCCAGTCAATTCTGGGAGTTGAAGTCCACACAGCTTGAAGTTGCCAAGATTCAGAAACACTGGTATATAGTCATCTTAATTACAATGGTCCACAAGTTCAACTCCTGGTAGAGGATATGAACCCCATAGAAAAGATCTCTGGCTATGTACGTCTGATAAGTCCTGAATAGGACAAAACTGGCCGTGCATTGTCCCCTGGGGCATTTGGTTGCTCTAGTTTATGATTCACTGTATTGGCTGATTCCAGGAATGGATTAATTCAATAACCAAGGTAAATATGTGGCCTCTAAGTATTAAATAGGGGCGTGGTGGCTCAGCGGGTAAGACGCCAAGCTTGTTGATCAGAAGATCGCAAGTTCGGAGGTTCGAATCCCTAGCCCTGCGTGCCGAGTGAGCTCCCACACTAGTTCCAGCTCTTGCCAACCTAGCAATTCAAAAGCATGTAAATGCAAGTAGATGAATAGGTACCACTTTGGTGGGTAGGTAACAGCATTCCGCGCGCGTCATGCGGCCCCATGACCATGGAAGCGTCTTTGGACAATGCTGGCTCTTCGGCTAACAAACGGAGATGAGTATCGGCCCCTAGAGTCGGACATGACTGCACAAATGTGCGGGGGGAACTTTAACCTTAAAAGTATTAAATGTATTGGAGTGTCAATCACCTGTAAACTGGATTGAAAAGATAATGCATGGACTTGTATACCACTGGTTCATTGGAACGTATAGCTGTTTCAGAATGAGTTTGGTGCACTTTTGAAAAAAATAATTACACATCTGGAAACAACTTAGAAGAGGCAGGTACCTTTTCTCTCACCTCTTCCTCTTCAGCCTATTTTCCTCTCCAGTCCCTCATGGTACCATATTGTTATGGAGCTGGGAGCTGAGGGGGTAGACAGCATATTCCAGGCTGTTAAGCCTTCCCACAACTTAGAGCAGGGCTTTCCAAAGTGCTGCCGCTGGCGACACACCAGTGGCAGCGGCGGCGTGCGCGCGCACTGCGATGGCGCGGGGGGGGCATGCGGCGGCGCGGGGCGTGCAGCGGCACGCGCGTGCATCGCGGCCGCCACGCACGCGCCGCCGCTTCCGGGTGGTGTGGCGACACACCACGCTGTGTGTGGCGACACACTTTTGTGTCGCGACACAGTTTGGAAAGCTCTGGCTTAGAGAATGGGGGGGGGCTGAGGAAGAAAGGTTAGCTCCGCCCTAGATTCACAAGAGTGTTTTCCCCCTTAGATCAGTTTAGGAACCTTTAGTCTGGCAAGATTCTGTGTATGGTCGAAACAATAAAGATACTAGAGTTGAACTTGACTCAGCACTGTTTCTTCGCCATTTCTCTGACACATACTGTATCTTGGTTAGCCATGTTGACAAGCAAATGAGCACCAACAAAGACTGACATTTCCATATACAGTATATCCTGAGTTCAAGTATCAGGTATGTGACCAAAAAGATACTTGTTCTTGCCAAGTGTATCCTTCCTGGAGCCTAGAGTCTAAAGAAGATGGATGAAAAAAAGAGCCTAGAAGTCAGAGATCATAGTTGTAGTGATGTATTGTTGATGGGACTTTTCATCCTTCCGCTGAATAAGCAGTTATCAATGGGGAAACTGAAAGTTCCCATCTTTTGTGTGCAGTTCTGCTGCCTCAGCATGAAAGCAGAGGCTTACAGAGGTACAAAATAAAAAGCATATTCCTGTAATAGAACTCTGGGATTCTGCAGTTACTTCGTTTGTTTAAGCTTCTTCAGTTTTTCGCACTGAAGATGTTGCCTAGTCTGGCAATGAAACGTCTGCAAGAAAACAACAAGGCTCAGAGAACACCAAGGACTCCACAAAGCTTCTTCATTCCAGGACAGACAATGGCTGGGTGAAACTAGTAATCATTAGTTTGGAAAACCGCTGTGAACCCAAACAAGCTGCCCTCAAATCACTGCAGCTTCATTGGTTCAGTGTTGTCCTGTGTCTTCAGATCCAATTCATGAGATTTGTTTTTGTAATAAAGCAGAGTTGCCATACTTTCTATTTCAGCATGGAGAGGCCAACTACTTCTTGTTTTAAATCTCCTAGATTTGTTTTAGGATAATTGGTTGTGAAGTTCTTCATTAGGAATAATTGCAGACTAGTTAATCGCGTTTTGATTAGCTTCAGGCAACACAACCAAAGCCCTTTGGAAATGTTTTGAGTGTGCAGGATGGAATCAAAGATAGAAAATTGTCTTCTTCTGGAGGTGATTTTTAAATAAACGATTTATCCCCATTGGAAGGAATGGGACATATTTCCTCTGGGTTGGAGGCATGTTGAGGAGCCGGGCCTGGAGTCTTCAACCTGTCTTCACAGCCTCCTCCCCACACATGCTGAGGGTTTGTCAGGTTCACTTTTCCCATGTCAAAAAGAACTAGCCTTAATATCAGTTTCTGGTTCCACAAAGGCAGGGAAGCTTAATTACTGATTTGCATTTATTTAACACTGAAACAGGATATTTCTCTATTTAAAAAAATGAGGACAAACAACAGTGGTCAGGGAACTCTAACAAGGAATGAAAAGGAAAGCTTTCTTCCAGTGGAAACTTTTAACTATCGGATGGAGCCTTTGTTGAACCATGCTACATCTCAACATCAAAAAAATGTTCCGTGAAAAAGTGGAACATCTTGTATTCATTTCCAGTGAAGTGTGGAAAAGCAGAACCCACCCCAAAAGGATTTGCTGGGAATGTGTCCTTTGGGTTGTCATGTCATGTCATGTCTCACGCACCTGGAAAGTGATGGCAGGCTTACCTATTTGTCAGACCACCAGGTAAACCAGACAGGAAACACGACAAAATGAGCTAATTCTACTTTATTTTAAGGCTACATTAACAGAATCTTGCAAGTCTGAAAGTACAAATTCCCGCCGTCTCTTTTTACAACCTGATAAGTTAGGGAGGATACTTTCTAAGTTTCTTTCTGTGCCCATTATGCAGCTGCGGGCTCCTCCCCCTTTTATCTGATTATTCCCTAGGCAGCATCTCTTCCCCTCGCCTCCCAAGGTCATTCCCACATGCCATTACATTACTAGAAAAGGTGGCCAGTGCAGCTCTGGAATATTCTCCCTTCAGAGATCAGAATGTCCCCAACCCTGTTGGCCTTCTGTAAGGCCATGAAGACCTGGTTATGTGCCTCAGCCTGGGCCCCCGAGTGTGTTAAGGGCCCATTTCTTGGCTATATTAACATCCATGTGTTACTTGGCAACCATATATATTTATTTTGTACTTTTGTTTTAATTATTTTAACTGTTCTATAGTTTTTATGTAAGTCACCCAGAGATACTTGTTGAGATGGGCGGCTATAGAAATTAAATAAATAAATGTGTGTGTGTGAGAGAGATTGATTGATTGTGAAGATCACTGGTTGCTGCTGTCTCAATTAGATCAAGTTCTCCTGTACAGTGAACTGTGCCGGACTCATTTTTCCCCTTTTTCTCTCCCTCCCCCAGCAAAGAGATTGCCTAAACAAGCTACCTCTTCCTGAGATGCTTTTTTCTGCAGTGCAGCACTTCCCTAAAAGGTGCTAACTGCAAGTTAACAAGCTCAGCTCTCCTTACCTTAATTAGCTGACTAGAACCCTCTGGCTGGCTATTGCTGCTGCCTGAAACTGACCAGACCTTAATCAGTTTAACACTGAGGGCTTTTGTTGCCAGGCACATGAAATTTGGTCAGAAATGTACACACTGGTTAGAAAATGAATTTTTTATTACTGTTTATTACCTTTGCATTTGTGAATGGTCGCTGAGGAGTGGCTGTATGCACAGGGTTACTCACGCCACTGAATGTATTTGTGAGATTGCTTTTGCTCAAGGAGTAGCCCCATTAGATGTATCACAGTGTTTACGGGGAGACAACTCACTAAATTTAACTGAGAATGAATTTGAACTGCTTCTGAATTCCTCCTTTGAACTTTGGAGGTGGAATGATAATGCTGATTTTAAAAAATAAAATTGAGTATTTTTAATGACATAAAAGTATACCGCAGAGTCTGAGATGGGATTTTGTGAAGAACGTAAAATAACTAGATTATCTCAGGACACAAAACAATATTGAATGCTATAAAGTAGTGACAAATAATAGATATAATGTAACCCACAAGGCACATTTTTGGCAGATCCAATTACCAAAGAGTATTTGGCTGAGATATCAGAAATACAATTCATAAAACAATTCATATCTTTATAAACTTAGTTCTTTTAGATTCTTCTCAATATATAAATGATTTCAAATATGATTGGTATGTAAAATTAATACTTCAGCAAACCTTGAAAATTTGAAAGCATTGTGTAATAAATAATAATAATAATAATATCAATGTTAATATCAGTATTATATAATGATGAGGTAATATCAATATTACATGATGAGGATGATGTTGTTGTTGTTGTTTATTCGTTCAGTCATTTCCGACTCTTCGTGACTTCATGGACCAGTCCACACCAGAGCCCTCTGTCGGCCGTCACCATCCCCAGCTCCCCAATGGTTGAGTCCGTCACCTCCAGAATACCATCCATCCATCTTGCCCTTGGTCGGCCCCTCTTCCTTTTGCCTTCCACTTTCCCTAGCATCAGCATCTTCTCCAGGGTATCCTGTCTTCTCATTATGTGGCCAAAGTACTTCAGTTTTGCCTTTAATATCATTCCCTCAAGTGATGATAACAACAACAAAAAACAACAACGGAAGCTTGGGGGGGGGGGGGAGGAACCCATGGTTCACCAATTCTTTTTGAATTCTTTATACCGAACCAAAGGGAGACTTTTTCTTTTCAAAAAAAGAAAAACATCAGCTCTACTGGAAAAATAACCTCCATTTATGATTTGCTATGGTTTAGCAAAGACATATTTCAAAATACAAAACAAACATAATAGCTTTTACACATTTAATGGCGTTAGAATCACTAAATACCTCTAGAGCTTCCTACGTTGGTCAATACAAGATATGTATGACTTACAAGCTATAGTAATTCAAATCTTTATAAATGACCTTAATACATTAGTTTGAAATTATAGTCATATATGTTCATTTTTTGCTTTCCCTTTGTTCCCCTTGCCAATAAGAATCTCAGAAGAGAAAGGTGAGTGTGACCTTTATAATCCTTGCTCATCTCAGCACTCCATGTCTTTTCAGCCAGGGCTTCTCTGCAAACAAAGCAGCAATTTGCTCTGGCTGGAAACGATAAATAGTATTTACTATATTGACAAGTTTACACAGCCACTGGTTTGATATCATGGTTGCTGGTTAGTATTCAGCATGCATGAGAGATTATTTACTAGGAAAACTTTTCCACTGGCAATTAAGCTGGCTGAAACACAAATATAAACCTATGCTTAGAACTGTAGCTTCTGCTCTGTAAGCACTGAATCATTTTTCCAATGAGTAGGAAATAATTGAAGTCATTTCTGTATGTACATTAAAAAAACTGCAATCCTATGCATGTTGCCTGGGTGTAGGCTCTATTAAGCATAGTGGGACATTTCTAAGTGAACATATGCCACTGCTCCATGTTTAAAGATCCTTGCACATTTAGAAGAGTTATCCTTTCTAAAACCATGGCATTTTCTTCTGAGTAAATGTATATGCTTAATTATCAAACATCCTACAGGAATGCATGGAACTACAATATCTATATATGTCCTGGAACATGTAAGGAGAAATCTGAAACAGTTTCATATTGCTGCTGCTGCTGTAATGGGCAGGATGAAAGAGAACAAGCTGAAACTGAATTCAGAGAAAGTGGAAGTGGAAGTGCTGTTGGTTAATAGGAAACTGGAGGTTCAGCCTGTTTGAGATGGAGTTACACTTAGAGGCTCATCATCTGGAACTTCTCATCAATTCTCAGCTGTCTTTGGATTTTCATAGCAAGGACCACTTTTGTACAATTACAGATAGTGTGCCAGTTGCAACCATTTCTGCTCAGATTTAGTGATAATTATCCATGCCTTGGTTACATTTTGTGTTGACTGTTGCAATGTACTCTAAATGGGACTACCTTTGAAACAAGTCTGAAAATTGCAACTAGTGTGAAATGTAGCAGCGACTTTAACTGGTGCAAACTACAGGGATTATATGATGCCACATTGAAAGATCTGCACGGACAGTTGCTTAATAGGTACAATTTAAAAAATATTTTTTAATCCATTCAATAATGTCCAATTCTCAGAGACTGCCTAGACAAGTCCCTGCAGTTTTCTTGGCAAGGTTTTTCAGAAGTGTCTATGAAGGTTCTCAGTCATCCAGGTGGAATTGTCTGTAGCTTGAATCATGTCAACTGGATTTCTATTTTCTCAGTGGAAACGTTTCGCTCCTTATCCAAGGAGCTTCTTCAGTCTGAGCAAAGTTAGTAAGGGAATCCTAAATATAAATTATATAAATAAATAAACATATTTAGGATTCCCTTACTAACTTTGCTCAGACTGAAGAAGCTCCTTGGATAAGGAGCAAAACGTTTCCACTGAGAAAATAGAAATCCAGTTGACATGATTCAAGCTACAGATTTTTCAGAAGTGGTTTGCCATTACTGACCTTTAAAACCATAAATGGCTTAAGACTATCTAAGAGCCAGTTTGGTCTAGTGGTTAAGGCAACAGGGCTAGAAACCCGGAGACCGTGTGTTCTAGTCCCGCCTTAGGCATGAAAGCCGGCTGGGTGACCTTGGGCCAGTCACTCTCTCTCAGCCCACTCACCTCACAGGTGGTTGTTGTGGGGAAAAGAGGAAGAGGAAGGAGTATTAGGTATGTTCGCCGCCTTGAGTTATTTATAAAAATAATAAAGGCGGGATAGAAAACAAACAAACAAATAAAAGCCTTTCTCTTTATAAAGCTCCTTGGGCATGCCAGTTTGCTAGAGGCCTTTCTGAAGATGTCCCATTTGTTAAAGGCCTATATTTCTGGGATGTAGGGGATGATCATCTGCATTCTTTCCAGGCTGTGGAATGTACTCTTCTGTGTTCTGCCCCCTCTCTCTTTATTTAGAAGAACAGCTATGACATGTCTCTTTTACTAGGCTTTTATTAATGAATGAATGATTGCACTGGTTTTAATTTATGCCTCTGAATTCTATTTATTTATTTAGTAACTATTTAGATAAGGCTGTGCAAAACATTCAAAAGTGGTTCTCTGCGAAGTGTGTTGGTGCAAGCAAAGCACCTGCATCTTCTGGAAGGTTTGGCACAGTTGCTTCTCAGGCTTTCCTCAGTTACGCACACCAATGCACTTGGCCAATTCATCCTTTTCAAATGCTTTGCACAGCCCTAGTCTACATTTTCTTGATCGTTAGTCACTGGAGTGCTCAAATTGAGTAGACTGATGGAATAGAAATCAAATACATAAATAAATTCTGTGACTTTGGGGAACAGGGTTCAAATGTTTGCTACGAATGGGGGAGTAAAAACACCAGGTAAATCAGAATGAAATATAAATGCTGTTATTGTGGTCTCTGCACTTGACTTTATAGGAAATGGCATGATCTATCTCTTCCCCTTCATCCTGTCTGTGGCCTCTGTGCTGATTTAACTTGACTACCTTTAAAGATAACATCTGACTACAGTTCTGAGGGAGAAGGTTACTGCTCTGAAAACTAGTTATGCACATTCAGCCTAATTGAATCCTAAATTTTCCTAAGAGGAATTATTTAAATGTCTGTAGTATGATCAGTAGCAGAAAAGGCTAATGCAACTGAGAGCTATTAATCGAGCTAGAGTTTCCTGGTTACGGAAAGTAATAATTCTGCTTTATCAGTCTAGTCCTGGTCATTGCATTGGAAGAAAGACACAGTAATTTATAATGAGTTCAGAGAAAGGCAAAAAGGAGTCAACAGTATGAAGGGCAAGCTCTCTTATGAAAAAATGAAGAGATACATATATTTAACCCAGAGAACTAGAGAGTGTGGACACTAGTGCTGTTCAGAAACCTGAATGGCTATCATACAGCAGATGCCAAAGATTGTTCTTGGCTCTCAGCACAGTGGTTTAAGTTAGAAAGAATATTTTTCTGTGGAACAGGAGGAGCTTCATGAGAAGAACAGTTTGATAATAGAACCAATTTCCCCAAAGAGCAGAATGCTCAGTGACTCAGGCTCTTCAAGCAGGGCTTGGCTGGCCATCTCAGGGATGCTCTAGCTCTCTATTTCCAGCATTAAGAATGGAATCAAACCAAAAGCTGTACAAGAACCCTACTTCCTCTGCAAAACCTTGGGGATTCTTTTGAAGATATTCTTTAAATAATGTAGTAGAAGAGAAGGTTAAACCCCCTTCTCTGCACACACATAATTTCTGAGTGCCAAATTATATCCAGCTCACAGCAGCCTTTTTAGGAGAAAAAAGAGACTAGACCAAGTCTCAAATACTCAAATAAAGGCTGCAGTTAACCTAACTATATATTACTGGTCCTCCTTATTTATTTAGGCATCACTCATGTTTACCATAGAGATTCACCTACAGCTCAAGCCACAGATGACAGTTTGATGGCTCCCCACATTCTTGGCTGGTTTCCCAGGCACCTTTATTATTAGCTCATCAGCTGGCACCAAAAAAATTGCATTTACAAAATGAACAAGCCAACAAGACGAGCTACTGCACCTTGCAGAGAGTAAGGAAAATGACCTTGACAGAAATGTGCAAGGGTAGGGGAGACACAGCACAATCAGACTTGCAAGGTTCTGTTATTATAGCCCATCTCAATAAAAGTAGTTCTAGTCTTCCCATGGAATTGATTTCCTGGTCTGGCCTACCTAGTGTGGCTGACACATGGAATATAAGAAGCCTAATGCTCCACCCCCATCTTGCGGTGTCCATTTTACTGGCCCTCCCCTGAAGGCATGTTGGGGATGAAAATGGAGCTGGGAGTAATGGTGGAGTGGCCCCATTTGTGGCAATTTCTTTTACTGGTTTTACATTCAGATGACAGAAAAGAAAGATAAAGCAAGCCGGTCCCAACCACCTTCAGATGACAAATGGAACCATGACTGAAATCAGTAACCCTACTACTAGAAACCATTGTTTAAAATTACATTCAAGGCACCCATCTTTAACCACAATGTAACCCATGGTCTAAGTTCACATTTCATGGTTCAGCAAACAAGATCTGTATCTCTAAGTGACTGTCATTATTTTGCTTTACTCAGTCCAGTAAATAAAGATATTATATACATGGCAACATACTTGGAAGGCCAGCTGTTACAAATACTAAAAGCCCCTGAATAAAGTACTTTTCCTAGTAGTTTTAGGTTATGAATTTTAATGGATTTTTTTTCAAGAGAAAAAAAGGATGATCATATTTTTCTCTTACTCTAATTCTGACTTCTGTTAGGTGATAGAATGTTCTAGTACTCTTTATATTTAATAAAAGGAAGCAATTGTTATCCAAATGACACACAGAAGCAAACTTTTAAGCACAATATTCTCAGACAATATCTATGCATAGAAGAGAAGTTGGTCCATTCAGATACAGGATTCCAGTACCTGAAGGGCAATTATAGGTATCTTTGAGGAATAAAAACAGGTTTGGAAACACAATGCAGTACATGATCCCCAAGTATGTAATTTTAAAAAATGCTAGCCTTAATTAACAGCACTAAATTAACGTATAGAAAAAAAGTGTTTGCTATATTTGCAGAGTTCTTAGTGAGACACTACAATCTGAACCCCCCTCCCCGCCAAGTCTAACAAAGCATTCCAGTCCAAGATTTTCTCATAAAATTCCAAGGTATAAAGAAGAGTCCTTCTGCGTTAGGTACAGAAACAGGGCTAAGTAGTTATGGCATTTGAAAACCACATAAAACACCCTTAAAACTCCAGTAAAATGCATTTAGCGTTCCTGTCACAATGTTTCTGGCTTTTCTGTTGTTGATGTTGCCAAGTTGGAGTTTGTTTTATATTAATGAAGACACAGGTTGAATGCCATTCCTTGCAGAAAGCCATTTTTTTTCTCTCCCCCCCCCCCCCATAAATACAGCTGCAGTTCAAAAATCCATTTGTTCTAATGTTACAGTTACTATGTCTAATTTTGAAATGGAAGCTTGCTTCATAAATCAGAATTTACTTGTCTCCCAATCCTGAAAAGAGATAAAGAAAAGGCTGTCAGACATGAATCATATTGTGCACAGTTTGATAGTTTAGTGATCACAAATCTTTAGAGCTCTTCTGAAATCTGGTCTTTTTTAGAACAGTATTACTGCCACCCAGAGAGTGATCTTTGAGGCTAAAGAATGATTACAGAGGGCTCCTTTAGAGATCTCCAAATGGTCAAGATAAAATTATCCATGAATAATACAGTAATATACCAGGACAGCAAATACAGTAGAAAGTAAAGTTACTCAAGAGATAGTTAAAACCTCAGTTTAATTTTTAAAAAATGAAGAGGAAAATGCTAGTGATGCAGTAGGATACTCCAAAAGAGTATAACCACATGACTATAGTGTTATTTTAATCACTTTGGTCTGCATATCTTAAAGTTTTAGAAAGCTGCAAGATTTGGTATTCCTCAATTTCTTCCTTGGACCATTTGCAGTAGGCATTATTCCACTTCACTCTGCGTTCTCACACTGTGCTGCTTTCCTATTTATGACGCTGCTTTCCAGGGTGTACCAGAATTCAGGCCCCACAGGCCAACAGATGATCTAAAGAAGATCATCACATTAAAATTTGCAAACATCACAGAAAATGTTACTGTACTTAGGAATGTTCAAAGGTCATGTGTCAAATGAGTAAAGTTGTGTGTAGCAGAAAATGGCAACCAATTCAAACATTTAATGTAATTTATATCATAAATCCTGTATGGGGCCTGATTTTTGGTACACCACCTCTTTTCTTAGAGTATGCAACACAGTATATTTGGGCTATATTTTGGCTACTGAGGTAGCATTATTGAATTGTTGAAATGTAGGAATAAAAGAATTAAGAAGTTGCAGCCTTATAGTTTAGCATGATTAAATTAACCAAAACCATTCTTCTTCCAGTGTTTACTGTAAAGAAACCACATTCTGAGAATGGCACAGACAAGATCTTGTTGCACTCTAAATTCAGAAAACAGGATTCTGTTTTTTGGTGAAAATGTATGAAATATCATTTTGGATAAGTTTCCAGGGCCATGCAGACTTCTAACAAATAAATTAAAAATGACATTAAGGAGGGAGGTAAAATTCAAAAGTAAGTCACTATAGAAATAACAACATCTGTAACGTAAAACAGGGTGAATCATGGAACAGTAGTTAAAAGTTATTCAACCAAATAAAATCTGAGCACTTAAGAAATAGTTTGCCTGGGCACAAGTGAGCTTTTCTGAGAATGGCATTTCAGGTGCAAAGTACCACAGCCAATAAAAGGGATCTCTCTGACTACTGCCTGATTACCTCAGATGGTGATGCAACTGAGAAGTGGGCTGTGATGGAATGACTCAGGTAGTCAGGTTCAACAGAGTGGAATTGGCACTGGCAGACTGATTGAACCTCATTCCAAATCCCTGAACGATTTCACTCAGAGGCTTCACATTAAATAGCATGAGAAAAAGATAAAACGATTGCAGATAATAGTGCAGTGCAATGGGCCAGAATAGAAATCCCCCATATACTTTGGAAGCAACCATCCAAGCAGGAGTGGAAGATATAATTGTAGATTTCAACTTTAGTTTATCATGAAAAACACTATAGTTGATGGACTTTTATCTATGGTTGATGGACTGAAAGCTGCTAGAGGGCAGTTAGGTCTTTGAGCCAGAGTCTTTACCCCACACCTGGAGCTTTCAAAGGAAAAATCTCTTGAATCACTTTCCCATACAAATCAATTTTCTTTTGGACCAGGGCCTTAAGTAACTCTGTAGAGTTGGCAATCTGTGATACTTCAGACCCTCTTAAGACCTCCTTTCTTCAGAAAGAAGGGGATAAAAGACCTCCCTTAACTCCAAATTTTGACTGCTTGGAACTATCTGTTTGGAACTATCTGAAGATGTGCATCTTCATTCTGATCAAGCCATCTTCAGGGGATCAATCATAGCTTTGGGGGTTCATGCTCATAGTCAGGATAGGACAGCAGCCAAACATCATTCATTTCCTCCTTTTCTATAAACAATGGACTGGATTCTAAGATTAATGAAGTCAATGAAGTTCATGAAAGGAGATTCTTCTCTCCTACTGAAAAGCTTCTTTGAATAGAATGGGAATCCTGTTGAGCTATGTGGGGCAGTCCATGGCAGAGGCGTGCTGGAGCTGGCTTGTACTGGCTCGAGAAAGCCAATTGTTAAAATTTCTGGAATTTTGTGAGCTGGTTGAGAGCAGAGCAGAGCAGAGCAGAGCAGAGCTGCGATGCCTAGCACGCTGATCAACTGTTCAGCAGCTAGCAGCATGGTGGCGGCGGCAATGGAGCTAGCAGAGCCAGTTGTTATACATTTACCAGCAAACCACTGGTCCATGAGAAGCTATTGTAAGAAAATGAATTGCTGGAAACTGGGCGAAGATCAGCAGAAATTTGAATGATTTCTTTTTCTTTTAGCAGTTCACATGTCTAGTTCAAATTGTTCAGAAATCTTCCTCTGACCCTCTAAAAAAAGGTTTTGGAGAGCACAAGTAGCTGCTAGAGGAAGGAGGGTATAGGAAAAATTTCTCTCTTTTACCTTCCTTAAAATACATTATTTAGAATACAAGCTGGTGGTTCTTGATTCATTCTTTTTCATCATTATCACACAGTTTTTATTCTTGTTTCAAAATTGAGTGCTTCCCCGTAAGAAATCGGTAGTATTTGAAGCAGCCCAGAGAATCCATTAAGACTACCTTGTTTTATATTAGCTATTATTATAACCATATTACAGCAAATGATTTCTGTACACTGAACAGATTTTATAGTTAAATGTTGGAACAGATCTGGGCAAACTAAAGTTCCTTGCTCAGATATTCTTTTACCAGACTGTTCATGCTATGTAGTTGCTGAAGCTGACTTTAGAATGGTCCCACCAGTTTCTCTAACGATGTACTTCTGTTGTTTTCCTGTGAACCTTTTCTAGTTATTTTAGTATACTGAAATTAGATAACAAATTTAAGGCCAGGTCTGTTTTTCTCGCAAACATGGATCTTTTCATAAGCTAAAAATGAGGTAGCTTAAAAATCAAGAGAATCTCTGATTATTCTATGATTGTTGGGGAATAAACATTAATTCAACAGAATTATATCTTCAGAAGGAGCTTGACAAGAAGTTTATTAAATTGAGACATATGACACCTTAAAGCCTAAGTGAGTAGAATGTTTGCTCTGGATGGAGGAAGGTGGCTAGTTTTGCAACCTCTCTATTTGCACCCAACAATTATTGCCGATAACCAAAGAGATAGACTAAAACATCACTATGGGATAATGCTAACACCATCTGGCAGGTCAGGTGCTACTAGCTTGACGAATAATGCTGTCATCAGCACTCAAGAGTTGATGGAAAGCTATTGCTTCAGTAATTAAGCTGCTTTCAAGTATTCTATATAATTTGTTCCTGTCCCTACAAACCACTATTAAAAATAACCTTTTATTCCTTTATTGAGATTAATAGCTCCCTTGTTACCTTTAGGTGATACTGTTGTCTCTCTAATATATTGTTTCCTAACATTTGCTATTTTTAATTACCAGAATGAAATGGAATATATTTGTCATCTAGGGCCTAATTCATATTCAGAATATGACAAATCTGGAAGACTTAATCCAGGATTAGGGACCCTCCTCTTCTGTACAATGAGCTGGAGCCTAAATATGTAAATGTATATGCTACTTACAATGACTTACTTACTTACTTATCTGCAGAAATGGGGACATTCATAGGAACCAATTTATATTTAAATTAAGTTCAGAATATAGAATATAAGAGACTGAGATAGGTTGTATGAGCATAATCTAAATATTGTTTGTAAGGCTATATAGAAGTACATTCTAAGCATTCTTGAATTTGGGGGGAAAAAATTCACTGATATTCAAAAATCTGAAATAGCTTGCTTCTGCACACGAACATGGTTCCCAATATTTACATGTCACTCTCCTTATTAGCATATGACAGATTCTGTCAAATGGGTTAAAGAGAATATTATTGTTTGCTTATTAAACTCAAGATTCTACAATATATTACTGTCTATAGCGGTAGAGGCACTATCAGGGGCACAAGTCATTAAAATATTATTTTTCTCTCTGGTTTCAAGAGTATTTTAAATTATTTTCACAATGTGTTTTAATGGGCATTTCATACATAGGGTATTAGCACATGAGACTTTTTCTCTGGAGATAGGTTTGTTTTATACTGACCATCCTTATACATCCTTGTTTGTTGAGAGTTCTCAGGAATGATCAGATAAGACACAGCATGCAAGAACCTAATGCATGCAAATAACACTTCAGCTCCCCACCCCTTTTTTGGCATCTGTCTTCCAAGGAGAAAAGAATGTTGCAGAAACTTCTGTGGCAATTAGCTCTACCATCCTGAGATTAACTTTCTATCTGCCTGCAGTAGTGTTGTTTCTGCTAATTCAATAGGGTACTGTCCTCAATTTTAGTGAGGTGTGTAGCTATTACTAAATTCCCTAAAAAGTTAATCAAGGGCTTCAATTATAACTTAGCCGGCAATAATTTGAATTTCTTTTCAAAATCTTTGGATCCTCTTCTTCCTCTGGGCATCTGCATTCAGTAGACAGAATTGGGTCCTTCTCTTCTGCTAGTTGTCAGGTAGACAAATTCCACACTACATCTTCTTCTTTGCAATGTGATTTCTACACCAAGTCCTCTTAAGTGGTCTTCAATCACTCTGATAACTGTATCTCTTCAGCACCCCAAGACTGTCTAATTCCATCTTGGCTTGGTAGCCATTGCTCTCCTGCTTTGAGATTCCAGTACTATGAATTTCCCACGAGCTTCTTAGCCCCTTTCAACTTATCCTACCTGCGAAAGATTCTGTGTGAAAAACCTTATCTGGTTTTCTCCCAGCTCTTTCCCAGTGTCCTGTCCCAGCCCAATCACACACAATACACCAGGGAGGCAGTTGTAAAACTTTACTGAGAAACTTGTGAGGTAAACTTGTGAGGTACAGTAAACTTTGCTGAGAAACTTGTGAGGTAAACTTGCGAGGTAATGAACAGGCAGCAAGGAAGTGTGAGCGCAAATGCACACACTCTACAAAAACAAGCCCCAAAAGTCCCATGAGCTTGCCTTAAGGGAGTTTCACGTTCAAAACACAATTAGTCAAGTGAGTCCAAGAGTCAAGTGTCAGGTCACGAGGTTTACCTATCAGGAATCCAGGCACATGAAGTCCGGCAAGCAGACGGTCGTCCCCAACGAACGGTCTGGGCTTGCGGCTCCCTTTTTATAGAGGCAGAACTGGGTGGAGCTTATTTAGGAGGGCGGGGCTACTTTCTCGCACGTAGCCTCGCCGAACTCCGCTGTTCCTCTCTCCATGACACCCAGGTTCAGGTTATCACCACAAGTACAATCTAGGCGATCCCATGATAGGATGGCAGAGGGGATTTACTTTTTTCATTCCAACACACTATTTATAAATTATAGAAGGATGGGTCCCTGCCCAAGGACTATACCATCTAGAAGTCAACACGAGTAAGTTAAAAGAGGAAGGAGAGGGGAAATGGGGTAAATCATAACCAATGTGTAATTGTTTCAATGTAATTCTCTGATTTCTTCTTATAAATCTGGATAACTCCACTGAAAATTTTAATCCTATAGTACAGATCTCTTGTTCAGCTAAGACATTTAATACAGCTTACCTTTTTTATGTAAGAGGTTCTTTCTAGCTCTAATGAAAGCTGTAATATCAGCATCAGTTTGACGATCTCCTGTGAAGGGGATGGTAGAACTTGGATCTGGTGAAATCCTGAAATAACCAAGTACATTTACATTTTCAGGTGAGTTATCTGTTGTCTTTGCTGTTCCAGACTGAATTGAATATTGAACTTCCTTATGCAAAGTATCGGTTTAATCCATCTGACTTCTGCTTATTTATTTCACCTAGGTTAATATAGGACTCATCAACAAGTGCCACTGAAATGAATGGAGGTTACCTATTCTTTTTGATTCTAAAAAGCTGCTTTGGAACTGTAGGAATTCTGGAATGGTAATACCAGAACTCCATGCAGCTTCTAATTGGTTTGTATCAGAGCAGAAGCATTCCCATAAACTTGCACAAGGCTTAATCAGTTCAAAACACAAAATAGACACACTTCACATGTTAATGTAAAGTAACATAAAAAAGAGCTTACAGTTTTATTGTAACTCACAGTTTCTTAGTAGAAACGGTCCATGCGTGCGAGCAATAGGTTCTGATGAGACCCACATGCTTCTTAATGTGGTCCACCTGAATGTAAGTGTGAGCAATGTGGACAGCCATAGCTGACCATCCTCATTGCTGCAGATTCGAACAGGAAAGAGAAGAGGAGAAGGGAAAAGGAACAGGAAATTGGGATTCAGCCCCTCCCACACAAAGCAAGTAATATTAGGTTACAGCAGAGGCTGCCTCCTCCTTCAAGCTTGTGTGAGACGTGCTTGGTTGAAACCCGATATCCCTAACAGGAACATGGGTGTGTGTGCCGGAAGCTCAAGTCTACAGCTCCTTAAAGCAGATGTATCTTCTTCCAGATCTATCTTCTTCCAGATCTATCTTCTTCCAGCTGTCCCCATATACTCCAAAGTACCTTTATGAAATCAAATCTGAAGCACTGTGGGCTTCCGGTGGGAATGGCGGACTGAACAGCTGTGCCCGCTGGTTCAGCGGGCAGAGCTGACAACACGGTAACTTTTTTTGGGCTCAGGCAGGTTTTCCTGAAGCCCAGAAACATTCTCCAGATCAAGGAGAATACCAGGAATCATCCCATCTGTCCTCCGGATGGCTGCTTGCAGCCAGAAGATCACAAACAGCGTTTCGTGTTCGACTGGTAAGAGCCAGCTGGATGGTGGGGACTTCATCACTTTCCAAGCCATGCTGTAGCCTTAAAGGGACACTAAGACCGGCCACCCCATTTCTAAATCACCAATTTGTATACATTTTTTAAGTATATGTACCCCAAGAGAGGCTTTCTACAGCGAGGAGAAGCTGGTTCTCTAGGTGCTTAATGTTATTTTTGGGATTACTTTTTTTAAAAAAAATTCTTTTAAGTTTTGGATTTCATTTTCCGGCCAAAGGAAATTCCAAAGATTGAGAGTAAACAATTGTCTTCCTGTTATTATTTTTGTGTTAATTTTGAAGTTATTAGCATTTTCCTACACGTTGAATCAGCTGATTTGAACCTTCAGCTTTCTGTTTTCACTTTACCTTGAGAACTGTCTGCAATCTCACTCTCACTTTATGTAAACACACTTTGGAACTCTTCCATATCTTCGACTTTTGCTGGTTAAGCTCCTAGGGGGCGCCATAATCTATTGCGTGAGACATGGAGGATTTCAAACAGATTCTTTCTGACTTTCACCAGGACTTTAAACAGATTTCTTCTGACTTCTATCAATCTTCTATGCAAGATATCCAGGACATTGTGGAAAATATAAGATCTAAAATGTGCCATGAGGTTGGGGATGTGGTGGATGACATTCAGGAATTTAAGAGCGATAGAAAGGTTTTTTTTAAGACTGAGATTGGGATTTTTATCGAGATGCTGGATGAAGATTGGATAATGGAGTTGGAGAAATCTAAGGAAGAGAGTGATCTACAAGCCATAAAATCAATCTCCTGGTGGAATGCCATGAAAAGAACCTGGAATCTTTGAGGGGGGCAGTTGGGCTGTTTAATTCTTTCAAGAGTAAAGCTCTGTGCACATTGTGGGGATATGTAACTGCTTTGGTTTACTTTGAAGTGGGATAAGGGTTGAAGAATGTTCATCTGGTTTGCTTTAAGGATTTGATTGATGCTATAAATATTTGGCTCCAGCAAAGGAGATCGTTACCTTGTCGTGGTGCTGGAGCTTGAGCACCTCAATGAAACCATGAGCTAAACCGTGAAGGGACACCCAAGACGGGAAGGTCGTGGCAGAGAGGTCAGACTAAATACGATCCCTGGGGAAGGTAATGGCAACCCACCCCAGTATTCTTGCCATGAAAACTAAATGGATCAGTACAACCAGAGATATCTCGGTATACCATCGGAAGATGGGACTCCCAGGTCGGAAGATGGTCAAAATGCTACTGGGGAGGAACAGAGGATACGTTCAACTAGCCCCAGATGTGATGACGCAGCTAGCTCAAAGCCGAAAGGACGGCTAGCGGCCGACGGTGCTGGTGGTGAACGACGAATCCGATGTTCTAAAGATCAACACACCATAGGAACCTGGAATGTAAGATCTATGAGCCAGGGCAAATTGGATGTGGTTATTGGTGAGATGTCAAGATTAAATATAGACATTTTAGGTGTCAGTGAACTGAAATGGACTGGGATGGGCCACTTCACATCAGATGACCACCAGATCTACTACTGTGGACAAGAGGACCACAGAAGAAATGGAATAGCCTTCATAATTAATAATAAAGTGGCTAAAGCAGTGCTTGGATACAATCCAAAAAACGATAGAATGATCTCAATTCGAATTCAGGGTAAGCCATTTAACATCACAGTGATCCAAATATACGCCCCAACCACAGATGCTGAAGAAGCAGAAGTAGATCAGTTCTATGAGGATCTGCAGCACCTACTAGATAATACACCAAAAAGAGATGTTATTTTCATTACAGGAGACTGGAATGCTAAGGTGGGTAGTCAGACGACACCTGGAATTACAGGCAAGCATGGTCTGGGAGAACAAAATGAAGCAGGACACAGGCTGATAGAATTTTGCCAAGACAACTCACTGTGCATAACAAACACTCTCTTCCAACAACCTAAAAGACGACTTTATACATGGACTTCACCAGATGGTCGACACCGAAATCAGATTGACTACATCCTTTGCAGCCAAAGGTGGCGGACATCTATACAGTCGGTAAAAACAAGACCTGGAGCTGACTGTAGTTCAGATCACGAACTTCTTATTGCAAAATTTAGAATCAGACTAAAGAGAATAGGGAAGACCCACAGATCAGTTAGATATGAGCTCACTAATATTCCTAAGGAATATGCAGTGGAGGTGAAGAATAGATTTAAGGGACTAGATTTAGTAGATAGGGTCCCAGAAGAACTATGGACAGAAGTTCGCAACATTGTTCAGGAGGCGGCAACAAAAAACGTCCCAAAGAAAAAGAAAACCAAGAAGGCAAGATGGCTGTCTGCTGAAACACTGGAAGTAGCCCAAGAAAGAAGGAAAGCAAAAGGCAACAGTGATAGGGGGAGATATGCCCAATAAAATGCAAAATTCCAGAGGTTAGCCAGAAGAGATAAGGAATTATTTTTAAACAAGCAATGTGCGGAAGTGGAAGAAGACAATAGAATAGGAAGGACAAGAGACCTCTTCCAGAAAATTAGAAACATCGGAGGTAAATTCCAGGCAAAAATGGGTATGATCAAAAACAAAGATGGTAAGGACCTAAAAGAAGCAGAAGAGATCAAGAAAAGGTGGCAAGAATATACAGAAGATCTGTATAGGAAGGATAATAATATTGGAGATAGCTTTGACGGTGTGGTCAGTGACAATACTTCTAACAATGAACATGCTAATCATGCTCAGCAGCCACTCGTTAACATTTCAACACAACAAAAAACCCCACCTAATCTCCTATAACTTAGCTCTATAAATAGAAAACAAACATTGCCAAACATTGCCATTCTAACTGAGCACAGAAAGAGCGCTTCTGTCTGTGCTCCTGCCCTCTGAAGATGCTGGCCACAGATGCTGGCGAAACGTTAGGAACCACAACTTCCAGAACACGGCCACACAGCCCGGAAGACCCACAACAGCCATTGAACTCCGGCCGTGAAAGCCTTCGACAATACAATGTTTATCTGGTTTGCTTTAAGGATTTGATTGATGTTATTCCCTTTTAAAGATATGGAATTACTGTTTTGAATTGTTTTTGTTTTTTGGGTTTATTAAGATTGGGATTATTAAAATTGGTGTACTATTAAGTATAATAGCAGACAACTTATGTGCTTTTTAATTTGATTCTTATTATAGTAGACAGAAATGTATAGAATAGTGGTAGGAAGGGAATAATTAAATATGTTTTATCTTTTGGAGGGGAGAAAGATGTTTAGGAGGTTTATATGAACCTTTTTTTCTTTATTTTAATATAAGGGGGAAGAGTAACTGTACTTAGTGATTTTTATTCTGTGTTAAAGTGGAATGACTTATAGAAATAATGTGGTGTTTTGGTTTAATATAGAGTAAGAGATTGATTATGGAAATTTTTGTATATCCTTGCCATTAAAAGTCGGAAGCCACATCTTTTTGTAAATTGGAAAAAAAAATCTCTTGTGTTTCTGCACTTTTTTAGTTTTTTTCTTTCTTTGTAGTTTTTTGTTTTTTTGTAGTTTTTATTCTTCTCTTGAAACCTAATATATACTATAAAAAAAATCTGAACCACTGTGTTGGTTGCAATCAACAGTGCCTGGGGGATAATGAGCTCTATTGTCCTTTCTTGGGAAAACCAGTTTTAAAGAAGGAATTTACATGTAATAATTCTCCATGTAATGAGAAGCCCCATCTGACTGCATATAGTCTCCCTGATTTAGATCATCTGCCCAATTTATAAACATCTGGATGCAGAGCAAACAGTCAACATCTAGAACTGTGACAAGGGGAGCAAGGGAAGCATGCACAGCCCCATTCTCTACTCTAGTGCTTTCCAAAGTCCCGCTGTTGGCGACACACCAACGGCGGCGGCGTTGCGTGCGGTGGTGTGCACAGCGGTGACAGCGGCGACAGCCTCATGTGTGGCGCTAAAACGAAGCGCTGATGGTGCGCCGCTGCTGCTGCCACACACACTACCACCACTGCTGCACATGCCGCTGCAGGGGCGGCGGCAACGCGCCATCAGCACTTCCGGGTTTTGTCGCGACACACTAATGTGTCGTGACACAAAGTTTGGAAGGCTATGCCCTACTCCATATGTTCTCTTGTGAGGAAGGCAGATTCAGTGAATATACTAGATTCTCAGAGCATGTAGCTACTGCATACCTCACTTTTGAAGGTGAGTTACTGAGTCTGCTCACACTGCTCTTCACAGATGACTCTTCATTGGAGCTGGCTCTGCTGTTATTTGGAACCCTGGGAAGTGAAAGAACTGAACTCATTTCAGGTTGTTATAACAAAACTGTATTTTATGAATGGTTTTTTCTACCAAAGAAATTGATAAAAATTGAAAATAGTATTTCATTTCATAAACATTTCAATTCAAAAACTAGATTGGTATGATACAATAGACAATATGATGATAAATTGTTCTTTTTAAGACTTAACAAATGGAACTTAAATTAGAACATAATCTTTTACATTTCAGCAGCCTCAGTCCCTTTTCCTGTGCTCTTTGCAATAAAACTGTCAATTCAGAGGGAAATTGCGTGCCACCATGGCAAATTCTGGTATGGAAACAAAGAAACAAGATGTGTTAAGTTCCTGGGCAGAGTGGTAACACAAGTGGGTTGGCCCCACCACAGATGTGGGGGGAGGGTCATATATACCCCTCACCCCATTTCCCCCCTTTTTCATCTGTGGGCTGTGTATATCTGTGTATGAAAACTGAAATTCCAGAGAACCCGAAGCAGCTCTGTGGAGGATGGGAAAGAGTGAGTTAACCCCCCAGTCAGTCATTTAGATAACATGGTAACTAGGAGGGGAGTTAGTTAACCTAAACAGCCCCAGGGCTAATTGACTGGGATAACTGACTTAGTTTTCCTATTTGCTTGACAAACTACTTCCCCAACCCAGTTAACCATGTCATATGTTCAGGGCCTTTATCTCTTTTCTCCTATACTTTTTTCTCCTATACTCAGTTTCTTCTTGTCTTACCAAAAGATAGTTGTGTCATTGCTGATGCAGCCATAAACTGAAGATAAAGCAAATTAAGAGAATGTCACACAACAGGTTACAGCAAAAGTGTTTATACAGACACAGAGATGCATTAGAATAGCATTGTTTCTCTAATGCTGTCCTAAGGGAACAATACAGATTTTGTTTCCTTTATGCATCTGAATAATAGTTATTCTGGTGAGGGCCTACTTATCACTCATGCTGTTATTAAGTTATAATATAAATTGTATGAACATTCCATTCTGCAATCATATATCCAGAGAAAACATAATTTGCCTGCATGAGTTTCTACACTGTTCTTACTGTAATTTACACTTTAAAACTATACAATAATTGTTAGTCTAACCATAGAGCTTTTATTATGAAAATAATCACTAACTCTGCTCAATTACCATTTAAATTCATGAAGATGGGAAATGAAGACAGTGAAAACCTAAATATTTTGACAGCTGAAAACATCAAATTAGCTTTGTCACCTAAATACATTTATCAAAGAGACTTCATCCAGATATTTATCATTATTTTAAATAATAATTTAGTCTGAACATTCAGTTCTTTTTCTTAAGACTATAATGTCTCTGTCACTCAGCTTGGAAGATTTACCTGCACAATGAAGAGCAAATATCACTTTCTGAATCAGTAGAGATATGCTTAAAACATTAAAAAAAATTAAAAAGAATTTGAATTTATGTTTGAGTGTAATCTCATATACACCACTTTCAATAAGCACATGCTTTTATACAGGTGGACCTCATTATCTGTGGGGGTTACATTCCAGCACACAACAGCAGATGACAAATCATGGATAACAAGAATTTGCACATATGGGATTGTGTATGTAGGTGGTAGGCTCCAAAGCCCCAGAAAATGACTGAAAAATTACCAAAAATGTGAAGAAAAAGCAGAAGCTCTTCTATACCTTGCTAGCTTAGATCAAAATAAAGAATAATTCAACAAAAATGAGATAAATATTTTTGAATATTTTAAATACCGTGTTTCATTCTAATTGAAGTATACAGAATACAGTAGTAGTGGTGTTCTTTCACTCCCCTCCTGGGGCTAACAGCATTCCATCCCTACAGTCTGTGACCTGCCACAGGGAAAATCCAAACGTGGAAGCAAGAAAGCATGCATTCTTTTCCCCCTCCTCCAAGCTGCGGAAAGTGTTGGTATCATTTTCTGATGATTCCGCAGTTGCGATGGTGTAGCTATGTTTGCCAAGTAGCTGACGATATGCTTTGCAGAGCCCAGTAATTGTTCTAGGGTCGCAAAGCAGCTCCAGTGGCCTTTTGAATTTGAGGCTGCTCTCAAGCTCAAATGTTTGATTTGGCAAGACATTCTCCAGATAGGGATCTCAGGTAACCCAACAATAGTGAAGGACTTGGGGAGTGTTTCTTTCTCTTCTTACAGTATTCATTCTCAGGAGCTGCCTGGATGAACCACCTCCAATTCTGCCTCTAAGAGATCCTCCTAATGGGGTTGGAGGTGGTCCTCCACCTCATGGGGCTTGATGTCTTCCAAGCTTTTTCCAGCTATGGTGTATGCAAGATTAGCAATCCACCCAACTATGTCTGCTACTGATGAAACAGTTGCAGCAGATGGTGACTGCCCCAGACCACAACGTTTTCCACCATGTATTCCATGCTCTGGACATGGATTCTGAAAGGTATGCATTGATGTTCTCAGTGCAGCTTGTGATGCTGATTGACAGGAAAAAATTTTTTTTCATGAGATCTAACATCATCCTGAAGGTGAGTGAATGTAGTAAGACTTGAAAGTCACTATCAGACCATGGTCCATAAGCTATGTCAGGGAAGTAGTGTTGGATGCCAAGAGGACATTCTTCAAATTCAAGTAACATCTTGCTGTCTTCAGTGAGAAGCTGATAGGCTGATTATTTTTTTCTTTCTTTTGCTTTGAATATATCTAAGAAAACCTTTGTTGTTTTTTTCAAGCAACTTTTACCAGTAGCAGCCCATTCTGAGTTTCAGCTTTTTCAGCATTATTTCTACAAATCCAGACTATTTCTATATACTCTTTCTTGGTGATTTGGCCTACTTTCCACTTCTGATATGCCATAGAATCCTGCAAATGCATGAATTTATTATAATCTAATGTATTGTTGAAGGCTTTCACGGCCGGAGTTCGATGGCTGTCTACCTGGGCACAGAGATTTCGCTTCTGTCTGTGCTCCTGCCCTCTGAAGATGCTGGCCACAGATGCTGGCGAAACGTTAGGAACCACAACTTCCAGAACACGGCCACACAGCCCGGAAGAACCACAACAGCCATTATTATAATCTGTTTTTTTAAGTCCAAGATATGCATTTGACTAAATTCAGGTTTAGGGTAAAGGTAAAGGTTTTCCCCTGCACAGTCGTGTCTGACTCTAGGGGGTGGTGCTCATCTCTGTTTCTTAGCCGAAGAGTCAGCGCTGTCTGAAGATGCTTCCGCGGTCATGTGGCCAGCATGACGTGCACGGAACGCTGTTACCATCCCACGGAAGTGGTACCTATTTACTTGCATTTGCATGCTTTCAAATTGCTAGGTTGGCAAGAGCTGGGGCGAGTGCGGGAGCTCACTCCGTCACGCGGTGCTCGGGTCTCGAACCACCAACCTTCCGATCGACAAGCCTGACGTCTTAACCACTGAGCCATCGTGCCCCCTAAATTCAGGTTTAGTTGCCATTAAATCAAGATCTCCAGCATTACATGGTTACTTTCCCCCATTGCCCTGTTACTTACACTTCTTCAGTTAAGTTATCCCTAGTGTTTAGTATGAAGTCAAGAATAGCTGATAGTTTATGCATTGCCCCATTCTATGAAGGAGAAAGTTGTTAGCAAGACATATCAGGAATTTCCTGGAAGTATTATGGTTGCAGGATAATTTAATTCCTCCATTACATCTACCTCATACTTCTTTGAAAGCTACTCTATGTAATTTGATTGTAGAAAGGAATCATCATGGCTGGGTGGCAATAGTAGACACCATAGCCAATATTGCTTTTATTAATTCCTCCACCTATTTTAACTCCAATACTCTCTACAGTATCACCAAGTTAATTAACTTACATTTCTAAGCAGATGTAAATATTTTAACATACAAAACCCTCCACATCCTTTACAATTGTTTCTGTACCTTATAACAGATCTCATCTATTTTCTTGCATGTCTGCAGCCCAAAATCTTGTATATACAACTCAGAAACCAAAGTGACAACGTATTGTGGCTGACTGTACATCTAGCATTGGGATTGACCAATGTGTCCTTATTTCAAACATTAATTTGAAATTTAAATGCCTGTGTCAAGATTTAACCACTAGATGGCAAACTTGAGGCATTATTATTTTTCTGTGCTGAAATTTAAGTTCATCCCCTTTGAATTCCAAATAGATAGTCTGACCAAAAAGAAAAAATGAAGATGGAATGGAATGGAAAATATCATTTCTTAATAGTGTCAGAAGAGCCAAGAAAGCGTTTCTCCCTAACTGGAGAACAGGGTCAAAGACTTTTGACTCTTCTAAAGCAAAGGATTTCCTGCCCACACAGCTGAGAAAGCAGGAACAAGCTTTTAACCCCACAATGTCTACAGGATTCTCTTTTTTAAATACATATAGTACAGACTCCATCATTAGTTTGTTACATGTGTCCCAGTGAACAGTCATAAAAGTTGAATGGAAGATCCAGGTCTGTAATTATATGGTAGAGATGCGCCAAGAACTTGAGATCCATCATAACTTCTTGCTGCATGTCTTTGCTTTGTTTACTGCATGAAAACATGGAGTAATAAAGCAACCACGCAAGTGGGATGAAGAGCAAAAGTATGTTTCCCACAGATATTAAGTGGTTTATTGAAAAATATGACATGGAGTACAGGTAGTTCTTGCTTAACAACCATAATTGGGACCAGCAACTCCATTGCTAAGCGATGCGGTCGTTAAGTGAGACACCAAGTGACTGCAACGGGCTTATGACCTCACTTCCGCTGCCATTGTTAAGCGAATCACCCATGGTTGTTAAATGAGAAATCACATGACCATGACTTGCAATTTTACTGCCGGCCTCTCCATTGACTCTGCTTGTTAGAAGCCTGCTGTGAAGTATGCAAATGGCGATTACGTGACCATGGGATGCTGCGATGGTCGTAACTGCCTGCTGGTTGTGAAGTGCCCGAATCTTGATCATGTGACCATGAGGTCATATGTGCAAGGATCAGTCATAAAGTTACTTTTTCAGTGCTCTCATAACTTTGAACAGCTGCTAAACAGGGCAGTCATTAAGGAAAAACTACCTATAACAGTAAGCCCATTTGCTCATAAGAAGAAAACTAGTGCTAAGTAATACAATACCACACTGAGTGAACAAGAATATTGACTATTGCCGAAAAAATATTTAGACAGGTCATACTAATATCTGCAATCAGAAGAGATAAAGATATTATACTTGTAAACCTATAAACCTATAAAAAAAAAGAATAAAAGAAAAGGAAGAAAGAGTCTGCAAAGTAGATAAAAACAGATTGCTTTCAAAAGGAATTAACTGTTTAAAAATAGGAAAATATTTAAATTTGTTTTTTTAATTGTAAAAACTATGGTGTCTCTTAAAATAGCATTGTGTATTTTAATAAAGCTTAACACAAACACAGTACCTCTGTTATTAGTCTTGAAATATAAATAACAGCTCTCTGTGATGTAGTGCTGCATTTACACATCTTGCCTTAACTGACCCACACCTAAGTTCAACATGTTATACAAGCCCCAGTCAGGGGATAATTAAGAGAGAGAGCATTTTCCCTCTAAAGCACCTTAGGTACAATTACTAATCAAAACACCCTCCTGCCATCAGGCCATTTGTGCAAACTCACAGAATCAAGTACTTCTGGACTTTGTTCCACTCTGCCAATCCTTCAAGGAAATGCAATGGAGGAACAAAGCAGTTGAAAATGGAAGGTACACCATCATCAAAGTTGCACAGAACATACCCTCCACTACAGCTACAGTGTCCAAGCCCAGCAGGCTCCCAGCAGACATTTCTTCAGGAAGCATGTACAACAGACTAAATAAGAAACTGAATAGAACTCCATGAGCCTAAGCTCAGGAAACGTACTCCTTGCCACTTACAAATGTAAGCAAATACCACAATTCATAGCACATACAGATCCCCTCCCTCCCTCCCGACCTTTAGGAAAGAACTGAAGACCTGGTTCTGCCGCCTGGCATGGGAAGGAGGAAATGATAGTTCCTCATGGGGGTGGTTAATCCCTTAATCCTATAATGTCCTTCTTTTTATTAATGCTATCTCCCATCTGGATTTTATAACTATTTATTATACTGACTGTATAAATTGGTGTTTTATATTTTGTATTTTATTTTAATCTATTTTATTGTAAACCGCCCAGAGTTCCCCGTTGGGGGAGATGGGCGGTTATATAAATTATATATATATATATATATATATATATATATATATATATATTTATTTATTCATTCATTCATTCATTCATTCATTCAGCAGTGGGTCAGGAGCAAATGCTATTGACATATTTTAAGAAATCTTTATTGGATTTTGTCCGTGTTGCTAACCTTAGCTGGTTTTCTGTCTGATTTCCTGACCTCATTCCTAGTTTTCTGGGCTGTAGACTTCTTTTGTCATAAGTTCGTCCTTCCATTTCTAATAAACATCCTCATTTAGTCTCAACTCCTTCATAACTTGCCTGTTCAACCACATTGGTTTCTTTAAACGTCTTCTAGTTCTGAGTCTAGTCTTTCTGACTCCACCCCTACAGTCTTGAGCAACCGTACTCCTCTTTAGTTATCAGCCTCTGCTTCCATTTCTTATACATCTTGTTTTTGCTTCTCAGCTTGTCAATGAGCTCAATATTCACCCATGCAGGTTTTCTTGCTCATGGGGATCGTTTGTAACTGTACTTTCATTACTTCATTTTCTAGATCTCTCACCCACTTGTGTATTCTTTAGGATTTCACTCATGGTATGCTGCCAATGTGTTCCCTAAGATCACTGTTATATACTATGTTCCTCATAATCTGAGAACAGTGGTGGGAATGTTTTGCTAGGATATGCTTCTAGTTACTCACTAAGACTTCTAGAGGTAATACTGTCCTGGAGGATATATGTTCTTAAAGGTCCCACTACTGAGAAGAGCATGACATTTTATTCTTTGCTTGTGACTTCTCACATATGGCACAGTTGGAAAATTTGTGTAACATTTGTTGTGAGCATGTCTGTGTTTTGGTAAGCACATTACTTCTGGCTGTGTGTCATGGATTCAACAGATACTGTATGTGTAGGGTTGTTAAGAGTGTGTTCCAATGAACTCCATTACTTCCCTTCCTAGGTTGTCTATTACACTTTTGGGGCTTCTTCTGGATAGAGATGGCATCTCCCACCCCAGCTCCCATGGCTTTTTCCTTCATTAGTGTTATTTTCTATGCCAGTTGTATGTTTTCCTATCATAGGCCTTATTTATAGGGTCAGTTATGTGGTTGGAATAGTGGAGAAATGGGTGTCTTAGTGTCTTGTGGGTATTTACTGCAGTAGATTGGCCCCTGTCCATTGTCATGTTGAGGAGAGGGGAAAGGGTGGTGGAGAATGGAAGAATCAATGGTGTGCATAGGGATGAGTAAGTTGTTAGAAGAGGTGACAAAAAAGCCAGCCAGAGTGGGTGGGAATTTTAAATTTTGGATCAACCAGGGTTTGGAGTACTGCTTTTTCCCCATTCCCTTTCTCACTCACACTAGTCTGAGTGAACAATGGAAAATGGAATATTAGCCTACTGAAATCTTGTCAGTATTCTCCTGGTGCAAGGGCTCATTGGAAAACAAGCAGGATTGAAGGACAAGTGGAGACTTCTATATTCCCTAAAATGATGGCCTTTGACCTGATTAGTGTAATTGTGTGCTGGAAGTAAGTAACTATAACTGAAATATTGGCTATCTCTGTTAAGTGTATTACATGAATACATGAAAGAAGACACTGAATTAAAGGTGGTTTTCTATGTAAATGAAGAAGCAATTTGATAATTTCTCAAAGTTTTTTTTAACTTCACTTATCAAATAAGGACATTTCATTTTTACCTGATGAAAATAGACTGCTCTACTCTTGCTAGTAATTTATTTGAACTGATCAGTCACTGAAATGTAATTAGTTTTGTTTGCTGTTTCTTGAAAAGTAAAACTGACCCAAGGCAGAGTGAAGCAGAAAAGAATATAATTGGAAAGGAGAGAAGACAAAATGCAACTACAATATATTTCAAAAATAGAATAGCCATGTAGAGTTCCCTTGCGGGGAGATGGAGCGGTATATAAATTGAAACATAAATAAATAAAATAAATAAATGTATCTTAGCGTACAGAGGATATCCTTCTCTTTGAAGTGCTGTCAAAGACATTTCTTGATTTAAAAGCATCATTTATTTTGTAAGGCAAGCCGGTCTAATTTCAGTTTAAGGATAATGAAACATAAGAAATGGATGGCTGTGAAATAGTTACACCTAAAGACTCAGGTTACTTGGCACAGCAAATCTTATCTATAATGGCAAGACAAATTACATTTTTCTATGAACTATAGCATTCTATTGTATGGAATTACATAACTATGATATTGTATTTTTAGAATCCCATATACCTTTAAACTTCCAGTCATGTATCATAGAAAGCTGGGTTTGTCACTTTCCCCTTGTAGGTAAACCCCAAAAATGTATATATTGTGACAAACTAATGTGATACCAGGTTGCAAGAATAAAAAAGTGTGACTAATACTCAGGTATTTGTATAGTATTGTATATCTAGAATCTAATGATCTGCAACATTGTTTAGGTAATATATAAAGTAGTATCAATGGAGGTCTTGACTGAAGGGCTGTTTAAATCAGCCTTTATTCCTACTGACTTAAGTCACTGATTGAAATTGCTCTGACTGAAATCAATTCACCTTGAAAGAAAGGAAATACTCCATGAAGAAATACTGGCAGTTGGAAGGGAATGCAATGATCTAATACCAGTATTTGTGTTGCTTATTATTGCCGTCTTTGAAAGTCATTGGGAGAACCACTGCTCACATTATTAACGCTGAGGCTTGAACACCTGATTTGTTGCTATTTGGACTTTTGCTCATGTATGTCTGCTGAAGGAAAGAGGTTTAGTGACAAATTTAGTGACACTAACAACTTTGAGCTGTGGTGGCCAAGAAAACTTTTTGCTGCTTCTCACCACTTTACCCATTCATCATGTCTAGCCTGGGTGGGTCTTCAGAGTGAGAAACTGTGAAGTGGCCACAGTGGTTGCCCATGCAGATAGGCACTACAGCCCGTTCATGTACAATACCTGGATTTCAGGGCCATCTTAGTGCATCTTCCAGAAAGATGTACCAGCTGCTTACCTGAGGAAAACTGCCAGCATAGCTGTCCAGTGCACATGCTAGTGATGGTACTTCATTTTCAGATTTGCCCAGAGTGTGGAAACTGAACAGGTGCAGCTCTGGCTTCCTCCCTGACACTTTGGTCTGAGAACTCAAAGCATTAAGATTGCAGACCTGTGTACTACATGTGGCTCAATTTTGCAATCTGAGAATGCCACAGAGCAAGGTACAGAGGCAAGAGTGGTTCCCAACAAGAACCATATTGACGGTTTTCTATTGGATGGACTGATGTGATTCCTCTGGATGGTGAGTCAGAAGCATCATGGATGGGGGCAGGGATTGGCCCAATCTATTGCCTTTCCTGGTCCATCATATCAATGACTAATTCTTTGTGTTGAATTTCACTGGGCTTCAGTGGGGGATCTGAAAGCAGCCCTGAAAACTATACATTATCAAACATATAAATTAATTCATATTGACAGATTGGCCCTAAAAACATCCAATTTACTTTCCAACTACATAGCTAGATATTTCTACTGGATATTACTCATATGAATATAGACTTAGTTCTCAACAGTTCTATAGTTATTTATATACTGTATATATATATAGTTATATAGTTATATAGTTTTATAGTTATAGTTATAGTTATATAGTTAGTTATATAGTTAGTTATATAGTTATATAGTGCCTCAGATAGAAAGTCTGTGCAGAGAGTGGTAAGGGCAGGAGAAAAGATAATTGGGATATCTCTGCCTCTCATCCAAGATTTAGCACATGCACGCTGTTTGTCCAGAGCTTGAAAGATCATCAGTGACGCCTCCCATCCTCATCATGGTTTGTTTTCTTTGTTGCCCTCTGGGAAGAGGTTCCGCTGTATCCGATGTAGAACAGCCAGATTGGGAAACAGCTTTGTTCCCCAGGCTATTGGATTCTTGAATGCTTAAATAAGTACTTTTAGGTGAAATGTTGGATGTGTAAAGAATGTATATTTTGTAGTAACTATGGATTTTTTTTATTAGTATTTTAGTGTTTGATTGAAATTGTGAGCTAAAGAATGTATATTTTATAGTAACTATGTTTTTTTTATTATTAGTAGTAGTATTTTACTGTTTGATTGAAATTGTGAGCCAACTGCAACGAAATTTCATTTTATTGTGCACTTGGTGTATAGTGTATAGTGGGATGACAATAAAGTTACTCTTCTCTTCTCTTCTCTTCTCTTCTCTTCTCTTCTCTTCTCTTCTCTTCTCTTCTCTTCTCTTCTCTTCTCTTCTCTTCTCTTCTCTTCTCTTCTCTTCTCTTCTGGATGATTTTTAAAATAACCTTTCCCCCCTCCACTCAAGACAAAAGATCTTTGATAAGTTCAGAGATATGGGGATTTTCCAAGTGTAATTCTCTCATTTTTAAAAAAGTAAAAATAGCTCAAAACTGACCTAAAAAGGCAACTGATATGAACAGGTTAAATTAAGAAAGCTTGTTGAATTTCAATATATGGGGTAAAAAACCTTTATTTACTTTATTGAGTTAGTTATATTTATAAAGCATCAGCATGGCTTCTGCAAAGGGATTCATACCTCAATAAACTTATTGTTATTGCTACACTTATTAGAAAGATTATCTGACATACAAGTAGTCCTTGTTTAGTGACTGCCTTGTTTAGTGACCATTTGTGATAAAAAAGTAACTTTGCGACCAATCCTTGCATTTTATGACCTTCATAGGTCTGTAAAGCAAAGGAAAGCTGAAGTAAGATGATAAACACAGTTGCCGTTTCACTTAGCAACTGCTTCATTTAATGACCAAGTTGCTGATCCCAATTCTGGTCACTAAACAAGGACCACCTGTACTATATGCATGGATTTTGTCAAAAGCTTTTGATAACATTCTTCACTAGAGTAAATTAGCAGTTGTGGAATAAAAGAAGGTGTCTTTTTATGTTAACTATTTGGTAACTATTTAAAGAATAGAAAGCAAATACTAATAGTATGTTGCATATATTTTTATGTCTTGAAGAATATGAAGCTGAGTTTTTAAAAAGCCAAGCCTTGAAGTTTTTTTTCCTGGGCTCTGGTTCTGGGAGTTCACGTGTTTCACCCCCCCTCAGGAATGTTGATGGCTTGGAGCCAGCTAGTCTGGTAGTCCTGACCAATCAGAGTTACCTGTTTGTTCTTTGCCCATATTGGGAATCCGTTGCCTAGGTGAGTGGTCACATGCTAAGCCTTGTCCACTCAGATACGGCCAAGTAGCAATTGTAAAAAGCTTTAAAAGTGTAAATCTGCTTTTGTTCCTTCTGCTGCTATCTCTTTTGTTCAAAAATGTGAGTAGCTTATGTTAATCAGCCATGTGGTTTACTGGCTGAGTGTTTTCTGTTCTTTTGTTTTAAAAATAAAAAGCAACGTTTTTACTGCAAGCTTGTCTCTTAATATTTTCCATAACTCTGATCACAAATTTTTATAAACAACAATAGGTTATGGGCCCAGCAAATGCTTTCTTGATCAGAGATAAAACTTATGGAAATATGGAAAGAGGAAAGCTGAACTGTTTCGTTTGCATTTGAAGAGGTTTTGTTTGTTTTTGAAACTTGCTGGCAGTTACAAGCATTTTCAATTGGAGGAGGAGTTTCAAGCCTCATGATTTTTCAAGCCTCATGGATTACTCCAACAGGGGAGAAAGAAAGCAACAATGGCAGCTGCTGGAGCTTCAAGTTTTCAAGGTATGCCCCTGGAAAAGCTTTCTAATACTAATTATTTGAACTGGTCTTTGAAAATGGAGAGTTTCTTGAGGAGAGAAAATTTGTGGTCTGCTATATCTGAACAAATTCCTCAGAATCCAGATCAAGCCTGGCTGAGGAAAAATGAGGAATGCAAAGCTTCTATTATTTTGGCTGTTCAGGATGATCAGCTTATACATGTAAGAGGCAAAGAAACTTCCAAAGACTTATGGGACTATTTACATGATTTATATGTGAAAACCTCTCCTGGCAGCAAGGTTATTTTAACCAAAAAGCTGTACAAAGCCCACTTGCCAGAGAATGGAAATTTACCAGAGCATCTTCATAAACTGCAAAACTATTTTGTGGAGCTTCAAGAACGTGGGATGGAATTTACTCCTCTCATGAAAGCCTACATTATGCTGTCTTTGTTGAATGAGTCTTGGGGCACTTTAATTTGCTCCATGGAGGGAATCCCTGAAGCTGATCTAACCCCATCGTTAGTGTCTACCCGGCTGCTTGCTGAGTGGGAGAAACGGCAGGAAAAAGCTGCTTCCATTTCTACAATAAAGTCTTCTCGTGGCCAGCAGAGGGAGCAGAAGAGCTTTGAATTCCAAGCTTCTGCATTTACTAGCCGGCGATGCTTCAAGTGTGGATCTTCTGCACATCTTTTGAAGGATTGTGACCAGTTTAAAAGTAAGATGATTTCTCAGAAGAAAGAAGCAACATCTAGAAAGAAGATTCTTCATGCAAAAGTTGTTGAGAGCTGTGATGATAAAGACTTGTGGATTCTTGACAGCGGTGCGAATTCGCATATCTGTAATAATAAAAATTCTTTTGTGTCTCTGTCTAAAACTAACAAACAAAGAGTTTCCTTAGCAGATGGATCTGTATCCAAGATCATGGGTGAAGGTGAGATTAATCTTCCATGTTTGGGGGAAACTGTTCAAAATGTTTTATTTGTGCCTAATTTTCAAAGTAATCTCTTGTCTGTGGGTCAGTTAGTAACATCAGGGTATGTTATAACTTTTAAGAAAGAAGGTTGTGAGATTAGGAAGGATGGTAAAGTGGTTGCTAAATGTTTGCAGAAAGATTCTCTTTACATTGTACAGAAAGCTGACCAGCAAACTGCAAAAACTGTGTTTGGGAATAATCCCTTACACGATCAGTGTATCCATTTAATGCATAGGAGATTTGCTCATGCTAATTTTAAGTACATATCTCAAATGCCTAGTTTTTCTGCTGATTTAAAATTGAAACCTTGTGATAAGTATTTGGATTGTGCAGTTTGCAAGGAGAATAAAACCACAAGGGCTCATGTGAAGAAGTTTGCTGATAGGTCTACTTCTAGGCCTCTAGAGATTATTCATTCTGATGTAATAGGTCCCTTTTCCCCTAGTCTTGGGGGAGCAAGGTACATTTTGACCTTTATAGATGATTTTTCCAGGTACACATTCATTTATTTGTTGAAACACAAAGATGAGGTCTTTGACAAGTTTAAAGGTTTTGTAACTTGGGCAAATGGAAAATTCCCAAGGCCAGTGTCTGCCTTGCAATCAGACAGAGCTGGAGAGTATCTATCCTCAAAGTTTAAAAGCTTTTTGTTAGAAAAAGGGATATAACACATTTTAGCTAACCCTTACATGCCAGAACAGAATTCTGTTGCAGAACGAAAAGGGCGAACACTGCAAGAAGCAATGATGTGTTTGCTGAAGGATGCCAGTTTACCTTTTAGGTTTTGGGGAGAAGCTGTTTCTACAGCGTGTTATGTTCAGAACAGGTTGCTTAGCAGTGCAATTCAGGATGTGCCATTTCATTTGTTCTATGGTGTGAAGCCTAAAGTAAATCATCTCAGAGTTTTTGGGAGCACAGGTTGGGTCCACATTCCAAAACAGCTGAGGCGTAAGGGGGCTTCCAGAACAAAGAAAGCAATCTTTGTAGGGTATGAACAGAGTCAGAGGAGCTACAGGTTCATACTGGATAATCAACTGATAATTAGTAAAAGTGCTTCTTTTGCTGAGCAGAATTGGGATAAAATAAACTCTAGTTCTTCAGTTGATTTATCCATGAGGGAACAGCAAAATCTTGCTGATGGTGATCTGCAGGAATCACCTAGTGAAGTCAATGAGCAGGAAGTTGAATTGTCTGAGAACTCAGAGGTTTCTGAGGGCAATGGTGGGATTCAGAGTGTAAGTCCTGTTCTACCTCGCAGGTCTGAAAGGATTAATAAGGGGGTTCCACCTGATCGTTATCAAGTAGATGTTGTGAAGGCGTTTCACATTCACACAGAGCCTCACTCTCTTGAGCAAATCAATGAGATGCCACCTGAAATAGCTAAGTGCTGGCATGAAGCCATGCAGCAGGAATTGGATTCCTTAAAGGAAAATAAAACTTGGAAATTAGTGAGTCTACCTCCCAATCAGAAGTGTTTGGGTTGTAGGTGGGTGTTTAAACTGAAAAAAGATTCAGATGGTAAAATTCAAAAGTATAAAGCAAGGTTGGTAGCAAAAGGTTTTGCTCAAAAAAATGTGGATTATGACAAAACTTTTGCTCCAGTAACAAAAGCTGAATCTATCAGGTTGCTTTTAAAGGTTGCTGCCATGAAGAAATTGTTTATCACTATGATATTCAAACTGCTTTTCTGTATGGTGATTTGGAGGAAAAATTGTTTATGCAACAACCTCCTGGTTATGAAAAAGAAAAACATCTTGTGTGTGAATTGCAGAAATCCATCTATGGATTAAAGCAGGCAGCGCGTTGTTGGAATATTAAGTTGGATAATATTTTGCAAAATTTTGGGTTTCAGAAGGGAATTGCTGATCCATGTGTATATGTAAAAAATGATAAGCAAGGTGTAATGTACTTATGCTTGTATGTTGATGATTTGTTGCTGCTCACATCATCAGATGAACAAAAGCGTGCTTTTGAGGTTTGTATGAAAAACAATTTCACATTTAAATGTCTTGGAGAAGTTAACAATTACTTAGGATTAGAAATTCAGAGGGAAAAAGATGGCAGTTTTCTCATAAGTCAGAGTAGTAAAATTAAGAAACTGCTGGAGGATTTTAAAATGCAAGACTGTAAGTCTGTCTCCTCCCCCATGCTTCCCGAGTTTCTAAAAGAGGAGGGGGAGAAGGGGGATGGTGAGTTATCTGAAGGAGATAGTTTCAGATCAGCCATTCGTAGTCTTCTTTACATTGCAAACAATAGCCATCCGGACATTTCTAACAGTGTGTCCATTTTGAGCAGATTTGTGGAGCATCCCACATCTGTTGCAAAGTCTGGGTTAAAAAGGCTTTTTCGTTATTTACAAGGCACCAAAGATTATTGCTTAAGGTTGTCTGCTACAGACACAGAGGAAAAGTTTGTGGGGGGAGATGGGCGGTGATATAAGTTAGAAATAATAAATAAATAAATAAATAAATAAATAAATGTTAGAATGCAGGTGTGATTCAGATTGGGCTGGAGATCTCAGTGATAGGAAGTCTACTTCTGGGAGTGTAATTCAATTTGCAAAGTCCACTATTGCATGGTTCTCCAGGAAACAAACAGTAGTAGCTATTAGCACAGCTGAAGCCGAATTTTATGCTTTAGCACAACTGTGTAATGAGGTAATTTGGTTTACACAATTGTTGCAAGACATTGGAGTCATTTTAAGCCAGCCTGTAACCATTCATGAAGACAACCAAGCCTGTATTCATTTGGCTTTATCTGAAGGTACCAGAAATCACACAAAGCACATTGATGTTCGTTTTCATCTTGTTAAAGATTTTCTAGCCAAGAAAAAGGTTAATTTGAAATACTGTGATACTAAATTAATGTTGGCTGATATCTTTACCAAGCCTCTAGTTACCAGTAGGCACTGTGAATTGGTTACCAAACTGGGTTTGCTTCCATATTCTTTCTAGTCATAAAAAAGGGGAGTAGCTATGTTCCATTTCTCCTGCTCCTCAATAGGCAGGAGCAACACCTCTTGAAAAGACTGAGGTTCACAGGTAATTTGACACACTCTCACCTGCTGAATCACAAATCTGTCAGGCTTCACACCCTTTGTGGAACGAGAGGACCTACAAGGAATGACCACTGCACTTTCCTCATCACTGTCCCCTGTCTTTTCACTACCTGATTCCCCCTCCAGGTCCTGAACCTGCTCAGGTGAAATTTCCTCTTTCTTCACCTGAGGGGACCTTTTCACCACACTAGGAGACTGGGAAACAGAAGGTAGGTGGACTGGTTGTTGTCCATTTACAGGAGCATGGACAGTAGGCTGTACACTAGATTGCAACAACACTTCTGAACTAGCATTCAACCTGTCCCAACCAGTAGGATGCTCAAAATTAGCACTTCTGGAGACTACCACTTGACCATAGCCTGCAGAAAAACGGTAACCCTTAGATCTTGATGAATAACCAACAAACCTTAAGCGCTGTGCTTTTGGTTGGTTCTTCCTTCGCTGAGACCTGGGGATGTGAATATATGCAAATGTTCCAAAGACACGCAGGTGCTTCAGCGAAGGGTGCTTGCCAAACAAAAGGAAGTAAGGAACTTCATTTACAGATGAATTCCACACCCTGTTGGTTAGATACACTGCAGTCATGGTAGCGTCACCCCAGAAATGGGATGGCACCTGAGCATCTAACATCAGGCTATTTTTAATGGTATTAACAACACCAATCTTCCTTTCTGCTATTCCATTCTCAGCTGGAACACCAACATTGGCAAGTCTATGGGAGATTCCTTTCCTACAAAGCCAATTCTGGAACTCATGGCTTAGGAACTCTCCACCACGATCAGACTGAAACTGACCCACTTGATAACCATAGTTTCTCTCCACCATTGCAACAAACTCCTTAAAGCGAGCAAAGGCTTCCGGTTTAGACTTGAGCAAATAACAAAACGTAAAGCGAGTATGGTCATCTACCAGAAGAAACATGAAACGTGCCCCTCCTTCACTAGGAGCATAGGGGCCAGCTAGGTTTCCATGAACCAACTGAAATGGTCTAGTTGACACTCTGTCACTTTTCCTAGCAACAGGCGCAGCCTTGATCTTAGTTTGTTTACACACAGTACAATCAAGAAAGTCATCACATTTTCTAGACTTTAGCTCAGGATACACCTTGGCCATCTGGGACAAACTTCCCCACCCGGGATGTCCCAGAACTCTGTGAAAATAATGGATGCATTTATGATGTGGGGGAACATTGGAAACACAATTTCCAGCCACAATCTCCTGCTTAGGAAGCATCTCATACAACTGATTCACTAATCTCCCCCTAGCACATTCAATTCCATCTTTTTCAATAGAACATCCAGTACCCTTGAACACAACAGTATATCCAGACTTGACCAGGGCTGGAACGCTGAGGAGGGAAAAATCAAGTGTAGGAACACACAACACATTTTGCACACTTATCCCCAAACAAGGAATATATACTTCTGTTGGATTTTAGGCTTGCATTTTGTTAACAACTGTTCATTGTTCACAATGATTTGGCTGCAAGACGAGTCCAATAGCCAAGTCTCTGGAGATCGCTTACTCACAGCAGTTAGCAGAGCACAAACTTGGGTACGTTGTCTAGGTGGCTTTCCCTTCTTTCGCACAAACCTCCTTCCACTGGCACTTCCTGCTGGGCGAGGTGGCTGAGGACAGTCTTTCAGGAAATGCTGAGTAGAGTTACACCGATAACATCTTCTTACAGCACATGCAGACTCTGTTCCAGCAGGAAAACGCTGTTTAGAAGTTTCAGGAACAGCAACAGATGGCTTACCCTGCATCTTCTCTAGGTCACGAGCTTGCTGAATTTCTTGCAGCCGATTTGTGAGATAACCCACAGTGAGGTCCTGGGGTCGCAACGTCTGCGTTGCCTCGCTGAGCATATCAAAGCTGCTGTCCAAACTTGACAATATAATGCATGCTCTCTGCATATCTGGGACCACAACATCCCGCTCCGCAAGTTCAAGAAACAAAGTCTTGAGTTTATGGAGGTGGGTCATCACATTCCCACCCGGCTGCAGCTTTAGATTGTAAAGCTGACGGGATAGTCCAACAATGGCAGCAGAGGTTTGCCTTGAATAAATGGCTTTAAGAGCTTCCCAGCATACATTTGCAGTGTCTTGGTCGCTGACATGCAGTAACTGAGATGATTCCAGTCCCAGAATCAAATTGCCATAAGCACGATCCAAATGCAATTGCACTTCTTCAGAAATGGGACCAGCTAGAGGTGGGTTTTCCACATATTGCCACAAGCCTTCTTTTAAAAAGAATGACTTAATCTTCACACACCAGGTCCGATAGTTTGTGCCATCCAAGCGCTCAAAAGGCAGACTAGTCAGTCCTGCAGCAGCCATGCTGACCACTCAAAGAAAAACACGTTTACTCTAAAATGCAGCCTCAAAAAACAAACCCCCTTTTACAGCCAGATACAACGCAGCAAAAAGCGTGACTTCCACACTGGGCCCGTAACCTGTGGGATAATGCTGGCTTATGGGGTAAGGCGCAAAGTAAACAGAGTAAACAGACAGAGTGCAGCGTTTATGGCTAAAAGTGTTTACTTGTAGCATAAGGCAATAAATGCATATATAGTTACATTATTGCAAAAAGGAAAAACAAACCTATAAGCAGAGTTTCGTTCCTTGGTTCCACGGACAGCCATGGCCTACAGACACAGCCAGGCATAGTTATGCACTTTCCAGTTCACAGGAACAGACCACATATAGAAACATGGCTAAAAGACCGGACAGAAGTCAAGAAGCATAGACCCATAGTTCACAGCTGAGATATACACTTGTTTCAGCTTTCTGATTGGAGGGATCTTAGGATCAGAGGGTCACAAGGCATTTTCAGATTAACAAAGCCTTAAGCGTTTAGACTTGCACATAATATAAACCGCCATGAGATGGCAGTGTTGCACATTGTCTCACCCCCCAAGAGAGTGTGGGCTTTGGTTCCCATGAGATATGTCTATGAAGGTTCTCAGTCATCCAGGTGGATTTCGACTGAGAAAATAGAAATCCAGTTGACATGATTCAAGCTACAGACATTCCCATGAGATAGTTATTTTCAGACAGACAATAACATCACGTGATGGGCCACCTGCATTTTATCAGTCAATTTGTTTTGAGAACGCTACAGACGAATAGTAAACAAAACGTACACAGTACAGAAAGCGATTTGTTTTTGCACAGAAACCCTGACGGTGTTGCATATATTTTTATGTCTTGAAGAATATGAAGCTGAGTTTTTAAAAAGCCAAGCCTTGAAGTTTTTTTTCCTGGGCTCTGGTTCTGGGAGTTCACGTGTTTCACCCCCTCTCAGGAATGTTGATGGCTTGGAGCCAGCTAGTCTGGTAATCCTGACCAATCAGAGTTACCTGTTTGTTCTTTGCCCATATTGGGAATCCGTTGCCTAGGTGAGTGGTCACATGCTAAGCCTTGTCCACTCAGATACGGCCAAGTTGCAATTGTAAAAAGCTTTAAAAGTGTAAATCTGCTTTTGTTCCTTCTGCTGCTATCTCTTTTGTTCAAAAATGTGAGTAGCTTATGTTAATCAGCCATGTGGTTTACTGGCTGAGTGTTTTCTGTTCTTTTGTTTTAAAAATAAAAAGCAACGTTTTTACTGCAAGCTTGTCTCTTAATATTTTCCATAACTCTGATCACAAATTTTTATAAACAACAATATAGTAAGAATTAGACAGTTCTTATAATGGAGGGAAATGAAAAATGGTTTCCCACGATTCTGGATTGGGATCTGCAATACTTAATTTGTACAGAAATTATCTGGACTTTAAAGTAAGCGAGGTAATGTCTAGGTCTGTGGATAATACCAAATGATTCAGATGAGAAAAACCTGGTTTTGCAACAATATGTGAGATTTCTTTCAAGAGAAGCAACACACCTGGTAAAGTACAGCAAAACGATGTAAGATGAGATGGCCACATTACCCTTCTATTTGCTTTCTTGGTTGCTATTTAAAGACCAAAGCGAATGAAAGAAATTGTAAAGTTTCCTTGTATTTTGCCTTCTTATGTCCAACAAATCAAAGTGAAGATAATAGCAGCACGAAGGGAATTACTCTACAGCAGCTTCCCTTGAAATTTTCTTGAATCAAATTTTAGGTTGTGGGTTATAAGAGAGGGATAAGAAGGGATTATTTTTTTAAAAAAAAAGCCCTCTTTTTCTCAATATATCCATTTTGTTCAGTCTCTCAATATACATATTTCAAAATAGGTTGCTAAGAGAAATCCAAATGGAAACTGAAACACAAAACATTTATCAACTTTTCTCTCTATGTCAAATTCTTCATAAATCATTATTACTTACTAACTTCACTCTGGGCATATGAAAGAGTTATTGCTTCAGTAAGCTACTTGTGTGAAAGGTAGCTTTAAATATGATTCAGTTTTAGTATTGCTGAAAAAATGTCTAAAAGCTTTCTTAGACTTCCAGCAAAAGTACTGAATATTGGCAATTTTTTCAAAATGCTTCACAGACATGAGCACCCTAATATCAAGGCTCAGACTGTGTGCCACATACAATCTCAACATTTTCCACGTTATACCTTGGCAATCCTTTAAAGCATTATCATGCTCTACTTGTATTTTCAATATCTTTTTATAGTATGATGTATTTTACCTACCCAAGGAATAGAACCCATATTATACAAAAATTGAAGGTTAACCTTTATGAGCTTCTTTACTCTTTATTTATTTATTTGAACATCACTTACCAATTAACAAGAATTCTCATTGTTGGATTGTCTGAATACCTTTGAAGGCAATCTCTCAGCTGTAATATTTCCTGCTTATGCTTTGCCTGATTTGATTTCATAGTGTCCTCACTGAACTTCCACTGTGTCAACTGTATGAGTGCTACAAATAGCCTTTTTAAATAAATCTGCAATATTAACAGTGCAGACCTATATGTAATGAGATTTAACTCCCACTGAATAAATGGAATTTACTTCAAGCAAATACTGTACGTATAAGTCTGAATCCAATTCCTTCCCTTAGTTATTGTTCAACACAACATATCATTTGCAAAGTTATACTATGGGTCATATGTTTTATTTTATATAATTTATTTAATTTAAAGTGCTTTATTCCGTATTCTCCATGACAGTTAAATGCTATCAGTTAATACCATATCAAACTGCTAGAACTGACATTAGCTAAATTACATATAACTTTGCTTCTGGCCATTGCTTCTTACACTATGTAAGAAATTGTATGGGAAGCCAACCTTAATCTCCAGAATGTATTTGTGGGAAGTTTGGGGCTGATATAAGGACAATTTTAAAAATCCATTGTGCTTATGGCATGTTCCTTGAGTATTATTATTATTATTATTATTGTTGTTGTTGTTGTTGTTGTTGATGATGATGTTATTGTTATTATTATTATTTGCTAGATGCAAACACCTGACTTAAGCCATGATATACACTGTGTACACATTAAACTAAATATTATGAATTCTATGTAGATTTTAGAATATGTAAAAGTGTCACCATTTGCCTATATATCATAGTGTAATAGGCACTAAAACATACTCTATATCTCAGAGTGCTGAAAAGTGTTTAAGCACAAGTGTTTACAGTCTAAATTGTCATAAAAAGTTATGTTATCCTTGTTTCAGAGGTAGAGGTATATTCATATGGTTTTCACATCAGGCCTACTAAAGTTTAACTTTTATATTCTGCTATCTAAATTCCTTCAAATAAGTACTGAATGACAATAACTGTTACATACCATATGCTTCATGTAAACTTTTACTATTACAATTTATTTGACAGATAGAAGATTATGGTTAAATCCTGTTCATTGAGTAAATTACCAGTTTGCTTCTGGATGGATTTAGCAACAAAGAGCTTTTTGTGTTCTAGTCCAAGGAATTGAAGAAAAATATAAAGTCCAAAGATCTCATCATATGTAACTATGGGAATGAATAAATAAGTTAACTGTGTCACTGAGATTCAATGGACTCCTTAGGAAGTGAGTGTTTTGTTATTTTATATCCTTAAATGTAGGAAACCAGAAACCTTGCTATGAATTGTTAATGCCTCAAACAGGCTTCAAGAGGTCTAGAATAAATTTTCAGCACAGTGGGATATAGGTTGCTGTTCTCTATCACAATGTCAAGAGCTCCATTACAAATTCTTCATTTGTCACAGTGAGAACATAGCTGCAAAAATGGACATAAGGTTTAACACACAATAATACAAAAGCGCTTGGAATATCTGAAGAGAAAATTTTCATAGAAAACTTAAAAGGGTCATTACAAGTGTAACAACATAGATATCATATGTCTGCAAATAAAAACAGAACTCCATAGTCTGCGTCTCACAGAATCTCACATTTGATTCATGCTCCTGGATTCTTATCTTCTACATGCATCATAATCATAACTTCCAAGGTACTTAGCAGCCAAAAATGAGGACCAAAATCAACAACAGAAATACCTAGCCATGGATGCATTTGCCAAAGTAAGTGCTGCTTGCCCCATATATTTAAATTATAGTCATGAAAAATATGCATATCAATTAGTACCTAATCTCTAGACATTCCATATAATTAGCATATCAAAAAAGTCACATGAGCTGGCTCAGGACTGGAATGAACTCCATAAAATGTATTGATCTGCATACTTTTACAGTAGTAACCACTACTGTAGTTTCTGATTTTTCTTGTTTACATACGGTAGGTGTTCCCAATATATATTTTGAACTCCTAAATTAAGGAGTATTTAATTATGTAGATAATTAAATACTCCTTAATTAAGGAGTTCAAAATATTCAATTATGTAGACTCCAGCAAAGGAGATTGTTACCTTGTCGTGGTGCTGGAGCTTGAGCACCTCAATGACGCCATGAGCTAAACCATGAAGGGACACCCAAGACAGGAAGGTCATAGCAGAGAGGTCAGACTAAATACAATCCCTGGGGAAGGTAACGGCAACCCACCCCAGTATTCTTGCTGTGAAAACTAAATGGATCAGTACAACCAGAGATATGTCGGTATACCATCGGAAGATGGGACTCCCAGGTCGGAAGATGGTCAAAATGCTACTGGGGAGGAACAGAGGGTGAGTTCAACTAGCCCTAGATGTGATGACACAGCTAGCTCAAAGCCGAAAGGACGGCTAGCGGCCGACGGTGCTGGTGGTGAACGACAAATCCGATGTTCTAAAGATCAACACACCATAGGAACCTAGAATGTAAGATCTATGACTCAGGGCAAATTGGATGTGGTTATTGGTGAGATGGCAAGATTAAATATAGACATTTTGGGTGTCAGTGAACTGAAATGGACTGGAATGGGCCACTTCACATTAGATGACCACCAGATTTACTAATGTGGACAAGAGGACCACAGAAGAAATGGAGCAGCCTTCATAATTAATAATAAAGTGGCTAAAGCAGTGCTTGGATACAATCCAAAAAATGATAGAATGATCTCAATTTGAATCCAGGGTAAGCCATTTAACATCACAGTGATCCAAATATATGCCCCAACCACAGATGCTGAAGAAGCAGAAGTATTGTAGATCAGTTCTATGAGGATCTGCAGCACCTACTGGATAATACGCCAAAAAGAGATGTTATTTTCATTACAGGAGGCTGGAATGCTAAGGTGGGTAGTCAAACGACACCTGGAATTACAGGTAAGCATGGTCTGGGAGAACAAAATGAAGGAGGACATAGGCTGATAGAATTTTGCCAAGACAATTCACTGTGTATAACAAACACTCTCTTCCAGCAACCTAAAAGACGACTTTATACATGGACTTCACCAGATGGTTGACACTAAAATCAGATTGACTACATCCTTTGCAGCCAAAGGTGGCAGACATCTATACAGTCGGTAAAAACAAGGCCTGGAGCTGACTGTAGTTCAGATCACGAAATTCTTATTCCACAATTTAGAATCAGACTAAAGAGAATAGGGAAGACCCACAGATCAGTTAGATATGACCTCACTAACATTCCTAATGAATATGAAGTGGAAGTGAAGAATAGATTTAAAGGACTAGATTTAGTAGATAGGGTCCCGGAAGAACTATGGACAGAAGTTTGCAACATTGTTCAGGAGGTGGCAACAAAAAACGTCCCAAAGAAAAAGAAAATCAAGAAGGCAAGATGGCTGTCTGCTGAGACACTGGAAGTAGCCCAAGAAAGAAGGAAAACAAAAGGCAACAGTGACAAGGGGAGATATGCCCAATTAAATGCAAAATTCCAGAGGTTAGCCAGAAGAGATAAGGAATTATTTTTAAACAAGCAATGCGTGGAAGTGGAAGAAGATAATATTATAGGAAGGACAAGAGACCTCTTCCAGAAAATTAGAAACATCGGAGGTAAATTCCAGGCAAAAATGGGTATAATCAAAAACAAAGATGGTAAGGACCTAACAGAAGCAGAAGAGATCAAGAAAAGGTGGCAAGAATATACAGAAGATCTGTATAGGAAGGATAATAATATCAGGGATAGATTTGACGGTGTGTTAGAGCCAGACATCTTGAAGAGTGAGGTTGAATGGGCCTTAAGAAGCATTGCTAATAACAAGGCAGCAAGAGACGACGGTATCCCAGCTGAACTGTTTAAAATCTTGCAAGATGATGTTGTCAAGGTGATGCATGCCATATGCCAGCAAATTTGGAAAACACAAGAATGGCCATCAGATTGGAAAAAATCAACTTATATCCCCATACCAAAAAAGGGAAACACTAAAGAATGTTCAAACTATCGAACAGTAGCACTTATTTCACATGCCAGTAAGGTAATGCTCAAGATCTTGCAAGGTAGACTCCAGCAATTCACGGAGCGAGAATTGCCAGATGTACAAGCTGGGTTTGGAAAAGGCAGAGGAACTAGAGACCAAATTGCCAATATCCGCTGGATAATGGAGAAAGCCAGGGAGTTTCAGACAAAAAAGTTTCTGTTTTATTGACTATTCTAAAGCCTTTGACTATGTGGATCATAACAAATTGTGGCAAGTTCTTGGTGGTATGGGGATACCAAGTCTTGTCTGCCACCTGAGGAATCTGTATAGTGACCAAGTAGCAAAGGTAAGAACAGACCACGGAACAATGGACTGGTTTAAGACTGGAAAAGTACGGCAGGGTTGTATAATCTCACACTACCTATTCAACCTGTACACAGAACACATCATGCAACGTGCTGGGTTTGATGAATCCAAGGCTGGAGTTAAAATTGCTGGAAGAAACAATAACAATCTCAGATATGCAGATGATACCACTTTGATGGCTGAAAGTGAGGAAGAGCTGAGGAGCCTTATGACGAAGGTGAAAGAAGAAAGTGCAAAAGCTGGGTTGCAGTTAAATCTCAAAAAAACCAAGATTATGGCAACCAGCTTGATTGATAACTGGCAAATAGAGGGAGAAAAAGTGGAGGCAGTGACAGACTTTGTATTTCTAGGCATAAAGATTACTGCAGACGTTGACTGCAGCCAGGAAATCAGAAGATATCTACTTCTTGGGAGGAGAGCAATGACAAATCTTGATAAAAGAGTTAAGAGCAGAGACATCACACTGACAACAAAGGTGCACATAGTTTGCTACCGGTGGTACGTTCCGGCCCCCCGTGTTCATACCCAGGCCCTGGTAAGCAGATCCTCGTGGGCTCCGGTCTCCGACTGCTGCTGCTGAACGCCAGGTCGGTGAACAACAAGGCCCCCCTTATAGGTGATCTAATCATAGAGGAGGGGGCCGACCTCGCATGTATTACCGAGACCTGGCTGGGCCCAGAGGGGGAAGTAGCCCTCTCGGAGATGTGCCCAGCTGGGTTTCGGGTGTGGCATCAGCCGAGACACTGGGGCAGGGGAGGAGGGGTGGCAGTTGTCATCCAAGAGTCCCTTGTGGCCTTCAGGGGCGCTGCACCACAAGTGACTGGGTGTGAGACCGTTTTTCAAGTTGGGTTCACGAGAACAGTTGGGGGTGTTGCTGCTGTACCAGCCTCCCTGCTGCGTAGCAACCTCCCTGCCTGAGCTGCTCGAGGCTGTCTCAGGGTTGGCGGTGGAGTTCCCCAGACTTATCGTTCTGGGGGACTTCAATCTGCCGTCTCTGGGACGGTCCTCGGAGGAGGCCCGGGAGTTCATGGCTACCATGGCAGCTATGGGCCTGTCTCAGATTATTCGTGACCCGACTCGTGACAGTGGTCTCACCCCGGACTTAGTTTTCTTGTCTGAGCAGTGGCAATGTGATCTGAGGGGAGAGTTACATCTTTCCCCATTGTCATGGTCAGACCACGCCCTGGTGACCCTGAGACTCTCTTGTGCTGCCCCACTCCACAGGGAGGCGGGACCCATTCGATTGGTCCGCCCCCGGCGACTGATGGACCCAGTGAGGTTTCAGAAGGAGCTGGGGGTTATTCCCGAGGACTTGCTTCACGGTCCAGTGGAGGTCCTGGCCGCAGCCTGGAAGAAGGCAGCGGCCGGAGCCCTGGACAAGATCGCGCCTATGCGACCTCTCTGGCCCTGCTCGGCCCGCTGCTCTCCGTGGTTCACAGAAGAGTTAAGGGCTTTGAAGAGGGTTAAGAGATGTCTAGAGCGCTGCTGGAGAAAGACGAAGACTGAATCTGACCGAACACAAACTAGAGCCGCAGTCAAGGCCTACCTTGTGGCGGTAAGAGCGGCAAAACGTGAATATTTCTCCGCTCTTATTGCGTCCGCAGAATGCCGCCCGACGGCCCTTTTCAAGATTACAAGATCACTTTTGGGTCGGGAGCAGGGGGAGACCCATTTACAGGGCCGTTCGGAAGAGTTTTCTGAGCATCTGCAGGACAAAATCGCTCAGATTCATTCCAAGTTGGACTCCAAGCGTGAGACAAGATCTGGGGAGATGCCAGAGGCTCGTACTTACCACGTTATCTGGGAACAGTTTGATCCTGTTGCGCCTGATGAAGTAGACAGGATCCTCCGGATTGTAAACGCCACCACATGCCAGCTTGACCCATGTCCCTCCTGGCTGGTGAAATCAGCTAGTGAGGTGACATGTGGCTGGGTCCAGGCGATGATTAATTCGTCCTTGAGTGAGGGGGTATTCCCGGCTGCCTTTAAGGAGGCGCTGGTGCACCCCCTCCTCAAGAAACCTTCCCTGGACCCTACAATCCTGGGCAATTTTCGCCCAGTCTCCCACCTTCCCTTTTTAGGAAAGGTGGTTGAGAAGGTGGTGGCGTTGCAACTCCAGAGGATTCTGGAGGAAACGGATTATCTGGACCCCTTCCAGTCAGGTTTCAGGCCGGGATATGGGACAGAGACCGCATTGGTCGCGCTTATGGATGATCTCTGGCGAGAGCGGGATGGAGGGAGTGCGTCCATCCTTGCTCTCTTAGATCTCTCAGCGGCTTTCGATACCGTCGACCACGGTATACTTTTGGGGCGGCTCGAGGAGTTGGGGGCGGGCGGCGTGGTTTTGCGCTGGTTCGCCTCCTTTCTCCAGGGCCGTTCCCAGTTGGTGTTGATAGGGGAGGAGAGAGCTGACCCCCGACCCCTGACTTGTGGGGTGCCGCAGGGGTCGGTTCTCTCTCCTCTCCTATTCAACATCTACATGAAGCCACTGGGCGAGATCATCCGTCACCACGGGATGAGGTATCACCAATATGCTGATGATATCCAGTTATACATCTCCGTCCCGGGTGAAGTAAGTGATGCGGTCAATGCCTTATCTCAGTGCCTGGAGGCTGTGGGGGTCTGGATGGGGAACAACAGGCTTCAACTGAACCCTGGTAAGACGGAGTGGCTGTGGATTGATGGCCCCCCTGGATCCGGGAAGTTGTCATCTTTGGTTCTGGGTGGGGGGGTTGCACTACCCGGATCCAGTGCGGAATCTGGGGGTCCTCCTGGACTCGCGACTCCTGCTCAAAGAGCAGGTGGCAGTCGTGGCCAGGAGGGCCTTTGCACAGCTGCGAGTTGTGCGCCAGTTACGCCCTTTCCTGGATCGGGAGGCCCTCCGAACAGTCACTCACGCCCTTGTCATCTCCCGTATAGACTATTGTAATGCGCTCTACATGGGGCTACCCTTGAAGAGTATCCGGAAGCTTCAGCTGGTGCAGAATGCAGCGGCGCGAGCAGTTATGAGTGCCAGAAGATCGGCACATGTGACACCCCTGCTATGCGAGCTGCATTGGGTGCCAGTTTGCTTCCGGGTCCAATTCAAGGTGTTGGTGATTACCTTTAAAGCCCTACATGGCATAGGACCAGGGTACCTGAGGGACCGTCTCGTCCCAATAACGTCGGCCCGGCCCACCCGTGCATGCAGAGAGGCCATGCTTCGGACCCCCTCAACAAGAGAATTCCATCTAGCGGGGTCCAGGAGGCGTGCCTTCTCTGCGATAGCGCCTGCCTTGTGGAATATCCTGCCCCCGGAGGTGAGACTGGCCCCCTCCCTCCTGGCCTTTCGGAAGGCCCTTAAGACCTGGCTCTGCCACCTGGCCTGGGACAACGGAGGTGGTAGTGCCTCCTGGGGTTGGCTGGCCCCGTAGCTCCACGATCTATTCTGCGGGTCCAAATCCATCTTGGATTTTATTTTATTATGTTATGCTTGTGTTTTTAGATATTTTGTATAGTTTTTAAATTTTTTATTTATTGTAACCCGCCCAGAGTCCCTTGCATGGGAGATGGGCGGGGAATAAATTTGAATAATAATAATAATAAGAATAAGAATAAGAATAATAAGAATAATAGTTAAAGCAATGGTATTCCCCGTAGTAACCTATGGCTGAGAGAGCTGGACCATAAGGAAGGCTGAGCGAAGGAAGATAGATGCTTTTGAACTGTGGTGTTGGAGGAAAATTCTGAGAGTGCCTTGGACTGCAAGAAGATCAAACCAGTCCATACTCCAGGAAATAAAGCCAGACTGCTCACTTTGAGGGAATGATATTAAAAGCAAAACTGAAGTACTTTGGCCACATAATGAGAAGACAGGATACCCTGGAGAAGATGCTGATGCTAGGGAAAGTGGAAGGCAAAAGGAAGAGGGGCCAACCAAGGGCATGGTAGATGGATGATATTATGGAGGTGACGGACTCGACCGTGGGGGAGCTGGGGATGGCGACAGCCGACAAGAAGCTCTGGTGTGGGCTGGTCCATGAAGTCACGAAAAGTCGGAAGCGACTGAACGAATAAACAACAAACAATTATGTAGAAGTTGCTTTATGTGCAAGTGCACTTCTTATGAGTGAACTCTAGGCGTATAGCTTGAATCATGTCAACTGGATTTCTATTTTCTCAGTGGAAAGGTTTCGCTCCTTATCCAAGGAGCTTCTTCAGTCTGAGCAAAGTTAGTAAGGGAATCCTTAAATATATTTCTAGGTGGCTGTGTGACCTTGCACCTGGGGCTAGGTCATGGTTATTTTGAGATGTTTCCAAAAAGATGGATTCCAAAAAGAATGAAAATCAGCACCTGAGAACAGCTCTGAAGGCCTGTGGATATCCAAATTGGGCCTTCACTAAATCTAAATCTACCAGACCTAAAACAGCGACAGATAGGGCTGAGACTCAGAATAAACGGAAGAACCTGGTCATTCCTTACATGGCTGGCGTGTCTGAAAAGATAAAAAGGATATTTGGCAAACACCACATACCTGTATATTTCAAACCCACCAACACACTGAGACAGAGGCTTGTACACCCCAAAGATCAAACTCCAAAACACAAGAAAAGCAATGTAGTTTATGCAATCCAGTGCAGTGAGGAGTGCTCTGAACTCTACATTGGAGAAACCAAACAACCTTTGTACAGGAGGATGGCCCAACACAGGAGAAGTAACACCACAGAACCAGAGTCAGCAGTTTATCTTCATCTAAAGGAAAAAGGACACTCATTTGAGGACATAAATGTTCACATTTTAGACAGAGAAGATAGGTGGTTTGAGAGAGGGGTCAAGGAATCCATTTATGCCAACTTGGAAAATCCTTCCTTGAATAGAGGTGGGGGCCTCAGGCACAATCTTTCCCCTATTTTCCTTCCTGCTTTGTCTTCTGTGCCTAGGAAGATTAAGACCATTTCGCAAGCTCAACAGCAGCATGGTAATCTTAACAATCCTCCTTTAGATGATAAAGGGACTTAGAAATGCATCTCAAAATAACCATGACCTAGCCCCAGGTGCAAGGTCACACAGCCACCTAGAAACATATTGAAGGATTCCCTTACTAACTTTGCTCAGACTGAAGAAGCTCCTTGGATAAGGAGCGAAACGTTTCCACTGAGAAAATAGAAATCCAGTTGACATGATTCAAGCTACAGACAATTCCACCTGGATGACTGAGAACCTTCATAGACATCTAGGTGTATAATTCTTGAGAATTAGTTTGAAAGAGTTTACTCTGAAACTGTGCTGATTAGAAACATTTAATGCAAAAATATGGAACCTGGTTTATAGAAGCCAGAGCTGGTTTTACAGAGATAAAATTAGACTTTGTACTATGACCAAACATAAAAGTTAATGAGGCACAAATGTCCTTGACTATTATGCCTATCTTTGAAAAAAAAATCAAAGGAAGGAGTAGAAGGATGATGTGGCAATCACTGGGATTGAAGGAAAACTGACATTAACAAAGCTACAAACTAGCTTGTGTTATCATTACTTATTAAAACATACAAAAAATAGTTGGTAACATGTTTTTACTGTAGAATTCAGAGCTGTGGAAGTTTTACAAGTTGATATAAAAGAGAGAGAAAGAATGGTAGCATTGCCATAGAAAATGACAAGAATAAATCCAGCAATGGCTAATAGCCACTGATCACTGAGTGTTCATTGGTTGGTGCTAAATACTCAATTTCCAAAACCAATAGAAATGTGTTCTAATAAAAAAGACAGAAATATCCTTTTTTGTTTCTGGAAATGATTTAAAAATAAATACAGTATATTTAAAAACTCAGGCAGATACATAACCTCTTCAAAATATACTTCAAAAAATCCCACATGTGCCAGTAACTGTTACACTAATGGTTTAAGTAAAAGAGAGAGATACAAAATATAGTTTTGAATATTGTTCATATGGTGCTGAAATAATTTGCATTTAACATATCATATTAAACCTTTGGTTTGTTTATGGTCTGTTGAATAATTCACAACTGGTTTGATTTATTTAATATAAGGTAAAGGTACCCCCCGCACATTTGTGCAGTCGTGTCCGACTCTAGGGGCCGGTGCTCATCTCCGTTTGTTAGCCAAAGAGCCAGCGTTGTCCGAAGACACTTCCACGGTCATGTGGCCGCATGACACGCGCGGAACGCTGTTACCTTTAATATACTAAGCCATGAATTATGGTTTAAGAGCCACAGCAACTGACTTCATGCAAAATGCTAAGCCAAAACCAAACAAACTATATTGTAGGTTAGTTCAGTGAGTGAACCCAGAGATACTCCCTGTAATCTCTGAGAATTCTTTGTAAATGGGAAAGATGGGTGAAGACTAGAAATATGTAAATACTATACATATATTTTAAAAGTGGCAAAGGAAACTATATATTAGTTTGATAGACATCTCAACCAAAATTCTAATACAGATTATTAAGCAGTTAAAGTATTTTTGGAAAAGATTGCATTTTTGACTAGGAACCAGTGTGGATTTAGCAAAAATAACTCATTAAAGTTCTCCTTTTGATAAAGTTATTAGCTTGTCAGATTATAGGTACATTATAGAAATAGTATATCTTAATATCAGTACAGAATCTGATGGAAGTCTTACTTCAGTAGTTCCATTCATTTCTCAGTGGAAAGTTCCAACTGATGGTTATAGATAAGGAGAGATCAGCCGAGTGGCCTCTTACATATGGAATCCTGCAGGGGTTGGTTCTCTCCTTTATTTTTAAATATCTACATGAGGCCATTAGGAGTGTTTGTCCATGGTTAAGGGAGCGGTATCATCAATATGCTGGACATTGCCACCTTGCACTGCTCCCACTATTCAGAAGTTGTTGGGGTCTGAATGGGAAGAAATAGGCTAAAATTGAACCCAAGCAAGATGAAACCATTGCTTATTCAACAAGGTTTTCTGCCAGAGTGGTACTGCCCTGAGGGAGGAGGTCTATGAACTGGGGGTCCAGCTGGAAGGGCAGGTGGAGCTGTGGCCTGGAGGGCCTTTGCCCAGCTCTGGATCATGTAACCGTCCTAACTGTACCTAGAGTTGGAGGAGCTTGCAATAGAAAATCATGCTGTTATCACCATTTGGTTAGACTACTGCAATGCATTCAGTGTGGGGTTGCCTTTAAAGACCACTCAGAAACTTCAATTGGTTCAAAATGCAGCAGCCCAGATGTTACCTGGCATTATTTTATATCTGTGCTGCAGGCCCTACATTGGCTGGCAATAGGTTCTATGTGCAATTTAGAGAGCTAGCTTTGACCTTAGAAGCCTTGTATGGTATAGCATGGTGCTGAGGTACCTTCAAGACAGCCTTCTGCATGGAAAAATTGACTGACCTGATAAGAATATTTTGGGGAAAAATTGCTTCTACTTTCCTATTACCATGAAATCAGGAGAACTGAGGCCAGGTGGAAGTGTATCCCTATGATGGTTCCTATATTATGGAACAGGCTTTCCGAAGAAATTAGATTAGCCCTAACAGTTTTTGATTTATGGAAGCATGTTAAACAGGGGTCTTCTGGACAGCTTTTTTTAATTAACTGAGAGAATGTCATAGGAATGTTTATATTGCTTCAATTCGATTAGTTTTAATTTTTGTATAAAATCTGGCATAATTAAACTCTGGACATTTTATTAAGTTTATAATAAGATTTCTGTAAATGGTTGAGAGTCACATGATTGTGGCAGCGCAGAAAACTAATAAATAAATAAATAAATAAATAAATAAATAAAATGTATCCCTTAATTTATCAGCTGATATAATATGGGCCAGAAGTCACTGCTAATAGGTAGATTCACAGCTGAATCTACAATAACCTGAACAAACATACCTCACAAGTCTTGCGTGGCCTCTTGTCATAAATCCAATGCTATTCAATATATTTTTAAAATTATTTGGACAAAGACTTAAAGGAAATATTTACCAGATTGCAGGTGTAATTAACAAATAGTTAAGAAACAGAAAGCAGAATATAAATTCGAAATTATGATGACAAATTGAAACACTGTCCTTAAACCAATGACATGAAGTTTAACATAGTTAATTATAATGTCGTTCAATTAGATACAAAAAATCCAAGGTATAACGACTGGATGGTAAGACCAGTTTGATAGCAGGCAATAACGTACAGACATAAGAGTCTCAGTTGAGCATGAGCTACTGGTGCCATGTAGCTGATGAAAAATTAAAGTGAATGATTAGTCTGGACTAATATAAAAATAATGTCCAGATTATGAGAGGTAATAGTTGCAATCTGGCTCTTCGGCTAACAAATGGAGATGAGCACCGGCCCCTTGAGTCAGACACGACTGCACAAATGTGCGGGGGGAACCTTTACCTTTTTATTCTGTTGCAGGCGACATATAAAGTACTGTATTCATTTTAAGAATGACATGAACATATAGAAGCAGGTACAGAAAAGGTAAGGGCCACGAGATAGTTGAAAACAAATTACTACAAGAAATAGTTTGAAAGACTGGAGAAGAAAAAAGAGAGACACGATCTTTTAATTCTGAGGTACTGTAAACATCTATTGCTTCTCCAAAGGTAGGACTGGAACCAAAAGCTAAAAATTATGCAGGAAGAGATTTTAGTAGAACACCAGAATAATTTTCCCAATGGGAACAAAAGGTTTGACAGAGAAATAGACTGCACTGAGAACTGAAGTGTGAGCAGGAGATTTTTAAGCAGAGGACAGATGGGGTTGCAGACATCTTCTAGCTCTGTGATTCTAGTCTCATCATTTGAATCCACAACATGGATTCATTGCATGGAACACTTATGTACTGATTTACAAAATGGCCATATAGAATTGCTGTACCACTTTACCTACTGTTCACTCAGAAACACAGAAATATCAGAAGACAAATGTGCAAAAGGATAACCATCTTACCTGATATTACATGAATGTAGCTGATTTTCAAAAAGTGAGGAAGGTGTCTTTAAGACACCAGCTGAATTCTGCAAAACTGGCTTTTCTTCTTGGCTCTAAAGAAACCATAGGATAAAGAATGAACCAGAGGCTAACCCTCATCTCATTAATGTTGAAATCTGAGTACTGAAACCCTTACTTTGAATTCTAACCTTCCACACAATTGTACGTATTTTATATCTCCCATTATATCACTACATTCAGAAATTCTTGATGCACTGAAATGTCAAACTCAAGTTTCAAACTTTCACAATGGATCAGTTGGTGTTAGATGATTAGAGTCACTTAAGGGCATAGAATTTTACACAGCTTAAGATCTGGGAAGTTAAAATGCTTTATTAGATCTTCCAGCAGTGGAATGATTACTGCTTTTGTGTCAAATTAAGATGGAGGCAAAATCTGCATTCAATACTTTATCCAGCTCAGATACCCCAACCTTGTTTTCAGCTGACAAATATAAAAGTTATTCTAAAAGTGAAAATAAGGACACCTAAATACCTGCAAGTTTGTTGTTTCTTCAGACCACCAAGCTTCAAAGTCTTTTTGCAGCTTCAGCTTTGCTTTTTCCATAAGAAGCTGCAAGTGTTCAATCTCTATCTTCAGCCCTTTCAAGTGAGTAAACATTGTTTTATAACTGCAAAATGGAAAAGAAAAAGTTATTAAAGAAGGATAATCTGATGAAACTTAAAAAAAATATTGCCAGGTGTTATGTAGAACTGAACTGAACATCTGTCTCCATTTGCTACCCTGCCCACAGATGGCAAGATGGAAAATATTGATTTGTTCCTTGTTGAGTAGTTCTCTCTCTCTCTCTCTCTCTCTCCCTCCCTCCCTCCCTCCCTCCCTCCCTCCCTCCCTCTCGTCTCCTTTGCTTGAAAAAAATTATAAAGAGTCTGGTAAGTTTATCATACAGTATATGAATAGAAACATCTTCCCCCAAATATTAGCGGCTTGTTCATCTGTCAAAGAAATGCCCATCAAAGAGGCCAAACAGAATTCTCACTGAGTAAAGAAATACTGGTGAATAAGATCCCCTTGGCAAGTGGGAACTCTCCAAGTCTATTCTCGGAGCTTGTGCCTAAACCCCGAGAAGGGCTCTGAGAACTCAAGTTTATTCAGTTCTATAGAACTGGCTGCTTGAATGAGGTCTATTCTATAGTTCTTTGATTTCAGTCTCACCATACTGCCTTGGATTTTCTCACGTGCTCTGACCTTAAACTAACTTTGGTCTTTGCTCCTAGAACAACTTTCAACTGTTCTCTTGCCAGCTTCCACTATTTCTGTGTTCCAGTTTAGCAAGAAGCCCAAAGCAACCAACTGGCACCAAGGCTTGGGGAGGCTCTGCTTGAAAAAGGATATTAGCTAATTATGGGAAAAGAGAACATTTATTATCTTTCTTAAACTGACTGATAATCTAGTCAAACCTATGTTTTCTCATTGCTGAAATATGGTCCACATATAGTTAGCTATTAAGCTAACTTAATAGCAAATATATAAAACGGTAAAGGTACCCCCCGCACATTTGTGCAGTCGTGTCCGACTCTAGGGGCCGGTGCTCATCTCCATTTGTTAGCCAAAGAGCCAGCGTTGTCCGAAGACGCTTCCACGGTCATGTGGCCACATGACACGCGCGGAACGCTGTTACCTACCCACCGAAGTGGTACCTATTAATCTACTTGCATTTGCATGCTTTCGAATTGCTAGGTTGGCAAGAGCTGGAGCTAGTGCGGGAGCTCACTCCGCACGCAGGGCTAGGGATTCGAACCTCCGAACTTGCAATCTTCCAATCAACAAGCCTGGCGTCTTACTGTACACATACATACTGTACTTTTTAAAGTTTTTAACATATAATAATCAAGCCAAGAGAACCTTATTTTCTTCTGTTCAATTTGTGCTCGAAGTGCCTCTTCTACTGGATCAGGTTGATTCATTTCTCGAGGACTGACTACAGCTGCAAGTTATAATCACTCCATGTTAGCAATTACAGAAATAAAGCCAAAGGACAGATTTATGTAGTGGAATAATTATCTTATATATACAGTATAGTAGAAAAAGGTGCTATAAAAGGCACAGAATGGTATACAGAACACTCTTTTCCAGTTTTCTTCCCACAACAAACCTGTGGGATAGGCTGAGACAAAGTGGCTGACCCTGGGTCATCCACTGAACTTCCATGGCTGAGGGTGGACTTAAACCTGTCTCCCCAGTTTTTGTTCAACACCAGATATATTATATATTATATATTATATTATATTATATTATATTATATTATATTATATTATATTATATTATATTATAATATTATATTATCATACTAGTTCTATATGGATTATTTGTTCCAGTTAGTCTCCTAGAATTCTCCCCCCTGCCTGTCTCCACCAAAATTATTTACCTTTAACATTTCTATTTTGCATGGGTTTTCCCCCAATGAAACTGCTGAGAAAAGACCTGGGATTTCTTTTATTATGCCCTTTATTTCCTTTACAGTAATTTTTTCTTCCATCCTTTCTGTTCTTGGCAAAGACGGTACACAAAGTGGAGATATGGAATTAATAATTCATGAATGTATACAAATATTTTCTTAGTAAACTGAAGAAATAATGTCATATTTCAATAAACTATTTTAATGCCTTTTGAGTTGTAATTGATATGCAAGACAAAAAAAATTCTTGTATAGCTGCATAAGTTATACAACAGGTTGATAACTCCAGAAGAATGATCTGTAATGCCCTCAAAATACACTGCAGAATTTATTACTGATACTTTCTGACAATTTATTGTCACTAATACAGTTTACTTTTCATTGCCTCTCTGGGGCTGAATAAAGATCATAATTTATCTCCTGCTTATAATTCCCTATTTAATGAATTATACCAGAGCTTTCCAAACTGTGTGTCGGGAGACGTTAGTGTGTCGGCTGCAGTGTCTGGGTGTGTTGTGGCTGCTGCTGCCTCCGAGCCCTGCCAGGATTCCACGCAGGTCCTAGTGCTTGCCTTGTGCCCTGCTGTAAGAGTGTGTCACGAAATGATGCATGTCTAAAAAGTGTGTCACCAACATGAAAAGTTTGGAAAGCTCTGAATTATACATTGACCTAGCTAGTTCACATGCTAAGCATAAACCATGACCAACTAACCCTAATGGTTGGGATTTAATATCATGCTAAGCCAAAACTAAACAATCATACTATGGTTTAGTATATCAATCCAACCATTCATTTTTCTTCTTTTGCAACTGCCAATATTGGCCATCCTGAAATCTAGTGCTTGTCATCTGTAAGTAGGATTGAACCTGCCAATTTACTGTTAGCTTCTTAGCTGGCCCTAGCTCTAAAGACTGATTAGTTCATATTAAGTTTATAAAAGGTTGTAATATCTGCAGGAAAGAAGCTTTTGCATGTAAAGCTTTATTGGTTTAGTGCAACATCTAAACATCCTGTGCTTAATTGCTAAAATGTATTGGGATTCCCTCTAATCATATATTGATAAGTTCTCAGTATCCAACTGATCTTTGGATGGCTTTCATTTATCTGTTTTTATTTTCCTTATATTTTCCACTATTTTTTTTTCTTCTAATTTCTTAATTTATAGGATCCCAAATTAACTTTAACAGGGCAATCCAGTACATTTATTCAGAAGTTAGCTGCACTGATAATGATGTACAACCTTAACATATTATATTGAAATTTACTCACAGAAATATTTATTTACATTTACTAAAAACTGCAGCGTTGAGATACACAAACACACACATGTACAGGTGCACCAACAGACACACACACTTGTAATTCTTACTGATTTTCTCTGATACGTATGAACTTGCTGGTCCCTATAGAAATCTTGCTTAGTGTCTCCCCACTCCATGAAGTAATCGTGGATGGCTACATGCTGCTGTGCCCTGCTACCTTTTTCTTTCAGGAAATCAACTGACAATTCCCTTTTGGGAGCTGGGAATGAAACCCTTTTATCTCAGGTGACTGGGAAAGTGGTGGGAGTGCAGTTGTTAAAATCATCATCATAATAAAAAGCAGAGGAAGAACTAGGAAGCCCAGAAAAAATATTAATGATAAAAAAGACGTTTCCACTATTTTAAGCAAGCAACTTTGTTCAAGGCAAGAGTGATACTGACTATAGCAGGGCTTTCCAAAGTGCCGCCGCTGGTGACACACCAGCGGTGGCGGCGGCGGCGGGCGCGCACACAGCGGTGGCACGGGGGGGCGTGCGGTGGTGCGCGCGTGCACGGTGGTGGCGGCAGCGGCGGCAGCCTCCACTAAAACGTGGAAGCACTGATACCGTGCCGCCGCTGCCATGCACGCGCGCGCCGCCGCTTCCGGGTGCTGTGGTGACACACCACGCTGTGTGTGGCGACACACTTTTGTGTTGCGACACACAGTTTGGAAAGCTCTGGACTATAGTATTGAGACAGTCAGGATAAAAAGGAGGTATGAAAAGTACTGGAGCTAATGGTAAGCATTGGCTCAAATGAAGGGGCATTCCTTCCTCTTCAAAACAGCCAATGAACTGTTGGGACTAGCTTTTAAGGAAGTATAGTGCTGCAGCCCAAATGGACCAGCACAGGTAAGTTAAGGGAACATAAAGGAAAAAGCCTATTTTCAAACTGCAGCAGGAAAATGTATATGGAGGTTAGATTTACAATGAGAGGGAGGAGAATAAAGACTGACATCCATTTCTGCCCTCAAAAAGTGGTTCCTGTCCCATTCTGGCAATGGGTCAACCAGACAGTGTGGATCAGCTTATGGTCACCAGGTCTGAAACAAGAGGGGCACCCATTTTTCTCCTCACTCTCAAGCAGCAGGATTCCAGAGAATGGAGAGAAAAGTCTTCTCCAGATTCCAGAGAAACGACAAATCATTTTTTAAATCAGGGCAAGTTGCCTGTTCCTGATGTAAGGTATACAACGTAAATTAATCTTATTTGTAAAACTTAATTTTATAATTAAGAACATTTCAAATAGTTCAAATACTAAACAAAATGCAAATCTAATCAGCACATACACACAAAAGAGATGGTGACAGATATAAGAGGCTATTCTGACCCAGAGGAAATGAATCAACTACTGTATAGGTATAGTTCTTAAAATCTTTTTAGCTACTAAAACATATTTAAAAAGCATTTTTCATATGTTTGTATTTGTCAGATGGTCTCTCATGGAGCAAGTATCATCTGAAGGTCAAAACTTGCCAAATTCCAGTAAATCACCTTTGGACAACATCCCCCCCATCTGCTTTTATTGTAAACAAAACTATATGCAATGTTATGCTATCAGTATGATAGCCAGGATGATGTAGTTAGACTCAGACTATGAAGACCTACATTCAAGTCATGCTTCAGACAGGGAAGCTGGGTGTTTCTGGGTGCTGAGTGTTTTTGAGCTAACTCACTGAACTAACTCACTTCAACCTACTCCACAGCTGTGGAGAAGGAATAGGAAGGTGTACTATGTACCAATCGAAGAAAATATTTGTAGCTCAGGGTTGAACTGGGGAGTCTTTGGTGCTCTCTGAGTCTTGTTGTTTTCATGCAGACGTTTCATTGCCAGGCTAGGCAACATCTTCAGTGCGAAAAGGGAGTGGAACTTGCTGTCTGTTTATATACCCTGGCTTGTCCTGCCTGTGTTGGTGGGGGTCTTGTACTCTCCTTGGTAGTTCCTTGATTGGGCTGTTGTGTGCTGTTTGGGTGATTGACTGAGTTAATAGTTCCTTGATTAAGGTCTATTGTGTTGTTTGATTGCTCCTCTGCTGCTAATCTTGCTGTTAATCTATGCATATCTTGTTGTTGATTGCTGGCCCAGGGGTGTTCTGGTCTTCTGGCTATTCTATTGTCTCTTATGAATGGTATGTAAATGTTGTTAACCTCTATGTGTCTGTTGATGGCTGCTTTGTCTGAATGCCAAGCTTCCAGGAATTCTCTAGCATTTTTGGATTTGGCCTGGTCTAATATGCTCACAGTTTCCCAGTTGAAAGTATGGTTAAGTCTGTCCATGTGTTGTGAGATTAAGGAGTTTTCATCATGTCTTCTGACTGCTAGTTGGTGTTCGTGGATGCGTTCTGCTAGTCTTCTGCCCGTCTGTCCTACATAGTGGCTGTTACAGTCCTTACACTGTATGTTGTAGATAACTCCTGTTTTTTCTTCTTGGGCTACTGGGTCTTTTGGTTTACTTACAATGTTCTGAAGGGTTTTGGTTGGTTTGTGTGCTACAGTGATGCCGTGTGGATGTAACAGTCTATTAGTAGTTTCTGAGATGTTTCTGATGTATGGCAGTGTAATCCTTTTCATAGCTTCTGTTGGTTTTGCTGTGGTGGGTTGAGTGGTACACACATAGGTGTGCTATGTATACTGTGTGAGCTCCTGGAGGAAAGGCACAGATTCAAACAAAGAAACAAAAGCAATTCAAAACCCAAAGGTTCAAGAGACAAAAGTTTCTCGATTTGGAATATTAAACAAACATTTGGAATTAAATGATATCCAGACAGCACCTGCTAAAAATACATTTGCAGGTGTCAACAATAATACAATAAATGCAATTCCAGAAAGAGAGCCTTTTCTGTTGTGGCACCTGCCCTCAGACTTGCCGCAACCCTGCTGGCTTTTCGCAAGGCTTTAAAGACCTGGCTTTGCCATCGAGCCTAAGGCCGTGATGGTTTGAGTGAGCCCGTTTCTTGGTTGTGTTAACTGAGATGATTGTTAGTGTTGTAGGTTGGTTGCTTGGCTGCTATGTTATTTATAATTTTGTTTCTTGTTTTTATTCTGTTTTTGTTAGCTGCCCAGAGTCATGTACTTGAGATGGACGGCAATATAAATTCAATAAATAAATAAATATAGATGAAAGAGGCAAATATGACAGTGTTTCAATGAAATATTAAAAATTAATAGACTGCTCTAGGACAAGCATATGAACATTCCAGATAATTTTCAGGATTAAAGGCATACATTTATATTAAACATTTCTTTTTACTACCTTATTACAACTAAAAAATTAAAAATGTGGAGCAAACTTAACTGTGTCTATGAAGGTTCTCAGTCATCCAGGTGGAATTGTCTGTAGCTTGAATCATGTCAACTGGATTTCTATTTTCTGAGTGGAAACGTTTCGTCACAGCTACCTAGAAACATATTTAGGATTCCCTTACTAACTTTGCTCAGACTGAAGAAGCTCCTTGGATAAGGAGCGAAACGTTTCCACTCAGAAAATAGAAATCCAGTTGACATGATTCAAGCTACAGACAAACTTAACTGTATTAGAAATTCTTCTGGAAGACATTTGAACAAACTACAGACATGGTAACGTTATATCTTTCCAAAAGGCACTGAGAATCAATAATACAGTAAAAGTGAAGATGGGGAACCCTTTTGCTTTTAGACTCAGAATAACACTATGCTAACAAGACAAGCAAAACTGAAAACATACTTGTTGGCAAATGAGCTTCTTTCTATGCTTCTTACTTTATTTTTGTGTAATAGAGTTGTTGTGTTCCTATTGTTATGCTTTACATACCATAAAATTTGATTTCATGCTAACAATACTGACTGTTTTTCTGAATTGCCCCATCCTAGTTTTCAAGCGTTTTCTAAAAGTCCTTCAAATGACTTGTTTTTTTCCCCATATGAATATTTTCTTGTTCAAAGGAATTGTTCTTTGTTCCATCTTCTTTCAAGATGATTAAAAAAGCCCCATTACCGCAATGTTCTTGCATCTGGATGAAACAGTGTCTTTCCTAAAACCTTTGAAAGAGACACAGAAGAGTTTAAAAAAAAAAAAGGATGAATAGTTTGGATATATTTTTATGGCCACGTGTGAGAAAGCCACATGTGGGAAGTGCCTAACTTTCCCTACATCAGGACCATTTTGATAGACCTAAGATGTTGGAGTCTGTAGTATATAAGATTCTTGTTTTTCTGTTCTGGTTTTCATTTACGCCCGAATAAAAAACCACAACATAGTTATTAGATTTTATCACAACTATTTTTCAAGGGCTACAGCAGCAACATTCTTAGAACTTGGCCAATCACCAATTGAAAAGGATATTTATTTAGAGAATACTATGCCAGTAAAATAACATTAACCTCACCGAATTTCAACTTCAAGAGTATTATAAATCAGACCTGCTGAACCTATGATCTGCAGCATTTTTGCTGGGGCCCTGTTCAATCTCTTTAAGACCCCACAAGAATATTTGTTCATGGTCCTTCCCTACATCTTTACAGAAACATCTGAGGCTTACCCAGCCAATCAAATGTACGATGTGAATGGGAGAAGGCTCAGATTGCTATGTCTGAATGGATCATCTTCTTCCTAAACAGAGACATTTGCAATGGAGTTGGTATCAGTTTTCCAGCCTGCTTCACATTCTAGTTATCACTCCAGACTTAAACTAAATAATACATTAAATATATAGGTGAGTTACAGAAACAGAGATTAAAAAAGAAACAGAACAGTGGTGGGGAAAGAGAGAAAGGAAAAACAGATTGAGGCTCAGAGAGATATGTGGGTAGGAAGGAGAGAGAGAGGAGAAGGAGGGGGAGGGAGAGATACAATCACCTAGTTTAAACAGTAGATGACACAATAAACCAAATTTTGGACATTACTACTTCAGTTTATAGGTAGAAACTAGGAGGTAGGAAAACAGAAAAAGAGGAAACAGAGACTATCTCAAGACTGAACTCTTAGACATATCTCTTCATCTCTGAGCAACTTCCGTAGTTAATCTTTATATATCCATACCAGCCATTACAACTTATCCACAATTACAACAGAAGTGGTCCATTATACCTACATGAAGCTGGTAAGTCTATTAAAATGCACAGTATATGGGTTATATAATAAAGTGTATGCAATCTATAAAAAAAGTAAAGGTTCCCCCCGCACATTTTGTGCAGTTGTGTCTGACTCTAGGGGCCAGTGCTCATCTCCATTTGTTAGCCGAAGAGCCAGCGTTGTCCAAAGACGCTTCCACGGTCATGTGGCCGCATGACGTGCGCAGAACGCTGTTACCTACCCACCGAAGTGGTACCTATTCATCTACTTGCATTTGCATGCTTTCGAATTGCTAGGTTGGCAAGAGCTGGGGCTAGTGCGGGAGCTCACTCCGCACGCAGGGCTAGGGATTCGAACCTTCGAACTTGTGATCTTCCGATTGATAAGCCTGGCGTCTTACCCGCTGAGCCACCACGCCCCTTATACAATCTATACATTTATACCATTTAATCTATACATTTATACTATTTAAGATTATATCAATTTTTCTTTACTGAAAGATGCCACATTACAACATGAGAATATAGTTCCAGGAAGGGATTTTAAACACCTTTGTTTCCCCAAAGTACCTACTGACTGGAGTCAAAGCAGTATCTCCAATGACAGCCAGGTGAGGAACCCTTACCCTACAAGAGACAAACGCTTGGCAACTGCTGAGGCAGCAATAATTTTCTCTGATATTTGACATGAGCTACAAAAGTAGAGCAATATGTAAGATTCAGAGGAACACTTCCATTCACCCTTGCCTTGTCCTTATAATTAATTCATTTTATATTTTTAATTTTTTGGAAATTTCAACTAACAGGCAGAGTTTTAATAAATATTCTAATGTAATATAATAGCCTTCCCCAACCCGATGCCTTAAAGTCTGATGTGAATATAACTTCTCAAAAACCCCTCATTCTGGTTGCAACCTCTGGGAACTGCAGTCTCAATACATCTGCCAGGTTGAAGACGATAGTTGTAAAAAGTCAATGTGAACACTACATTTATACACATAAACACTGACTGGAAGTAGATTGTTATTAATTAAATCCATAAACATCTTTGTTAACTTAGCTTCTCATTAACCTTGACCCAAAATGCCAGCTTTCTCAGATTTATTCCAGCAAATCAAAATTATTTGATAACACATTTATTTTGACAGATTTGCAGTTATTTTCATAAACCTAATTGAAGCACATAATTATTACAATTATTACTCTAGGATACATTAATATATAGTATTGCTCCCCACCTCTGCCCCTGGGTCATGAAGAAATACGTTCAACTCAAGCTTCATACACAATCTTTTTAATGCAGTAAGTTTACTTTCTATGCCTTTTTATTTTTCCTCGTATTGCTGTTTTTGCAGATTTCCTGCCAATAAACTCATTTGCTGTGGCACTGAAGAAATGTGAACCTCTTAAGATTTAAATCAGTAAAAAAAATTCAAATTTTCCCTAAGGCAAATATTCATGGAATGTTTTGAGGTGCATGTCCAGATATGGTACCAAAATCTTGTTCCAGAATTAATGGAAAATCTATGTTCTTAACAAACATCATCTGATCAACCTATTTTTTTAGTATCAGAATTCCAGGAATAACTCTTAAGGCTAAGTAATGCCAATTGCTTTATTCTACACTTAACAGAAATATTGGAAAAAATGATTTTCTCTTTTTATATAGAAGGAATGCCCTAAAATGCCACTAGGAGTCACTATTGAAAGTGACGATAAACAATAGCTGTAAATATTTAGCTAACACAGACAGATGTGGATTGTTATTATTTCAATTTGAAACACAAATATTCAAAAGAGCGGCATGTACTATAGCACTGAAATGAAATTAGCTGTGAAATACTGAGGTAAATCCAAATCATATTCAATCTTCACATGCACCACAATCACTACTTTGCCTGTTGCTTGGCCCCCCATGTTGCTGCTCCACAGTAACTTCCCCTTGGCCTCTGAGTTACATACCTTGTCACTTGTTCAACAAAAAGCAGGGGGAAAAATGAGTGTACATATAGTTCCATATGAGATAAAATGTTCTTATTCCAGGAGAGACCTCCTTTATGGGAACATACTAAAATAGCTTCTGGTGATGAAATAAAAATGGTTTGCAATAATATATAAATATACCACACCAATAGCAATAAAAATTAGGGAAAGGCTTTCAATTTTTTTTTTAGTCTAAGCTAGGGTGAGCAAGCTGCAACCTTAGGACCATATATATCTCTCACCTAATTTAACATAGCCCTTAGCTGAATTTCAAAAGCATTTTACAGAACTGCCCCTTCTGTTGCTGCCTATTGCAAGTGAAATAAGAGGGTATCAGAAATAGAAAAAGATGGGTCAAAAGGAAGAAAAGGGAGCCTCAGAAAGAGAAGCTACAGGGCTTCTTTTGGCTCTGGCCTTGCTTATTGCTTGCTTTAATCCTACCCACTAGTGACCTGTGTCCCCCAACAGATAAGGACATCCAAAGATAAAAAGTTCCCCACTTCTTGGTCAAAATTCTAATTCTCTTTAACTAATTATCTCAACCTGCCTAGCAACCAGTAGCTGTGGCAGACTAATCTGCTAAGAAGTAGGACTTAACTGGCTGGACTCAGAACTTCATTGGCCTTCCATACTCTCACAGTCCTTTTAGACATAAAAATGATCAAAATAGTCTATACAGTTCGCCTTCCCGTAAGCTCTCAGACCACAGAGATAAGGATGTGTCATTATGTCATGCCCCCATGTACAGGATTTTACATAACCTCTACCACCCCCACCCCTTGGAAGGGGGAAGGAAATTTCTCTATTTTTACACAGTGTATATCCTGTGTGTTGTTTTCAGTTTTACTGACTAGCAGGAGGCAGGCATTATGTGACCGGTTTTATCCTATTTTCGACTTGTGGGACATAGGTAACTAGATGTTATGCTATGGGGTTCAAATCCTCTACCAGGAATTGAACTCAAGGACGTTTAGGATACAGCCTGTTATGTAATGCCTGTCTCCTGGTGGTCAATGTAACTAGACACAAAAATGTTGCAAAAATGTTGCACTGGGCACTACCTCTCTGTGGTCAGTGTACAAAAGGCAGAGAAAACTGTCAATGTAATCTAGAATCTTAATATCAACCAACATTTGATATGCGGCTACCCTTGAAGAGTATCCGGAAGCTTCAGCTGCTCCAGAATGCGGCTGCGTGGGCAATTCTTGGTGCCCCAAGATCAGCACATGGGACACCATTGCTGCACTGGGTGCCAGTTTGCTTCCGGGTCCAATTCAAGGTGTTGGTTATCACCTTTAAAGCCCTACATGGTATGGGTCCAGGTTACCTGAGGGACCGTCTCATCCCCATGACATCGACCCGTCCCACCCGGTCATGAAGAGAGGGCATGTTACAGACTCCATCTGTAAAAGAATTTCGCTTGGCAGGGTCCAGGAAGCGGGCCTTCTCTGCAGTGGCTCCCGGCCTCTGGAACACTCTGCCCCCGGAGGTGAGACAAGCCCCTTCATTCCTGACCTTCCGGAAGAACCTGAAGACGTGGCTCTGCCGTCTCACCTGGGGTGGGGAGTAGTTATTCTTGGGGGTGGCAGGCACCTTAGAGCTCTCCTCACTGAATTAGATCTTCTAAGGCCACTTGGATTTTATATTTATTGTTATTTTTATATTTATATTTGGTAATTTTGTATTGATATTTTAGATGCTATTTATGCTTATTGTTTTAATGTGCTTGTGTTGTAAACTGCCCAGAGTCCCTCTTTTGGGGGGAGATGGGCAGTGGCAAAATTCGAAAAATAAATAAATAAATAAATAAATAAATAAATTTAGTAAGTGTTGATACTTATCTTGTCATCCATAGGAAATTTTTGGAAATTTCCCTTTCGTAAGTTTGATACAATTTGCAGTTTGGTTTCTGCCTTCCAAATGGCTGGGAAGGGGACCTCAACACTTTCTATCCTGTATTCTGAATATGGGAGTAGATGTAAAATAATATCCTAGGTAACTGGTAGTATGTTACTGGGAAGTGCCAATCATTTATCAAACCAGCTGTCACCTGGCATGTAGAGATGGCATGTAAAGAATCTCTAGATAAATCATCCTTCTAAAAAACAGAAAGGGCTGAATATAAAACTATTCTTAAATGAGAATTCTGCATCCTAAGCATATCCCACAGAGAAAATAGATCGCTGTTGTTCAAAATGTTGGTAATTTATCTCCATCTAGAAAGGCACTAAAAAAAAAAGATAGCTGGAAAATATTAACACCAAGATCTCCAATGGAACCATTATATTGCATTTTATCTTGGGATTTTTAAATCTAGTTTAGTTATGTTTACTAGTAAGCAGCTTCTTTCATTATTGCCTCATATTTTTATAGTTATCAAGACAAATCAGAAGAATGGACATCTGTTTTCATCTGTCAGAGCACAACAAGCAAATGACAGTACTTAAATCACACAATAAATGTCAGCCCACTCTGTTACAATATATTTAAAAGGATGAATGAGCTTAAAAAAAACAAGCCGGAAGATATTCCCAGTAATGCAGAATTAGCAAAACAACTACACATCTGGTATTAATATATGAAACTCTATGATTTCCCATAGATATACATGAAGGATATATAAAGGAAGATTATTAGATTATACTGATGGAAGCATAAATTATTATATGGTCAATATCTGTTCAAAATTGTGTGCTGATCCTGAAACAGACTTCTTTACATTTATTCCATGTAGCATTTCCCATATCAGCTTCAGAGAAGAATGGAGAATAATAAACATTTGAGAAGGCTCCACATGTTTATGGAGATGCTTGGAAACATATTGATTGCACCTGCTTTTTTTTGTCTGCTCTCACAGATTGTTGTGTCACAGTTCATCCCAGGATAATGTTTAACTAAAACAAACCCAGCATAAATCAGCATGACCCAACTGGCCTCAGCAGATTAGCTCCATAACTTGTGGTAAAGAGCAACCCCAGTGAATTTTAAAGAACTAAATCTTCTGCTGCTGTTGCTAGCCTAAGTGTGGTGGTACATTTGTCTACAGTGAGGGAAGAGGACGTGAAAGTTTTCTCGCATGACCTATAACAACATGAAAGAAATGCATGAAAGAAAAAGAAGCACAAGATTAACGTCATGTGAACTTAAACAAATGCCATTGGGGGAAAAAACACTTTGTCTTGGAATGTTATATTTACCTTGGGCCGCCTTTTGCATGTGCCGCTGGGTTATCTCTTCTTTCAGATGATCTGTGTGAAAATCAGAGTCCAAATCACTTAGAGAATTTTCAGCATCTCGGATCTCAATTTTTACATAATAACTGTGCATACTTCTTACTCCCTTGCATTGACCCCACAGATTACTAATAAAGAGATTTCTCTCTTTATTTGGACAATGCTAATACTTTTAGAAACATTATTTAGTACATCTTCTGAAAATGAATGTTCCATGAGAATGGTAACAGTGGTGCTTGTTGCTCTATAACATATATACTGTACGTATACATGAAAGTCTGCAAGTCAAGCAACATGCAGTTCCAGGAACCCATTAATAGCAGTAATGGAAACTACATTAATATTATACTGCCCTAAAATAGTGGCATATTCCAAAGGCCATTATAAATGTTTGTAGTATCTGCTCCTTTTAATTTGAAATGCTTGGGACTCAGTCTGTCTCTACCATAAGCTATGCTCCATCCCCTCAAATGGTACTTGAGCAATAGTCCCTTCTGCAGAATTTTGCTTAGCTGTGAATTTGCCTCCTGAAGCGTATAGGGCCCACAGGAAGAATCTGATCTTCAGGTTTTGTGTCCTTTTGACCATTCAATAGTTCCTAAATATATTCTATACTAATTTTCATTTCTTACGTCAAACATTCCTACGACATTTGTAAACTTTTAATAAATGCCATCTAAAGCACTTAATGAATGTTTTTGTTAGTGCTAGAAGATCCATGCTAGTTCCTAGCTTCCTGGGGAACATATATGATAAATGTGAGAGCACAAAAGATTCCAGAATAAGTTTTAATTATGGCTATTTTCCTCCAGCAAAGGAGATCGTTACCTTGTCGTGGTGCTGGAGCTTGAGCACTTCAATGAAACCATGAGCTAAACTGTGAAGGGACACCCAAGACGGGAAGGTCGTGGCAGAGAGGTCAGGCTAAATACAATCCCTGGGGAAGGTAATGGCAACCTACCCCAGTATTCTTGCCGTGAAAACTAAATGGATCAGTACAACCAGAGATATGTCGGTATACCATCGGAAGATGGGACTCCCAGGTCGGAAGATGGTCAAAATGCTACTGGGGAGGAACAGAGGATACGTTCAACTAGCCCCAGATGTGATGACGCAGCTAGCTCAAAGCCGAAAGGACGGCTAGCGGCCGACGGTGCTGGTGGTGAACGACGAATCCGATATTCTAAAGATCAACACACCATAGGAACCTGGAATGTAAGATCTATGAGCCAGGGCAAATTGGATGTGGTTATTGGTGAGATGTCAAGATTAAATATAGACATTTTAGGTGTCAGTGAACTGAAATGGACTGGAATGGGGTACTTCACATCAGATGACCACCAGATCTACTACTGTGGACAAGAGGACCACAGAAGAAATGGAGTAGCCTTCATAATTAATAATAAAGTGGCTAAAGCAGTGCTTGGATACAATCCAAAAAATGATAGAATGATCTCAATTCGAATTCAGGGTAAGCCATTTAACATCACAGTGATCCAAATATACACCCCAACCACAGATGCTGAAGAAGCAGAAGTAGATCAGTTCTATGAGGATCTGCAGCACCTACTGTACTGGATAATACACCAAAAAGAGATGTTATTTTCATTACAGGAGACTGGAATGCTAAGGTGGGAAGTCAGACGACACCTGGAATTACAGGCAAGCATGGTCTGGGAGAACAAAATGAAGCAGGACATAGGCTGATCAAATTTTGCCAAGACAACTCACTGTGCATAACAAACACTCTCTTCCAACAACCTAAAAGACGACTTTATACATGGACTTCACCAGATGGTCGACACCGAAATCAGATTGACTACATCCTTTGCAGCCAAAGGTGGCGGACATCTATACAGTCGGTAAAAACAAGACCTGGAGCTGACTGTAGTTCAGATCACGAACTTCTTATTGCAAAATTTAGAATCAGACTAAAGAGAATAGGGAAGACCCACAGATCAGTTAGATATGAGCTCACTAATATTCCTAAGGAATATGCAGTGGAGGTGAAGAATAGATTTAAGGGACTAGATTTAGTAGATAGGGTCCTGGAAGAACTATGGACAGAAGTTCGCAACATTGTTCAGGAGGCGGCAACAAAAAACGTCCCAAAGAAAAAGAAAACCAAGAAGGCAAGATGGCTGTCTGCTGAGACACTGGAAGTAGCCCAAGAAAGAAGGAAAGCAAAAGGCAACAGTGATAGGGGGAGATATGCCCAATTAAATGCAAAATTCCAGAGGTTAGCCAGAAGAGATAAGGAATTATTTTTAAACAAGCAATGTGCGGAAGTGGAAGAAGACAATAGAATAGGAAGGACAAGAGTCCTCTTCCAGAAAATTAGAAACATCGGAGGTAAATTCCAGGCAAAAACGGTTATGATCAAAAACAAAGATGGTAAGGACCTAACAGAAGCAGAAGAGATCAAGAAAAGGTGGCAAGAATATACGGAAGATCTGTATAGGAAGGATAATAATATTGGAGATAGCTTTGACGGTGTGGTCAGTGAGTTAGAGCCAAACATCCTGAAGAGTGTGGTTGAATGGGCCTTAAGAAGCATTGCTAATAACAAGGCAGCAGGAGACGACGGTATCCCAGCTGAACTGTTTAAAATCTTGCAAGATGATGCTGTCAAGGTGATGCATGCCATATGCCAGCAAATTTGGAAAACACAAGAATGGCCATCAGATTGGAAAAAATCAACTTATATCCCCATACCAAAAAAGGGAAGCACTAAAGAATGTTCAAACTATCGAACAGTGGCACTTATTTCACATGCCAGTAAGGTAATGCTCAAGATCTTGCAAGGTAGACTCCAGCAATTCATGGAGCGAGAATTGCCAGATGTACAAGCTGGGTTTAGAAAAGGCAGAGGAACTAAAGACCAAATTGCCAATATCTGCTGGATAATGGAGAAAGCCAAGGAGTTTCAGAAAAACATCTATTTTTGTTTTATTGACTATTCTAAAGCCTTTGACTGTGTGGATCATAACAAATTGTGGCAAGTTCTTGGTGGTATGGGGATACCAAGTCATCTTGTCTGCCTCCTGAGGAATCTGTATAACGACCAAGTAGCAACGGTAAGAACAGAGCACGGAACAACAGACTGGTTTAAGATTGGGAAAGGAGTACGGCAGGGCTGTATACTCTCACCCTACCTATTCAACCTGTACGCAGAACACATCATGCGACGTGCTGGGCTTGAGGAATCCAAGGCTGGAGTTAAAATCGCTGGAAGAAACATTAACAATCTTAGATATGCAGATGATACCACTTTGATGGCTGAAAGCGAGGAGGAGTTGAGGAGCCTTATGACGAAGGTGAAAGAAGAAAGTGCAAAAGCTGGGTTGCAGTTAAACCTCAAAAAAACCAAGATTATGGCAACCAGCTTGATTGATAACTGGCAAATAGAGGGAGAAAAAGTGGAGGCAGTGACAGACTTTGTATTTCTAGGCGCAAAGATTACTGCAGATGCTGACTGCAGCCAGGAAATCAGAAGACGTCTACTTCTTGGGTGGAGAGCAATGACAAATCTCGATAAAATAGTTAAGAGCAGAGACATCACACTGACAACAAAGGTCCGCATAGTTAAAGCAATGGTATTCCCCGTAGTAACCTATGGGTGCGAGAGCTGGACCATAAGGAAGGCTGAGCGAAGGAAGATAGATGCTTTTGAACTGTGGTGTTGGAGGAAAATTCTGAGAGTGCCTTGGACTGCAAGAAGATCAAACCAGTCCATACTCCAGGAAATAAAGCCAGATTGCTCACTTGAGGGAATGATATTAAAGGCAAAACTGAAGTACTTTGGCCACATAATGAGAAGACAGGATACCCTGGAGAAGAAGCTGATGCTAGGGAAAGTGGAAGGCAAAAGGAAGAGGGGCCGCCCAAGGGCAAGATGGATGGATGATATTCTGGAGGTGACAGACTCAACCATGGGGGAGCTGGGCATGGTGACGGCCGACAGGAAGCTCTGGCGTGGGCTGGTCCATGAAGTCACGAAGAGTCGGGAGCGACTGAACGAATAAACCATAAAAATGGCTATTTTCCTAGAAAAAAAATGTGTTGGCAAAAATATATATTTTTATTCTATGTATTACATGAGAATGAATAATGTACACATGAGAACAATTCCATGAGAACTTATACATAAAGAAAAAAGAGGAAAAAAGGAGGCCAAAATGAAAAAGGTCTGAAAGGCTATTCCACAGGGATCCGCAAGAGGGTGGGGAAATGGCAAAACATGATGTCATGATGCACTTGCAACAGACATTAAGGTGCAAGTATGTAAGGGAAGGATTTGCATCATGATGTCACTGTGCACTTTATAATTTTGACATAATCTCATTTGCTATGGATATACTGTATATATGCTATTCCCTGCATGAAATATGGGAAGGCCATTATATCTTTACATGAAATGATGTCTGAAACCGAATCAGTATTAACTGTACTATTTAGAAATAAGCTAGTAAAGAATTCCACAGATATAACTGTAATTACAAAAAGTAGTTCTAAAGAATGGAAAAATAAATAATAATAATAATAATAATAATAATAACAACAATAACAACAACAACAACAACAACAACAACAACTTTAGAAAAAGATTACACGTATTTGCCACATGTAATTTTGTAAGATATGCAGCTGGAAATTGAAGAATGGAAAATATAACTGATTATAATTTAAAACTGTCTAGCATATATTTTAAGAAAAGTTGTATATGAGTATGTTTTAATATAGCTATCCCAGAAAATTAAACCCAAAGTTAGTCCCAGGATCCAACTGCAATGCCTTATACTGGAGACCTAAAACATCAACAGTTGCTAAGCAAAAGGAAACCCAGAGACCAGCTACAAATTAGTGAACAACTCTGATTTCATTAGGAATTAAATAAGGTAATTTTTAAACATCTATTAAATACTATATATTGATTACAATTGTGCGATGAGATTAGGTACAGAACTATCATAAACAATATCCTGCAAGCATCCTGGTTCAAAAACGTACTTAATTTGCCCCAAAGAATAATACTGATGTCTGAAAGCCGGTTCTACATGCTGATTAGCTCCACTGCTAAGATACCTACTGACAGAGGTATGTGCATTTAGTATCTCAGTTGGGCTTTTGTATCATGCAATCATTGTTTAACCAGTTTTATAAACATTTTTCTGTGATTAAAAATTCCCTGAATGGGAACTGACATATGAAAAGTGGAAATGTAATGGGGTTCAGTTTTATATAACAATTTCAATTCATACCACTGCAAAGATGTGGAATTCCACCATTGTTGGCAGTGTGTTTCACAAAGAGGTGTACAAAACATTTCAAGGTTGAAACACCTCAACCAAAAAATGGCCTGCTCCAACCTTGGAACTGGATGTTCCAATTTCACTGGAAGTAAATTGATGACAGAACAACTTGTTCTGACCTTACCTTTTCAGAAGTAGTCTGAGCTCAAATGAGCCATTCTGACCTTAATTTTGTGGTTGGAATGCTTTTGTTTTGAGGTCACAACATAGCTGGTAAAGTCAGAACAATTTGTTCTGATGTTGAAACAGTTTTAGTGAGATTGGACTGGAATGTTTTAAGATCAAGATATTTCAAACTTGAAAGGTTTTGCACATCTCATGAAGCTCAATGAATGTCAACAGAAACCTCCCTCATTAAAATTATCAGGCATATTCAGAAATTTGAGTGTTAGAACTGAGAACTACTGATGCAAACAGATTATCCACTTCATAGAATTCATAGCATCATAGAATTGGAAGGGACCTATGAGGTCAAGTCCAACCTCCTGCACACTGCAGGCTTTACTACACCATCCTCAATAGATGACTATCCAGCCTCTGTTTGAAAACCTCCAATAAAGGAGAAGAAACGGCTCCTTGCAGTAACCTATTCCACCAATTGACCACTCTTACTGCCAAGAAGTTCTTCTTAATGTCAAATCTGTATCTACATCCTTGAAGTTTCATCCCATTAGTTCTAGTATTACCCTCTGGGGCAAATGAGAATAAGTCCAAACTCTCTACAATGTGACAGCCCTTCAGGTATTTGAAGACCACTATCATGTCCCCTCTCAATCTTCTCTTCCGCAAGCTATATATACCTAGGTCTTTTAAACGTTCCTTGTAGGACTTGCCATTACACTGCACTCTTGTACATAATATCCTCAAAAGGGTCTCTGACCTTGAAGGAGTGTTAGAGGGGAGTGGTAGCAACTATTTATCTTTGTGAATAAGCTAGAAAGAATTCCTGGTCACCAGCAAGTTTTAATGTAACAGATGTTCAAATGTTCTTAGGTAAGGTTCACTGAAATTAAATATTTGGAAAAGGTGCAGAATAGATAAGGTGGGGGAAATAGCATGATGATAATAGCAGCTTCCTTGGCATTTTAATTTTTTTTTTACAAATGACTGAGTATGCCCTCTTCTATACCCTTAATATTATAGTATTATATAAATAAAAACAGATGTTTAATAGCAAAGGCATTAAAAAACCACATACTCTGACTCATAAGCCTTTTTTCAGTGCTAGCTCAATTAAGAACAAAGACCCAGTTAAATTAAAGCTTCATCTACATTTAGAACTTTGAAATGTTTAGAAAACAGTTGACTTGAGAACATTTTTAAAACAAGAAATAAATATGGTTCTTAAAAAAACCTGCTTATGTTGGCTATCCAGTAATTGGACATTTAATTAACTAGTACATTGCATCCAAAAGCCATACTGAGACAATTAGAGGCCAACTGAAGTTTTGCAAAACAATTGCAAGCTTTTGTGTTTCTAATAATCAGGCAAGACAGTTAAAATCCAGGGGGAAAAGGAATGTGGGGAGTTGAAAGCATAAGTAAAGGATGGTGAAACCTGGCCTGGCAATAATAGGTGTGAAAGGGATCTGGGTGTCCTTATCAACCACAAGTAAAGCATGAGCCAACAAAGTGAGACAGTTGCTAAAAAATTAAATGTTATCTAGAATGCATTAACAGGAGCACCAATCCAAATTACGGGAAGTAATCGTCCCACTTTCCTCTACCATGGTCAGACCACATTTGTAGTACTGTGTCCCGTTATGGACACAAAGCTCGAAAAGTGTCAAATTTTAGCAAATTAGAGGAGTGCTACTGCAATGGTGAAGTATCTAGAAACCAACCCTTGTGAGGAATGGTTAAAGGCTGCCAGGTGAAGGAGTGAGTTCTCCTTTCCTGGAGGTCTTCAAACAGAGACTGGAGGGTCATTTATCAGAGCCCCTTAAGTGAGAGAGCAGGGGCTGTATAGTGAAATGGGGAAGCTTTTTCTCTGTCCTACATTAATATCATGCCTATGTTAAGTCTCCTCTTGGATAAATCAGTGCTTGAAACTTCCCAGTTCATGTACAATACATGGACTATCACCTATGATTTATACATGAGACTCATGTTAATTTCTACAGAGAGAGACTTTCATTATAGCTGTTTTGCAATATGTAACATGTCCTCAACATTCACTGGATTATTTTTGCTATTTAACAAGATTGCTATGATTGTGACTACATGTAGTTTACTCTTTCTTCAGGATTTATGAAAAGAGCTGAGTTGTAAATCTCTCCATCTCAATATCTGCTGTCTGCATGAGAATATAAGATTTTTTAAAATTCATTTAACACATTTTACAGCTATGCTCTTATGAAGTCCCATTTATTTCAGTTATGGTGGCAAAAAGAAGTTGTGTATAGACCAGGTAGATTAATGGCCCATTTAAGTATGATGTTCAACCACCAGGTCATTATAAAGGGTACACCTTTGGCCAACCATATACCTCAAGAATGCAATCAACTCTTTTGCCCAACCACAGATGCTAACCATCATATTTCTCCTGAGTGCAACATTTTCTGTTACATAGCTACTAGAGTATAACAGAAATCAACACAATAGTCTATAGAAAATTAGCAGGCATACAGACATAGATGAATTTAGAATGGGTATTATTCTAACACAAATATGGAGAGATACAATTATAGTATTTCTTAATTGACAAATATTTACATCTTGAAGCTTGGCCTGTAGTTTCTATTAGAAGCTTATTCAACACAGTATATACAACATATACAACATATATGTATATACAACATATATGTACCCACATATTAAAACATACAATTTAGCTGAACATAATTAATAATTATGGTACATAATTCAGCTGAACACAATGTCAGATTGCCAAGCAATTTTGAAGAATGCAGGAATAACATAAGAGACCTATAACAGCACAATCGTATACAGGTCAATTTATTTATTTATTTATTTATCTATCACATTTATATCCCACCCATATCCCCCACAAGGAGGGACCCTTTGCGGTTCACAGCAAAAGTTTAAAATCAATAAAAAACTATAAATACCAATAATAAACTATATATATATATATATGTGTATGTGTATGTGTATGTGTATGTGTATGTGTATGTGTATGTGTATGTGTATGTGTATGTGTATGTATGTGTGTGTGTGTGTGTGTATGTATGTATGTGTGTGTGTGTGTGTATATATATATATATATATATATATATATATCATACAGTTCGATCCAGGAATGGTAGATCTCATCCCATCGGTCGATAAGGCTGGTCAGGGCAGATCTAAGGGGCCAGCCAACCCCAAGACTGGCTGTTCCCCTCCCCTCCTCAAGCATGGTGACATAACCAGGTCTTTAGGTTTTTTCTAAAGTCCAGGAGAGACTAATAAATAAATTAATAAATAAAACCCATTGAAAGGGTAGAGGATTGCAGCTTCCAGTTAAATTAGACTTAATAGTACAGGTGTTTACAACTCTCAGATGCCAGGGATATCAATCTCAAATGAAATTAGAGGTACCTAGGGTATCAATAGCAAACGGAAGACCCGTTTCTCCATCCCAGTTCGATGCCTATTACATTATCAATTCAACATCATATATTCTTTATTACCAATTCTATCTTAATCACTATGAAAGACCAATTTTATTTAAAACAAAACATTTGACTAGTGTTATCAGAATGGCTTAAAAATGGAAAAGGCTGAGGACTACCATCTTTTATATTGTATGAATCACAGAAATTTCTTCCATCTGTACATTACCACAAACAGAAAATAAACAGGCCCTGTATAATAAAAATAATGTGTTTGTGCCATCAACAGCATGTTAGAATACTAATACGGATTTTTTTTGTGCTGCAGTATAAACAATTCATTAGGTGTTCAAAGAATTACCTTATTATTTCCATAGCAACCTCTTCATTACTGATCATGTGTAGTAGCATACATAATAAAAATGTAGTCTGAAATATTGTGAATGATATGAACCCAAAAAAGAGAATAGAAACATGAAGGCATATTAATAACAAAATTAGGAAATGATTCCAACACTGTTACATGTATGGGCCCTTTTATAAAAACAAAGGAAAGGCTTCAAACATTTAGTGCTGTCATTTCCATAACTTTCAGAAACACAAATATTTATCCAAGGAACAGTGAAGAATTGTATGTTCTTATACAAATACACCTTTTGATCTTGATAATGTGAACTGTAGACAAGGTGCCTTTTAAGGAAAGTTTGCTTAAAACTGAACTTAGAACTTGGCTGACATCTCTATTACTAATTATATTTTCTGAAACCTCACCAAACAAGCTGCTAAAAATATTCCCACAGTAGATACCAAATCATTTTTTCCAAGAAAGCTATTCTTCGTTTGGAGATAACAGCACCAATAAAATGTTGAATGCTGTAGCTCCACATGTTCTGGCAAAAATATCATTTGGGGGAATTGAGGAATTCACTCAGCACGCGGTGAGCTGTCATTGGGACTGTGATTAATCTAGTAGTCTTTGGCCTCAGTTTCTGGACATTTTTATCATCCCAAGGTATGGAAAGGAGATGAAACTAACAAAAGAACTGTGTACACTTTTGATGGAAGACATAAGGCACGACAGAATAGGGAAGATAAAATGAAGAGGAAAGAAAAATTATGACAGAGAGCTAAGTCTGTTTTCTTTGAACTCTGCTTGTTAGATTAATGGAGTCATTAATTTAAATTTATTACTCTTTCTTTCAATCCATGTCCCTAATTAGTAACTAGAAGAAAAAGCAAAGGATTTCATTTTTCTCAGCTACAGAATCTTGTTTGAATAACTCTATTTTAAAATGGTTCACGGCATTGTCAGTTAAAAAAGTACAAACCAGAATTAATTTCCTTCTTTCAGAAGTAGCAATTCCCATGAAAGATAGCTGTTACATGAACCATTTGGTAATTTGATTAGAACTCATAACTATTATTTCAATAAAATACTATATCACACTATAATAATGTTTAGACTCAAGATGAAAGTCTGCTAATAAAGTAACTTGCTCTGAAGTATATATAACACCAAACAGTGTCTTGGAACAACCTAGACTTAGGTATAAATTAAAGTTCCTTGGTTCAGATATAAGTTTTATTACAAACTATTTTAGTGGACAGCTTAATCCAGTACACCCTTATTCTGAAGTAAACCCCACTAACATGAATGACATGTATGCAAAAGATTTGCAGCTCCTCATTCTCAGGCCTATCCCTAGCAATACAGGGAAATATAATGATATTGCACTAACATTGCAGTAAAATTGAAAATATATTAATCAATGTGAAATATACTAAATAGGTATACTATTTAATTGGTTGGAAAATTCAAGGGGAGTCTCATCTGATGCCTACTTTTATGTTATTTCAATGCAATGTGCAATTTTCTCAGCTCTTATAGTAAATTTTATCTGTGTTGCTAATTTCATGCTGTTATTTTTCATACGTGGTTTATATATTTCCCTATGTTTTATTACATACTGTAGCTATGCATCTCTATGGAAAAAAGATATGCTTCATTGTTCACTGTGAAACATATGTTCATTTCACTGCCTTACTCTAATGACAAAATCTTTGGCACTGTATTGGAACAGACAGGAAACAAACAACAGTGAACATTAGCTTGGTTGACACATTATGCTAAGCTAGGTTTTGCGCAGTTGTAATTTATTAAGTAATATATATATATATATATATATATATATATATATATATATATATTTGGTTGGATATGAACATATTAAGCCTTAAACTACAGTTTAGAAACCAAATGGCTGGATTCGCACATGCTAAGCCAATATTTCACATAATGAGGCAATAGCTAAAGGATCACCTCCTTGTGAGGGAGATGGGTGGGATATAAATACGATAAATAAATAAATAAATCACCTTCCTCAAAAGACCTTTCTAAACAGTCATACTAGCTTGATCTAAAAGTAGCTTGAATGCAAAACAGTGTGACACTCCCACAGCGTTATGTGAAGCCTGGGTTTTTTTTTAATGCACCATGTTCTGCCTTTCAAGAGAAGAGTAATCATGCTTAGAGCTCAAGAGACTTTTATACAAACCTCTGATTGTCTGACCGGATGCTTACTAGGCGGAGGGACTTATAGTGGAGAAGGGAAGAGGGCTGACAGCTGACCCATTGTGGCTGTGCTGGGAGAGCGAGTGGCAACAGCAACAGAGCCTCCCAGTGTTTTGAAGGCTGCAGCATTTTAAGAGCAGTTTAAAGGAGCTGATTTAAGGCAAGAAAACCCTTCTTTCCTACTCTTGATTTGGTGAGCGATAGTGGCAGTCTTCAAAATGAAGCCCATATTTCAAGGCTAAAGTTCTATAATTATTTTGATATATAATTTAAAAAATAATCATTACAAGTAAGTATTAGATTTATTTCCTGTCCATCGCTAATCCCAATTAAATAATTAGTTGCGGGGGGGGGGTTGGGCACACACGTTATTTTATTGTTGTTATCTTACCAAGCACAGCATCATAAAGGAACCACAACTTCCAGAACACGGCCACACAGCCCGGAAGACCCACAACAACCAACAGCATCATAAAGTTTGTAAAACCCTGTGCTAAGCCAAAATCAAAGAAACCATATTATGGCATAACACAATTGCCTCAAAAGTTGAGAAAAAATATGTCTATTAAAAAGTTATTACTTTTTGTATTCTATTTCCAACAAGGATGAATATAAAAGCTGGATGTGAAGTGGAAACTACACAATGCATTAGAACATTCGGGCACAGAAAATATCTAGGGCAACTTACCAAATAGTTTAATTTAAAATCTTTATTTCTCTCCTATTTCCATCAGGGATTCATTCTATCAAATGAAAATTCCTCATATTAGAGAAAGAAAATCTTTGGGTATAACCCCAAATATGACCATTATATCGGCTTCTGACAGCTACAGTAATTTGGTACAACATCAGCAATGCAAATTTGTCCTACCACAAAGCGAAGAGAGAGGCATACTCCACTACGTCGCCTAATATGAAACAGACCAATGAAGTTGGCAGCAATGGCAGCTGGAATGAACAGTGTGGGGGGATTGAGGAAGGGAAACAGGAATATATAACCTGATCCACAACATCAGAATCTAGCACAGCCTGTCTGGAACATGGACAGAAACCCTACTTCGCTTGGGAGCCACAACCTACTTTAGACATTGTCCAGTGGGTTTGAAGGCCAGCACCTTAACCACTACACCAACTGCACCACAGAATTTGGGCAGCACAATCATTATCTGTTGGTTGAATTCTGGACTTGGGGGTCTAATGATTGGAAATGGGAAGTTATGTCTTGCAGAACAGCGCACCAATTTTATTCTGAAGTTGGAATTTTTGTGCCCTGAATCTGCCATTTTATCACTGGTTTCTGACTGTATGATCCTTGGATGCACCAAGACTTGCACATTTGGTACTGGGGGTTACATGGAGCAAACCAAGTTAAATCTTAGTCTATAGCAGGGTTTCCCAAACTGTGAGGTCTACCTCCCTTGGGGAGGTACAGACAGAGTCGATGGGAGGTGTGAAGTCTTTTATTTTTTATGTCTTTATTAAAAATAAAGTTTCATTGTATTGTTTTCATTGTTCATTTGTGTTCATTTTGGTGTTTGGCTTTTAAGGGGAGATGTGTACATTAAGATTACGGTACACTAAAGGGAGGTGTGATGGTAAAAAGTTAAGGAACCCCTGGTCTATAGGAATGAATTTTCACCATTGCGCTATATAAATGTCTAGCAAATGACACTCTATGCTCCTGCTCATATTTATATTATATACTTCATAATTTAACTCTATAATATAGGCTAACAATGATAAAAGGCATACAAACTTTTGCATTTTCTAATGACACCTAAGCACTTCCCTGGTAATAGCTCATATATTTATAATATATATATATATATATCTTCATATCTAGATGTTAAGTTTTTGCTGCCCTAAGAAAAGCCCAATTGGCTGCTGAACATGTTCTCTATTCAAGGGACTCATTGCAATCTTCTCCCCTTTCTTTCTCTCTCCCCACTTTCAATTTCTTTATTTTTAACATTGTATGTCTTCCCATTGTATCAATTTTCTGGCCAATTCACAATAAATAAAAACAAAAGTAAGTTGCATCAAAACCCACATAGATATTATAATCCCAGAATCAAAATTATCTTGATGTGAAGTTTTGTTTTTCAGGATTCCTGAAGGCATTTGGATTCTCTTGTTTTGAGGTTATCCCAACTATTTGTTTTTCAATAGAAGAGAACATATGTAGTTCAGGGTTGAAGTGTGGAGTCCTTGGTGCTCTCTGAGCTTGGTTGTTTGCTTGCAGATGTTTCATCACCCAACTAGGTAACACCATCAGTGCGAGTGAGTGTGGGATTTGCTCGTTTATATACAGTAGCTTGCCCTGCCAGTTTTGGAGGGGGTGTGGTTTCCTCCTTGGCAGTTCCTTGATTAGGGTATTGTTTTCTGCTTGATTGTTTGCCTGTTATTAATCCCTGCTTATCTGGGTGTTGACTGCTGGAAAGGATGTGTTCTGGTCTTTTTGTTTCCTTCTTAGCTTTTTTATTGTCTCTTTTGAATGGTATGTAAATAAAGTTTATTTCTATGTCTTTATTGATTTTTATTTTTGTGTCTATATATTTATTTTTTAATTTGATATGACTTAGGTACTGCCCAACTCCAAACCGACTCATTATAAAGGAAAGAATACAAACATAATACAAAGTAAAGAAGTATAAGTAAAGAAGATTGGGAACTGATCGCTCAACACAAAAACATATGCAAAAATACACCCAACAAGGGGCTCCATCCACCGTAACCCAAGGCCTGGGAGAACAACCAGGTCTTCAAGGCCTTCCAGAATGCTAACAGGGTGGGAGCCCCACAGATTTTGGGAGGGATCTCATTCCAGAAGGCAGGCGTCACAACTGAGAGATTAATTGATTTATACTAATAGGAGGATGATACAATAGTTCTGTTTCCCCAAGAATAAATCATCAACTTGCTTCATGCTATTATTGTATTAAGTTCTGCTAGATTAAATCTAGTGATTATAGCTGCAGACACAGGCAAGTGTAGTGAACAGTTAAAGTGAATATTCCAAAGATCTTCAATAATCCCATAGCTGCATTCGAGAAGGAAGGGGGGGGGAACCTCTTTATTTCTTACAATGGACAAGATCCTTATTTATTTATATAAGACCAGAATTAAGAGTCTAAATAACAATTTGGGGAACCCTCATTTCCATAGATATCCCCTTTATTAAAGCCACTGGACATATCTTCAAAATATATTTTCATATTCACTTCTGTGCTCCCCTTGAGGTAACCTGAAAATTTTTATTCCTGGCTATTTGTTTGATATTTTTTTCCATCCATCCACTTACCACGACAGCTGCATCTTATTTTCATGATCCCATTTTTCTTACTTTGCTTCATTTCAAATCATGCTTTCATTTGAGCTTACTTTAGTTATTCAGCAGAGACAATATTACTAACCACAATTTTTAATAAAAAATATTTCTACTGATGTTTCGCATACCAGCTGGTTTTTAAAAAAATAATACAAAAGGCCTACAAGCCCCAAACAGGATATTAATAGCAGGTGAAGATACCTGTGATTCATTCTTTATTGTTTCTTTCCATCAGTCTCCTTCACTGCATATGTGAGACAATGAGAATTAAATCAGTAGTTGGTCAAAGCAAATTGAAGCAGATCAGTTTCTCAAAGCAAAGCAGACCAAAACAGGAGTTGAAGAAATGGGCCCTCATATAAAAAAATCAAGAAAAAGGCATCTGATGGAAAAAAATCAAGGAACTGAGATAGAAATGTAAAAAGAAGAACTAATCTGTTCCCATTGTTCCTTTAGTGGTTTCCCAATATTTATGATAACTGGAAAATGTACTTATTGTGATACCAATACACAAAAGACATAGAGCTGTCTCTTGACTAAGTTTTATGTAGTACTGAGGAAAAATAGCAAGTTTCTAGGCAATAAGTCTGCACTGTTGTCTCTACCATTGCTATTAATATAGTAACATGGAATGATGCAATTGTACTATGTGGTAGTAGTCTGCATAGAATAACAAGAACAGCTGTTTCCCTTGAGGCTTTAAAAATTATTTGCACTGAGTTTTTTTTATACTTTTGGAAAGTTTAGGCCAATTAGTGGAATACATTTCACATTCATATTAAGGCACTAGAAATTCTATTAAAATTATATATGTATTACACATCCTTTGCTACTATTCCATGCTAAGTTAATGAAATATCTTACTTGATAATTAACTAAACAAGAAGATAACTTAGGTAACCTTTTAAAAAATTTTTTGAGGGGTGGGGATAATGTGGCCAGGATTAGTCCAGCTTTAGGCTTTTTTCTACAGAGCATTTCTAAAAATACTAAGCTACACTGAGCACTGAAGAACTTCACTTTTAAAATATCTTCTTTGTTTTAATATAATTTTTGTTGAAGAAATTTTTAACAAGATAAAAACAATACAAATATTAACAAAGAAACAAAATAAGGAAGAAGAGTGAATAAGAAAGAAAGAAAATAGAAATAGAAATAGAAATGAAACATAAAAAGAAAGAAAAGATTATAAAGAAGCGGCTTCCAATCTTTTTGACAGCGGTTATAAATGCATTTATATTTTACCCTCTCTCTCTAAGGTTACATCATAATTTCCTTCTTTCATAAGCTACCCTTATTAATCTTCAAACCCATAAATCACAAGTTCATTTTCTTCTTTTTTCAGCAAAAAGTCCATAAGGGGTTTCCAGTCAGTGATACATATAGTTGTTGATCTTTCTCTAATCAAACAAGTTAATTTTGCCATCTCTGCTAGTTCTGTCATCTTCACCAACCATTCCTCCATTGCGCGTATTTCAGAATCTTTCCATTTTTGCACATATAATAGTCTCGCAGCAGTAATCATATATACAAATAATCTTCCATGGCTCTTTTCTAATCAACTGTTCCTTTATCCCAGCAAGAAAAGTTCTGGTTTCAGTTGAATGTTGATCTTTAAAATTCTTTGTATCATTATATATATTTGAACCCAGAATTTTTTGGCTTTTTTACAAGTCCACCAGGCATAATAAAATGACCATTCATGTTATCTACATTTCCAACATAAATTTGAAGTACTGTAGCTTTATGCATATCTAGACAATTTTTCTGGACTCATATATCAATGGTACATCATTTTATAAAATCCTCTTTTAAGTTATAACATAATGTAAATTTCAATCCTTTTAACCACACATTTTCCACTGTTCCATCAGTATATTGTGTCCAAAGTTCTTAGCCCATTTTATCATACAGTCTTTCACTTGTTCTTCCGTTTCAAATTTCAATAAAACTTTATACATTTTAGCAATTACATGTTCATCATTTGTACATAGTTCAACTTCAGATCCTGTCTTCTGCTCCTCAATTCCAAATGTCCTATTATCTACCGTAATTCTTTCTCTTAACTGTGCATATGAAAACCAGTGAAAACTAAATCCCTCTGCAGCCAGTTGCTCTCTTGATTTCACCTTATATTCTCCATGTTCCTTTTCTAACTACTCTTGGTAAGTTAACCATTTTTCTTTACCTACTGTTTCTTTCCTATAAAATGCTTCTTGTGCTGAGATCCATAAAGGCATTTTCAGGCACATTCTGAGTTTATATCTGTTCCATATTCTCAATATGGCACTTCTAATATTTTTGTTGTTTATTCGTTCAGTCGTTTCCGACTCTTCGTGACTTCATATGATTCTTAAAATCTACATTAACCTTAACTTTATCGTACTATAGAAAACCATGCCATCCAAACCTCAGATCGTGCTCTTCTAATTCTAATTGTTTTTTTTTAATATCTTCTGATGGAAAAAATCAACTGATTATTGGACTTTTATTACCAAGCTCTATAGAACAGAACCGTACCATTTTGACCAGCAACCAAGTATTTTATATAAGGGAGGTATAACCAGGAGTATAATGTCAACTTATTTTAAGGAATAAACATGCAGAGGGAGGTAATACTGATTAAGTTCCCCAGGCCATGAAAAATGGATGCAATGTGTTCTAGCATGTTCCACATTCTACAATAGCAAGTGCCTCCACAAAATTTATTACGACAGTACTCTTTCCCCAATTAAAAGAAAGGATTTGGTAGACTTTTTGAAAAGTTTATAAGTGGATTTGGTGAAAACCGTTTCTGGTCTTTGGCATAGTTAGAAATTCTAGGCCTATGAAGCATTTAAGGACTTAAAACATCACAAACATCATGCGGACTGAGCCTCACCTGTCATCATGAGTGCTTGTATGTACACACAAAAAGTAATACCATCTTTTGATCATCAGATCATTAGCATTGCCTCCATTTTCTTTCCATTCAATGGTTCCCTCTATAGGTATTTATTTATTTTATTTATTTATCATATTTGTATCCCGCCCATCTCCCCCACAAGGAGGGATGCCAAGATTGTGGGACCTCAGATAATATATGTTATGCTACTAACAATGCTCAGTAGCCCTTCCCTAATGTTCCCATTTGGGATTAATTATGCATGATAACTTTCTTTTATTTCTGAGAAACTAATGCCATGATTATCAACAGGTCCCCTTTGAGATAGTACACTCTAATGGAACAGGCCACAGAATTTGCATCTAGAGCAGAAATCCCTATGTTCCAGTCTCAACATTGGTATGAATATATTATATGGTTTTGGACAAGCCTCAACTTCAGCTCTCAGATTATTATAATGATTAATGTAATATCAATTTTCAAATACAAAATAACATATTCACATCAAAGCTAGATTTTTTTGTTCTATGATACAATAGTAGATAAAAATTAAATTTGTAGTAGTAAATTTTGGGGACTGCAACTCAGCTGCAAATTTAGCACTTGTGAATTCTACAGTATTGTCCTTTTGCAAAGTTGGGAAAACAACTAAAATATCCAACTATGACCACCCCATTTCAATCATCATAGCATACCACTGTATATCATGGAAAGTGGCTGAAGAATTTTCCATATCTCTGGTATGAAACAGTGGTTGCTCCAATGGAAAATCAGAATGTTAAAATATTTGTGGCAGAATTTTAAAATAGAGCCAACCACTGTCTGTCATTATTTTGCAAATCATCAAGACTGTAATATGGATTCTACATTGCATCAAGTAGCTTACCAAAAGGTCCTCCAATGACCTTTGTGGTAAAGAATTGCATATTATTAAGTGTTGGCTGGAAAATATAAACCAATACTGATATGATCTGGACCTAATTGAGCATACTGGAGTAGCCAGGAATCCTTGAAGGAATCCAAAACAAGAATACAAGGAACTTAAATATCTAGCTTCAAGCAACAGATGGGTATAATTCCTATTTGCTGGTTTTCCAGTATAATTCTGGCAGGGTAGTAGCTACAGTATGTATGATACAATATATGGTATTCTATATAGACACACGACAAACAAGTCATAATGTTTCTATTGTCCAACTAGTATAATTAGTCAAGAAAAGGAATCCTGAAATAGAAAACTCTTTTGACCTTGGGATTTATAAATTGGTTGTGTGGTGCTAGAATTAACAGAATGGACTGAAATTGAAGAAACAAGCTGAATCTTTGGAAAACTAACAGTATATATGTGTGAGAAAGGGAAAGAAAGAGAAGTGCAATAGGTAAACATAAGAACCTAAGTACTACCCAGTTAGAGCAAGTCAAACTCTTTTCTAGTCCAGTATTTTGTCAGACTGTTGCCAACTAGATATATACAGAAAACGTAAAGCAGGATAAGAAGGCAATAGCCCTCTTAAACCTTTATTCTCCAGCAACTATATAGTAATTACTTAAGAATAAGTTTTCCCAGTCTAAGCTTATCTCATTTTTTGATCAGAAAACCTCTCTTAGTAAATTATGGGTAGGCTGACCATATTTCCTTCAGACAAAAACGGGACATTTGGGATGGCAAAATGGGACAGGGTCTTATGCCACCATGCCGGCCTCCAAACCCCGCCCCCCAGTCCACGCAATTGGCTCCCACCTGCAAACCCCGCCCCTGCCCCACACGATTGGCTCCCGCCTGCAAACCCCGCCCCCATCAGCGTGATTGGCTCGGATTTTAATTTTTCTTTATTTTTAAAGGGTTTTTTCTTCTTCTAGCAGTAAATGGTGCGTCAGAGCTGGTGTGTTTGGGGGAGGCCGGAGTACACACACTGTGCACACAGCACCATCATCGGCCGGGGAACAAGGGGCGGGGATGGAGGGGATGGAGGCCCACCACTGCCCCATCCCCCTCGGGCTTGGCCGAAGGAGGGAGGAGAGTCACTGCTGCTGCCACTGCCGCAGAGCAGGAGAAGCAGGAGGAGCCGGCTGCGCTCGGCTGCTTCAACCACACCACTCCGCCCCTTGCTGCCCGCTGAAGCTCCCCAGGGTGGCTGGCTCCTGCTTCTCCTGCTCGGCGGCCTGACAACTCTCCTCCCTCGGCCAAGCCCGATCAGATGCACATACACACATTTTTCTTCTTATATCTCTTTTTTTCCCCGCCCCCCTATGTTTGTATTTTTATTTTTATAGTTTATTAATCTCTACTTAATATTATATTCTTTTTGAATATATATAGAAGAAAGAAGAAAAATGTAAATCAAGTATTTACACAATTTTTTGTTAAGAAAACTGGAGGTATTTTAATGAAATGTACGTAAGTATTGTATGGTAAAGATGTATAAGTCAAAAATTGAATTTGAAATAAATACTTAATAAATCAGTAATATAACATAAGAGAAGAAAAAGAAAATAGTGATAAGGTTAGAAATAGATATATATAAATAAAGTAGTTAGAAAGGGTTAGAGGAAGAAGAAGGGAAGAGGGAAACAGGGAAAATAATTTAAAATAAAGATATGTTATATTAAATATATTAGATAATGAATATTATAAATCAAATGTAAATATGTATACATAAATGTAGTTATTGTTATGTGTAGCGGCAACAACTCTCCTCCCTCGGCTAACCCCGATCAGATGCACACACACACACTCACAGGACAGACTGCCCTCGGCAGGAGCTGGCCACGCTGAGGGGCTTCAGCCACACCACTCCGCCCCTCGCCACCCGCTGAAGCCCCCCAGCATGGTCAGCTCCTGCCAGGGCAGTCTGTCCTGTGAGTGTGTGTGTGTGTGTATGTGAGAAGCAGGAGCGGCCACCCTGGGGAGCTTCAGCGGGCAGCAAGGGGCGGAGTGGTGTGGCTGAAGCCCCTCAGCGTGGCTGGCTTCTGCCAGGGCAGTCTGTCCTGTGAGTGTGTGTGTGTGTGTATGTGAGAAGCAGGAGCGGCCACCCTGGGGAGCTTCAGCGGGCAGCAAGGGGCAGAATGGTGTGGCTGAAGCCCCTCAGCGCGGCTGGCTCCTGCCAAGGGCAGTCTGTCCTGTGAGTGTGTGAGTGTGTGTATGTGAGAAGCAGGAGCGGCCACCCTGGGGAGCTTCAGCGGGCAGCAAGGGGCGGAGTGGTGTGGCTGAAGCCCCTCAGCGCGGCTGGCTCCTGCCAGGGCAGTCTGTCCTGTGAGTGTGTGAGTGTGTGTATGTGAGAAGCAGGAGCGGCCACCCTGGGGAGCTTCAGCAGGCAGCAAGGGGCGGAGTGGTGTGGCTGAAGCCCCTCAGCGCGGCTGGCTCCTGCCAGGGCAGTCTGTCCTGTGAGTGTGTGTGTGTGTGTGTATGTGAGAAGCAGGAGCGGCCACCCTGGGGAGCTTCAGCGGGCAGCAAGCGGCGGAGTGGTGTGGCTGAAGCAGCCGAGCGCAGCCGTATTCTCCTGCTCAGCGGCCCGCCAACTCTCCTCCCTCGACCAAGCCCGATCAGATGCGCACACATACACACACACGCACCCCATACGCTCTTTCTCCAGCCTCCCCATGACCAAATGCACCCGGACCTGTTGCAGGGAGGCTGGAGAAAGAGGTTGTGGGGTGCGTGTGTGTGTGTGCGCGATTACGCTGAGCAAGTAATCTGCGCACGCACACACACACACACACACACACACACACACACACACAAGCACTCTCTTTCCACAACCTTCCCCTGGCCTCACCACTGCTGGGCAGACAATCTCAGGATCAGGTAAGGAGGCAGGAACCTGGACTGTGGTGCTGCTTTTGCTGCTGGGATCGCACGTGGCAACTGGGCTTCCAGTTGCCGCGCTGATAGGGCCTCTTCCGGGCTGCCTCCAATGGCAAGTCCGGCTCCAGTCCTCCTTCCTGTCTTCCTGTCCTCCTACCCGCCGGGTTTAAAAAAGGGACAAAATTGAGATTTTGATCAAAACGACGGGACGGTGGAAAAATGCTAAAATAACGGGACTGTCCCGTTCAAAACGGGACGTATGGTCACCCTAATTATGGGAATAGTGTAGATTTTGTTGTTTATTTGTTCAGCCGCTTCCGACTCTTCGTGACTTCATGGACCAGCCCACGCCAGAGCTTCCTGTCGGCTGTCACCATCCCCATCTCCCCCATGGTCAAGTCTGTCACCTCCAGAATATCATCCATCCATCTTGCCCTTGGTCGGCCCCTCTTCCTTTTGCCTTCCACTTTCTCTAGCATCAGCTTCTTCTCCAGGGTATCCTGTCTTCTCATTATGTGGCCAAAGTACTTCAGTTTTGCCTTTAATATCATTCCCTCAAGTGAGCAGTCTGGCTTTATTTCCTGGAGTATGGACTGGTTTGATCTTCTTGCAGTCCAAGGCACTCTCAGAATTCTCCTCCAACACCACAGTTCAAAAGCATCTATCTTCCTTCGCTCAGCCTTCCTTATGGTCCAGCTCTCGCACCCATAGGTTACTACGGGGAATACCATTGCTTTAACTATGCGGACCTTTGTTGTCAGTGTGATGTCTCTGCTCTTAACTATTTTATCAAGATTTGCCATTGCTCTCCTCCCAAGAAGTAGACGTCTTCTGATTTCCTGGCTGCAGTCAGCATCTGCAGTAATCTTTGCGCCTAGAAATACAAAGTCTGTCACTGCCTCCACTTTTTCTCCCTCTATTTGCCAGTCATCAATCAAGCTGGTTGCCATAATCTTGGTTTTTTTGAGGTTTAACTGCAACCCAGCTTTGGCACTTTCTTCTTTCACCTTCGTCATAAGGCTCCTCAACTCCTCCTCACTTTCAGCCATCAAAGTGGTATCATCTGCATATCTAAGATTGTTTATGTTTCTTCCAGCAATTTTAACTCCAGCCTTGGATTCCTCAAGCCCAGCACGTCGCATGATGTGTTCTGCGTACAGGTTGAATAGGTAGGGTGAGAGTATACAGCCCTGCCGTACTCCTTTCCCAATCTTAAACCAGTCCGTTGTTCCATGCTCTGTTCTTACCGTTGCTACTTGGTCGTTATACAGATTCCTCAGGAGGCAGACAAGATGACTTGGTATCCCCATACCACCAAGAACTTGCCACAATTTGTTATGATCCACACAGTCAAAGGCTTTAGAATAGTCAATAAAACAAAAATAGATGTTTTTCTGAAACTCCCTGGCTTTCTCCATTATCCATTGGATATTGGCAATTTGGTCTCTAGTTCCTCTGCCTTTTCTAAACCCAGCTTGTACATCTGGCAATTCTCGCTCCATGAATTGCTGGAGTCTACCTTGCAAGATCTTGAGCATTACCTTACTGGCATGTGAAATAAGTGCCACTGTTCGATAGTTTGAACATTCTTTAGTGCTTCCCTTTTTTGGTATGGGGATATAAGTTCATTTTTTCCAATCTGATGGCCATTCTTGTGTTTTCCAAATTTGCTGGCATATGGCATGCATCACCTTGACAGCATCATCTTGCAAGATTTTAAACAGTTCAGCTGGGATACTGTCGTCTCCTGCTGCCTTGTTATTAGCAATGCTTCTTAAGGCCCATTCAACTTCACTCTTCAGGATGTTTGGCTCTAACTCACTGACCACACCATCAAAGCTATCTCCAATATTATTATCCTTCCTATACAGATCTTCCGTACATTCTTGCCACCTTTTCTTGATCTCTTCTGCTTCTGTTAGGTCCTTACCATCTTTGTTTTTGATCATACCCATTTTTGCCTGGAATTTTCCTCTGATGTTTCTAATTTTCTGGAAGAGGTCTCTTGTCCTTCCTATTCTATTGTCTTCTTCCACTTCCGCACATTGCTTGTTTAAAAATAATTCCTTATCTCTTCTGGCTAACCTCTGGAATTTTGCATTGAATTGGGCATATCTCCCCCTATCTCTGTTGCCTTTTGCTTTCCTTCTTTCTTGGGCTACTTCCAGTGTCTCAGCAGACAGCCATCTTGCCTTCTTGGTTTTCTTTTTCTTTGGGACGTTTTTTGTTGCCGCCTCCTGAACAATGTTGCGAACTTCTGTCCATAGTTCTTCCGGGACCCTATCTACTAAATCTAGTCCCTTAAATCTATTCTTCACCTCCACTGCATATTCCTTAGGAATATTAGTGAGCTCATATCTAACTGATCTGTGGGTCTTCCCTATTCTCTTTAGTCTGATTCTAAATTTTGCAATAAGAGGTTCGTGATCTGAACTACAGTCAGCTCCAGGTCTTGTTTTTACCGACTGTATAGATGTCCGCCACCTTTGGCTGCAAAGGATGTAGTCAATCTGATTTCGGTGTCGACCATCTGGTGAAGTCCATGTATAAAGTCATCTTTTAGGTTGCTGGAAGAGAGTGTTTGTTATGCACAGTGAGTTGTCTTGGCAAAATTTGATCAGCCTATGTCCTGCTTCATTTTGTTCTCCCAGACCATGCTTGCCTGTAATTCCAGGTGTCGTTTGACTACCCACCTTAGCATTCCAGTCTCCTGTAATGAAAATAACATCTCTTTTTGGTGTATTATCCAGTAGGTGCTGCAGATCCTCATAGAACTGATCTACTTCTGCTTCTTCAGCATCTGTGGTTGGGGCGTATATTTGGATAACTGTGATGTTAAATGGCTTACCCTGAATTCGAATTGAGATCATTCTATCGTTTTTTGGATTGTATCCAAGCACTGCTTTAGCCACTTTATTATTAATTATGAAGGCTACTCCATTTCTTCTGTGGTCCTCTTGTCCACAGTAGTAGATCTGGTGGTCATCTGATGTGAAGTGGCCCATTCCAGTCTATTTCAGTTCACTGACACCTAAAATGTCTATCTTTAATCTTGACATCTCACCAATAACCACATCCAATTTGCCCTGGCTCATAGATCTTACATTCCAGGTTCCTATGGTGTGTTGATCTTTAGAATATCGGATTCGTCGTTCACCACCAGCACCGTCGGCCGCTAGCCGTCCTTTCGGCTTTGAGCTAGCTGCGTCATCACATCTGGGGCTAGTTGAACGTATCCTCTGTTCCTCCCCAGTAGCATTTTGACCATCTTCCGACCTGGGAGTCCCATCTTCCGATGGTATACCGACATATCTCTGGTTGTACTGATCCATTTAGTTTTCACGGCAAGAATACTGGGGTGGGTTGCCATTACCTTCCCCAGGGATCGTATTTAGTCTGACCTCTCTGCCACGACCTTCCCGTCTTGGGTGTCCCTTCACAGTTTAGCTCATGGTTTCATTGAGGTGCTCAAGCTCCAGCACCATGACAAGGTAACGATCTCCTTTGCTGGAGTAGTGTAGATATGTATCTTGATTTCAGGAAAGCATTTTACAATGTATTCCATGACATTCTGATTAACAAGCTAGCTAAATATGGACTCATGACATGACAAAATACGTAGCTGTTTCCAAGATGGTACTCAAAGAAAGTTTGTCGATGGTTCCTTCTCAAACTGGAGGAGAGGATGGAGTTAAGTGCCACAGGGTTCATCTTCTGAGTCTTCTACTCTTTAGCATTTTTATTAAATACTTGAATGAGGAAGTGGAATGCTTATCAAATTTGCACATATGACAACACTGGATAGGATATCTAATAGCCTAGATTACAGAAATAAAATTCAAAGTGATCCTGATGGGTTAAAGAAATGGGCTGAAAATAACAGAATGCAATTTAACAAAGACAAATGCAAACTTATGCCCTTAGAAAACAGAATCAAATTCACAGTTAAAGTATAGGGTATACCAGGCTTTGCAACAGTACTTGTGAAAGATATTGGAACTGTAGTATGACAGTATATGTAGTATGTAGTATACTGAATATGCAAAATAAGGCAGACTTTGACTGCCCATTGACGACTCGACCAATTGCAAATATATTATTAAGCTTCGCTCATTTCATTTAATGTATTTTGTATTTTAATGTATTTTAATGTATTGCATTTATAATTCTGGTCTGTGACTATAATAAATAATTGATTGATACTGAATATGAGTCAGCAGTGTGATAAAGCTGCTAAAATCACAAAGGCAATGTTAGGCTGTTGCAACAAAAATATAGTTTTTACATCACAGGAATAAATAGTTCCATTTTATTCTGTGTTGATCAGATCCCACCTTGAATATTGTATTCATTTCTGAGCACCACATTTTAAAAATGATTCAGACAAATTGGGACGGCTTCAAAGAAGGGCACTAAAGATGATAAAGGGAGTAGAAATTAAATCCTATTTAAAAATATGAACATAGGAATGCTTACTATTGAGGAGACAAGACAAGACTGTGGGGAAATATGACAACAATCTTCAAATATCTAAGATAATGTCACACAGAAGAAGGTCAAGACCTGTTCTCTATCATTCTATAGGTGAGGAAATGGGATAATTGATTTTTAAGTGACAGGAAGGCAGGTTCTATTTGAATATTAGGGGGAAATTCCTAATAGTGAGCAGTTTTATGGCAGAACCAATTTTGCACTGAGGTGGTGAGTTCACTGAACGTATTTGAGAAAAAGCTAAACAGCCACTTAACATGGATGCTTTAGTTTGGAATTCCTGCACAGAGCAAGGAATTGGACTCAATGAGCTAAATAGCTACTTCCAACTCGATAATTTTATGATTTTTTGGAATACTCCTATGGTGAATTTGAGGAATAGAATATTCAGGCCACTTCCACCAACATTTTACAGCATACTCTATGGTGGAGCAGGCAATCAGCACAAAACCAGCTACAAGCATAGAAAATAATAATAATAATAATAATAATAATAATAATAATAATAATAATAATGATGATGTATTGTCGAAGGCTTTCATGGCCGGAGTTTGATGGCTGTTTGATGCCCAGGTGCACAGAGAGTTCGCTTCTGTCTGTGCTCCTGCCCTCTGAAGATGCCGGCCACAGCGAAACGTTAGGAACCACAACTTCCAGAAAACGGCCACACAGCCTGGAAGACCCACAACAGCCAATAATATAATTTATTAAACTTGTATGCTGCCTGACTCTTAATGACTGTGGGTGGCTGAATACAAACTTTGGATATGAACTTTGGTTGCCTGTATTCTAATTTACTGTAAGTACCTACCAGACCAAATTTCAGCAAGATTTTCATAAGGCAGAAAAGAACAAAAATAGCGTTCTGATCTTTGCAGCAATACAAATACTTGTCAGTCCATTTCTTTTAAGTGGCAATAACTCATGATCATCAGGATTTTTGCATTTCTGGTTAAACGTAATAGCTAAACAAAGGGCTGGGGCTTGCAATTAAATAGCATTCTTTTTGGCAGTACTCTCTTCTTATACAGTTCATATGGCCTTAGTGAATCCAGCACATAACTTACTCTGTAGCTTCCCTCTCAAAAATGAAATATAATAGTAGGGAATTAATTACTGAACAAGCAGGAAAATCAGTAGAAGTGATCAAATATTGCTAATCACCAGCATAGGGAAAAAATCTGATTAGACTATGTCGATGAAGATTCTCAGTCATCCAGGTGGAATTGTCTGTAGGTTGAGTCATGGCAACTGGATTTCTTTCTTTTGATTTTGATTATTTCTTCTGATTAGACTAATTCAAATGCCAGGTATAATGTTTTAGTCAATGTAATATCTGTAATTTGGATATTAAAAAAGAAAATATTCATACTTACTGATTTGATTTCTTATATCGTTTACTTTTTGTCCCAAAGATTTTGCTTCAGCAAACCTGATAAGAGCAATAGAGTTTAGAATTTTTACAGATACATAGCACATCTAGTCAACATTTCTGTACTATTTTCTACTTGCAACCTGCCCATTATATTAAAGCTGAATCTATGGCAATGAATCACATCAGACTGACAGAATGGCAAGTTGCTCATTATGCCTTTTTTTTTATTGAATTAATATATTTAAAAAAAACCTCTGTTACTGAACTGTATCCTTTTCACTGTGCATTCTGATATTGTTAAAATTATTCAGGACCTCACTCCCCAAATCTAGTCTTTTGATTGCCTGTGTTTTTGCTACTGGCTAATGTTATTTCTTTAAAACAAATATTCTGAGGAAGGAAGGAAGGAAGGAAGGAAGGAAGGAAGGAAGGAAGGAAGGAAGGAAGGAAGGAAGGAAGGAAGGAAGGAAGATGGGAATAATCACCAAGGAGTCATGGCAGCAAGTACAGGTAGTCCTTGCTAAATGATGGTAATTACAACTGGCAACTCCATCAATAAGCAACACGGTTGTAAAGTACAGTTGTCAAGCGTGACGTCACGTGACTGTGCCAACTTATGATGGCAGATGTGGCAGTCCCAGTTGCCATCATTAGATGAATCCCACATGGTTGCAGTGTCCTGTGGTCACATGATCGCCGTTTGCAAGCCTCCTGCCGGCTTCCCCATTGACTTTGCTTATTGGAAGCTGGCAGTGAAGGTCACAACTGGCGATCACATGGCTGCGGGATGCTGCAGCATCATATTTGTGAGCTAGTTGCCAAGTGACAGAATTGTGATCATGGGACTGTGGGGACACTGTGACAGCCGCATGTATGAGGACCCATTGTAAGTCCTTCTCGTTCAGTGTTGTACCTGTTGTCATTAGTTTGATCTTCTTTATATTTAATTTTACTCCCATTTTTTTCACTATGCTCCTTGACTTTTATTAATAGACCTCCCACATACAACATAGCTAAAGAACTTACAGAAAACTTGGGCATCTCACAGAGAAGATCGAATACTCTATCAACTCCCCACTACAGTGCCTCCAGAAAATCAAAGATCTAAAAATAGATGAAGATGAAATTATGGTGTCATTTGATATCACTGCACTCTTTACATCCATAGATCCAGCACTAGCAATTGAATCCATGACAGCAGTTCTACGCAACACACCCGACCTAACCAGCTACACTAAGATCAAAATACCCAGAATCATGGACCTCATCAACCTCTGCCTCACCACCTACTTTCCGTTTGATAGACAAATATACCAACAAATCAAAGGAACACCTATGAGATCACCACTCTCAGGACTCATAGCAGAGATTGTAATGCAACGTCTAGAAAGGATAGCACTCCCACTCCTACAACCCAAAGTATGGATCCGGTATGTAGATGAAAACTTCATCATAATAAAAAAGGAACAACTAGAGGAAACACATGAAACCATCAACAGCATCTTCAAAGGAATAAAATTCACAAGGGAAGAAGAAAACAACAACACACTACCCTTCTTGGACATCCTCATCAGTAGAGGAAACAATGGCATTCTAGAAACACAAGTCTACCGGAAATCTACCCACACCAACCAAGTGCTCCACTACTAAAGCAATAACCCAACCTCCCACAAGAGGAGCTGTGTAGGAACACCATTCAGACGAGCACAAACGCACTGCAGCAACCCAGAACACCAGAAAAAGGAAACAGACCACTTATATAGTATCTTCCAGCAAAATGGATAGCCACGCAACTTTATCAAAAAACTGCCTGACCACTCAACCCACCACAGCAAAACCAACAGAAGCTATGAAAAGGATTACACTGCCATACATCAGAAACATCTCAGAAACTACTAATAGAACGTTACAACCACATGGCATCACCGTAGCACAGAAACCAACCAAAACTCTTCAGAATATCGTAAGTAACCCAAAACACCCAGTAGCCCAAGAAGAAAAAACAGGAGTTATCTACAACATACAGTGTAAGGACTGTAGCAGCCACTATGTAGGACAGACGGGCAGAAGACTAGCAGAGCGCATCCACGAACACCAACTAGCAGTCAGAAGACATGATGAAAACTCCTTAATCTCACAACACATGGACAGACTTAACCATACTTTCAACTGGGAAACTGTGAGCATCTTAAAACAAGCCAAGTCCAAAAACGCTAGAGAATTCCTGGAAACTTGGCATCAACAGACACATAGAGGTTAACAACATTTACATACCATTCATAAAAGACAATAGAAAAGCCAGAAGATCAGAACACCTCCTTGCCAGCAATCATCACCCAGATATGCAAAGATTAGCACCAGAGGAACAATCAAACAGTACAATATACCCTAATCAAGGAACTATTAACTCAGTCAATCAACCAAGCAGCAAACAACAGCCCAAGCAAGGAACTACCAAGGAGAGAACAACACCTCCACCAACACAAGCAGGACAAGGCATGGTATATAAACAGAGAGCAAGTCCCACTCCTTTTTCACACTGAAGATGTTGCCTAGTCTGGCAATGAAACGTCTGCAAGAAAACAACAAGGCTCAGAGAGCACCAAGGACTCCACATTACTAGACCTTTCAGATCCTTTCCACTTTGGCTAGTAAGTAGTGTTATCAGCATAACGCAGATTGTTGATATTTTTTCCTCCAATTTTAAAACCATGCCCATCTTCTTCCAATCCAGCTTCCCTTCATATTTGGCATATACTGTAGGTTGAATAAATAAGGGGAGAATATACTTAGCAGACCTTTAATGGGACTTTAGTGGGACTTTAACAGCACCATTGAGTGAGAAATAGTTGAACTCAAATACATGGAAATGTTTCAGGCAATTTCAGGTCTCAACAAACACAATTTGTTTTTAAGACATTACAATTGTTAACTGATAAGGTACTTGTAATTTGTCTCACAGATGTAACCTGCATCTATTTTCTCCTTCCTTTCCCCTCTTTCCCCCCTGACATCCCCCCAATTTAAATCCTACATTAGTCAAGCCACTCTATGTGTCTGATGAAGTGAGCTGCACCTCATGAAAGCTTATACCTAGTAATAAAATGTGTTTGTTAGAAAAGGTGCCAGACACCAGATTTAACCCAAAGAAAGTCAAGAGGTAGGTAGGGAACATCTGGTTAATATGAATGAGTTTACATCTTCAAGAACCGAGTAGTTACATCCAAGAGTCTTGAAGGAGCTTGAGAATGTCATCTTGCAGACCTTATCATGATCTTTAAGAAATCAAGTAGGATGGGCCTAATGCCAGGGACTGGAGTAGGGCAAATGTTCCTATCTTCAAAAAATGGGAAAAAAAGAGAATCCAGGTAACTAGTGACTGTTTTACTGCCAGCCTCATTTACTATTAGGCAAAACACTGGGCAGGTTATTAACTAGTCAGTTTGTGAATATTTATGTAGAAAAGAATGCATTGTTTGGCAGGAGTCAGCATGATTCATTTAAGAACAAATCATGGCAAACTAACCTGATCTCTTTTTTTGATAGTGTGACCAATTTAGTTGACCACAAGAATGTTGTGGACACAGCATATTTTGACTTTAGCAAAGCATTCAACAAAATCTCCCATTACATTCTTATTGTCGTGGTTGAGGCAAAGAAACAACGCTGAGCTAGGAATGAATGTCTAGTTCTTTATTGTTTCTACCGTGCACAGAATCTTGCCAAACTAAGCTAGGCTAACAGGTTCTCAGGGGAAAAAGCCCAGGCACCCTAAGGCGGATCCTGCCTGACTTTCTTAGCTGGGCGCCCAAGGTCCTCGACGCTGTGAACGCACTTCTCCCCCTGGAATGCACCCCCCCTTCCTCGCCTGCGCTCTCCATAACATCACCTTTCCCCTCAGAGACACATTCCATCACACCTATAGAGAAAATGGCAAAATGTGCGCTTAACTATTCTACCATTAGATGGATAAGGGCAGGTTGAACAATTGTATCCAGCAACTGCATATTAATGGCTCTAGAGGTTTGATGAGAAGTATCACAGGGCTCTATTTTGGGCCTTGTGCTGTTTAATGAATTTATAAACAATTTAATGACAGGTTAGAAAATAAGGTTAACAAATCTGCATATGACATAAAAATAGAGGAAACAGGAAACACCTTGGAGGACAGTATCAAGATTCAGGGACAAATAAAAACTCCTATTATTAGGGTAAGAAAAAGCAAGTATAAATATTGAGAGAGTAAGGTTGAGGTGGATCATATTTGACAGCAGGATATGCAAAAAAGATCTGGGTGTCTTGGTGGATCACAAGTTGAACATGAGCGAACAGTATGACAAAAGAAAAGAAAAGAAAAGAAAAGAAAAGAAAAGAAAAGAAAAGAAAAGAAAAGAAAAGAAAAGAGAAAAATAATAAAATAAAATAAAATAAAAAAATAAAGTAAAATAATAAAATAATAAAATAAAATAAAATAATAAAATAAAATAAAATAAATAAAATAATAAAATGAAATGAAATGAAATGAAATGAAATGAAATAATGAAATGAAATGAAATGAAATGAAATGAAATAAAATAAAATAAAATAAAATAAAAAGAAAGCTATCTTGGGCTACACCAATGTAACACAGCGAGAATTAATTAAAGGAGATTAACCAAGATGATAAGGGGTCTGGAAAGAAAAATCTAGGAGGAAGGGTTATAGGTATTGGCATATTCAGCTTGGAGAAGAGATGACTGTGGAAAATATAACACCTATGTTCAAGTAACTGAAGGGGTGTCATGTAGAAAATGGTGTAGAATTATTCAGAGTTATTCTAGAAGACAGGGCAAGAAATAATTCACTCAATTTCAAAGAAGTAAATTTTAATTGGGCACTTGAGAAAATTTCCCAATACTAAGAGCTGTCCAACAATGGAAAAGACTGCATCAGGAGTATGGTGGATTCTGTATCACTGAACGTATTTAAACAGAAGCTTGGTAGCAACTGTCAGCAGTGCTATTGTAATGGATTCCTGCACTAAATGATCTCCAAGATTTCTTTTAACCCTTACATTCTATGGTTCTATGAGTCTATTTATAGAATCTGTTTGTGAAAACTACATGTAGACTTCAAGTGGCTCAGAATCCAGTGAATTATCTGCTGCAAAAAGCATATTACATAAATGCTTGGTTGCCCAGTAATCTATTCATTTTCAAACCCAATTTAGTTTTAAAAGGCTTGAACAGGTTGGGGCCATGCAGTTTAGGAAACCTGTTGACAGTAAAATATGTCTCAATAACCTTGCATCTAAATTATTATGTGTTTTATGTAGGCACCCTTTGAAGATGGTTTGGAAGCTCAGCTGGTACAGAGTGCTACCACTAAATTACTGACCAGCATGCAAGGCAAGAGTCATATTACACCTACTCTGTGATTTGCACTGCCTGCCTATTTACTGCTAAACCTATTTGATGGTTTTGTTGTTGACTTGCAAGACCCTATGTTGTTTGAGACCAAATATTGTGAACATTTCTTTCCTAGTATGTCATAGCCGAGCCTTTGAGATCCTTGGAGAGGAATTTAATCGGCAATACCCAGGAGGTAGTTACTCAGCAGCTTCCAAAATAGGCTAGGCATCTTTAAATGCAATTCCATACTGTTTTACCAAGGCTTTGGTTATTTTATTTTGGTTTTGTGGATGACTCGTTCCTGTGATTTTACAGTACTGGACCTTTATTTTTGATTTGTTGCCAAGAAAACTGCAAGGACCTGTGTGTGTGTGTGTGTGTGTGTGTGTGTGTGTGTGTGTGATTTTTACAGGAATGTTAAAAAATAACAATAACACATTCTAGAGGTATACAGAGACCACTCAATGGCTGTTGTGGGTCTTCCGGGCTGTGTGGCCGTGTTCTGGAAGTTGTGGTTCCTAACGTTTCGCCAGCATCTGTGGCCAGCATCTTCAGAGGGCAGGAGCACAGATAGAAGGGTCCTGTAGGACCCAATTCAGGCAAATGGCTATTCCAAGAATGAAATAAAAAGAGCCATCAAACCAAGAAAACAACATCCAACTGAAGAAAAACAGCCCCACACAAACAAAGTATTCCTGCCCTACATCAAAGGAGTCACTGACCGCATGGGAAAACTGATGGAAAAACACAACTTTCAAACAGTCTTCAGACCCACCAGAAAAATACAACAAATGCTAAAATCAGCAAAAGACAAAAGGGACCCCCGCACCGCTGCAGGAGTATACCGCATACCATGCAGCTGTGGACAAGTATACATCGGAACCACAAAACGAAGCATTCACACCAGGATAAAAGAACACAAAAGACACTGCAGACTACAGCAACCGGAAAAATCTTCAGTAGCTGAACATGCTCTCAAGCAAACGGGACACAAAATCCTATTTGAAAACACAGAAATACTGGACAACACCAAAAGCCACTACACCAGATTATACAGAGAAGCCATTGAAATTCACAAACACCAGCAGTTACAATAAAAAAGAAGAAAGTTTAAAAATTAGCAAAACCTGGCTACCAGTCCTGAAAAACACAGCCTGCAAAAGGTCAGCGAACTCAGTCCAACCACCAGGACATGGGAATACTTCTCACAATGAACATGCTAATCATGCTCATCAGCCACTCGTTAACATTTCAACACAACAAAAAACCCCACCTAATCTCCTATAATTTAGCTCTATAAATAGAACATTGCCACTCTACCTGGGCACAGAGATTTTGCTTCTATCTGTGCTCCTGCCCTCTGAAGATGCTGGCCACAGATGCTGGCGAAACATTAGGAACCACAACTTCCAGAACACGGCCACACAGCCCGGAAGACCCACAACAGCCATTGAACTCCGGCCGTGAAAGCCTTCGACAATACACAGAGACCACTCACTTTACTTATTTTTATTTATTAGATTTGCAAGGTTGCCTAATCATGAAACAATTTCAAAGTGGCCAGATCCAAAATTCTGTAAATTATTGGGTCCACTCTTGATTGCTCCTGGCTTGTCTGATCTGATTTGGTGCTTGAATCAAGAGCAGAGTTTGGAAAAATGGGGCTCCACTTTCCCATGATCTTCTATGGTAAAGCTTAAATGGTTTTAATTTTTTGTTTGTTTCCTCTACAACAAAATAAAATTTTCAGCAAACAACATTGTAATGAATGGAATAAACATGCCAAATTTCACTGCTGGGGATTTGAAGTTATCATTCTTTCAAATTTGATCTTTTAGACGTGCCTACAGCTTTGTTTTTCACATGAACAAGATGAAATTGCTTCTGGGTAACAAAGTGAACTAATTGCATGGAGACTGCAATTATACACATGAAGTTTCCAACACCCACTTTTTGTGAGTTTGAAGGTCATCTTATAGTATAAATTATTATATTTTGCTCTTTTTGGAGTTAAAAACTGTGCTATCAAGTACTGGTATTTTTGCCTCTAAATTTCAGCGACATGATCTTGCTTGCATGTTGCTCACGCCTGTCCTACAGACACCTGTACAGTTAACAGAACTGTGAAGAATAGCCATCAACTTACATTTACAGGTTATAACATATATTAGAATTCTTTACCCTGAAAACACTTTTCCAAAATGCTTTTTACTTTTTAAAATACTTTTTAAAAACACAATAGAAAGTATTTACCAAGAGTTATTACCAAATAAGAAGAACTGTCTCTAGCAAATAGAGCTGACCAGAGCATAGGTACCATGTTTAAAAATGTTCCTAACAAAGTATTTCAGATCACTGATGCATAAAGTTGCTGACCCATAATATCTGAGTATTTCCACCCATAAATAATTTATCTCTTCCTTTTGGACTATGCAGAGCTGCAATTTCTCCTTTCGTATTTAAGTGATCTAGCTATTTTACTGTTGAATAAAAATTATATTGAATAATGAAAATGGCAGACCTAACTCTGCCTGAATAGGCAAAGATATTTAACAACCTTTTATTTGCCAGCCTGTAGAATTATTCAGGCTTTAACTTAGGAATATATATATATATATATATATATATATATATATATGTTCTTTTATAAATAATAGAAACAAAACTGAAGGATAAAAGGAATAAAGATAACTCTATTCCAATATTCAAGAATATCTGTGGGATTAACTCACACTGTTATGATTTTTGTGGCTAGGACAGGACCCTTGTCATGGATTTTTCTATGGTTACTCAGATATGTATAATCATCCTTATTAGCAGAGACTTGGGATTAACTGATTATCTGGTCAAGAACTGAAAAAAGCCACATGTTCCATTTTGTCTAACAAAAGTTGACATAGAACAAAGCCAAGAAAAAGCACTCAACTTCATGAGAGGCACCCATTAGGTAACTGTGTTCTTTCAATTATTGACTTTTTTCTTTCAAATTTTCAGCACCTAATATTTTAAGTCATTTTTACTTTTACTCACACTAAGTTGTTCTAAGCAATTAGCCCAGTTTGGATAACTGGGCCCTGCTTGGTCAGTACTTCTGTTTCTGATGCAAGCATAACTTTAGGCAACTTTCTCCTTACTCTGGTGCCCCTTCTCTTTGGTCTTTGATTGACATGGGCACACATTCCTGCATAGTAGGAAAGTTCACTCTCATTAGCTGGTCACAAGGTTTATAGATAAAAGGAGCTAATCCTTTGCAGCAGTGCATCTGCTCCTTTGTTTCCTTCTCTCCCATAGGCTCCTTTGAATTTTTCAAGGCTTATCAGCCTCACTTTGTTTCTCTGGACTACTTAATGGTGGCAAAAGGTAATATAATTTTTGGATATTTTGACTCAGTTTCTTCAGTGCAGAGCTTTGCAATAGATAGGTAAACCTTGCACTCTGAGCTACAGACTTACTATAAATTAGTATTTCATGAACTGTTGGCTGAACAAATGAAAAGCTTTTATACAGTATATGCCCTTATGTTGCTAACTTCTGATAAAGTGAGAAGAAGGAAAATAAGTAGAAATAGGCAAGGGCTACTTATTCCTACCTTGAAAAACAGCAAAAAGAAAGAAAATGGAGCAGATATGAATGATGAAAGACTGCTAAGAAATATCCAATTGTATATTTTCAATGGCAAATTACAAAACCATGTATCATTTTCTGTTGGGTTGATAGGACTACTCAAGCATTGTGATCTGGCAGCAAATAGCTTAAGAGTGTATTATGTTTCTGCCACTGGTGTCTAGCATCCCTTCCTCAAGATAAACACTTTTTTTCTTTAATGAAAGGAAACTGGAATGGAGAATGGAAAGAAATGGAAGTGAGGTATATGTCAATTTTGAATTTCGCTCAAGAGGAGTAGAATAAACCTAGTTGGAATAAACCCATTCCAGTAAAGAAACTTGATTTTTTTCAGCTCCCATTTTATACATATTTTCACTTGCTTGATTCACTGTGGCAAGAAGATGCCCCACCAAACTCAAAGAAGGACATGAATTTACTGAGCACTATAGGGCAACAGGAGAAATGGGGATATATGACAGTCATGTAAAACTTAGCTGGCCACTCAACAGCAGCACATTCACTACAATCTCCATCATTCTTCCTTCAAACGATATAAGGACTCTCCTGTTCACTCATGATTCAGCAGCCTCTTCCTATTCTAAAAATTATTCAGCCACCTCTGTCCCATATTTGTACATACTTTGTGCATCTGCTGAAATTGGCTCAAGAATATTAAAGTTTAGGCCACAAACACCTGTTAGCCGTGACACTAATTTTTGCCATAACAGGCAAACATGGCTCCCTCATTCAGTAAACTTTATTTAGGTATAAACTTTAATTTGACTCAGGAATGAATGATGGACTCATTTTGGCACTTTTATAGTATATTTACTTGTGGTACACTGTGATCTGGATCATATAAACTGATTGGGGAGTGTTGGTAGATTGAGTTAATTTTATGTCAGAAACTTGGGTTGGATCCCTTTTTTTATCTTTCCCAATCCTATGATTTTATGATTAAAGATACTGACAAGTTGGAAACAATTTAGAGATGGATGAGAAGGAAAAATAAGGTGCCTGAGGAAGTAATGCTAGTGTGGTTGCATGGAGAGGACAGTGCCACCCTACCACAGAAAACCTAAGAAAAATCTATAAAAAGCAGTTCCGTAGATATCTTTAAGTGGTGCAAAACATGAATTGCTCCACTGGGTTATGGAAAAATGCATCCAACAATTTTAATTGGGGATATGGGAAAAGCCAAAGAAAGTACCATACAGTGAATAAAAAGTAATTGTGAATCAAAACTTAAGCACAAAATGAAAAATATAGCAATCCTACCACATATATATTATTGGCATAACAAAGATTTACATTTAGGGGAGAGTTTTGTTAACTCTGAAGTGCGTTGTATATATAATCTTACCTAACAATTTGAATAGTGGCTAGGTCACTGAGTTTTTGTGTAAGTGGTGGTTCAGCAGTTACTTTCCAAATTATAGAGTAGATCTGAGAAGAGTTTGTTTTAAACAAGTGTGATGTACCTAAAGTTCCCAATGTCATTTGCTAATGGGTTTTTTACATACAACAAGAAAAGACTCCTTGTGCTATTTGTATCACAACATCTGCAGCAGCTGCCATGAACACAGGAAAACAGTGTTATCCTATGCATGTTTACTCAGTAAACATCCCACTCTGGTTTATTCCATGTAGATGCTAGGGTCTCAGCCTAAAGGTCAAATTTAAATGCTTACTTTTATTTCATACTGGATTCAACTCAAATGGATATCCAACATTAATATTCTGCAAAATTTAGAAAGGTTACAATATATTACATAGATGAAATGTGTATAATACAGAGAAAACTCTGCTTTCTGGTAAGATTAAAATGATACTATTCAGACGTGCATTTACAGAGAGAGTAACCAAATATTTGGTTTGGCTATGCTAGGATATCTGCTTTCTTATTTCTGCTTTGTAAAACTGCTCTGGATTTTTAGTATATAATTGTTTTATTATTAGTAGTAATAATATTGAAGCTTTCAGTAGGACAGAAAGCTATAGTATTTCTATTTAAAATTTAACTAAAAATACTGATTCCTACAATTGCACAGCATTTATCGCTTTAGCTAAAGATAATGACTGATCATCTGTCTGATAATTCTTAACAAGGTGGTGGAAGATGGCTAGCAGAATAAATAATATAGTAATGGAAAGCATAACCAGGAAGAGATGACACAAGACATATAAAGGAATCTAAAGTGTGAGAGGACTATGAAAATAGATGCAAGACATCTCTCTGAATGCCTTGGTTTATGTCCATAATCCTGATATTTCTCCTTGCATTCAGTGAGTCCTGGAGATCTGCCATGTTTGTAGGCTAAACACAGAAATGGAAAATTATGACTCATTGGTCAGGCAACCTTGCTGGAGCTGTGATGAAATTTCCTGAAGAGTTACCAACTGAATATTATTTTTTTATATTCTAGGTTAGAGTCCCTGAAGCACTTTAATTGTTATACAAAAATTATTAAATTATTATTATTATCTTATTATAATTTTAATAATTATAATTATTAAAAATACTTTGATTTCTATAGGACAATTGGAAAACTGGAGAAGAACAAGTTCAAAATAATTGCATAAACATAAATGTTTATAGTCGAAGGCTTTCACGGCCGGAATCCTATGGTTGTTGTGGGTTTTCCGGGCGGTGTGGCCGTGTTCTGGCAGTTTTGGTTCCTAACGTGGCCACACAGCCCGGAAAACCCACAACAACCATAAATGTTTACCTTTATACTTACCTTTGTTTAAGGAGTTGTTTATTGTCTTCAATGGTTATGCTATCTGCATAATCTCTTTTGAAAATTTCAAAGGCTTCTTGGCGTCCAAGTGACATTTCTTTTCCCACTCCTGTTGAAGAAATACACCAGAATGGATCGATTTGCAGAAATAATATTTAAAAGTAAAGATACTTCAAGTGGAGTTTAACTCCTAGTGATATATAGACTACTTGGCTCTATTGCAGAAATGGTTTGCTGCTGCTTTCTTCTGGAATGTTTTTGTCTCCCCTTTTTGATAACAGCTTTGGAATTCCCAGGTGATTCCACATTCAAACCAATATACTGTGCCAATCATTTAAAAGTGGTACTTCTGAGCAGACAGGAGCACATACGAAGCATTTCTTTCTGAATTATTACAGCAATTACATATTTTTCCAGATTCTCATGGCTGCTTCGGCAGCTGCTCCTTTCTGTCTCTGCATGTATGCACATGCTCTCCTCCTCCTCCTCCTCCTCCTCCTCCTCCTCCTCCTCCTCCTGCAAACTGGCTGTGCATAGATGTTCCAGATTCAAAGATATGGCTGCTTCATTTGCCTCCATACATTCTGAAGCACTTCTTTTAAAGGATTTGCATAGTCCTACTAATCTGGGCCAAGCACCCTTAGCTTCCAAGATCAGTAAAGATCAGCTAGGGGCTCCCCAAGATTAATCAGAATTTCTGAGAAAACAGACAAATTGAACTATGTGAAAGAATTCTATGGAACTGAAAAGCTTGCTAATTTACTTATGTTGTTCTTGTTGTTCAGTCGTTAAGTCGTGTCCGACTCCTCGTGTATATTTACTTATATTTACTTATATTATATATTATATATATAAATTATAATATTATAATATAATATAATATAATATAATATAATATAATATAATAAATATAATATAATTAATATAATATAATATAATATAATATAATATAATATAATATAATATAATATAATAATATATATTATAAGTATATTTACTTATACTGTTGGCCAAAACATTTTTTCTCCCAAACCACTCTGGGTCCTGTCTGTCTTTTTTGGAATCAACACAGCAACCACTTTCATAACAAATTAACCAGTTTCTATAGTCTATGGAAAATAAAATGCCATTTATAGATTCAGTGGTATATCTAAATTGACAGAATCAAGTTTATTTCATGTCATCTGAAGATTCATAAGCCCAAATATTTTGCATGTTTCTTCTTAGACAGCTATTAATGTCTCCTTAATTAGAACCTGAGTGTCAAAACTCAAAGCAATTTGTTCTTTGAAAATTATTGGTATTTTCAGGAAAGTAACATAACTGGCTAGGTTCAGACATTTTAAGCCACAAACCACAACAGTTTTATCAAAGAAAATGCTAAGTCAAATTACAACTTAGGGCAGCCTACAACAATTCTGATATAAGGACTTGAATTCCCACTCAACCAGAGAACTCTCTAGAAGCCCCCACATCTGAAGGGTATCCAGATTGAGGAAAGATGGCTTAGCATGATATATGAACATAGCAACTGCAATTCTGAGCCTTACAACTATGGAAGTTATTGACAGCCATTGCTGGAGTAATGATCATCAAAACATAATACTGATTTGAAACGCATTACTTAAATGACAGAATCTATTAAATAACATTAATATATGGTAGTTTGGGCACACTTTGGCCAGTATGCCACAATGCAACCAAAGGCTTACAGTATTCTATGCAAAAAAGTTATCTCTAAAGTAGAACTACCTTGCAACTAACATAGTGTTGCTCACATCTCACCAACTAGGAGATATATGTATTGACTGACAGATGCTTGTTATTTAAAACACCTCAAAATAATTAATTTGGATAGGAAGAGTGATTGCTTTTTTTATTAGTAGTATTTTATCATCTGATGCATTAAACTTGTATTCCAACAACAGTATGAGGAGATGGGAGATGGACATCTCATGTCAAAAAGACCAATCAGAAACATAGGAAATAAGTGTCTAGATCAGGGTTTCTCAACCAGGGTTCCATGGAACCCTAGGGTTCTGCAAGAGGTCACTAGGAGTTCCCTGGGAGATCATGATTTATTTTAAAAATTATTTCAAATTCGGGCAACTTCACATTAAAGAGGTAAGTTTCATTCTTCATTTTTAGTTTAAGAACACTGTTAATGCATATATACAGGCCTACACATGAAACAAATACACATGTAACTTCTGGCCATTATTTGAGCCTGAATGTGCAGGGGTTCCCCGAGGCCTGAAAAATATTTCAAGGGTTCCTCCAGGGTCAAAAGGTTGAGAAAGGCTGGCCTAGATAGATTCTCAATGCAAGACAGTTTGTAGAAAAGTTTTACATACTGAAGATAGTAATGAAGAGACTGGGAGAAACAAAGGACAAAGTCAGCGCAATGCAAGGAAATGCCGAGAAATGTGGGAAAGTTGATGAGCTAGTAGAAAGAGATTATTCGCTTGCTGATGTACTTGTTTTTAGTTAATAATAAAGATTTATACAACTTTCAAATGGATTCATCCCACTCACTATTTTGTTCCTTCTTTCTTGCTATCCCCAGTCTGAAAATTCCTCCCAGCTCAGTTAACTAGTAACTTTCATTTATTTTCTTCCTAAAAATCTGCAAAACCAAGTAAACTGCATTATTATAAAAACTTGTTTTTGTCAGTATACAATGTTTCCTCACTGTTCTTTATGCAGAAAAAAATTATCCTCTGTTGGGAAGAGGTCTTTAGATATAAATGCATCATAAATAAATGCATCATAAATACAATCAATAGCAGTACATCACAGCAAGAAAGGAAAAAAGGTTTTGAGCTTTTTCCTACAGGCATTAAGTTTTCAGATGATGTTAGATTATGTTTCAACTGCCAACCCTTCAGGCTATAGTAGTCATAAATAATTAGTAGTATTCTAAAGACTCTAAAGGAATATAAGGAAGTTATTGGTCTTTTTTTTAATATGGATAAGCATTCCATATAATCAGCTAAATAACATTTGTACGAAGCTACTTTGTTTTATAAATCAAAAATACACTAATTCATTGATTTTCTGCAAGAGTTTTTCTGGTATCATCATCTCCACTTGCTGAGAACAGAGAACAGAAAAGTTTCAGAGATGGAGAAAACTAAACCAAAAAGAACGAAGATTTTTAAAAAGGGAAAGAATCCAATATTAATCCTGCTCCTCTTGAAGGTTTCAGCAAATTTTATCATAAGGAATATATATAATATATCAGGATACCTTCACTGGGCTCAGTTTTTAAAATGAAAACTGCATAAACAAGACAGTCTATGCTTTATAAAGAAGACACCGTATTTCTACAGAGTTGTTATTGTTGTTGTTATTATTATTGCTCACATTTATATGGGTGGCCATATAAATGTGAGCAATTATACTGCAAGTTATATTGCAGACCTTACCGCAAATCTTCAGAGAGAAAGGGGATTCAATGTGCTGCATCTTTGGCACTATACTGTAACCTCTACCACTGTTAGATTTAAACTGTTCACATGTAATCATAATTTTAGAGGCAAGCAATAAGGATATTCTAAAATAAGGTAGCCACATGTTATGAAAATAGTTTCCAAAGCATTTCACAATGGAACTAAATGCAGAGTGCCAAGCATAAGTCTTAAGCACTACTTAAATTCTGTATTCAATTCTCATATGCTTTGGTGCTTCTAAAATAACCAAATGTTAAGGAAATTGGAATATTTAGGACACATGATACACAGTGAGAAATATCCACTTCTATTAATTACACAAGAAAAGGTTCAGGAGAAATACAGTGCTGCCAGACAATGCATATTGGCTGAAAAATCTACGTACAGTATATGACTTAGCAAATATACACACTTGTTCTATACGGTCAACAGCAGCAGAACAAACAGCATTGATGGTCACCAACCTCTATTAGGATTAGGAGAAGATAAAAGTTTTTAAATAGCAGTATTTAAAAGTTCAAGTTCATCTTGTGAGCTATATTTATCTATCTGTCTGTTAATCATTTCACCAAAATCTAAAGAATTATTCATTCAGTTAGGGTTGTCTTCATTCCCTTTGTCAAATGTTGGATAATGACTGCTTTTCTTTGTTTGAGATTTGCTGGTAGCTGAGTTGCATTGAGACCTCAGACTCTATACTGTATTTCTTGCTGTGTGGTTAATTCCATTAATAATACAATGGTCCCTAACATCAAGTTTACAAAAATATCCTGGGAACATCCATAAGATTATAATATTGAAATTATCTTATTGAAATGGGTAAGGACCATCCAGATGAGTAATTTGTTTCTAGTGACATTCTTTGTAAGAAAATAAACAGGTGTAGACACCACAAAAATATTAGAAAACTGTAACAGAATCTTGTGACATTTTGCAAGAATGATTGGTTGCCAGGAAACTAGCAGTATTTTTTAATGACACTGAGTATTGGTAATTTGAACCTAATTTCAGTACTGAAATTGAAGACTGTGCAGACTTCAAACATGACCTGACCCTAATAGCCCATGTAGAGGACTTATTGCAGGACCTTACATACATTTTTGAGGTGGGGGTTGGGGGAGGAGCCAAGATGGTGACAAACTAGCAGCTCCTGAAATAAGTCACTCATGCCCTTGTTATTTCCCATATAGACTACTGCAATGCGTTCTACATGGGGCTACCCCTGAAGAGTATCCGGAAGCTTCAGCTGGTTCAGAATGCGGCCGCGCGGACAGTTATTGGTGCTGTAAAATCGGCTCATGTGACACCTCTGCTGCGCGAGCTGCATTGGGTTCCAGTTTGCTTCCAGGACCAATTCAAGGTGTTGGTTATCACCTTTAAAGCCCTACATGGCATGGGACCAGGTTACCTGAGGGACCATCTCACCCCCGGAACATTGACCCGCCCCACCCGATCATGCAGAGAGGGCATGCTACGGACCCCATCGACAAAAGAATTCCATCTAGCGGAGTCCAGGAGGCGGGCCTTCTCTGCAGTAGCGCCCATCCTTTGAAATATCTTGCCCCCGGAGCTGAGGCGGGTTTCCTCGCTCCCGACCTTCCGGAAAGACTTGGACCTGGTCCTGCCGCCTTGCGTGGGATGGGAATGCTACTAGTTCCTCCTGGGGGTGGCTGGTGCCATGAAGCCTGCCCTATTATTAACATCTAGTCCACTTGGATTTTATATTTACTTTATTGATGTTCTAATTTTATATTTACATTTTTAATTTGTTTTATTGCGAAGAAGCCCAGAGTCCCCCGGTTGGCAGAGATGGGTGGTAATACAAATTTAAATAATAAATCAATAATAAATCAATAAATTCCCGACTTGTGACCAGACTCACCCCTTCTGGCTCAGTCCCTATGGCTTAAACATGCCATCCAGAGCAAGAAAAGAACCCAGAACAGTCACAATAATGATACTGGGGCATATAAATCCAATTAAGCAGATAAACAGATGAGAATTGACTCCTATCTCCCCACCATAGAGATAACACAAAACATGAGTTGAGGGTCATACTTACCTTTCAGGGTATGTGTCACACTTCAAGAAGTGAGCAGGCCAGGATAAGATCTAAATCCTTCTTAATCTCTCAAAATTACTCAATTCAAGCACTTTAGTTTGTTCTAGGAACCAGGAATGTAAGATCTATCAGCCAAGGCAAATTGGATGTGGTTATTGGTGAGATGTCAAGATTAAATATAGACATTTTGGGTGTCAGTTAACTGAAATGAACTGGAATGGGCCACTTCACATCAGATGACCACCAGATCTACTACTGTGGACAAGAGGACCACAGAAGAAATGGAGTAGCCTTCATAATTAATAATAAAATGGCTAAAGCAGTGCTTGGATACAATCCAAAAAACAATAGAATGATCACAATTCGAATTCAGGGTAAGCCATTTAACATCACAATGATCCAAATATACACCCCAACCACAGGTGCTGAAGAAGCAGAAGTAGATCAGTTCTATGAGGATCTGCAGCACCTACTGGACAATACGCCAAAAAGAGATATTATTTTCATTACAGGAGACTGGAATGCTAAGGTGGGTAGTCAGACGACACCTGGAATTACAGGCAAGCATGGTCTAGGACAAGGGTCGGCAAACTTTTTGAGCCGAGAGCCATTTTGGTATGCTCGTGCACATTTTGAAGTGCTCGAGAGCCAGGGGGAGGGGTTTGCGGGCGGGAGCCAATCGCGTGGAAGGGGGCGGGTTTTGCGGGCGGGAGCCAATCGCAGGGTTCTTCTCCTGTAGAAGAAACAGGGACGCTGATTGGTGGAGGCTCAGAAGGAAGGGCGCTGCCACCAATCAGCATCTCCGTTTCTTCTCCAGGGTTCTTCTCCTGGAGAAGAAACAGGGACGCTGATTGGTGGGGGCGCCCTTCCTTCTGAGCCTCCACCAATCAGCGTCTCTGTCTCAGCGTCTTCTCCAGGGTTCGCGCCGCTTCCGGAGACCGGCTTTCCGATGTCGGTCGGCAAACATGGAGAAAGAGCCAGCGTCAGGAGGCCAAAGAGCCAGATCTGGCTCGCGAGCCGCCAATTCCGACCCTTGGTCTAGGAGAACAAAATGAAGCAGGACATAGGCTGATAGAATTTTGCCAAGACAATTCACTGTGCATAACAAACACTCTCTTCCAGCAACCTAAAAGACGATTTTATACATGGACTTCACCAGATGGTCGACACCGAAATCAGATTGACTACATCCTTTGCAGCCAAAGGTGGAGGACATCTATACAGTCGGTAAAAACAAGGCCTGGAGATGACTGTAGTTCAGATCACAAACTTCTTATTGCACAATTTAGAATCAGACTAAAGAGAAAAGGGAAGACCCACAGATCAGTTAGATATGAGCTCACTAACATTCCTAATGAATATGCAGTGGAAGTGAAGAATAGATTTAAGGGACTAGATTTAGTAGATAGCGTCCCGGAAGAACTATGGACAGAAGTTCGCAATATTGTTCAGGAGGCGGCAACAAAAAACGTCCCAAAGAAAAAGAAAACCAAGAAGGCAAGATGGCTGTCTGCTGAGACACTGGAAATAGCCCAAGAAAGAAGGAAAGCAAAAGGCAACAGTGATAGGGGGAGATATGCCCAATTAAATGCAAAATTCCAGGGGTTAGCCAGAAGAGATAAGGAATTATTTTTAAACAAGCAATGTGCGGAAGTGGAAGAAGATAATAGAATAGGAAGGACAAGAGACCTCTTCCAGAAAATTAGAAACATCGGAGGTAAATTCCAGGCAAAAATGGGTATTCATTAGGGGTCATTTTATGTCTCTAAGTAAACACCTAAGAAAAATAAAACAACAAAAATTTTCAAAAATCTGTGGGCAAAATTACAGATATCTTTCCTGGGAAGAATCTCTACAATTAAAATGAAGATTCTGCCAAGAATCTTATTCCTATTTCAAACTATACCAATTATAATTACAGAAAAAATGTTTCAAAATTGGCAAAGAGACCTATCTAAATTTATTTGGCAAGGGAAAAAACCTAGAATTAAATACAATTTTTACAGGATATTAAAGAAAATGGAGGTTTTGGATTGCCAAATTTAAAATTATATTATGATTCTTGTGTTCTCATTTGGCTGAGAGATTGGATAAAATTAGAAAATAGAAAATTATTAAATTCAGAAGGTCATGATCTTAGATTTGGGTGGCATGGGTATCTCTGGTATAACAAAACGAAAGCAAACTTGGCATTTAATCACCATCCAATTAGAAAATCCATTTTAAAAACTTGGGATAAATATAAAAATACAATATTACCTAATTTACCATTGTGGACTTCTCCCCAAGAGGCATTTGCGTTACAAGGAAATCTGAATTCGTGTAAATGGTTAAAATACAAGGATTTATTAATATTTGAGGGTACAAATTATAAACTCAAAACAAGGGAAGATTTAGAAAAGGAAGGTTTCATTTGCAATTGGTTTACTTACTTACAAATTAATGAACAATTTAAGATTGATTCTAAAAAATTTAAGTTCACAAAACAATCAGTAAATTGGGACAATGTATTATGGAAGGAAGATGAACATCTGATTGCAAAAATTTATAAAATTTTAGTACAAAACAAAGTGTCTAATTTACCTAAAAAGAATTGTATAACCAAATGGGAAGAAAATATGGGTGATAATATTCCAATTGAAAATTGGGAGAAAATGTGGTTAAAAGATTTAAAGTTTACTCTAAATTATAATATGAAAGAAATTTAATATTCCAATTGAAAATTGGGAGAAAATGTGGTTAAAAGATTTAAAGTTTACTCTAAATTATAATATGAAAGAATTTTTTTTTAAATGATGTACAGATGGTACATCACTCCTAATTCATTGTCTAAAATGAATACTGCTATACCAAACAAATGTTGGAAATGTAAAAAAGAAGTTGGCACCTTTTTTCATTTATGGTGGACTTGCCAAAAATCAAAAAAGTTTTGGGATAAAATACATGAAACTATATGTGAATTATTACAAGAGGACATTAACAAAGAGCCAGAATTTTACCTATTGGGATTCATAAGATCAGACTTACACAAGAAATATGGAAAATTATTATTTAATTTAATAACTGCTGCTAGAACTATCTACGCTAAACATTGGAAAGATGATTCCATACCTACGATTGAAGAATGGACAATAAAAATGATGGACTTAGCGCAGATGGCCAAATTGATGGATCAGTTAAACGATAAGAATATGGAAGAATTAAATTTATGTTGGAGTCCTTTTTACAAATTTATAGAACAGACTCAAAACGTCCAATTGGGAAATTAATGTAAATAAGTTAGAGATTATATTTGTTTATAAGTATATGATGGAAATGATGGATGGAAAGTAGGAAGCCTCTTTGCTTTTGCTTTTTTGTCTTTTTTTTAATTGGGTGGATAGATGAACAGGTGAACAGTAAGGTAGAGTAGATGGGGAAAGGAAGTAGAGAAGGTTAGAGGTGGAAGAGGAGGTAAAGAAAGAAAGATGGAGAGGAGAGAAGAGAAGAGGGAAGGGAAGGGAAGTCAAGTAAGAATGGGAGGAGGAAAGAAAGGTTGTTACTGTATGTAGAGAGAGTTATAATTGTATTTGTTTCAAAAGTGCAATGTTATCTTACGTTACGTTAGGTTAGGTTATGTCAGATATTGTTCTTAAGTATTATTATGTAAAATAAAGAATTAATTTTTTAAAAAAAGAGAGACTCCTTTACAAGTATAAGATACCAAAGCCATTGTTCGTTATAGTTTGAAAAACACTAAATATAATACAGATTTTGGAAACCAAATTATTTCCTCAGCAGAAGTAGAGTAACAATTTTGAAATTGCTTATATACTGTATGCAGACATAAAAGTGCACTTAGTACCTGTAAAAAAAAAAGAATATACGGAAGATCTGTACAGGAAGGATAATAATATTGGGGATAGCTTTGATGGTGTAGTCAGTGAGTAAGAGCCAGACATCCTGAAGAGTGAGGTTGAATGAGCCTTAAGAAGCATTGCTAATAACAAGGCAGGAGGAGACGACGGTATCCCAGCTGAACTGTTTAAAATCTTGCAAGATGATGCTGTCAAGGTGATGCATGCCAACTTATATCCCCATACCAAAAAAGGGAAACACTAAAGAATGTTCAAACTATCGAACACTGGCACTTATTTCACATGCCAGTAAGGTACAGTAATGCTCAAGATCTTGCAAGGTAGACTCCAGCAATTCATGGAGCGAGAATTGCCAGAAGTACAAGCTGGGTTTAGAAAAGGCAGAGGAGCTAGAGACCAAATTGCCAATATCCGATGGATAATGGAGAAAGCCAGGGAGTTTCAGAAAAACATCTACTTCTGTTTTATTGACTATTCTAAAGCCTTTGACTGTGTGGATCATAACAAATTGTGGCAAGTTCTTGGTGGTATGGGGATACCGAGTCATCTTGTCTGCCTCCTGAGGAATCTGTATAATGACCAAGTAGCAACAGTAAGAACAGACCACGGAACAACGGACTGGTTTAAGATTGGGAAAGGAGTACGGCAGGGCTGTATACTCTCACCCTACCTATTCAACCTGTACGCAGAACACATCATGCGACAAGCTGGACTTGATGAATCCAAGGCTGAAGTTAAAGTCGCTGGAAGAAACATTAACCATCTCAGATATGCAGATGATACCACTTTGATGGCTGAAAGCGAGGAGGAACTGAGGAGCCTTATGATGAAGGTGAAAGAAGAAAGTGCAAAAGCTGGGTTGCAGTTAAACCTCAAAAAAACCAAGATTATGGCAACCAGCTTGATTGATGACTGGCAAATAGAGGGAGAAAAAGTGGAGGCAGTGACAGACTTTGTATTTCTAGGCGCAAAGATTACTGCAGACGCTGACTGCAGCCAGGAAATCAGAAGACGTCTACTTCTTGGGAGGAGAGCAATGGCAAATCTTGACAAAATAGTTAAGAGCAGAGACATCACACTGACAACAAAGGTCCGCATAGTTAAAGCAATGGTATTTCCTGTAGTAACCTATGGCTGCGAGAGCTGGACCATAAGGAAGGCTGAGCGAAGGAAGATAGATGCTTTTGAACTGTGGTGTTGGAGGAAAATTCTGAGAGTGCCTTGGACTGCAAGAAGATCAAACCAGTCCATACTCCAGGAAATAAAGCCAGACTGCTCACTTGAGGGAATGATATTAAAGGCAAAACTGAAGTACTTTGGCCACATAATGAGAAGACAGGATACCCTGGAGAAGAAGCTGATGCTAGGGAAAGTGGAAGGCAAAAGGAAGAGGGGCTGACCAAGGGCAAGATGGATGGATGATATTCTGGAGGTGACGGACTCTACCTTGGGGGAGCTGGGGATGGCGACGGCTGACAGGAAGCTCTGGCGTGGGCTGGTCCATGAAGTCACAAAGAGTCGGAAGTGACTGAACGAATAAACAACAAAAAGTTTGTTCTAGATTACTCTATGGGTCTAATAATTTACACTTCTGGAGTAGAACTTTGGCAACTACAGGTAATTTCTTTCTAATTAATTATTCAATGGCTCAGCAATACTATTATATTACAGTCAAAATAACAGGAGTACAGAAGGGGGAACCTTAGAAAGTTATTATAGAAACCTTATTGACAAAAATAAAACCCTGTCTTTGAGTTACAGCATAATCTTACTTCAGAGTAAACAAGAATAAGAATAGGCTGTCTTGGCCAGTTTTAGAATCTCTAGCAATGACTTCATGCACATGGACACACACTTTAAAAGCCCCCAAATTAGTAGGTACAGAGAGGAAAGCTGAGCTGGATTAAAGCATGTCAGGCTTGGCAGAAACTAATGGGAACAGATACCAAGCAAAATCTGAAGTCAAAGCCACAAAAACTTCATGAGCCCCACCCAACGATGCTACCACATCCAAACAAAAACAATTTTTTTATGTTGTATCAGAAATGAGAGAGAGAGAGAGAGAGAAAGAGAGAAGAGAGAGAGAGAGAGAGAGAGAGAGAGAGAGAGAGAGAGAGAGAGATGTTTTGTTTTGAGACAGACTGTAATAACATTTCAGTAATATTAATCCTTATGGGATGGAACATCCATCAAAAATTTCAGTGATAGATTGAAGGAGGTTTGTGATTTTAATGAACTCAAAATTCCAGGGCCAGATTAATTATATCCTAGGGTCTGAAGGAACTAGTAGAAGTGATTGCAGAACTGCTAACTGATCTTTGAGAACAGCTGGAGAACTGTGAGATCTGAAGACTATAAGTCAGCAAAAATGGGGAACAAAGAGAACCTGGGAACTCTGTCAGCTTGACCAGAACCAACAGATTGAAACTAAGATATTAGGAGGAATTTCCTCATGGTAAGAGCTGTCAGCATGGAATTGGCTTCTCATGAAATGTTATGTTCCCAGGTAAATTTTGTCAGAACCAATCTTACACCAAGCAAGTGTAGAAACCAACCCATGTCAGAACTGATCCTACACCCAGCAGGGACAGATGTCAGGTTATTCCTGTCCAGGTTAATTTTGCTAAATGTTTTTTCTTTCTATATACATATCTCAAAATGTTGCAGTTAAACCTCAAAAAAACCAAGATTATGGCAACCAGCTTGATTAATAACTGGCAAATAGAGGGAGAAAAAGTGGAGGCAGTGACAGACTTTGTATTTCTAGGCGCAAAGATTACTGCAGAGGCTGACTGCAGCCAGGAAATCAGAAGACGTCTACTTCTTGGGAGGAGAGCAATGGCAAATCTTGATAAAATAGTTAAGAGCAGAGACATCACACTGACAACAAAGGTCCGCAGAGTTAAAGCAATGGTATTCCCTGTAGTAACCTATGGCTGTGAGAGCTGGACCATAAGGAAGGCTGTGCGAAGGAAGATAGATGCTTTTGAACTGTGGTGCTGGAGGAAAATTCTGAGAGTGCCTTGGACTGCAAGAAGATCAAACCAGTGAATACTCCAGGAAATAAAGCCAGACTGCTCACTTGAGGGAATGATATTAAAGACAAAACTGAAGTACTTTGGCCACATCGTGAGAAGACAGGATACCCTGGAGAAGAAGCTGATGCTAGGGAAAGTGGAAGGCAAAAGGAAGAGGGGCCGACCAAGGGCAAGATGGATGGATGATATTCTGGAGGTGACGGACTCAACCATGGGGGAGCTGGGGATGGTGACGACCAACAGGAAGCTCTGGTGTGGGCTGGTCCATGAAGTCACGAAGAGTCGGAAGCGACTGAACGAATAAACAACTATATATATATATATATATATATATATATATATATATATATATATATTCATTTTACATTTAAATCTGAAAAACAACTTTACAAAATTAAGGTAGTTCATGGTACTATAGGTATGTTTTCAACAGGAACTATTGTTTGTAAGAAATGGCAAGCAATATAAAGAAAGTTTCTTTTTCCCAACATTATACTCCTAAAATAAAATGCTAAACAACATGGCAAGCATATTGAACAATCTGTATCAATGAAATCATGACAAGTTGGATTAAGGGGACATATAATACTTGTGCAAAGATAGCTAAATGAATCTCTTTGTATTTTTGACACAGAAAGAGCCAGTGTTAGTGGTAATGCCATAAACCATACAGACATTTCAAGTTTTATCTACGTAAAATAGATTCATATAATACATGATTTTTAAAAATACATATTTGTTTAAAGAAAACTTAAGCAGCTTTTTCTTTTTCGTTAAAGAAAAACCTCATTTTTCAGTTTTATTTCATGACATTTATTTTTTATGAAACCCTTTAAAAGCAAAGCTTGTATTTTCCATGCAAACAGCAAAGCAATTAAATCTATAACTCAGATCCTGTAAAACCAGGGAAATATTTTGCAACTCTTACCATCATAGAAATCAACAGAGATATAGAAAAATGCTAATAAGCAGTATTAAATCACAAACAACGCTTTCACCTAACACAATAATTCCATTCTGACTTGAATTTACACTAGAAATCCATTTCTATAGGTTCTATAGCAGAGCTTTCCAAACTGTGTGTCGGGACACGTTAGTGTGTCGGCTACAGTGTCTGGGTGTGTCGCGGCTGCTGCTGCCTCCGAGTTCCATGCAGGTCCTAGTGCCTGCCTTGTGCCCTGCTGTAAGAGTGTGTCGCGAAATGATGCCCTGCTGTAAGAGTGTGTCGTGAAATGATGCATGTCTAAAGTGTGTCACCAACATGAAAAGTTTGAAAAGCTCTGTTCTATAGTAATCACTAGGGAGAAATCCTTTAGTCGGTGGTCATAGCAGCAGAGAAATAATAAAACATCTTTTCTAAAGCAGGTAAATAAAAGCTGATTTTTAACTACCCCATGACAATACATAATGTATATTTAGTCATATCCAGTTTACACATTTACTCCTTAGTATGAACTTCCCAGTGTGTACCCAATATTTAATATTTATGTTGAAGAGAATATATAAACTGTAATTTTGGGGAAATGTTGAATAGCACTGGATTGAATCCAATTAATTCCATCTGGTGATAAAATAGCTTCCATAAAGAAAAAGAAAAGTGGGCCATCACCCCTTTTCTCCGAAGCTCCTTATTCATCCTCAAAATTGGTTCTAGATTCATAACAGATTTGGTGTACCGGAAACTGCAGGAAGTTGAGAGGACAGGAAATTCTCCTGCATGAGAAGCTTACCTATAAACCCTTTATTGCTGTCATTTATGTGAACAATTTTTATTGTGAAAAACAGTGTATTTAATGGCCATAAAAGCCATCTGAAAAAAAATACTTGAACGATTCTTTGAACTGTATTTTAATATAGCAAAATTAAATAACATGTAATACTTCTACTGTGGGGAACCAGTCATACAACTGCTTCATCAAACAATGCATTTGCAACTCAGCATAACGTAAAAAGGCTTCAAAAATAAGTTCAGCCATAATGTCATAACTTGTACTTTTGGTATGTTTTAACATTCCATAACTACTTCATCTGAGCCAAGCTGTAGGACAGAGTCAACTTGTAGTGACTTAATCATGTCAGAAGGGTCATGGGAACTAGCACGTAGAATATTTCTAAAAAATGGTGTAAGTGCAAGAAGCTGTCACTTTCATTATATGAGTGAGAAGGAAAAATGTTAAGATCAAGAGGATATATCTGTTTAGCAATTTACATATACAACTGAACTGATATATTATTATTTAAAAACAAAGGTCAATAAATAGGACTTGATTGGTAGATGTTAGAAAATATAGAAAACTAGTGTAATTGGTGGATGTTAGACAATATAGAAAACTAGTGTCCTCAGTTTTTTCAAAATGTAGAACTTTACTGGGGTATAGGCACTTTATGAGAAATAAATGTCATTAAGTAAATCAAATCATACAAGAAAAAATGAGTGGAAATATTTCTAATTTTTTAATATTAGTGTAGAAAAAATTTACTGTTCTTTAAACAGTCAATCTAACTGAAACATGAAACATTCTGTGAGTTTCCAGTAATCTTTCATTTTTTAAATTAATTTTTAAAAAATTAATTTTACCAAACAAAATCAGTTAACCACATTTACATAAATCCAAGATACATATAGAGAAAAAAATCAAAAAGAAAAAACAAAGAAACTACCAAGGAGATCTACTGCGATAAGAATAAAGAGACTGGTACTATACATATGAAAATTTGCTGTCTATATAAAGTATACCAGATTATAGTCTATTGCTATTGAAATAAACAATAAAATTCATCCAAGTTTGATAAAATTGTGCTCCTGCTTCTGATGTCTCATTAACTTAATTTTGTCTGTAATTTTTTCTAATGTAGCAATTGAAGAGACCTTATTAATCCACAACTTAGTTTTATCACACTAGGGAACTGATAAATCTAGAATCAGAAGTAATAATAAAGTTCCCTTGAGAGTTTACAATGCAACTCAGTTACTCCATTTGTAGACCAACAGATAGCGATTAAGTCCTCTATGCTGCTATAGCCTCAAGATTGATGATGTTAGGATTACCACTTCAGTGTATGACTAGACAACATAACAGGATAATGCTACACAAACCGAACCCAACACCAGCATGATGATGGTATAGCTCACTTGTCAAAATGAGTAATAGGACAAGTTAGGAGAAAAGTAAATCTTAGCTGGATATAGGGGCATTCACGGGGATGAAGCTAAAAAAGTAAGATGGTGGCCACAACTGAAATTTAAGCCCTGTCATGAACTACATTAAAAAGGAGTAGGGCTTCAATTGCATAGTGGTGGCCCCCATTTTAACCTCCCTTGTGGACACCCCTAACTAGATAGCATTCTTACTCAGATCACCATTGAACTCCTGAAAGTTTAGGAAAAGTAGTCAGATGATTAAAAGTAGTTCACGATTTGAAGGGCTGAGATCTTCCTGAAATTGAGCCAATGGGCATGTTTGCTCTCCAAAGTAAGACAGTGCCAAATGGAGATGATACTATCTCCTCCCACAGAAAGCAACACCAGAATCTTCCAGGCCCACCTCTGGAGTGAATAGGAGGATGACAATCTACCACAAAATTTGGAATAATCCAAATTTGAAGATAGAAGATGTTTTATTGGAGAGTTTGGGCCAAACAAGGAATAAATACCTTAAACCAGTTGACTTATGATGGCTGCTTTAAAGACTTTGAGAGGCTATGTTCTGACTATGACTTACCCATAGGATCTGCTTTGCAAAATATACAATTGAAGCACATATTGATAAAATATGGGCCAGATGCCATAGAACAGAGCTTTCCAAACTGTGTGTCACGACACAAAAGTGTGTCGCCACACACAGTCTGGTGTGTCGCCACACAACCCGGAAGCACTGATCATCATCAGCGCTTCCGGGTTTTCCCGCGGCGACACACCAACGGCGGTTGGTGTGTCGCCGCGGGAAAACTTTGGAAAGCCCTGTCATAGAAACTTCAGAGATGACTGGAATCCTAGGATCCCTAAGGGATGCTGTGTTCGTAGCAAAATCAACAACTCTTACATGCAACTAAAAAACTGAATGAAGGTTAACATTAGTGAAAGATGGAATTAGGAATTTGAATATCCAGTCTTGGAAAACTGATTGGTCCAAGTTTTAAGAAACTATTTGCATATTTCTTAGTGTTTTAAGAGTGAAATTAATTCATCAGAAAACATTGTTTTATATTTATAGGAATCCTCAATGTTTAAAAAAGGTTGGATATCATTATTTTCTGTCTTTATTTTATTTTTTATTTTATTCATTCAAATTTATTATAACTGCCTAACTCCAATGGACTCTTTATGTTGTAAGAAATATGAGGGCTCCTTAACTCATATGATTTGATCTCGTTCAGCCATAGCTCCATTTTGGCTTTAAGTTACATCACGTGTTAATACAATTCTGGGAAGGAATATAACATTTAAAATCTAAATGTGATATTGAGTTATATTTTAAAAAATATGGAATTTGTTATTCTGTAAAGAGCTTTGGTTTTGTCAAGCCTGAGGCTTATCAAAGAGCATAGCTTCACATCCTCCTGGTGTTAAGGAATGGATTCAAGATAGTGTTTGTTATCCATTTTTGAAATGCCTTTATATTCTAAACATGAGAAGATAGAGAAATATGTTTCCATATTGTCTATATGTAATGCTAAGTTTAAGGAGTGAATTAATTTTTCTGTTGATTTTACATAGAACTTCCTTTTTCTTTTTTATTAATTTATTTTTCTTATGTTTAGTTTTTTTAATCAATAAAAGGTATGTATTTTTACTGTATGTTCACTGATATATATTTTATTGTTGTAGTTGCTGTTGGTTTGTTATATTTAACCATGTATGGGAAATTTCTCCTTGCTTGTAAACTGATATTGTGTAAGTGAAATATGGAAAATATAGATATCCCCGGATATAATATTTGCACACCATACAATTCTATATAGGAGTTCTGAACAACAACAAATATTTTTGGCATAGTTTTAAGATATTTATTTTATTAAACCCATAATATCTACCAATAATGAAGTATGAGGTGATTCTACTTGACAGTGAACTCTGACCAAGGAACCTTCTTAAAGATAAAAACACAAAAGGGTCACTGAATTAAAGCCAACTGATTTTTCAACATTTCTTTACATTCGTACCCTATTTCTGGAGATATAAAGATGAACTAAACTGGGCTCTGCCACAGAGCAAAAAATACAGAAGATTCATTCAATGGCTTCTTCTAAACTAGCTTGTTGTGTTTAAAATACTGCACATATATACACTATCTGTATAACGCTGAATAGTCCTAATATTCTGTCAGTACAGTACAAGAAATACAACCTAGAAATGAACTAGGAATATGAAGAAAAAAAATAGCTGCCATCTCAGAGTTACCACTGAATGCATCTTTCTACTTTTTACTGCACACATTAATAATTGCCAGAGAGAAAACCAAACATTGCATTTCTGATCAATATTGTGGTAGGAGCAGGTAGGTAATCCTGATTAAGGATGTTTCCAAAATCAGCGATGAGAGTGCAATAGAAGAGGAAAACATTGGGATCCTGCCTGTATTATTTTCTGAAAAGAGATTCTGAATTTTGGAGAATGAGGAAGAGAATGAAGAAAGGAGAAAAGAAAGCTGTAACAACACGCAGCATCTCTCAAGAGCAATACACAAAAGCAGCAGCAATTATTTACTTTTACCAGAGAACTTTTTATGGCATATGGCCTATAGAAGCAAGTATTAAAACAATGTAACTAGAATGTGTAGAGTTTAATTTAAGCTAAATCAACCATCTGTGCAACACAAATAAGTTTCTCGACATTGTATTCATGCATGACCCAGGTTATTAAAACAAACAGGATCTGAGTAATGGATGTTTTAAAACAGCAGTTTTTCTGAGCTATTCAATTTTTCTTCCACTTTGGCCAATCAAGACAATCACATAACACTTTTTAGTAATAAAGAGAAGGTCTCCCACAGTTGTAGTTTTAATATACTATTATTCCAACTATTACAATTGCCTGTATTATTCTATTTTAATTTAATGATCTTTTTAGCTGTTTTCAGTTCTACTTTTTATTTCTGGCCTTTGACTGTAATAAAGATTCATTCGTTCATTCATGTTCTATCAAATAGTAAACCCTTTTGAATATTTTTGGACTTAATGAAAGGTCATTAAGAACTGCCCAGAGTCGACCACGGTAGAGATGGGCGGGGATAAATCCAATTAATTAATTAATTAATTAAGTCCTACTGAACTCAACAGAACTTTCTTTAAAATAGACAGGTATCAGATTGCTGTACAGAGCTAAATATGAACTTCCAAGAAAAGTCCAGTGGCAATACTTTTTGAAATCAAAATCGTACATAATTACAATATTGTGCACCTTATATTTATTCAAGCATGCTAATTGCATTGGGCTACTGCATTTAAATTAAAAATGGAACCAGGAATCAATATTACTGTAAAATCTGTACTCCTAGGACAAATTGCTGTACTGTGCTCATTAATAAGTATTGGTAATGAAAAAAATAAACCCAAAAATCTTCAAATGATTGTGTATTATAGAACAAATGAATCTTTTAATTAATAAAGAAACTTTGCAGCCAAAGTAACTGAAATTTGTGAACTTAATTCTTTTGAATTTCCTTAAAAATAACATGATGCATGACTGGGCTTCAATGATATCATTCAGCAGGGCTGTCCCTAATATGAGTCAACAGATGTTAGCGAGTGGTGCCAAATTTTTTAAATTGTGGATGCCAGGCAACTTACACACTTCTTCCAAACTAACCAACTGCCTTGAGATGCACTCCACCCCAAATCTTGCAAGAATGCCTAATCTTGCAACATTTTGGCAGTCTTAAAAAGGTAAAGGTTACCCCCGCACATTTGTGCCATCATGTCCGACTCTAGGGGCCGGTGCTCATCTCCGTTTGTTAGCCGAAGAGCCAGCGTTGTCCGAACAGGCTTCCACAGTCATGTGGCCAGCATGACGCACGTGGAACGCTGTTACCTACCCACCGAAGTGGTACCTATTAATCTACTTGCATTTGCATGCTTTCGAATTGCTAGGTTGGCAAGAGCTGGAGCTAGTGTGGGAGCTCACTCCGTCACACGGGACTAGGGATTCAAACCTCCGAACTTGCGATCTTCCGATCGACAAGCCTGGTATCTTACCCGCTGAGCCACCACGCCCCTTGGGTTTTCGGATTTTCTGAGAATACTAACATCTCACAAGATGCTGGCATATTTCTACAAAAATGCTTGTTGTGTCACAAGAATCAATTAGAGGCGTGATGGTCACCCTGGCACTGCATACTATTAATTGCTGATCTTAGACCATAAAAGATTTATATAAACTTGACCTTAGCTACCAATATAAAAACAAATGTGTTTTATTCTTGCTACCATGGCTCAATCACCTTAAATTATTCTCAATTTATTCTGGACAAATATTCTATTGTTTTAAAAAAGCAAGTACCTCTTACCACACTGCCCTCTTCCTTTCCTTGATATACTCCCAGGCCCACATTGTGTGTGTGTGTGTGTGTGTGTGTGTGTGTGTGTGTAGTTCTTGTTTCTGTCTATATTTGAGGAGGTTTCTGTAAAAGATCTCTAGTTCCTTCAGTATTTTATAATGTGTTATAGAAGTAAATAAGTGGTTTGGCATTTGGGGGTGAGACCCAGGTAATACCTTATACTCTGATACATCTTATGACTAGCTGTCCCAATGTTCAAAGCAACCATTTTATGATTTGCCTGGGGCCTCTTGCAGCAGCCAGTTTGCCATTATCAAGCATCCTTTTAGGAAACTTCACCAAGAGGCAAGGTCCCTCAAGGCTGATTTTTATGACTTATAAAGCCATTTTGTTACTCCCTGTGGATTCGTATACTGGCTATTTGTGGCAGTGCCTATGGCATTTTTTTTTTCAATTTCCAGAGATGTCCAGATGCCAAGATTCATTGGAGAGTTATGTACTGAAATGCCTATCTGATGACAGTGTACTTCACAGAGATAGATTTCTCAGTTATATTTTTTTCCACAGGATGCTTCTTCTCTCGATATGAAAGTTATTTATGACACTAAGAAGACTAGGCAACATTTTTTGTATATTCACAGTATAAACAAATGAACAAATAATTTATATAGAAATGCTATTTTCAGTCTTCTTATTATTCCACCCTGTATACAGTCCTTCAAAGACTGTTATGCAATAATTCAATGTTTGAGAATAAATTGTATCTCTGACCTGGGCTCTTGGGGTGAGAACTGGATTTAGTTTCCGAAATGACAGGCGACATCTGCTCATTTTCCATATTTTTCAGATGAAAGGAACTTTCTGTGGCTGAGATTTCCTTGGATGAAGCACTGAGTTGAAGAAAGGCATCTTGTGCTTTCTTTTTTTCCTTCTTTAACATATTTACTAAAATATCTAATATTTATATTAAGGAAAGTTTTTAAGATACTTTGTAACAATAATTAGCACAAATATATTTATGTAAAAAGACTGCTGGTTACACAGAACAAGAATAATTATTTTGTATCTTTTATTATATTTACTTATTGATTCCCCACTCTTCTGTCGTCATGTCATTAGCTTAGAGTATCAGACTAGATTTATTTTTTAAAGTTGGTTATTGGCTAAGATCAGTGTATTTGTTCTAACCACATTTCCAAACATATACAGCATGAGCAAAACTAAGATATGTGCAGCTCTGAGTTATTTTTGTATAGGTGGTGGTACAAAAAACCTCTATAATTATAATAAAATATTATCCAATATTTGAGAAAAGTCAAACTGTGCATTTACCTCTATTAGCAGTTCATTATAAATGGAACAAGAAAAATAAATAAAAATATGAAATGCTTTGGCAAAATATAACAACAAACTGAAAGCAAAAAGTGAAAGAATTTTAAAATATTTGAATCTCAACCAATCTTCTATGGATAAATATGAAATTGGATATGTTTGGTTTGGGATTTTTTCCTTACTGTTCCTTGTGAACTCTTCTTAGGTCTCCTTGCATCCATTCCATGTTTAAGACCTTCCCAGAGATTCATTCTTGTATCAGCAACACTGTACTATGGATCTCTACAACTGCTTCAGGGACAGCTAAACTTTACAGTAAGTCATGTTCTGTTTTGTGAATATGACCAGTTTTCAGGCAGTTCTAGATTATTTTTCTTGTTTTCCAGATCTTGCCTTGACTTCAAGAGTTCCGTGTAACTTCCATTTCTTAATAATGCTTCTCACAGTTGAAATTTCTAGCTGGGAGTGTTTAGAAGCTTTTTTTTATAACTTTCACATGCTTGTAAGAGTGAATTATCATTATTTTCAAATGCCCAGGCAGCTGAGTACAAGAGGAACCCAGAGTTATTGAAGGTAGACAGAACAAATTACATGAGAGGTTAGCTCAGAGTATTTGTTAATCTGTGGAATTGTCTTCACCTGACTAATTGTGATCTTAATGAGTGAATTACTCCTTTGACTCTTATTAACAACTTTAATAATAACAACTCTACATTAACAAAAAAAGTACTGAATCAACTGGAATGGTGTCAAAAAATCTATTCACTGTTATCTTATTGTGAATCAGTAAACAACTGCACATAAATAGTAAATAAATGTTCAAATTTTCAGAAACATGTGAGAGACTGCTTTCCTCTCCAAAGGCTTTGTGGAAAAGAATGGTTCTAACTGCATTCCTGAGTGATAATAGGGCATGGGTCATCCTGACCTCAAGGGGCAAGCTGTTCCAGAGTGAGCAGATGGTAACTGAAAATAGATCCATTCAACTTGACCTATATTCACTTAACAATATTGAAACCTTTCCACTTTATATTAAATAGAAATAATGAAGCTAATATTATACAAGTTGAATTTTAAAGCATTTTTAATGAAGTATAGTCCTCTTCTCTCCTTCCCCCCTCCCCCAATCTGCTTTTGAGGACTGTTTAACATTCTGGAAGAGTCCTGAGGTCATGTGGCAAAGAACAGAATGAAAGCTTGCCATTCTTCTTACAGAAACAGGTCTGTCATGGGAATTAGAACTAGATTTTTATCCAATAAAGATTGTTCTTTCAGAAAGGATACTGATTTCATTATCTCGTTGCTGCAAAAGATCCTTCAGTTTCTTTAATTCTTCATTGTCAATCACAGTATTAGCACTTTTATCTTCCTGAGTATCTGGTGCAAGTAAATGGTTGCCAGAAAGTTTTGCATCATTTACCAGTCTCTGTTGAATCAAATACAATGGGGTTATTTTAATTAGTAGTTAATCTTCATTTCTTCATTTTCTGTAAGGAGGAGATTTCACAAACTTGTAGTGCTATCATGTCAAGCCACTACAAAGACTTCCCTTATGGACCATCTAGCTTCAATAGCTTCCTCTCCTTTGGTCAACTATGCAATCATTCTTCCTAAGATTCTGACTCTCTTTCATCTCAAAAATCCAATTCCTCTTTCTTAAACTTAAATTTTCCTCTGCTTCTTTTCCTCTATTATGGTTTATTTAAGAAGGCATACCCAGCAATTTAGGAATAAATACGCTGCACTTTCTTTAAATTACAGTTTCCACCTTTTTTTAGCTACTAGTTATTAAACAAGCAAACCACATTTCACTGTTTTAGACATAACAGGAAACTTTTTAAAAATATGACAAAGTAAATGCAAAAAGTAAGGAGCATGTGATAAAAAAAATCCCTAGATTAATAGACTATAGTTTCCTATATCAAACATCACATGGTAACATTACTGCAGCAAGAAAAACGTAATTTATTTAATATGCATACTAATTAAGCTCTAATTAGGAGCATGCACTTACTCTTCTTTTTTAAAATTGCCTAATAAATCAAAATATACTGTATGTCACATTTGTTAATGTGTTGAAATCACAATGCAACATACCTTTAAGTGGCGGAAACAGTATTTGATCTTCCGCATATCAGCCCCAATTTCCAAAATGCTTTCAGGATCAGGATCTTCCAAAAACTCTTTAACCTGCTCATCTAATCTAAATATACACGATAAAACAGACAAAATACAGAGCTACCTTTAAGAAAATATATAAATCTTCAGAAGAAATCAAATATAAATACTAAACTCTGGATTGTATCCTGCTAGTTTATCACCACTATGTACTTTCTATAAGTGAAATTCCAGCAGAATGAGCAGGAGGAAATACAGTATATTCAAATTTTCACCTGCTGCTACAGCTCTCGGGGATTCTAGACCTTTGGAGCAAACTTTTAGGATGACAATGGGAAGTAGAGGGGGAAGTAAGTTAACAAAAATAGCTGCACTTTTCATTGTATCACTGGGATTTCTTCTTTGGATCAAAAGCCGTTGTGGATGGAAAGAGTCTTTCTATCTGCAGGAAACAAAATCTGGTTCCAACCCACAGAAAGCAAATTTACTGCTTATGTCCAAGCAGCACAATAAGGGAGGTGTCTTTTTTTTTTAATCAAATTGAATAACCTTTTTAAAATAGCAATGTTCCATCCAATAAATTCCAACTCTGCTTCAGGAACACATGATATACCAAGTGTATGTTTAACCAAAAGAAAGTTACATTTTGTTCAATTAGACTTATTTACAATAAATGGTCCACAGAATTGAATCTTTAAGTACTTGAAAGTAACCCTGCTTGAATACCTTGATGATTTCTAGAACATATAATTCTATTGGAACATGGAGAACATTCCTAAAGATTTAGAATTATTGTTTAGAACAGGTTATTTAGGTACAAACCAGGACATTCTAATAGCAAGAATGGCTAATTTAGAATGTAAAATTGCTCAAGAAACACATGCATTTGAAAAAAGCAGAAACTTTATTTTTTGTTATTCAAATCGATCATTTAACAACCCATTATTTAAACCAATCTAATCTATTTTCTGCTGGGTCAATTGCTTTGAACCATAACACATGCCAGTAGTGAGCAGCGACATTGCTAGCATGTGCTCTATGCATAAATAAATAAACAAATAAATATCACTATACAATCCATATTCACATATACCCCATGTAACCAGGCCCACAACTAGGGTCTGTGTCACCCGGGGCAAACATGGATTCCACATCACCCCACAGGGTCGAGTCCCCCCCACACCAACACAGACCCCCTCCACGAAGTAGCATGGGGCTCCTGCGGGACAAGCTCCCCGCTCCTGGCTGCGATCTCTCATGCACCCCTGGGTACGTGGGAAGGACCTGTGGGAAGGACCCACTGCGCTTCCATCTGCCCATCCGAGCCAGGTGCAGCAAGCTGCCCACCGCTGCACTCCCAAGCGGGACAGTCCGGAGTGGTGCCAGGGGGCACGGCCCTTTGGCCATCCCGGAGCCTGCGGCCAACCCTGGGGAGTGGACGAGCCCAGCCGTGCAACGCCCTGGTGGGCCTCTTTGCGGGCAGCGGTGGCAGCGACATGAGCGCGGGCCTCTCTCAGGGCTGGCTGTCGAAAGAGGCATTTTGGTGCCCCCCCAGCGCGGCGCCTGGCGCACATGCCCCGCTTGCCCCCCTCTAGTTGCGGCCCTGCATGCAACACACAACACCTCTTCAGCTAGTCGATGCCTATCAGTTAAATAGGGTACTGGATAAGCCTTTCCCCTGCTGCTATAGAGAGGTTTCCTTTCTCAGTGGTTGGTAGGGAGTGTGGCTTTTCTCTGATCTATAGCAGGCCTGAAGTAAGCCCTTTCCCTTTGTTAGTGCTGGAGTAAGGTCTTTTCTCTGATGTGGTGCATATCACAGATAAATTATTTCTCTTCTGTAGGAGCTGAGACAAGGAAACAGTAATGCCTGAGCTTGGTATGTGAGTGGGGAAGAAATCCGCTCTGTGGAGATTTGGTCTACATGGCATGACTCCTCTAAATAGAATAACATTGTATGAAAGACACTGTCAGACCCATAAGAACATCTACAAGAGTTACAGTTTTTGACTTCAGAACTGATTTAAAAAATTACAGCAATAGGAAATTAGATGTTCCATAGAGTAAAAATTATTTGTAAGAATGAAGAAGGCCCCAAATTTGATATTAACATTTTAGAAAATGAATGTAGGGCCAAATGAGGAACACAAGGACTGTGGAGGAGTATCAGACTGTCGGGTTGGCCTCCCTGGGACAGATGGCCTCTTCAGGAGGCAGTAACATAATGAGCATAATTGACCTGGGAATAGGCCTTGTGCTGGAAACTTTATAAAGTATCAGTATCAGAGGCTAAGATATTTGATGGAGACAATATTCAACTCGGCCTATGACTGTGAACTATTTTCTTGGATATACTGACCTTCATCTATACCAAGGCCACTCTTCTAGTCTGGCTCTTCTTGTATCTAGTAGAGTAGTTTTTTTAGATTTGCACCCATGGGTTGGCTTGAACAACTCTTTGGCTGTAGTGTTTCTACATGGTTAATGTGATGGATTTTGGCCTTCAATATCTGACTAACCTCTCACACACACTCCCCTGCAGGACAGAGCATATGGATACCACTCCTGCATTACTATATTATTGTACTGTGTCCAACAAACTTTCACATTTTATAAAACATTTTACCCAGATATTTTTTAAAGTAACTTAAAATAGTAAATTGCTTTTTCCATATGTAGGAAGTTTATACTTAAAACAGTCAATATTATATAGGATGCGAGCAAAAAGACTGTAACTCATGGAGGAATTTTGGAAGCCCTCGCTTTGACCTTATTTGTAAACTATGATTCATTTATGGCTGTTCTTCCTTTTTACTACAGACCCAATACATTGTATCATATACAGTACAAAGTTCACTATATGCATCCCCACTAACATCAGCTACAGCCTTCATAACACATCAGGCAAATGTCAAAGACAGAAAAATAATTGCCTGCAAAAAAGCCATTTTGTAATATTTTTCAGTATCTGCTGAATGGATAGGGAAATATTTCAGGTTGCTTGCTTTAAAATCTTTGCTTTTAAGGGCCTTCAATCAACTGTAGCAAGAAAGGTAAGATACTCTGTTCAAAATGTTTTCTTTTTGAAGACTTGAACTCAAAAATAAATGACTTGTCTTCTTGAATAAGCCCTATCACTTATGACCTAACTGAATTAGTGATACATGAAGGACTAAAATCCAACTGACATGATAAGAAAACAACCTGTAATATCAATAAATAAACAACAAACATCTGTAAGGAGATATTTTGTTTTTCTTGCTTATTAAAATATTTCTAGGCACTGTTGCTAATGCTAAAACCAAGAAAAGGGACACAGTGGTTATGAAATGCCAGTAAATATGATATATAATTTTACTAATCGAGGTTGCAATTTGTCAATCACTATCTGGCAAGCAGATCCTGTTGAACGTAATCATAACTCTGACTAGAAATGTACAGAATTATACTATGATTTATTTTCCTTTGGAATTGTTTTCTTGCCAAATGACAGATTTGTTGTTCAGTCGTTTAGTCGTGTCCGACTCTTCGTGACCTCATGGACCATAGCACGCCAGGCCTTCCTGTCCTCCACTGTCTCCTGGAGTTTACTCAAATTCATGTTCATTACATCGGTGATGCTATCTAACCATCTCATCCTCTGCCGTCCCCTTCTCCTTTTGCCTTCAGTCTTTCCCAGCATCAGGGTCTTTTCCAGTGAGTCCTCTCTTCGCATTAGGTGGCCAAAGTATTTGAGCTTCAGCTTCAGTATCTGTCCTTCCAATGAGCAGTCAGGGTTGATTTCCTTTAGGATTGACTGATTTGACCTCCTTGCAGTCCAAGGGACTCTTAAGAGTCTTCTCCAGCACCACAGTTCGAAAGCATCAATTCTTCGGCGCTCAACCTTCCTTATGGTCCAACTCTCACAGCCATACATTACTACTGGGAAAACCATAGCTTTAACTATATGGACCTTTGTTGGCAAGGTGATGTCTCTGCTTTTTAATATGCTGTCTAGGTTTGCCATAGCTTTCCTCCCAAGGAGCAACCGTCTTTTAATTTCATGGCTGCAGTCACCGTCTGCGGTGATCTTGGAGCCCAAGAAAATAAAATCTGTCACTGCTTCCATTTCTTCCCCTTCTATTTGCCAGGAAGTGATGGGACCAGATGCCATGATCTGGGTTTTTTTAATGTTGAGTTTCAAGCCAGCTTTTGCACTCTCCTCTTTCACCCTCATCAAGAGGCTCTTTAGTTCCTCTTCACTTTCTGCCATTAGAGTGGTATCGTCTGCATATCTGAGGTTGTTGATATTTCTCCTAGCAATCTTAACTCCGGCTTGTGATTCACCCAGCCCGGCATTTCTCATGATGTACTCTGCATATAAGTTAAATAAGCAGGGTGATAATATACAGCCTTGTCATACTCCTTTCCCAATTTTGAACCAATTGATTGTTCCATGTCCGGTTCTAACTGTTGCTTTTTGACCCGCATACAGGTTTCTCAAGAGACAGGTAAGGTGGTCTGGTACTCCCATCTCTTTAAGAATTTGCCACAGTTTACTCCAAGCCGGATTGGCAGCTCGACAAGCCAGATTTTTCAGAATGCTGAAGACCTGGCTAGCTTTTCCCCATTTGCGGTGGTCTATAGAAATTATAAGACCACTGAAGTTTTCTCCCTGGAGAGGAGAGAACCAGAAGATTACTCATGGGGTCGTTGGAATTGCCCCCTCCCACTTTTTTTGTAGTTTTCTGCCACAGAGAGAGCAGGGGGCTGGAGACAGTGAAACGACCTGAGAAACATCAAGCTCTTCCAGGGAATCATAGGTTAGAGCTAGAAGCTGGCTTTTAGATCACTATTTTATTTTATTTTATTTTATTTTATTTTATTTTATTTTATTTTATTTTATTTTATTTTATTTTATTTTATTTTATTATTTTATTTTATTTTATTTTATTTTATTTTATTTTAGATTGTTTTATCATCTAAGGTCTATCTTTGGACTTTGCACAAAATGTTGGCAAATTTTGTGCTTTCTTTGCTATAACAATCATGGTGGAAATATAACAGATTTTATATTTGAAGCATAGTAATGTTTGCATTTTTTTTTCTTTTTTATCCTTCTAACTTATCAGAGGACTCTGTCTCATTTGGAAGTATAAGAGTTTACATTAAATATCTTTTGAATATATTTTGCTGGATTAACTATTGAATTTGTTTTTTTTTAAATTTTTCTTTCCTTTTTATAATGGTAGAGATTCATCTTCTCTTTCTCCTTTTATAAACTGTTTGAAATACTGCTTTTTCGCTTATTTTTGATTACCGAAACTTTTCTTCCTTTATTTTAAAAAACTTTTTACTTAATGGACTCTGCTGGTAATTTTCCACTCAAACAGATCAGCTGACTATTTACTTGTTTTGGCTAGAACGGCCGCTGCTGCAGCCGGAGAACAAAGAGGGGGTGGGGAAGAATGGCTTTTTTAACAGCAACTTTAACAGCAATTCAAGAACTTAAGGGGGAGATTTGTGAAGCTCTTTTGGAAATTAAGATTAATTATCACTGGAAATTTTATTTTTGCAAGATCAGGAACAAAAGGAACAAAAGATAGAAATAGAAGTAGAAGAAAAATTTTTGAGATAGAGGAGAAACAGGAAAGGGGGATTTCAAACACATTGGTTCAAAAAAACATTCTCACACTCTACATGAGACAGATAACAAAACAGGCTACACACTATAATTTTGGTACAAACATATTGTGGCAGTTGAGGCAAGGAGAAAGACTGAACATGCAATTTGATAGATATTGTGAAATATGGGGAAAGGTCAAGAAAAACATTTTGACATTCTACATGAGACACAGAACAAAACAGACTACATATTATGACTTTGGCATAACTTGAATAGGAGACTTAACATTATGTGGGATATAAAGGTATTGAAACCATGGATTTTAACTGGATACTGAGTTTGTAAATGTATTAAATAAATCAAGATCTAACTAGTAATATAACTGTTGGGAATATTAAATGTTAAAAATTAATATGAGAAACTGTATGGATGTATAAAAATGTGATATTTTAATTGTAAGATAAAAGGTTATAAAATTAGTGATATAAATATAAATTGATGTTATAGAGTATATGAAAACTAGAAAAAAATTTTAGGGAGATACATGAAGGATGGGATGTTGAATTGGAATTAGAATTAATACTATTACAGGATAACTTATTTTTATAATTACTAGTATGAATATTATTGAGAATTGTTGTTAGGTTATGTATTAGGGGAATAGGTAGCTATAAAAATTTGTTAAATAGGTAAATATGTAGGAAGATGTAGAATATGGTATAATTATGGCCTAAATATAGACTAAGTTTAAACTAGGGTTATTTTTATGGATATGTATGAATAGAATATATTTTATTTTATTAGAATCAAAATAAAATATAAAATACTGTTGATACAAAATAAGGCCTTTACTTGTTATATATATGTTTTAAGACTACTTGGATTCTATCAAGGATATAAATATGGATGTAAAAATGGAAAGAGTGAATAAAAATGTTAAATTGATGCAGTTAAGAACATTTAAATTGATATTACTTCAAGGAGTGGAAACTACAGATGGACTATTGGAGAATTGTTAGAAAGATGAAACCTACATAAAGATCAGAAGATTGGACTATAGAAATTGAAGTGTATATGACAAAGAAAAGTTCCTGTGTATTGTATGAAAGACCAACATTTAAAACAAATATTGTACTTAAAGACCAAAGACAGATTGGAGGCCATCTATTTTCTATATTTCTTTTGTTTATTATTTTTCTTGACTTCACTTTTCTTTTACTTTTTACTTACTTTGTATTTCTTTCTTTATTTCTTGTTCTAACTTTTAATATGTATTTCAAAATTCAATAATATATATATATATATATATATATATATATATATATATATATATATATAAAGAATTTGCCACAGTTTGTTGTGATCCACACAATCAAAAGCTTTAGCGTAGTCAATGAAGCAGAAGTAGATGTTTTTCTGGAACTCTCTTGCTTTTTCCATGAAAAATTTTGGCAATCTGATCTCTAGTTCCTCTGCCTCTTCAAAACCCAGCTTGCACTTCTGGTAGTTCTTGGTTCACATACTGCTGAAGCCTAGCTTGTAGGATTTTGAGCATAACCTTGCTAGCATGTGAAATTAGCGCAATTGAACGGTAGTTTGAACATTCTTTGGCATTGCCCTTCTTTGGAATTGGAACATAAACTGACCTTTTCCAATCCTGTGGCCACTGTTGAGTTTTCCAAATTTGTTGGCATATTGAGTGCAGCACTTTAACAGCATCATCTTTTAGGATTTTAAATAGCTCAGCTGGGATACTGTCTTCTCTGCTAGCTTTGTTGTTAGTAATGCTTCCTAAGGCCCACTTGACTTCACTCTCTAGGATGTCTGGCTCAAGGTCAGTATTTATCAGGGACATTAAGATCTTTCTTGTATAGTTCTTCTGTGTATTCTTGCCACCTCTTCTTAATCTCTTCTGCTTCTGTTAGGTCCCTGCCTTTTTTTGTCCTTTATCATGCCCATCTTTGCACAAAACGTTCCCTTGATATCTCCGATTTTCTTGAAGAGATCTCTAGTCTTCCCCATTCTGTTTTCCTCGATTTCTTTGCATTTCTCATTTAAGAAGGCCTTCTTATCTCTCCTTGCTATTCTCTGGAAATCTGCATTCAGTTGCTTATATCTTTCCCTTTCTCCCTTGCCTTTTGCTTCCCTTCTTTCCTCAGCTATTTGTAAAGCCTCATCAGTCAGCCACTTTGCTTTCTTGAATTTCTTTTTCTTTGGGATGGTTTTAGTTGCTGCCTCCTGTACAATGTTACGAACCTCCATCCATAGTTCTTCAGGCACTCTGTCTACCAGATCTAATCCTTTAAATCTATTCCTCACTTCCACTGTATATTCATAAGGGATATGATTGAGGTCATACCTGAGTGGTCTAGTGGTTTTCTCTACGTTCTTCAATTTAAGCCTAAATTTTGCGATAAGAAGCTCATGATCTGAGCCACAGTCAGCTCCAGGACTTGTTTTTGCTGATTGTATAGAGCTTCTCCATCTTTGGCTGCAAAGTATATAATCAATCTGATTTCGGTATTGACCATCTGGTGATGTCCATGTGTAGAGTCGTCTTTTGTGTTGTTGGGAAAGAGTGTTTGCTATGACCAGCGTGTTCTCTTGACAAAACTCTATTAGCCTTTGCCCTGCTTCATTTTGTACTCCGAGGCTGAACTTGCCTGTTATTCCGGTTATTTCTTGACTTCCTACTTTAGCATTCCAGTCCCCTCTGATGAAAAGGACATCTTTTTTGGTGTTAGTTCTAGAAGGTGTTGTAGGTCTTCATAGAACCGGTCGACTTCAGCTTCTTCAACATCAGTGGTTGGGGCATAGACTTGGATTACTGTGATGTTGAATGGTTTGCCTTGGATTTGAACTGAGATCATTCTGTCGTTTTTGAGGTTGTACCCCAGTACTGCCTTTCCCACTCTTTTATTGACTATGAGGGCTACTCCATTTCTTCTAAGGGATTCTTGCCCACAGTAGTATATATAATGATCACCTGAATTAAATTCGCCCATTCCTGTCCATTTTAGTTCGCTGATTCCCAAGATGTCGATGTTCAATCTTGTCATCTCATGTTTGACCACATCCAGCTTACCTTGATTCATAGATCTTACATTCCAGGTTCCTATGCAATATTGTTCTTTACAGCATCGGACTTTCCTTCCACTTCCACTTCCACTTCCAGACACACCCACAACTGAGCGTCCTTTCGGCTTTGGCCCAGCCGCTTCACTCTTTCTGGAGCTACTTGGAATTGCCCTCCGCTCTTCCCCAGTAGCATATTGGACACCTTCTGACCTGAGGGGCTCATCTTCCGGCGTCACATCTTTTAGCCTTTTGATACTGTCCATGGGTGTTTTCTTGGCAAGGATACTGGGGTGGTCCTCCTCCAGTAGACCACGTTTTGTCAGAACTCTCCGTCATGACCTGTCCATCTTGACCTGACTTCATTGAGTTACGCAAGCCCCTTCGCCACGACAAGGCAGTGATCCATGAAGGGGAAATGACAGATACAGCAATATTAAAATTAATTATTTCTTGAAAATAGTAAGAAATCTGTAGATTCAAACAAAATGTTGCTGAATTATTTATCATGATGGTGATACCACTAAGCACACCAGGTACTACTATATAATAATAACTAAAAATTTTAAAAAGAGCAAGTCCATGCCAAAATCCTACAATCCAAGGAACATATTTTCTCTAGCCTTCATATTAAACTATTCATTCTGCTCTTCATCTTTCTACAGCTCTTCAGTGTATGCAGAAACTGTATTATGCATACAGTGTAGTCCAGGGGTCGGCAAACTTTTTATGCCGGGAGCCATTTTGACATGCTCGTGCACATTTTGAAATGCTCAAGAGCCAGGGGGTGGGGTTTGTGGGCGGGGGCCAATCGCGTGGAAGGGGGCGTGGTTTCCTGGAGAAGAAACAGAGATGCTGATTGGTGGAGGCATCCTTCCTTCTGAGCTTCCACCAATCAGCGTCTCTGTTTCTTCTCCAGGGTTCTTCTCCTGGAGAAGAAACAGAGACGCTAATTGGTGGAAGCGTTCTTCCTTCTGAGCTTCCACCAATCAGTGTCTCTGTTTCTTCTCCAGGGTTCTTCTCCTGGAGAAGAAACAGAGACGTTGATTGGTGGAGTTGTCCTTCCTTCTGAGCCTCCACCAATCAGCGCGCGCCAAAGGAGAGCAGAGAGGCGGGCTGAAGCCTGCTGCTTCCGGAGACCGGCTTTCCGGATGTCGGGCGGCAGAGAGAGAGAGAGAGCCAGAGTCAAGGGGCCAAAGAGCCAGATCTGGCTCGCGAGCCGCCATTTCCGACCCTTGGTGTAGTCATACTATTTTTTAAAAAGCTAAAAATAAGTCACAGTAAACCAGGATCCCAAACATTTATGTAAATCAGCAATAATTAGCTGAATAATTTACATAAAACAAATACAGAAATGGAAGTCTTCATAACAGAATAAAGAAATTCAAAATCACTCATAGTAGGTTTATAAGTCAACATTACTCCCACAGTGGCACTGATATCTCTTTTATGGTTTGAGTATTTTAAGAGAAAGCCTGATATGTGTATTTCAGTGACACATTATTATCTCCCCAATGTAAAGCTGTACCATTAATTTAAGTAAGCAATGTTTCCAATCTCAATACACGATGGTCCTGAACATGGTGAACAGCATAAACACTTAAATGGATAGTTAAATCTGAAATTGATTCAACTGAATTTCTCTTTTGAATCATATCTTTAAATCAAATTATTTGGGGTGATTCAAGGTATCAAATCAAGTGCCTTTGAATTGCTGTGGAGATAATGAAGGCAATTTAGGAATTTGGTGGATTTTCTCTTGCTTCTGGCTTTGCAATCTTCAATATTGTTCCCGGTTTCTTTCTATATTTGGACAAAGTTTGCATATAGTAAGACAATAATATTGATAGGCTCTCATGCCTTGAATTAAATACTTCGGCAAACCCTGCCTAGTGTTTCAGGGACTGGCACTCTGTTGTGTCTCATATATATATAATAATATATAATGTTATATATATATATAATAATAATAATAATTACATATATATATATATATATATATATATATATATATATATATATATATAAAACAAGGAATATAAGTTTCAGTTCAGTTTTGGAAACAGGTCATATTTAAGCTTAGTAGTGAAGAAGCCAAATAATAAATATTTTATATAGCTTGAAAGGATATGACACTGTAACTATTGGTTGCACTTCTCTTCCCTTACTCCTGGCAACACCAAGAAGAACCTTCCAAAGCCATTTTCAAAGGTTTGAAAAGCTTTGTGAACAGAAGATATTATGACATATAAAGCTGCCCTCATATTTATATTTTCAGGTTCCATTTTGCCTACATGGCTCAGAGCAGAGCTCCCCAACCTTTCTGAGGCCAGAAGGACATGAAGAACTTTGAGAGCAGACTGTGGGCACACAGAAAATGGCTGCTTTGGGGGTTATGGTTAGTCTAACTCAGCCTTTCTCAACCTTTTGACCCTGGAGGAACCCTTGAAATATTTTTCAGGCCTCGAGGAATCCCTGCACATTGAGGCTCAAATATAGGCCAGAAATTACAAAATTATTATATTCATTTCAGGTGTAGGCCTGTATATATGCATTAACAGTGTTAACTAAAAATATAGAATGAAACTTACCTCTTTAATGTGAAGTTGCCCGCATTTGAAATATTTTTTTAAATAAATCATGATCTCCCAGGGAACCTCTAGTGACCTCTCGCGGAACCCTAGGGTTCCATGGAACCCTGGTTGAGAAACCCTGGTCTAACGATACTTATTCCACAGAAGGCAAACTAATTTCCCTGAACTTTCTTCAGCTTCCTTCTTTTTGGGGAGGGGAGATAAGAATACTTATAGGGTATTACTGAACTCAGATGGATTCTCAAAAATAAAGCTTATGCTTGCAGCTGTACTTTAGCTTGCAGCATGCTAGCTTCCAATTCATTCATTTATTTATTTAAATTAAAAACTATATAAAACCCAATCAGATATTTAATCTAGCAGATGCCACTAACGTTAAGGGTTCAGTTTTTAGAAACTAATGCTGGGAGAACATATATTATTTTTGGTCTGTAGGGTTAGTTAATTTTGCATTGAAAAGCAATTAATCATAAATTATAAAAACAAAAAACAAAACAATGTTGTTGTATTCCCAGATTTTATTTGGCTGTTTTAACTTTTATAATCTTACCTTGGATTGTAATAAAATGTTTGTTTGGTCTGTTGGGCTATTTTTAATACTTTGGCATTATAAAAGTAGTAAGGTAAAGATATTAATAAACTAAAATGTTAACCCAGCACTTAAAGAGTTCCAAATGGCATGGGTTCTGGAAGCGTGGGTGCTATGGAACACAGTAGTTTTGATCTGAAATCCTGAATTTCTGGGCAAATTCAAGTTTCTAATGAGGTCATCTGGTAGAAGAACTTATACAAGCACTGTCCAAACAAAAAAGTCCTCTCCCTTTGACTTCTGGCATGTTCCTCATAAAGTATAAAATGAGAACGATTACATTTAAATCCACCATTAAAAACCCTGTAATACAGAAGCCTCTAAGTAGACAGTCCTATCTCCTTCAGATATGATACATGTTATTATTCAATCTGTTTTTTTTCAAATGTATACAGTTTTTTTTTACTAAATTTTACTAAAGAAAAAGTATGAAACTTTATAGATCAGTTTCATTCTAAGGAAAATTGGCAGTACCATCTAAAGGCAGTAATTGAAGATCTGGAAATTGTTTTTAAAGCATCTGATGCAGTCACAAAATATGTTTGAAGTTTTTTAAGCAGATTTTTTTTAAAATACACTAAACCAAAAAAACCCCCAACCCATATACAGTATCCAAGGTTGCATTCCTATGTACATTTATTTTTAAAAAGGGTCCACTTAACAACAAACCTAAACATATTTATTTGGTTCCAATTAATTCAGAGAGGTTTAATTCTGAATAAACATGTATAATAAACAAATAATAAGGCACTAATAAGCACATTCTTTTAGAAGGGCTTATTTTTGAATGACTATAAAGTGCATTCTTTATAGAATGTTTGGTTTTATTTCAAATTTCAGGAAAAATAATACAAAGAATTGTGTTTAGCTAAGTAGTTACCTAAATCAGTTGCTCTCTCTCATTCTCTCTCTCTCTCTCTCTCTCTCTCTCTCTCTCTCTCTCTCTCTCTCTCTCTCTCTCCCCTCTCCCTCTCCCTCTCCCACTCCCACTCCCCCTCCCTCCCTCTCTCTCTCTCTCTCTCTCTCTCTCTCTCTCTCTCTCCTTTGAGTCAGTCCTGACTCCTGGCAACTGCCTAGACAAGTCTCTGCAGTTTTCTTGGCAAGGTTTTTCAAAAGTGGTTTGCCATTGCCTCCTTCCTACGGCTGAGAGAGAGGGACTGACCCAAGGTTACCCAGCTGGCTTTGTGCCTAAGGTGGGACTAGAACTCTCTAAGTTTCTACCCCGATGCCTTAAACCAGGGGTGGGAAACCTTTTTTCTGCCAAGGACCATTTGGATATTTATAACATCATTCGCGGACCAGGGGGCAGGGTTTGCGGGCAGGAGCCAATCGCGCGGAAGGGGGCGGGATTTGCGGGTGGGAGCTCCTAGATTTATTGAATTTTGAGTCCCACCTGTGGTTGCCTTGGCAAGGCCAGACCAAATGATTTCGCGGGCCTTATATGGCCCGCAGGCTGGACATTCCCCACCCCTGCCTTGAACACTACAACAAACTGGCTCAAATTAGTGTTATTTATTCTCAGTTAGTGAGACGTATATCATAGATGGGGCCCAGAAATAGTTCAGATGGCAAACAGAGTAACTCACTGTAACTTTAAGTTTTTTAAACTTATTATAAATGATAAGTGTAATAATATAATGCATGTAAATATAAATATAATATAATATAAAATAAAATATAAAATATAAAACAGTGATAGGGGGAGATATTCTCAATTAAATGCAAAATTCCAGAGGTTAGCCAGAAGAGATAAGGAATTATTTTTAAACAAGCAATGCTCGGAAGTGGAAGAAGACAATAGAATAGGAAGGACAAGAGACCTCTTCCAGAAAATTAGAAACATTGGAGGTAAATTCCAGGCAAAAATGGGTATGATCAAAAACAAAGATGGTAAGGACCTAACAGAAGCAGAAGAGATCAAGAAAAGGTGGCAAGAATGTACGGAAGATCTGTATAGGAAGGATAATAATATTGGAGATAGATTTGATGGTGTGGTCAGTGAGTTAGAGCCAGACATCCTGAAGAGTGAGGTTGAATGGGCCTTAAGAAGCATTGCTAATAACAAGGCAGCAGGAGACGACGGTATCCCAGCTGAACTGTTTAAAATCTTGCAAGATGATGCTGTCAAGGTGATGCATGCCATATGCCAGCAAATTTGGAAAACACAAGAATGGCCATCAGATTGGAAAAAATCAACTTATATCCCCATACCAAAAAAGGGAAGCACTAAAGAATGTTCAAACTATCGAACAGTGGCACTTATTTCACATGCCAGTAAGGTAATGCTCAAGATCTTGCAAGGTAGACTCCAGCAATTCATGGAGCAAGAATTGCCAGATGTACAAGCTGGGTTTAGAAAAGGCAGAGGAACTAGAGACCAAATTGCCAATATCCGATGGATAATGGAGAAAGCCAGGGAGTTTCAGAAAAACATCTATTTCTGTTTTATTGACTATTCTAAAGCCTTTGACTGTGTGGATCATAACAAATTGTGGCAAGTTCTTGGTGGTATGGGGATACCAAGTCATCTTGTCTGCCTCCTGAGGAATCTGTATAATGACCAAGTAGCAACAGTAAGAACAGACCACGGAACAACGGACTGGTTTAAGATTGGGAAAGGAGTACGGCAGGGTTGTATACTCTCACCCTACCTATTCAACCTGTACGCAGAACACATCATGCGACGTGCTGGGCTTGAGGAATCCAAGGCTGGAGTTAAAATCGCTGGAAGAAACATTAACAATCTTAAGATATGCAGATGATACCACTTTGATGGCTGAAAGCGAGGAGGAGTTGAGGAGCCTTATGACGAAGGTGAAAGAAGAAAGTGCAAAAGCTGGGTTGCAGTTAAACCTCAAAAAAACCAAGATTATGGCAACCAGCTTGATTGATGAATGGCAAATAGAGGGAGAAAAAGTGGAGGCAGTGACAGACTTTGTATTTCTAGGCGCAAAGATTACTGCAGATGCTGACTGCAGCCAGGAAATCAGAAGACGTCTACTTCTTGGGAGGAGAGCAATGGCAAATCTTGATAAAATAGTTAAGAGCAGAGACATCACACTGACAACAAAGGTCCGCATAGTTAAAGCAATGGTATTCCCTGTAGTAACCTATGGCTGTGAGAGCTGGACCATAAGGAAGGTTGAGCGAAGGAAGATAGATGCTTTTGAACTGTGGTGTTGGAGGAAAATTCTGAGAGTGCCTTGGACTGCAAGAAGATCAAACCAGTCCATACTCCAGGAAATAAAGCCAGACTGCTCACTTGAGGGAATGATATTAAAGGCAAAACTGAAGTACTTTGGCCACATAATTAGAAGACAGGATACCCTGGAGAAGATGCTGATGCTAGGGAAAGTGGAAGGCCAAAGGAAGAGGGGCCGACCAAGGGCAAGGTGGATGGATGATATTCTGGAGGTGACGGACTCAACCATGGGGGAGCTGGGGATTGTGACGGCCGACAGGAAGCTCTGGCGTGGGCTGGTCCATGAAGTCACGAAGAGTCGGAAGCGACTGAACGAATAAACAACAAAAAATATAAATGCCCTTCTTAGAAAAAGTGAAAATTGTGTTTCTTCTAGATGGGATCCAAGTTTGTTTGTTTATTTATCACATGTATAGACTGCCAAATCACTAAGGATTCCCTATGCTTTATGAAACAATATACAATACGTATACTGTAAAAGAAAAGGTCCACAAACTAACAAAAATAGTGTTGGACAATTTTCGTCTCGTCTCCCACCTCCCCTTTTTGGGGAAGGTGGTTGAGAAAGTGTTTGCATTGCAGCTCCAGAGGATTCTGGATGATACGGATCTAGACCCCTTCCAGTCAGGATTCAGGCCGGGATATGGGGTAGAAACTGCATTTGTCGCACTTACTGATGATCTCTGGCGGGCGCGGGATGGAGGCAGTGCATCCATCCTGGCTCTTCTTGACTTCTCAGCGGCTTTCAATACCATCGACCATGGTATCCTTTTGGGACGGCTTAGGGGGTTGGGGGTCGGTGGCGTGGTTTTACGCTGGTTCACCTCCTTCCTCCAGGGCCGATCCCAATCGGTGGTAATAGGAGATGAGAGGTCCGACCCTCGGCCCCTACTTTGTGGAGTGCCGCAGGGCTCGGTTCTCTCCCCTTTCCTATTTAATATCTACATGAAACCGCTGGGTGAGATCATCTGCCAACACGGGATGAGGTATCATCAATATGCTGATGATACTCAACTATATATCTCCATCCCGGGTGAGTTAAGTGATGTAATGGCTGCCTTTTCTCAGTGTCTGAAGGCTGTGGGGGCCTGGATGGGGAACAACAGGCTTCAGCTGAACCCTGAACCCTGAGTGGCTGTGGATTGATGGTGCCTCGAGATCCAGGGAGTTGTCATCTTTAGATCTGGACGGTGTGGCACTACCCCGTTCAGACACAGTGCGGAACCTGGGTGTCCTTCTGGACTCACGACTCCTGCTTGAAGAGCAGGTGGCAGTCGTGGCCAGAAGGGCGTTTGTACAACTTCGAGTTGTACGCCAGCTACGCCCTTTCCTGGACCAAGACATCCTCCATACAGTCACTCATGCCCTGGTCATCTCCCATATAGAATATTGCAATGCACTCTACATGGGGCTACCCTTGAAGAGTATCCAGAAGCTTCAACTGGTCCAGAATGCGGCTGCCCGCGCAATTATGGGTGCCCCAAGATCGGCACATGTGACACCTCTGCTGCGTGAACTGCATTGGTTACTAGTTTGCTTCCGGGTCCAATTCAAGGTGTTGGTTGTCACCTTTAAAGCCCTACATGGCATGGGACCAGGTTACCTAAAGGACCGCCTCATCCCCAGAGCATCGACCCGCCCCACCCGTTTATGCAGGGAGGGCTTGCTACGGACCCCGTCTACAAGAGAATTCCATCTGACGGGGTCCAGGAGGCGGGCCTTCTCAGCAGTGGCACCCGCCCTCTGGAATATTCTGCCCCTGGAGGTGAGGCAAGCCCCCACACTTATGACCTTCCGGAAACAACTGAAGACCTGGCTCTGCCACCTTGCTTGGGATGGGAGGAGTAATAGCTCCTCTTGGGGTTTGCTTGCTCCATAGACTGTAGCTTGAATCATGTCAACTGGATTTCTATTTTCTCAGTGGAAACGTTTCGCTCCTTATCCAAGGAGCTTCTTCAGTCTGAGCAAAGTTAGTAAGGGAATCCTTAAATATGTTTCTAAGGTGGCTGTGTGACCTTGCACCTGGGGCTAGGTCATGGTTATTTTGAGATGTTTATTTCTAAGTCCCTTTATCATCTAAAGGAGGATCGTTAAGATTACCATGCTGCTGTTGGCTATACCATGCTGTTGGCTATGGAGCCATGCTTGCTCCATAGAGTTCTTTTAAACTTACATCAGAGCCTCTTGGTCTTATATATTTAATTAATTTATATTGATATATATGTTGTATTGTATTTTATAAGTTTTTATATGTTTTAATAGCTGGCTTTGTGTAAACCGCCCAGAGTCCCCTCTGGAAATGGGGGGAGATGGGCGGTGATATAAGTTAGAAATATAAATAAATAAATAAAAATATAGAATAAAATAAAATTAACCAAACCAAACTATAACCAACCCAAAATGGAAACAAGGTCCAAATGTCTTCAAGATAAGAAATAATTAATAAAGTAATAACATTTAGTCTATGAAGGTTCTCAGTCATCCAGGTGGAACAGTCTGTGGCTTGAATCATGTCAACTGGATTTCTATTTTCTTAGTGGAAACGTTTCACTCCTTATCCAAGGAGCTTCTTCAGTCTGAGTAAAGTTAGTAAGGGAATCCTTAAATATGTTTCTAGGCTGGCTGTGTGACCTTGCACCTGGGGCTAGGTCATGGTTATTTTTGAGATGTTTGTTTCTAAGTCCCTTTATCATCTAAAGGAGGATCGTTAAGATTACCCTGCTGCTGTTGAGCTTGTGAAATGGTCTTAATCTTCCTAGGCACAGAAGACAAAGCAGGAAGGAAGATAGGGGAAAGGTTATGCCTGAGACCCCCACCTCTATTCAAGGAAGGATTTTCCAAGTTGGCATGAATGGATTCCTTGACCCCTCTCTCAAACCACCTATCTTCTCTGTCTAAAATGTGAACATTAATGTCCTCAAATGAGTGTCCTTTTTCCTTTAGATGAAGATAAACTGCTGACTCTGGTCCTGTGGTGTTACTTCTCCTGTGTTGGGCCATCAACATGAGAAGTAACACCACAGGACCAGAGTCAGCAGTTTATCTTCATCTAAAGGAAAAAGGACACTCATTTGAGGACATTAATGTTCACATTTTAGACAGAGAAGATAGGTGGTTTGAGAGAGGGGTCAAGGAATCCATTCATGCCAACTTGGAAAATCCTTCCTTGAATAGAGGTGGGGGTCTCAGGCATAACCTTTCCCCTATCTTCCTTCCTGCTTTGTCTTCTGTGCCTAGGAAGATTAAGACCATTTCACAAGCTCAACAGCAGCAGGGTAATCTTAACGATCCTCCTTTAGATGATAAAGGGACTTAGAAACAAACATCTCAAAAATAACCATGACCTAGCCCCAGGTGCAAGGTCACACAGCCAGCCTAGAAACATATTTAAGGATTCCCTTACTAACTTTACTCAGACTGAAGAAGCTCCTTGGATAAGGAGTGAAACGTTTCCACTAAGAAAATAGAAATCCAGTTGACATGATTCAAGCCACAGACTAATAACATTTAGCCACTGGAAAAGAGTGGAGAGGAATTTACCACCATTTTAAGACAGCTGCTTTGTATCCACATATTACTCTGAAGTACTTATACCTTCTTATAATATGATTTAATTATATTCTGATGATCCTAGAACATATGGCTCAGAGAAATGTTAAAATGTGCAGACACAGTTTTGTTACTGCATTTTATTCTGAATGCAAGAGTAAAATAAAATATTTTATACTAACAACCTGAAACAGACCATATTTCTAAATGCCAATTCTATAACTAATAACAGTTTCTTTTAAACACTGGGGAAACAGTAGGACAGATTATAGTTCTTATGTTCTTCTTTCTGGCTTTTCTTAAGCCAGTGGTTGGCAAACCGCGGCTCGTGAGCCACATGCGGCTCTTTGGCCCCTTGTGTGTGGCTCTTCCACAGGCAGGCATGGCGAGCGTGGCGGGGGCAGGCGCGGCAGCGGGCATGGTGTGCGTGGCAGCGGGCATGGCGGCGGCGGGCACTGCAGTGGGCGTGGCGAGCATGGCGGCATCAGGCCCTAAGTGTGCACGATTGGCTCCCGCCCGCAAACCCCACTCCTGCGCTGGATTCCCCACCAGCTTTACTTTGCCTGGACTGGGGGCGTGAGCGGCTCCGGAAGAGAAGCGACTGGAGCAGTCGAGCCTCTCTTTCCCTTCTCCTTCTTCCACACCTCCCCCGCCCCCTTCCACGCGATTGGCTCCCGCCTGCAAACCCCACCCCCTTCCACGCGATTGGCTCCCGCCTGCAAACCCCACCCACTTCCGCGTGATTGGCTCCCACCCTCAAACCCCGCCCCCTGGCCCTCGAGTGATGTTATAAATGTTATAAATGTCAAAATGGCCCCTGGCATAAAAAAGTTTGCCGACCACTGTCTTAAGCAATTCTTTGGCTACTGTATAAAATAGGGTAGACTAGACTAGTCAGACTCAATACAAAAGGGTCCCTTCAATCTTAAGGAAAGGCAATGGCTAGAAAAGAGATGCATACAAGCCACCTGAATCTAAGTCTCCAGCCAATGTATAAAAAAATTAATTTGCTGGCTTACTATTATTCTATGAGAATTATAACTACAACTATCTCACACATATTTTATAAATCTTCATTTTGGGAATAGGGCATCTCCACCCACCTTTTCCAAAAAGTACCTAGTTTCTATTGAGGTTTCCTCCAGGATAGTCCTGGCAAGATTTTATAGCATCATCAGACCTACTGACCAGGCTGGAAGCAGAAGACATAGCAGCATAGTAGCAGTAGTCTTAAACCACTCAGGGATTGGGAGGTATATTGTAGGCAGTGAGTTTTGTAACAAAGCAGCCTGCTTTTTCTCTCCAACTTTTTCTTGGAGAAGTAGATAGGGCAAAACAGGCTAACGTCTGTGTTTGGTCCATGTTGTGGACGAAAACAACCAAATTACAAATAATGTACAAGTTGGAGATAGTTTAGCCTTTTTTATGATTATGGGCTAAATATACAGACTCCTATGGGGTTAACTGATTGAATACCAAAAAGGTATAAAAAGTTTAACCGAACACATTAGTTACAGGAACAGATCCAATAGTTCTGCTTTATGAAATAAACACATATTCTAAAAAAAAAGTCATCTGAATTCAGCATTAAAAAATTATAAACTTTTGCCATATATTGACAGACAGACAGACATGAGAGCCAGTTTGGTCCAGTGGCTAAGCTGCTGGGCTAGAAACCAGGAGTCTGTGAGTTCTAGTCCCGCCTTAGGCATGAAATCCGGCTGGGTGACCTTGGGCCAGTCACTCTCTCTCAGCCCAACTCACCTCACAGGGTGGTTGTTATGCGGAAAATAGGAGGAAGGAGCATTAGGTATGTTCACTGCCTTGAGTTATTTATAAAAATAATAAAGGCGGGATAGAAAATAACTAACTAACTAACTAACTAACCAATTTTGCTATCACCCAATTGATCACAGAGGAGGGGGCAGACCTGGCTTGTATCACTGAGACCTGGCTGGGCCCTAAGGGAGGGGTGGCCCTTTCGGAAATGTGCCCAGTCGGGTTTCAGGTGTGGCACCAGCCGAGACACCGGGGCAGGGGAGGTGGGGTGGCAGTTGTCATCCGAGAGTCTCTAATGGCTCAGAGGGGCATTCCTTCACGAGTGGCCGGTTGTGAGACCCTGTTTTTTAAGTTGGGTTCCCGAAAACAATTGGGAGTGTTGCTGCTGTTATCAGCCTCCCTGCTGCGTAGCAACCTCCCTGCCTGAGCTGCTGGAGGCCGTCTCGGGGTTGGCGGTGGAGTTCCCCAGACTTATGGTTCTGGGGAACTTCAATTTGCCGTCCCTGGGATGGACCTCAGAAGCGGCTCGGGAGTTCATGGCTACCATGGCAGCCATGGGCCTGTCCCAGATAATTAGGGACCCGACTAGAGACAGTGGGCTCACTCCGAACCTAGTTTTCTTGTCGGAGCAATGGCAAAGTGATCTGAGGGGAGAGTTAGATCTGTCCCCGTTGTCATAGTCAGACCACGCCCTGGTGACCTTGACATTCTCGTGCACCACCCCACTCCACAGGGAGGCTGGACCCATTCGATTGGTCCGCCCCGGTGACCTATGGACCCAATGAGGTTTCAGAGGGAGCTGGGGAGTATACCCGAGGATCTATTGCACGGTCCAGCAGAGGCCCTGGCGGCAGCCTGGAATAGGGAGACTGCCAAGGCCCTGGATAGGATCGCGCCTGTGCGACCTCTCTTGCCTCATTCGGCCCGTCACTCCCCGTGGTTTACAGAGGAGTTGAGGGTCTTGAAGAGGGTTAAGAGACGTCTGGAGCGCCGCTGGAGAAAGACAAAGGCTGAATCTGATCGGACACAATCTAGAGCCGCTGTTAAGGCCTACCTTGTGGCTGTAAGAGTGGCGAAACGTGAATATTTCTCCGCTCTTATTGCCTCCGCAGAATGCCATCCAACATCCCAGTTTAAGATTACGAGATCTCTTCTAGGTCAATCAAAATCAGTGACCTATTTACAGGGGCGGTCGGAGGAGTTTTCTGAGCATCTGCAGGAGAAAATAGCTCAGATCCATTCTACGCGTGATACACAGTCTGGGGAGATGACGGAGGTACGTACTTACCCTGTTATCTGGGAACGGTTCGATCCTGTTGGACCTGAGGAAGTGGACAGAGTCCTCCGGATTGTGAAGACCACCACTTGTCATCTAGATCCGTGTCCCTCCTGGCTAGTAAAATCGGCCCGGGAGGTGACTTATGGTTGGGTCCAGGTGATGATTAATGCATCACTTGGGGAGGGAGTGTTCCCAGCGGCCTTTAAGGAGTGCACTCCTCAAGAAGTCATCCCTGGACCCTACTATTCTGGACAACTTTCGTCCAGTCTCCCACCTCCCCTTTCTGGGGAAGGTGGTTGAGAAAGTGGTGGTGTTACAACTCCAGAGGATCCTGGATGAAATGGATTATCTAGACCCCTTTCAGTCAGGTTTCAGGCCGGGATATGGGACGGAGATTGCATTGGTCGCACTTATGGATGATCTCTGGCAAGGACGGGATGGAGGTAGTGCATCCATCCTTATCCTTTTAGATCTCTCAGTGGCTTTTCATACCATCGACCATGGCATCCCTTTGGGACGGCTCAGGGAGTTGGGGGTGGGCAGTGTAGTTTTGAAGTGGTTCACCTCCTTCCTCCAGGGCCGTTCCCAATCAGTGGTGATAGGGGAGGAGAGATCTGACCCATGGCCCCTCCTGTGTGGGGTGCCACAGGGTTCAGTGCTCTCCCCTCTCCTGTTTAACATCTATATGAAGTCGCTGGGTGAGATCATCCGTCACCACGGGATGAAATACCATCTATATGCTGATGATACTCAGCTGTATATTTCCATTCCGGGTAAGTAAGTGATGCAGTTGCCACCCTATCTCAGTGTCTGAAGGCTGTGGGGGCCTGGATGGGGAACAACAGGCTTCGGCTGAACCCAAGTAAGACGGAGTGGCTGTGGATTGATGGCCGCTCGGGATCTAGGAAGTTGGACGCAGATGGCTCAGCAGCTTAAACAGCTGAGCTGTAGGCTGCCGATCAGAACGGTTGGCAGTTCGAACCCCGCATGACGAGGTGAGCTCTCGTCACTTAGTCCTAGCTCCTGTCAATCCAGCAGTTCGAAAGCTTAGCAAGTAGATAAAATGGGTACCACCTTAAGTGGGAGAATTTGCTGGCGTCCTGTCAGGAGCCGGTTCCACTGGAGGAAAGATCGGAGGAAAGATTGAATGGTGACGGTGAGGACAGACCCGGAAGTGACATCAACAGGACGTCAGCAGCCGGCTCAAGGCATCCTGGGAATTGTAGTCCAGAGCCTTAGAAGAGCCGGTTCCCTTACCCCCTCTCCTGGTGCGCGGGTTAATTACACTTGGTGACACTGTATAATGATAACATGTATATATATGTATGTAAGCCGCCTAGAGTCCTCCGTTAGGGAGGGGATAGGCGGGGTATAAATAGCACTATAAATAAAGTTATCATCTTTGGTTCTAGAGGGGGTGGCACTACCCCATTCGGAGCCAGTGCAGAATCTGGGGTTCTCCTGGACTCATGGCTCCTGCTTGAAGAGCAGGTGGCAGCCGTGGCCAGGAGGGCCTTTGCAGAACTTCGAATTGTGCACCAGTTACGCCCTTTCCTGGACCGAGATGCCCTCTGTACAGTCACTCATGCCCTTGTCATCTCCCATATAGACTATTGTAACGCGCTCTACATGGGGCTACCCTTGAGGAGTATCTGGAAGCTTCAACTGGTCCAGAATGCAGCTGCGCAGACAATTATTGGGGCCAGAAGATCGGCCCATGTGACACCGCTGTTGCACGAGCTGCATTGGGTACCGGTTTGCTTCCGGGTACAATTCAAGGTTTGGTTATGACCTTTAAAGCCCTACATTGCATAGGGCCAGGCTACCTGAGGACCCCATCGACTAAAGAATTCCATCTAGCGGGGTCCAGGAGGCGGGCCTTCTCTGTGGTTGCGCCCGCCCTTTGGAATATCTTACCCGCAGAGCTGAGGCTAGTTTCCTCGCTCCCGACCTTCCGGAAAGGCTTAAAGACCTGGTTCTGCCGTCTTGCCTGGGAGGGAAATGCCAATAGTTCCTCTTGGAGATGGCTGGTCCCTTGAAGCCTCTCAGTACGCCATTTTTAACACTCTTATACTTGGATTTTATATTAAGGATGTATTGTAATTTTATACTGATTTTTTAAATTATATTTTTATTGTGAACCGCCCAGGGTCCCCGACAGGGGAGATGGGCGGTAATATAAATTTAAATAAATAAATAAATAAATAAATAAATTGTGAATAGCAGGTAACAGAAGAAAATTATAGCTATATATAGCACTTTCATGGTTCTTGGATACAGGTGTGCTGTTGTTTCAGCTGCTCCTATCTATCAGAGTTAGCCACATTTTTATTGGTAGCATTCTGTGGTAACTACCTAACTCCAGTTCCTACTCATTCTTATTTCCTTTCCACATACATTCTTGCTTCCTGATTAAATGCTAAATTCCCAGTAACAGAACTCAACTTAGTTTTTTTACTTATTTATACACATGAGTTTCTAAGAAATTCTTGATGCCTTGAATCATGCTGAGAGTATATTTAGATCTAAATTTAATTTAGCTCCTTAAACTATATGAGACAAAAATGTGATGCAGTTACAATCTGCACGAATAGTAGTTAAGTTTCCCTGAATAACTTCACTATATGCAACATCCTGGAAATAACTCTGTAACTCTAATTTCTGCAGGTTTCCACCATTGTGACTGAAATGTTCCATACCCAACAAAAGACTTCTGTCAGGAAAAATTATTGTGCACCAAAAATTGAAACAGCAAATCAGTACTTAGGTCTTGATTGAAACCATTCCTGCTTCAAAGCACAGCACTGCATTTGATATGCAACAAGGCATGGAAAAGATGTCTATTAAAAATTTAGATTATACAATCTCCAGGGGGTCTTTATCTGAACAAATTTGTGAGCCATATATCAGCTAGATTATAACTTTGGCATTAAAGACTTTTCAGGCTGCTGGAATATACTGTAATTTCCCCCCTTTGTTCTTAAAACCCCTTAAAATTGCTATCTTTGGGTATTTCTTGATTGAATTAATTTCTTTACTCCAAGAACCTGTTACTTGCAAAACTACACTGAGGTATGAATAAAGTTTAATTTGTTCAGTTTTATTCCAGCATAGTTATATGTACTTAAACTTGAAGAGTTTCCTCTGAAATATAATAATCTTAGCCTTCAGGTAATTTGTACTGAGACTTTCTTCCTCTGACAGACTGTTACCTTCTGTTTGCAAGATACACTTCATAGTCTATGGTAGAAATCTTTACAGCATAATTTCCATTGCTGTCGCTTCTTGGCCCAATTTTGAATCTCTTTGGGGATAGATAAGCTAAACAATTTTCTGTACAAACAGAGAGGGATATGGAGCAGCAAAAATATTTGAATCTGGGTGCTTTTTTTTAAAGGAATTTCTCATGAAAATAAGAGCTGTATCCCAACCCATTATCTATCTAGCTTGCTATAAAATACTAGATTAATCTTTAGCTTGGCTTGATATAATTCCTTGCCATTGTTTTGGAAGGTGGAATGGCAATGTCCAAGTAAGTCAGACATGTGCTCTTGCATTGTCCCTTATAAAAAAAATTGGAAGGATCACGTATGTCCAATTTAAGACAATGGAAGGCCAGTATGTTGTTTATCTACCTTCTGATCAAGAATGACGGCATTACAAAGTGAGTTGCTAATTTCTTTGTTACTTCAGTAACCCTTTGGTGCCATAAATTTCAGCTGTCTAAAGGGAATAATTGCTTTTGTGCTCATTAAGTGGTATTACTCTGTTTGTTTCTTCTTATAGATGTATGTGTGGCTGATATCAGCTACTACAACATATCAATTTAGATTACCAGATATTTAGCCAAGAATCAATTACAGTAATTCAGATGAGATCAACAAAAAACAATATACTACAATATGAAATATAGTGAAATAATGAAAAAATTAAGGATTTTTTAATATGACATTTAAAAAATTTTGAACCTCTTCTCTCTCATAACGTATACTAGAACTGCTGCAAATTCACTATTCATTCTGATGAGTTTAAAATATACATCTTAATCTGAGGTATTATTTGAAACTTAATCCTACTGGGATGTTCACAATTATTATGCAAATGAAAAAATATATTTCAGAATAAGAGAATATAAAGAAAACCAAACAATACTCTAGCAGCTCTTCTTGTGAGAGTTCTTCAAGCCTTTGTTCACCAGTCACCATGGCCAATTCATTTTTTAATTCCTGGATTTCCTTCTTCAGACGCATAATCATCTGGAAATATAAAATGGATCACACTGATTAACAATGAATATATGATCTAGAAGTTAGGTGATGTTCTTTTCTATTTATACCAAACACACACACACCAAAAATCCATAGATTTTTTCTTCTTCTTTTATGGAAATGATGTAGCTGTTTGAGAGAAAACATCACATTCTGCATTTAGGTAATAGAGGTGAGTAAACAGTGAATGAGTGAATAAGGGGCATGGTGGCTCAGCAGGTAAGATGCCAGGCTTGTTGATCGGAAGATCGCAAGTTTGGAGGTTCGAATCCCTAGCCCCGCGTGACTGAGTGAGCTCCCGCACTTACCCCAGCTCTTGCCAACCTAGCAATTCGAAAGCATGTAAATGCAAGTAGATTAATAGGTACCACTTCGGTGGGAAGGTAACAGCGTTCTGCGCGCGTCATGACGGCCACATGACTGTGGAAGCATCTTTGGACAATGCTAGCTCTTTGGCTAACAAATGGAGATGAGCACCGGCCCCTAGAGTCGGACACGACTGCACAAATGTGTCTGGGGAACCTTTACTATGCTTTGGAAAGATGAAGAAGCATGATTTGGGGGCAGAGAAACTCCTTTCAGAGATGGTAAACACTGGACAACTGAGATTCAATTATTTACAGGTTTAGCACTTTTAATTTGTATTCATAGCATATGTAGTTCTGGACTATGGGCAATATGTTTTCACCATCTTTATTCTCTAAGGAGGCAATCTTTTGAATGGTGTCATCTGATGTCACTGCACTCTTTAGATCCATAGACCAAGCACTAGCGATTGAATCCATGGCAGCAGTTCTATGTAACACACCTGACCTAACTAGATACACCAAGATCAAAATACCCAGAATCATGGACCTCATCAACCTCTGCCTCACCACCTACTTTCCGTTTGATGGACAAATATACCAACAAATCAAAGGAACACCTATGGGATCACCACTCTCAGGACTCATAGCAGAGATAGTAATGCAACGTCTAGAAAGGATAGCACTCCCACACATACAACCCAAATTATGGATCCGGTATGTACATGACACCTTCGTCATAATAAAAAAGGATCAACTGGAGGAAACACATGAAACTATCAACAACATCTTCAAAGGAATAAAATTCACAAGGGAAGAAGAAAACAACAACACACTACCCTTCTTGGACGTCCTCATCAGTAGAGGAAATGATGGCATTCTAGAAACACAAGTCTACCAGAAATCTACCCAAACTAACCAAGTGCTCCACTACCAAAGCAATAACCCAACCTCACACAAGAGGAGCTGTGTAAGAACACTATTCAGATGAGCACAAACACACTGCAGCAAGCCAGAACACCAGAAAAAGGAAACAGACCACTTATATAGCATCTTCCAGCAAAATGGATATCCACGCAACTTTATCAAAAAGTGCCTGACCACTCAACCCACCACAGCAAAACCAACAGAAGCTATGAAAAGGATTACACTGCCATACATCAGAAATATCTCAGAAACTACTAATAGACTGTTACAACCACACGGCATCACCGTAGCACACAAACCAACCAAAACCCTTCAGAAGATTGTAAGTAAACCAAAAGACCCAGTTGCCCAAGAAGAAAAAACAGGAGTTATTTACAACATACAGTGTAAAGACTGTAACAGCCACTACGTAGGACAGACTGGCAGAAGACTAGCAGAACGCATCCACGAACACCAACTAGCAGTCAGAAGACATGATGAAAACTCCTTAATCTCACAACACATGGACAGACTTAAGCATACTTTCAACTGGGAAACTGTGAGCATCTTAAACCAAGCCAAATCCAAAAATGCTAGAGAATTCCTGGAAGCTTGGCACTCAGACAAAGCAGCAGTCAATAGACACATAGAGGTAAACAACATTTACATACCATTCATAAGAGACAATAGAAAAGCCAGAAGACCAGAACACCTCTTTGCCAGCAATCAACAAAAAGATAGGCAAAGATTAACAGCAAAATTAGCAGCAGAGGAACAATCAAACAACACAATAGACCCTAATCAAGGAACTATTAACTCAGTCAATCAACCAAGCAGCAAACAACAGCCCAATCAAAGTACTACCGAGGAGAGTACAACACCCCCACCAACACAGGCAGGACAAGCCAGGGTATATAAACAGAGCGCAAGTTCAACTCCCTGTTTGCACTGAAGATGTTGCCTAGCCTGGCAATGAAACGTCTGCAAGAAAACAACAAGGCTCAGAGAGCACCAAGGACTCCACAATCTTTTGAATATTTATCTGGAAAAAATTCTATTGAATCTACAAAAGCTTACTTTCAAGTCAAATTGCATATAGCTGCACTGTATAACTTCAAAATGTGAAAACAAACTGGTTCCTTAACATTAATGATTGAAAATATTCTGTATTAGATTGTTCTGTAAATTAATGAAAATATTTAGATAATGTTAATAATAATAGTACAATTTATTGTTAATAACAATAATACTATTGTTTATAGTGTTACTCTTCTCAAAAGCAATTTACAGAAGAAATTCAAAATTAACCATATAGTTTGAACATACTTAATTGAAAGATTTTGTTGGCTTCATCTGCTTGTCACCACTGCAGTAGTTTCATCTCTAAAACTTAACTCAGATTACTAAAAATGAAATCAAGGGAGAAATCCCACCTGAATTGGGTTGTCAGAGTCCAGCCTGACTCTGACTCTGAGCTAGGGGAAAACGAAACTTATCAGAGAAACTAAACTGATCTTCTGCAACAACCGGCGAGTGGAACTCATGATGAGCAGGTGCAGGGTCAAAAGTACTATACTCGTGACCCGACTTGTGATGAGCAGGTGCAGGGAAATGGACCCGGGGATGACCCAGCAGAGCGGGAGAATCCTGAGGAGTCAATTGGTCCAGAACCTGGAACAAAGTCTAGAGCACCAATCAATGCAAGAGAAAGGAGGGCTGAGAAGTGTGCCAAGCAGAAGGAAGCCCAATTGGCTCCTGAGGATAGAAGGCGTTCGGAGAACAGAATAAAAGGACGCCAGCGCAAACACCCGATCGCCGGTGACAACCGTTCCACTGAGCAAACAGCTTCTTTGGGAGAAGTCCAGCCGGAACAGTCTTCAGAGTCCTGCCCTGTAGCCGCCGCAGAACCAGAGTCAGAGCATTGCATCATTTCGGAATTGACCCCAGCTGCTTTGGAGTCTCAAGCCGCTCCGTCGCCAAGTAAAAAGGGGTCTTATCTTGCAGTCTTTCAGCGGACCCCAGTCAACTGCAATCTCAATGCCTCAGTTCAACCTCGCCTAGCCACTTCAGCCAAGTTTTGTCCTGCAGCTTTAGTCCAGCAACGTCCTGCCAATTCAGCTGTTTTATCAGTTATCTCCGGGGCAGTCTTATCATGCTAATCTAGTGCAGTCATGTTTCATTGTTCCAGAAGTACCTTGCCTAGTTTTGCCAGTCCAGCCTTGCCTTGTAAATCCAGCCCAGCATCATCTTGTTGCTCCAGAAGAACCTTATCCAGGGAATCCAGTAGAGCCTTGTTTTGCAGTTCCAGTCCAGTGTTGTCCTGTTATTCTAGAAGAACCTTGTCCAGTGGATCCAGTCCAGCCTTGCCTTGTAGTTCCAGTCCAGAGTTGCCCTGTCACTCCAGAAGAACCTTGTCCAGTGGATCCAGTCCAGCCTTGCCTTACAGTTCCAGTCCAGAGTTGTCCTGTCACTCCAGAAGAACCTTGTCCAGTGGATCCAGTCCAGCTTTGTCCTGTAATCCAGTCCAGTCCTGCCTCAGCACTGCAGAAAATCCTGCCTCAAAGTGAAACCAGTTTAGTCCTGCAGTTCCAGTCAGCCTTGTATCATTGCTTCAGAGGACATTGGTCTGTTCAACTTGTTGTGAATGCTAGCCAGTGTTACTGCAGAGCTGCCAAGCTTTTCAAGTGCATCCTGCTGTGTAGTCCACTTGATCCAAGTCGAATTACAGTTATGTGCTTTAAGGACTTTTGCCATTTCTAAAATGTCTTAATTGTAAATAAAACTATTTCCTTAAAAAGTTCTGGTGGTCTCATACTCCAAACAGAACATGGGTAGAGATCAGAGTTAGGATATACTCCTTGATCCCAGATGTCTACACATTGGTAATTATTAGCAAAACTAATGCCAACACAAAGTATACTCATTGCTAAAGATGTCAGTCCAGTTATTCGCACACAGAACTCATCCCACTTAGATTATTGCATTTAGGGGCACCTGTTTTCTAAGCATAAAAGCAGTCCTATCCTTTGCAAGTCTCACACAGCTGTTCTAAAGGATGTCCTCATGTGTCTGCACACAGAGACCATTCTTCTGATGCTAAAATAAATAAGCACAGTGGCTGTGCATAGACATGCATGCAAAAATAGAAGAGATTTTTTAAAGGAGCCACATGAGCCTTGCAAAGAACATGGGTGCTTTAACATTTGGAAAGATGTGCTTCATCTGTATTAAAATCTTAGATGAAACATCTCTTTCAAGTGCTTTGTATAGCCACATGACAGTCAATTTTACTGCTAAGATGATTTTATGAAAATGGAAAAGGAAAAGGAAGTGATGAGTGCTCTTGGTCTTAAGAAACATGATATGTAAATCTTTCTAAAACTAAGCAGGTTTGCTTGCATAGTGCTGGATGGGAGACTTCCTGGAAACACTATGTATGTTGCATCAAGTATGTAACATTTTTAATCACTTGTGATAAATAGGCCTCCACCATCATATGCAGGAGATATAATGAATTATTATTATTATTTATTATTTATTATTATTTATTATTATTATTATTATTATTATTATTATTATTATTATTATTTGGAAAATGCTGTCATGGTTTATTATTTGCTGTTATCATATAGAGTCATTGAGCAACCTTACCAATCTAGGATCAATTTCTTCATTTAGAACAGCTTCATTCTTAATAAGAGCAACTCGCTGAGCAAATCTACAGGTTGATATAGATTCCTAAAAGGAGAAAACATCTTAACATGCAACCATGTAAACAGCTAGGTTTTCTATAATGTAAGAATCAAAGCAGCAATTTTTAAAATACTCTTGATATACTTTAACAAAAATGAATGCCAAATGAATTATATATTGACAAAAAATACTTTCAGTCTATTATATCTGAGGACTGAATTAGATAATATGTCAAGTATCATCTGCCAGCAAAACCGGCAACCCCATATCCACTCCCATATTTCTCTGTAAAATTAAATTCCTGAGATAATTAATTTGTCATTATTATGGCATTTATTTGTGTGTTCCATAATTAATAGGTTGACATTATTATGGCATTTACTGTATTTGTGCGTTCTATAATTAATAGGTTGATGTTAATGGAGAACACAAAAATTGATAACTATACATTTCAAGGACTAAAGAGTATGGAGATAAAACCAGAGGACCTGTATGTGGTGTTTTAGTTTCCAGCAACAAATTAATATTTGGTGTCAAATCATTTTAGTAACTGTAAATAATATTTCAAAATTATAATTATTTTCATAACTGATAAATTATTTTATAAATAATAATAAATCACCATTGATGTAAAGTGCAATGTAACACATTGGCCCTTAATGACATATTTTCATTTTTTTAAAAAGATCTCCATACAGTCTTAAATTCCTTTAAATATATCTTTGAGGATCCATCTCTAGTTTCAAAACTAATTACCTCTTTTTTTTTTACTTCAGTCATATTTTCTTTTCAAATTGCTGCTGATCCACTAGCACAGAGCTTTCCAAACTTTTCATGTTGGTGACACACTTTTTAGACATGCATCATTTCGCGACACACCCTTACAGCAGGGCATCATTTCGTGACACTCTTACAGCAGGGCACAAGGCAGGCACTAGGACCTGCGCAGAATCACAGCAGGTTTGGAGGCAGCAGGGCACAAGGCAGGCACTAGGACCTGCGTGGAATCCTGGCAGTGCTCGGAGGCGGCAGCAGCAGCAGCCGCGACACACCCAGACACTGCAGCCGACACACTAACGTGTCCCGACACACAGTTTGGAAAGCTCTGCACTAGCATATGGTTTACACCAGTATTATCTACTATTTGTATAAATATGTTACTAACCAGCTGTAGCATATATCTTATTCTGCTTCAATATTGCAATGGAATTTAGTGACAATCCTATCACAGCTAATTTTTAAAAACAATGCCATAAGATTATTTATTTATTATTATGTGAATAAGATGCATTTAGACTTACTGTTAACTATATACTGAATAATTTTATAAAATGAACTGGATTTTAATCATCCGTACAATGACTTTTACTACTTGCTATGAGCTGATCTGATATTAAATATAACGAAAAAGAAAATTTCTGATTAAAATCTTTGAATCAAATTTGAAGCAATCTTCAGGGGAAAAAATCAACTTATATTCCATTTAAAATTTTCTTCCCTCTGCAGGCCTCCAATAAGGCTCTAATAAAGAATACGAAATGCTTTGAACATTCAGTACAACTATATGGCTAAATATTCCATTATTTACAGCTACCTATCATCCTCCAGGTGGCACTTCAGGTAAGAACAAAGGTGGAAGTCATAGTATCAACAAGAACAGAGAGATTGTGTGAGTGTATGTGGGGGGGGGGGAAGAGAGCGAGCAAGAAATCCCCCAAGGTTTATTTAAAAATATTTTTTATTAGAGACTTTCAGATAAAAATAAGTTTCATTGAAAAAAAAGTTTTTTCCTTTTCTATTCTTTTTTATTTTGTGTCTGGTTGTACACTCAAGTAGCTAATAAGCAGCCAAGACTTTTAAAAAAATGACAAAAAGGCTATTCTAAGAATGCTATATCACTGTCAGAATTTTATCATACATCAGTTATGCACTGAAATTTGAGCAGGAAAATTATAATATTAGAAAACAATTAAAATGAGAAATGGAAAATGGGAAGACATACATCTATGTTCCTTTTTTCTACTGAGAGTGTTGCAATCATTGTTGTCATGCAATTCCCTCCTAGGCTGTCTCTTAGCACTGAAGTCATCATGGAGTTTCTGTATGGAATGTGAGATCTGTTTTTTTCTGACAGAGCAATGATTACCTGCAATAAGAATAATAAATAGAAAACCTTATTAAACTCAGTTGTGTTGCTTTTGATTACTTAAGACAAGTCTTCCTAATATTAGAAAATTTATATTAAAATTGAGCATTTTGCATACAATTGCACTAAACATAATCCTATAGCACATATTTGGAGTAATATAAAACCAGTGTCTATATTAGTATGATGTTAGCAACAATGACAATATAGCAGCTGCAGATATGTATGTATACTAAGAACCCTCTAACCTGGTGATTATACTTAGGCACAATTACTTCATTGTTTTATAAAAAAAGTAGACTAGCTATGATACTTAAAAAAACTAAACCTATTCATGTGAAGGAAAGTTTTTATTTACTTTGGTTATTTAATCTTAATGAATGTTTTCAGGAAGTACCATACTCTGTTCGATAATCAAATTGAAAAGACTGCCAAGAAGACTTCATTGATCCTGTCACCACACTTGAAGGCCAGGCTGAGAAACCTTTTTGAGGCCATTAACTTTGTTATATTTTTTAGCCTCTGAAGGCCACAGGTGGCATGATTAGTCATGCAATTACCTTGCTAGATTGATGGAATCCAATGTTTTGTGCTTGGGGCATTTAGGATCTTCCCTTTTCCCACCAGAGCCAGCACCTTGAGAGTTATGATCACTTGATTTGGAAAATACTTTCACTGATGATGGATTATGATCTAATCTGCTACAAAGCATACATGTGTTATACTGCACTGCAAAATGATTGAGACCCCACAGTTCAAAAAGCAAGTGTATTGCTAATTGAGATATTATTCATTTATCAACATGTGTTTTCCAAAAGTCTTCTTTCCTTGCTAAACAGAAATATATTGACAGTCATGTAAAGGTACCCATATTTCAACGACTTACTGAAAAGCACTTCCTTGAAACTGTTCCACAATATTTTTTCATGTAAAATGACGTTGCAATATTATTGATTGTCATTACAATATCTAAGAGCAGTGGATGGAAGATATTAAAATTTCTTCACCATTCTTAAATGTAGTAAATTGATTTAAAGGGCCACTTCTCCTTTTGATGACTAGCAGTTTAAACAGCTTATCTCTACGATGAAGCATCTATTATTAACAGCTTCTGTCTTGCTTTTCTATCTTAACTTTAGCCTTCCATAAGTTGCCACAACATAATATCAAGCAGCACAACTTAGCCTTTCCAGTAGAGAAGGATGCTGGCTACTATACTTCAGCAGCAGGAAAGCAACAGATACCCTATTCTTGAAAAAGAGTAGCTTCCTAGAATTTCAAACATATTAGTTCATTCTAGTTTCCTAATGGAAAGTGATGATCGTTCGTTCAATGGCACTTCCTCTGCCTACTGACAAGTATGTTTTGGCAATCAATTCTACATCTCTAAATGTCATGCTTCATCCCAACTAAGACTCAAAATAAAAGGCTTGCAGTGAGAGATTCAAGGATACAGGTCTGATAAGATATTTTTACTGAAGATGGCAGAGATGGTTCAAATCTTCCATCTCTTTCCCCTTATTTTTAAAGAGAGGAAAAAGGAAGATTCCAAACTATAGAAAAGTCAGCCTGAGATACCTTGGAAGATTCTATAGCAGATCATAGATACTGAGCTACAAGCACCTTTAAAACAATGTCAGCATAGGTTTGCTAAGAACAACTCTTGTCACATTACTCTGATTTTTTTTAAATTGACTGATTAAATTCCTTAATAGATTGTAGGAATGCTATTGATGAATATACCTGGAGTTGCGGAAAGCATTTGACAAAGTACCCCAAGTTACTGTATGCTGATTAGAAAGCTAGTTAAATGGATACATAGCTGGCTTGAAAACTGCATTAAAAATGCACTCTGTGGCAGGTTGAACGGCCTGGCTGACAGAAAGTGGTTGGGTCTGTGCCAAGGTGTTGTTTTTTTTTTTGAGAAGGCAGATGACTCAGCACAAGACCACAAGCATGTAGATGAATACGTGAAGAGAACGTTTATAAATTTGCAAATGATACAAACTTGGAGGGAGAACAACCAATACTCTAGAAAATTCAAAATGATCTTGATAGAGAAATGGGCTGAAAGTAACAGTATAAAATTTAACAGAGACAAATGCAAAGTTCTTCACTTAAGAAACAAAAATCAAGTGCAGAGTTATAGGATAGGAGATAACCTGGCTCAGTAATATTACTTGAGAAAAAGATATTGGAATGTACGTAAGTTGAATTTAAATGAATATGGCCAGAAATGTGATGCGGTTGCAAAAAAAGGCAAATACAATCTGAGGCTACATCAACAAACTATAATTTCCAAATTACAGGAAGTAATCATTCTATTCTGCTTGGCTAGACCCAGCCTGAGCACTGTATCCATTTCTGAACCTGTCACTTTAAGGATTCAGAAAAACTGTAACAAATTCAGAGAAGGAATCTTGAGATTATTAGGGAACTTAAAAAACACTGCAAGAGCCAGGCATGTTGAACCTTGAATAAAGGCCAAGATTAGATCTGGTAGTATTCTTTAAAAAATGAAAGGATGTCACACAGGAGGAGGTCAGGATCTGTTCTCACTTGTTTCAGAGTACAAGACGCAAAATAATGCATTTAAATTACAGGAAGGCATGCTCTGATTGAATGTTAGAAAAAAACAGTAAAACTAATTCAAATGGTGGGCTTCTCTTCATTATATGTGTTCAAGCGGAAGCTAGACAGCTGTCTATCAGGATTGTTTTAATTTGGATTCCTGCACTGAACGGAGGGTTGGACTCAATGGCCTGAATGGCCCTTACCTATTCTATGATTTATCTAAATACGGGAACCTCAAGACAGGCAACCTTCTAAGGGCTACACACAGCCCCCAAGGATGAACCCTGACTTGAAATGCCAAAATGTGAATCTGCTGCTTCAGGTCAAGAATACCCAGAAAAGGGGAATCACCGCATTCCAAATCAAGTAAATCCCAGTAACTCTGCCTTCTCTTGACTGAATTTGAGACCTTTTGTCTTCATTCAGCTATGATACCCTCTGAATACTACACTGATATTGCAGCTGGGTAACAAATGGTAGATATGCTGGTAGAATCATTAAGTGAAGATGTTTATTCAGTATATTTAGTTAGTCCAAGAGCAATTATTCAGCTACTGAAAATAAAATAAACCATTTGCAAAAAAATGTCTGTTACAACAAATATAAATATTTATTATTTTAAATTCCCATACTGAAGGAAAAAGTGTGAGACACAGAGTAAAACAATGCACCATCATTCTTTTGACTGATAAGATCTTGAACTACTGCCTGATGGGCTGATACACAGCCAGTTTTTGTGTCTTTTGAATGCTCAGAAACTTGTGGAATAAGCCCTGTGTTTATGAGCACTCCAAAATCAACAAAAGCCTGCCATTATTTTAAATGTTTATTGGGCTATGAAAGCAATATTCTATACTGAAAGGTCTTTTTTTAAACTGTCATTTATTTTGAAGGTTCTTTTTTTTAGTAGAACATTTTGAAGGTTCTTTTTTTTTAGTAGAACACTCTGAAAAATGGTTAATGTTGTACAAGTTATATATTAAAAGAGCAGGAAAAAAATCTCTGTTCTCATACTTTATTCAATATTAATACATTTCTACTATGCTTTAAACTAGAGATTAGGTCTTCCAAATTGAAGAAAAAGATAATGAACAACACAGTGGAGAAAGTCTAGTGTAATGGTATGTGGGAATGACCTTAGGAGATGGGGAAGAGCCACAGCCAGGGGAATGGTCAGATAAGAGGCAGCTTAGTCCCCCAAAGGAATGGGGCCATGGCAAACATCTCAGAAGGACCCCTCCCTAGTTTCTTGGGCTGTAAAGGTGACGGGGGAGAGATGTACTTTCAGATTTGCAAGATTCTGTTAATGTCAGTACGTAACTTTACCTGTTCCAAATAATGAAGAGACAGGTTGATATATTTGGCCTCTGTCAGCTGCTGGCCTCCAACTCCAGTCTTCGCAACACGCTCTGAACCAGCCAGATCCACTAAGTGTAATTTGGAGCGCCGAATGATTGCTGATCCTGGTTCTTTGCTTGAGATGTGAATGGTGAAAATGCAATGTGAACGTGTGGAGGCTTGATTCATTGGAGTCTGTAAGAGAAAGGATTTCCTAAGCCTTACTTTTTAATTCTCAGTCTGAATGCTGCTGATCATTTAGAAATACAAAGTGGTTCAAGTTAAAACACAGGTCATAATGATGCTTTGAAACTTACCAGGTACAACCCAAACATCCCATAAGAGTTCCATTCACAATGGGCTGTACTGGAGGAAGAAAAAATAAAAGTTGATTCCTCTTTCCCATTACATACCCCTGCAAAAGTTCAAGGAAGTTTCTTAATCTATCAGAACAGGTTTTCAGGGGACACCAGGGTATAAAAGAATCAATTTAAATTGTCCTTCCCATGCTCTGGGGAAAATCTCTTCTTAGATTTCAGAAAGCATATCTTTAAAAGAGAGAGAGAGAGAAGAAGAGAGAGGGAAATTTTAGAACACAACTAATTTAATCTAGTCCAAGATCCCATTTCTCACAGTGGCTAACTAAAACTCTGGGAAACAAGCAAGACATGAAAGAAATATACTTCCAGAAATATTTGGCCCATTCTGCTTTTGAACAAGGAGATTTGTTTTGTAGTTCAGCCTGTACTTTTCTATTTTTTTAAAGCCATCTATGCCAGCATGATACATTATCACATTATCACTGCCAGATCAGTCTGCAATTAGTCCTTCTCATCCATGATCCTATGATCCCCTCCATGGATGAGAGGGCCAACCTGGTGTGTATCATTGAAACCTGGTTGGGTACAGTGGGAGGTATTCCTCTCTTAACAATGTGCCCACCTGGGTTTTGGGTTTGGCATCAGTTGTAACCCCAGGACAGGAGGTGGATATAAAGGAGTATGGAGATAACCATGGAAAAGGAATGCTGATGGATAAAAGTTGCTCAGATTCATTCAGATCAGGACTTCAGTTGGACAAGTCTTAGCTGGACAAGTTTCCAGCCCAAGACCCTTGTTTTACAGGGTCCCACAGGGTTCAATCCTCTCCCCATTTTTATGCAACGTCTACATGAGATGGCTGAGCAAGGTCATCTACCGACACAGAGTTAGGTATCTTTTGTCTGTTTATTTATTTAAAGAATATTTAAGACTATAAATTTGATGCCACTCAACTATAGATTTTAAACATAGGGTTGTTGTTTATTTATTTGCTGGCCCTGAAGGAAAGGGTCTTCTATTATCTGAGAGTAGTTTGAGCTTGTGAATCTCAAATAAGTGGGCAGGGCCCTCAAGAAAGTCAGTGCTGCCACCTGTGTATTATATCCATGTCCTTTCTGGTTGGTTAAGGCCTCTCAGGAGGTGACAAACAGCTGGGTTAAATTATTAGTTATTTCATCTTTGAGTGAGGCGGTCATCTGATCTGCTCTGAAGGAGGCAGTGGGGCAACCTCTCCTAAGGAAGCATTCACTGGACCCAGCAGTGTTGGATAATTTTTGACTGGTTTCCAGTTTTTCCTTCTGGGCTAGTTGTGGAGAAGGTGGGGGTATAATTCCATAGAACCCTGGAGAAAGCAAATTGACTGGACCCTTTTCATTTGGGCTTTAGGTCTGAGTACTGCACTGAGATGGCATTGACTGTGCTGGTTGATGACCTGTGTAGGATCAGAATGGAAAGGCATGATTTTCCTGGTCCTGTTTAATTTCTTGGCAGCATTCCCTTCTGGACCATATCTAGGGCTGGGGATTTGGGGGGCACTGTTTTATAGTGATTTTCCTTCTTCCTTCAGAGCCAGTTCCAACATGTGTTGGTAGGTGGGTAAAGATCCAGAACCCTTGTTTTGCAGGGTCCCACAGGACTCAGTCTTCTTCCCATTTTTATGCAACATCTATGTGAGGTAGCTGGGCAAGGTCATCTGCTGGCACAGAGTCAGGTATCATTTATTTATTTAAAGAATATATAAGACTATATATTTGATGCTGCTTAACTACAGATTTTAAACTTATATATATTTTTTGGTATTTGTTATTTATTTATTTGATTCCAGAAAATCAGTAGTACTATTAACAACATTTTAAAATGAATGTTCAGTCTGCAATCATTGGAGTTATATTATAAAAGTGATTGCCCATTCCTTCATCTAAGGACAGGGGGTTATATAGTCATGGATGAAAGAGGGGAAAGCAAAATTAATATTTTTGAACTCTACAATTTTTTAGACATATAGTGACCAGAACTGCGTAGATATACCAGACATTTGGCTATGTCACAGATTTGTGTAATATTATGACACCAAGAGATTCATCTTCAATTCCTTTTCACTGAGGTCTGAAACAGAATTTGTCTTTTATTCTCAACAGCTGCATACAAAGTCACTGTTTTAACTGAGCTATTCACCTTCATTTCCTTTCTTTTGCCCTTGTACATCACTTAACAGTTGATTACAGCGAAATGCATTCACTCTTTTAATTTAATCCCTCCAGTTGGGAGAGATCCTTCTGGAAACTTTTTTCGAAATAATATGGTATCATCAATAAACCTGATAACCTCACACATCATCCCTAAAACCAGCATATTTATGAAAAAACTATAAAATGTAATATTAGTATAAAATGTAATATTGGTATTTTAGCAATAAAATACTTCAGATGCTAAAATGTGCAAAATACATAGGTATTACACTCACAGATGAAAAAAAGTAGATAAAAGAGAAGTATTGCTTTAATCTTTAAATATTTAAAGTGTTTATATTCATTAAAACATATGTGAAAGCTGCCAAGAATATTTGCTCTGGGCACTTTCCAAACACAAGTAGCTAAACAAATACAGCATTGATATGTTTTCCCAAATTGAAGGAATAGAGAAGCACAGCAATAAGGCCTTTTACGGAAACATTTCCTCTCATTAAAATAGGCTTTTGTTGTTTATTCGTTCAGTCGTTTCCGACTCTTCGTGACTTCATGGACCAGTGCACGCCAGAGCTTTCTGTCGGCTAAAATAGGCTAGGTTTGCATTAAAAGAAAAAAAAAAACATACTGAGTTCAGACTTAACTGCAAGCTGGGTTTGATTTTTTTTAACCTGTTCAATCGTGTCCAATTCTCAGAGACTGAGACAAATCCCTGCAGTTTTCTTGGCAAGGTTTTTCAGAAGTGGTTTGCCATTGCCTCCTTCCTAGGGCTGAGAGAGAGTGACTGGCCCAAAGTCACCCAGCTGGCTTTGAGCCTAAGGTGGAACTAGAACTCACAGTCTCCCGGTTTCTAGCCTGATGCCTTAACCACTACACCAAACTGGCTCTCAACTGGCTTTGATTTAATTTCCTAAAAATAAAACTTCTGAGATATTTTTCTCCATTTTTTGAGTCAATATTTCATTTTGTTGTTAGTTTTGTTGATGTTAAAAAATAGTAAAATGTTGCAGCAAATTATATAGGAAACAAAGCCTCTTCCATATTGATAGACTTACATTGTTTTGAAAGTATGGTAAACAGATCAATAATCACACTCTTTGGTTTGCATCCATTTCATTTTTATTGGCTGAATGTGAAAGAATGTGAAATTCACCAGGATGTTTCCCTGCCTCAACAAATCACTGAGTTGTGAAGTGATAGCAAGAAGACATGATTATAAAGTATGTCTTGAACCAACTCTTAATGCTAGGAAACAAGGTAATATTCTTGATTATTAAATATATCAGAATGGTATATACAGTCCACCTTCTCTTAAGCTCTCAGATACACAAATGTTACATGATGTCATGTACCATGTACAAAGTTATACTTGACTTCCACCACCACTTCCTCTTGTGAGGCAGAATTTCTCTATTTTTATGCAGTGTATATCCTGCGTGGCGTTTCTAGTTACATATGCAAGTATATACCATTCTGATAGATTCTTCCTGCAATACTGCTGAGCGCCAGGATCTGGATAGCTCCTAAAGATAAAGGTTTCAGACCCTTTAAGAATGCCCATTATTACTAGAAAAAAACAGCTATGAAGATTTATCTTGGCCATATTCATACCAGAGGAAAGACACATGAACTTATTATTTGTTTTCTCATTACTTAGCTTCATAAAACTTTTCTTCCAACATATACTATTTTTTTCCATGTCATGGTACTCATATTAAAAATGAAGAAGCAGTTTAATGTGCAGACATATCCCCACCTAACTGATTTTCACATTTGTTCATCTATCAATCTGAATTCTGTTGCAATGAATTCAAATTCAGAGGAAGGCAGTAAAGATGACTACGGAACTAGAAATTAAGTCTCATGAGGAAAAACTGAGGGAAATGGAGATATCTAGTCTCAAGAAAACATGATAGGATGGATTTGATGGTACAGTTTTCTTTAAATACCAGAAGAGATGTTACATTTAGAACTGACATGAGAAACTCATGACTTCACACAGATTGCACTGCATCATTAGCACAATGTAGTGTAGAAATTAACAAAATAAAAGTGATGGGGAAGGTGTTCAATAACTTTTATCCAGTACTTTCACTTCCTTTTAACTTATGGATGATTCAAAAGTGGAATAAGCCCAGTAGGAGAAAAAAGCTAAGGGAAACAACTGTCCAGCTCCCTTTGGCAGGCTTCAGCTTGGATGAAACTTCCCAGAAACATAACACAGCACAGCTAAGAATGAATTATTATTGTAACAACAGAACTGAAGCCATTTCCAACAACAGACTTCCAATAGGTGTCTCTGCAGGTTACTTGTTATATCCTCTTGGGCTTAATTCCAGTGCCTTTTCCATCATTTAATGGAAGTCCCACATTATGCTTTCCATGGGCCATGTGGGGGAGAGTTATTTGTTGACATTCTCCAGATTCCTGTCCTGAAGAATTCTAGCTGACATGTCTCCCACAAAAACTGCATTGGAGAAGGCATGGTTTCTCTACCAAAAGTACCTCTCTTGTCACACATACATACTCCCAATATAAAGTACCCAGTTGTGATCCACACATAAACATACAAGTTTTCCATCAACATTTAGTTAATTTAGTTCAGTTCTAAAATGCGTCTTTATCAGGAATATCCAATATTTATTCCAGTACTGTATTCCTTACCCAGTACACATTGTTTATTAGTGCTAGACAAATGCTTTGGACCTCATGAGCACAGCATCTCTCTGCATTTCATTAAAGCAGCCTATCTTCTTCAGAATTCTATGCAGGCCTAAAAAAAAGTTGTGCTGCTTTAAAGTCACATACAAGAGTCACATACAGGTCAATTCCTTAAAGCATCATTGCCTTTTTTTCATGCTGTATATGGTAGCCTGAAAAAAGTTGGCTACTTTAAAATTGTTCAGATTAGCTGGATTCAAGGATGGCCTCTTGAGAGGGAGGCACACCACCCCCTCTCAGAGAGGCATCTACCATCACATGGATCCACCGACACGCTCCCTCCCTGGCAGCCTTGACCAGCCAGGAGGGGCATGGATCTAATACACAGGTGGCGGCACCCACAGCTCCGAAGAACCTGTCCACTTCCTCAGGACCAACAGGCTTGAACTCCTCCCAGATAACATCACAAGACCGTGCCTCTGTCACCGCCATAGGACCTGCCCAGCTGAAGTCCAACTCAGAGTGGATCCGAACTGTGATAGTAAACAATCTTGATGGCTTTAAAAGGGAAGGATTAGGCTATCAATTGCTACTGATATATTACCTCTTGAATCATAGGCAGCAAGCCTTAATGGTAGCTGGGAAGTGACAGTGGAAGGAGGCCATCCCTCTATCCCTCTATAGCCCAGGCTTGTGCACTTTCCAAATGCAGTTGGCCATTATACACACAGAATACTGAACCAGATGGATTTTGTAATATATTATGTGTAATTTATTAATATATGTTTGCAATATATTATTGTCTGGCAAAGTGGTACATCAGAAGATGTAGATCACATTCCTTTCCAATGTTTAGAATTTTATTTCAGATATGAAGTGTCTTCATCAAATCCTCAGAATGGAGATCTGATCTCATTATGAATCTGATATAAATATCTAGTTGAACCAGAGCTCACTGGCAATGTAAAAGTTCAACACATACACACTTACCTCCATTCAACACGAATGCCCACCCAGAAACAGAAAAAATCCAAAATCTTGAGCATAAGACGAAATTCCCACAAGTTAAATGCTTTGGCAAGCAGAAGCCATATGAAACTGAGACAACTTGAAATGTATGTGTTACCATTGTACAAATGTTGGGTAATCATTTCCACTTAAAAATAGATTTTGATTTGTCAAATTGAAAATTCACCCATTTTTGTAAGCTATGTACAGTATGACTTACATTGGATTCACAAGTTCAATTAAATATTTATTTATTTATTATTTTATTTATTATTTGGATTTATCACCGGCCATCTCTACCACAGTAGACTCTGGGCGGTTTACAATCATATTATAAAAAAATTAAAAAACCTATACATCTAAAATTTAAATCTATACATTTAAATATTTATTTAAATATATTCAGAAGCAGAAATTTAGAAAGCAAAAGCAAAGCAATGGATACTTTAAGAACAAAATTTAGCTTATAAAGAAACAATGAATTTGATTAAAATTTCTGAATAGATTAGGCAGATATTTTACTAGAAAGCTTTTTGATGCTGACAACATAAGAGATGCTCATAAGATGCTCACCTCTGCAATCATTCTGTTTGTGTCACCTAAGAAAAGCAGGTTCAGAGCTTCTTCTTCATTGGTTGCTTGCTGCAAAGAGAGATGTTTCAGATGAATGTTCTGATCAGGATCCTCCATTATTGTCACCTTTCTACATGAAAAAATTAAAAAGCAAAAGTATGTATGGATTTTAGTGTTTTAATCACAAACTATACAGAAATGTTTATTCAAAAAGTTTGCAAAGTTTTGCTAGTAAGTAAATGCCCTATTTTCTTGATCATATACATACTTACATATATATCTCCCTCTCCAAATGCTTTAAGGTTTATGTAGCTCTGGCTACTAACAGCAAGGTTTCCCAGTAAATGAAATGTATATTTTAGAATGACTTATTCCATTGAGAGAGAAAACTGAGTTGTTCAATATTAAAGATATAAAACTGCAACATTAACAATTTTCTTATACTCCTCTGCCCTACTCCATGTGATTAGGAGGAGAAATCTTTAGCAGATTCTTGATTTGTTATTATGGTAAACCAGGAAAACTAGTTTAAAGAAAATTCTACTTTGCTAAACAATCAAGCAAAATGAACTTGCTGTAGACTTGTTTAGACACTGGGTTCCCTGGCAGAAGAATCTAATGGGAAAAGGAACTCAGTATGAGTGATAATTCTTGAAAAAGGAAATACAAATGGATATAATCCCAGAAAATCCAGTGAAGGAAAAAGATACCAAATGCCAGAGTGGCTGCATAATAATCAGAGCTATATTGGAAAATAAAGGACACATACAAAATGCAAAGATAGTAAAGATTTCCCTGAGTCAAACTTGATGCTTACATGTACATGGTCATGTAGGTTTTTTTTCAATACTGAAGTGGCTTGATATTGCCTTCTTCTAGGATGGGTTTTTGTTTTTGTCTGTTTTTGTTTCTAAATTTCCAATCTAGTCTTCAGGCATGGGATTTCTTGGTACTCTCCCAGCCAAGTATTAACCACATTCAACCCTGCAAAGCTTTTTGACATCAATCAAAGTTGGATAATTATTTGCAGGCTAAAAAACATATACTGGCATTGTAGAGATCAGCCTTTCTCAATTGGGGTTCCATGGAACCTTATAGTTCTGTGAGAGGTTGTGAAGGGTTCTGCAATATTTTTTTACTTTGTACACCATGCAATGCTAGCAGTCACAGCAGTGGGAATTTTTACCTGTTGCATCTCAGTGTGCGTGGATTGGGTAGGTTAGAAATGGATTGTATTGTGAAGTTTTCATATTTTTTGCAATTTTTATGCAGGGGTTCCCTGAGACCTGAAAATTATTTCAAGGGTTCCTCCAGGGTAAAAAGGTTGAGAAAGGCTGGTATAGATGGTAACAAAAAGGCCAATATTCAAAATAACCCAAGTAGATGAAAGATACTAACCAGAAGAATTTATTCAGCTATGTTCAAAATGTGCTCTTTCTCCTTTCTGCCACTGAATGGGTAATAGACCACAAAGTCAAAGATCTAACAACATGATTCCTTGGAAATGTCAATTAGAAATGCTCCATGGAAAGATGAGTCTCTATTTAGTTCAGCAATCCTAACTGAACCATGGTAAAGACAAAGATGTGAATGAGGTCCAGGGAGCTGTGTGCACTGTGTAGCTGTTTTCAGTATTGCTGAAGCAGAGTGAGAAACCAAAAAAAGTAACTAGATGAGATTTAGGGAATGAAAGAGAAAAATGAGGAGGCACCTGAATGTTCTGGAGAGCATACCTCCTACATTCAAATAATGTATTATCCCTTGCCATGGAGGTAGAAGGCTAAAAAATTTTAGCATCAAAATGCCCATAGAAAACCAAAGCTTAGAATGGGCTAGCAAAATTGTTGCTGTTACTGACTCACTGCACAGATCAAATACACCATGAAATATTAGGAGTCAATACATTATTGCTTTAAAGAACAAAGTATTTTAATGATGAAATCTCCAATTGAAGGAATATAATACCATGACCATGTCTGATTAGTTGTACTATCAGCTATCAGTCAAACTCACGTAATAGACCTCTGGAGATCACTCTACCTAGTTTGGTCCTGAAGAACACAGGATGGTTAATGATTATGGACTTAATATTTTCTGGGACATAGTACATTGCTAAAGAAAGGAAGTAAAGGAGACTACAGCCAGTGAGCCATTTGGGAGTAACTTTTCTAAATAATTGCATACTTTTTCAATTCTCTTCATGTACCTTGGGAGGCTCTGTGCAGAGTCAGGTAGTGCTAGATGTATCTAGGAAATATAGGCCAGGTTACTGAAAGCTAAGAGCATGTTGCTTTCAGTATTAAAGCAGATAGTTGTGGGAACTATAGTACCTTTTTGGACCTGGAATAGTAAAGGACACAATTTTTCTAAAACAACAAGTTCTCAGATGTTCCATTTCTTATTAGTTCTACAAATTGGCTGACGCAACTGAAGAATTTATACAGCTCAACTTGGCTAACATTGTTTTACGCATATTCCACTTAGCTTTAAAGGGAGTCTACAAATTCCATCTACTTAGCCAAATGGAAAACATTCTTTGTTTATAAAGAAAACAAAAACCTTGCTTCTGCCTCCTCTGTTATTATGAATAAATTAGCAGTACTTTTCCACATCAAGATCCAAATTAGAATTAAAACATATATACATTTTACTTGTAGAAAGGAATCAGAAGATGAATAGAAATAAAGCTATCCATACAATTGCAATGTGAGGGATAAAATACTGGATAGTACCAATATTTCCAGTTAATTTTTCTTTTTCTATCTTGACAAAGAGACCTTTTAAATAGTATTTCCATCCAAAAGAGTCTGCCACTGTGAAAAAAGGTTGTATTTACTATTCTAATATTCATATTCATATTCATATTCACATTCTCTCTCTCTCTCTCTCTCTCTCTCTCACACACACACACACACACACACACATATATATATATATATATATATATATATATATATATATAAACCAGCAGTATTATTTGTCACAGCAATGTCACAGAAACTTTAATTTGATAGAAACTTTAATTTCCTTTGATACAATGCATATAAACAGACACATAGAACGTAGGAGGGCACCTAAAGAGAACTGGAACTAGGGGAAAAGGAAAAGAGTTGTGCTGATTTTAAAAAAAATTGTATTACTCACGGTAAGTCTTCTAGATTGGAGGCTTCATGCCGTGGATCTAGCAGATCATAACCACACTCATTGTAAATTTCTAAGTAAGAAATATGTGTGGTATATACCTTACTGCTATCCTGAATTAAAAGGAAAAAATATTCAATAATTATCTAAAATCTGGATTTTAGCTACATTTGTGTTTTTACTTTAGTACTATATAGTCTTGATGTTTTAATTATTACAGTTTGTCTTCTCTAGTACATATCATCAATAAAACATCCATGGTAAGGAATTCCAGCAAGATAAAACACAAAAACACTAAAATACAATCCATCCTAATGATACTATGTTAAAATAAAATGGACTGAGCCGTCATAAATAATCCAACTAATTAGACTCAAAGGTAAAAAAATAATGAAAGTACCAATAATGATAATAACGGTGAATCAATTAACTCCCAAACATTCTCCTGAAAAGCTCCATTTTTATCATACTTTGGAAATCTAGTAAAGTAGGGGCCAATCTAATTTCTGAAGGGAGGCTGTTTCCTATAACCAGTGCAACAACAGAAGAACATTGCTCCTGGCCTCAGACCCCCTCACTTCACTGAAATGGGGAACAACCAGCAGCTTTACCAGGGACAAGTATAATATACAGTACAGGTCAATTCTGGTTAGGGAAGGCAGTCATGCAAATAACTGGTACCAAGTCATATATGGTTATATATGTCAAAACCAGCATTTTGAATTGCATCTGGAAACCCACTGGTAACCAACGCAGGGCCTGCAGCACCAGTATTATGTGCCCTTGGTGACTCACACCTGCCAGTTAGTAGGCTGCCACATTCTGTTCCAACTGCAGTTTCTGAGTGATCTTCAAAGGCAGCCCCATGTAGAGTGCCTTATAGTAGTTTGTATGAGTAGTAATGAGGATATGAGTTATTTTTGGGAGGTCCTTGCATTCCAAATAAGATTGCAACTAGTACACCAGCTGGAGCTGGGCAAACGCTCTCCTGGCCACAGTCTCTACCTGCCAAACCTTCAATAGCTATGAGTCCATGTAATGGTATGCAGGAATGAACTTGGGAGACAGGGGGAAGAGCCACAGCCAGAGGAGCGGTCGAATAAGAGGCAGCTTAGCCTGCAGAAGGAATATGGGCATGGCAAATGTCTCAGAAGGGACCCTCCCTAGTTTCTTGGGCTATAAAGGTGACGTGGGAGGGATGTACTTTCAGACTTGCAAGGTTCTGTTAATGTAACCTTACAATACAGCATAATTAGTTCATCTGCGCATGCTTCCTGTCTGGACCATTTCACAAGGCTGACAGTCCAGGAGATATCCCAAGCACAGACCTGCTCCTTCATAGCAAGGGAGACTCAGATCTTTTGAGCTGCTATAACTCAGGCATTAACTGTATTACAGTTTTAAAGATATGTCACATAAATTAGTATTAACCTATTTCAAAACAACCTTTTGAGTGGGTGGCCATATAAATTGAATGATTGCCAGGTTGTTTTAAGACCTTATGCCAGCTTTCTGTGATACAGTACCATTCCTATATAAAACAATAACTTAGTTGCAACTTGACAATAATGCAATGGCAGAGGGACATAAATAGAACTCAGGGGGACACAAATGTCCCATTTGGCTTTATCTCAAATGGCTAATGAATTGATAAATCTGATATTTCAACCTATAAGCAAAATTTCATTTTCTCTTATATGGAATATGATGGAAATTATCCAAATTCTTTAATTTCCCAATATAGAAATATACAGAACCTTAATCATCCTTTTACCCCCAGAAGATGTTTTCTCATCATTTTTCACATTTCTAATTAGAAAAATAAAATGTTCACTATGTCTTGTTTGAAGTCAATTAATAAAAATATTTTTGGCTGTTGTGGGTCTTCCGGGCTGTGTGGCCGTGTTCTGGAAGTTGTGGTTCCTAACGTTTCGCCAGCATCTGTGGCTGGCATCTTCAGAGGGCAGGAGCACAGACAGAAGCGAACTCTCTGTGCCCAGGTAGAGTGGCAATGTTTTGTTTGTTTTCTATTTATAGAGCTAAGTTATAGGAGATTAGGTGGGTTTTTTTGTTGTGTTGAAATGTTAACGAGTGGCTGATGAGCGTGATTACCATGTTCATTGTGAGAAGTATTCCCATGTCCTGGCGGTTGGACTGAGTTCGTTGACCTTTTGCAGGCTGTGTTTTTCAGGACTGGTAGCCAGGTTTTGCTAATTTTTAGACTTTCTTCTTTTTTATTGTAACTGTGCTGGTGTTTGTGAATTTCAATGGCTTCCCTGTATAATCTGGTGTAGTGGCTTTTGGTGTTGTCCAGTATTTCTGTGTTTTCAAATAGGATTTTGTGTCCCGTTTGCTTGAGAGCATAAAAATTAAATTAAAATAAAAAAAGAACTATCTGCATGTGGACACCTATGCATGCACAATCTGGGAAGCCTTTGAAACAGCCACACTGAGCCTTTTAGGTGATGCAGCTGCTTGAGTGATTTTCAGAAATGTTTCATTTGTGCCAACATGTTCTACTAAATGCCCCTTTGAATGTTTCATACAGCTTTAATAAGTATTTTGTTTAACAAAAATAATCAAATGAGGTCACAGGGTTATTTAAACAAAGAAATGGAAGGGTGGATGAAATTCAGTGTGGGAGAAACATAAACATTTACCCCTAGTATATTTTAATAAGAATACAAGGATAGCTAATTATCTTCCTTTCATTATATTTACAGAAAGTAACATGAAATCAAGATTTATTTACATAGTTGTATATTTCTGTAAATAAGTTGTTCTTAAATGAAAAGAACAGAAATAACACCCTGTACCTTTTGCAACTTCTGAAATATGTAAGATAGGGTCCGTGGAATTATCCCCCGATCACTGTAACGTTCTGCTCCCCCAGTGATGGTAAAAGTCTTGCCACTGCCTGTTTGTCCATAGGCAAATATAGTTCCATTATAGCCAGCTAGAGCACTGAAAATGGAGACAAAATGTGCATATACATACATTTGTACATTTTCAATCTGTTATTAATAATTTATTTATCTGATTTTTATCCCATCTATATTTGTACAACTCAAGGCAGCATACATAATGCTCCCTCCTCCTATTTTCCCAAAAATCCCTGTGAGGTAGTTCGGGCTGAGAGAGAGTGACTGGCCAAAAGTCACCCAGCAGGCTCATGATCTCCCAGTCCAGTACCTTAACCGCTAAACCAAATTGGCTCTCTTTAAAAAAAATGTTGCTAAAATTTAAAGATGAAAATATTATATTTTCTTTAACCAAGCAAACATTCCAAAAACAGTTTACAATTAAATGCCAGGCACGTTGAGTACATTTGTTCATCATATTCACTAAATATACTAGGGCTGCACAGTACTTGAGATTCAGATTCAGTTCTGAAAAAGGTGCTTTGGAGTATGCAGGGGTCATACAAATGTAGCATCTGCCTGCACCTCCTTAAAGCAACTGAATCTTTTCCAGGATCATGTGGCTGCTGCAGATGGTGCAACAATACAACCTGGGAAAGAACACATCAGTCAAAAAGGTTCACACAATCTACATCCACGATGTAGATGCACACACCCTAAAGCACCTTTTCCAAATTATTTCCAAAATATGCCCAGCCTCATTGTATACCTATGGCCACCTGTGATTCCTGGTACGTTTCTGAATTACAATTTCCAGAAGCCCCAGTTAGATGGAACAATAGGGAATATTAGAAAATGTAGTTCAGTAACATCTGAGAGACCACAGGTTCTATAACTCAAAATGGGTCACTATAACGTGGCATTTATAAAATCCTCAGGTCTTTAAATGAAAATGATAGAATTCGGTGCAAGCAGTATTGTAGCTAGGAAAAGTTACCTGGCATACATTTTTTCAATCATCTGTCAGTGAAGAACATTAGTTTGACAATATAATCAAGGAACAATTATCCTGTTCAGAAACTTGTCCAAATTTTATACAGACATTGTACCAGATTTATTCGGCTCAGAGCTGGCATATGTTATGTATAAGGGGGGGGGAAAGTAATATTTATGTGTGTACTCCATATGAGAAGAGTTTTAAATAAGTCAATCTTTAAAAAACAAAATCTTTCCTAAGAGAATGGGGCCTTGTACAAATCAGCTGCTAGTCTGGTGCCATGAAAGAGGCAAAGGCCTCCAACTCATTTATTTGGAAGCCTAAGCATTTGCCAGATGGTTCAGTGTAATCTACAATAGCAAAATGTCAAAGAAAAGCATACAAGATGCCAAAGAAAGTCAGAACCACTCATAACAAAAATACCAGAATTTTCAGAGACATTTGTTTTCTGCCTGATTACTAGGCAAAGATTGTACCTTAGTTTGGGAGAAAGCTATTACATATTTTCAAACCATTTTGAACAAAATAGTGGCTGGTTATCTTTGGCTTAATCTGAACATAGCCTTTTGGACTATTGCACTGCATTAACCAAGCAGTTTTTTTTAGTCTAAGTAATTTTAGCTTCTTAGTGATAAACTCTGAACAATAAATCAGGAAAAAACTTCTAATATTTCCTGCATTAGGTGATGAATCTAGTGGGCTATGTCAGTTAGAATGATCTCAACTAAATAAGTCAGAGGATGTTATAGGGTTACCAGATATCTGAACAGGCAAAGGAGGATATGGACAATTGGAAAGGAGGACAAATGGGGGGAAAGGAGGACCCACTATTTAACTTTGGCATCCGTGACAAAAATTACAGTGAAAAACTGCAAAAAAAAAAAAGGAATTAGGCCTACACAGAGAGAAAAAATTACATTTTCCAGCATCAGAAAGACTGGTTTTTCAATTGCAGGAATGTGTTAGAGCAGAGCTTTCCAAACTGTGTGTCGGGACACGTTAGTGTGTCGGCTGCAGTGTCTGGGTGTGTCACGGCTGCTGCTGCCTCTGAGCCATGCCAGGATTCCGTGCAGGTCCTAGTGCTTGCCTTGTGCCTTGCTGCCGCCAAACCTGCCCTGCCGGGATTCCGCACAGGTCCTAGTGCCTGCCTTGTGCCCTGCTGTAAGTGTGTGTCGCGAAATGATGCCCTGCTTGTAAGAGTGTGTCGCGAAATGATGCATGTCTAAAAAGTGTGTCACCAACATGAAAAGTTTGGAAAGCTCTGTGTTAGAGCCTGCTAGGATGCAAAAGCCTTCAGCATGTAACTGATTAAGGTCTTGTCAATGTCAGGCAGTAGTGTGGGCTGGGGGATACTAATCAACTAATTAAGGTCACAGAGCGGGGCTTCTTAACTTGTGGTGAGCACCTTTTGGGGAAGCGCTCTGCTGCAGAGAGAAGCTGCTCAGGAAGAGATAAACTTGTTATATACTCAAAAAGCCAGACAATATTTGGTTTTAAGGCTATGCCTGCCGGATGGAAGACATGAGGACAAAAAGGAGGACATGCCCTCCTTTTGCTGGACGTCTGGTAAACTTAGGTAGTTAGGAAGTTGCTTTAAAATTGACTCAGATTATCTAGTCCAGTACTTTCCAAACTTTTCATGTTGGTGACACACTTTTTAGACATTCATCATTTCGCAACACACTCTTACAGCAGGGCACAAGGCAGACACTAGGACCTGCGCGGAATCACAGCAGGTTTGGAGGCAGCAAGGCACAAGGCAGGCACTAGGACCTGCATGGAATCCTGTCAGGGCTCGGAGGCAGCAGCAGCCGCGACACACCCAGACACTGCAGCCGACACACTAAAGTGTCGCGACTCACAGTTTGGAAAGCTGTGATCTAGTCCAATAATACTAACTTCAACTGGCAGTGGCTATTCATTTGCTTTGGATTTCCATACTCAAGTACTACCTCAAACTCCAATTCAATATTTCCATTATTCATTAATCCCTATGCCTGTGAACTGGTTTACACACCAGGATCAAATCAAACCACAGTAGCCTAACAACCATGTACTGGATTAACTGACATTCCAGAGTGTTCATAGTTAGATGAACAGTTACACACCAGGATCAAATCAAACCACAGTAGCCTAACAACCATGTACTGGATTAACTGACATTCCAGAGTGTTCATAGTTAGATCATAAACCTATTACAGTAATTTTAATCTGGAAGTGACCAGACTGGATTCATCTTCTCTAGGAAAGGATAGTTTGTAAACTACTGTAGATAAAATTAGTAAAAACCACTTCTGACTACCACCATTAGCCAATTATCCATCTATAGTGACAAACTAGGATTATTAGTAAACAGTACTCCTGTTATTTTGGATAGGTGGGGGAAAGGAGAGTACAACCTTCTCAAAAGCAGGCTGCATGCTTTCTACCTTTATCAACCTTAATTTTTTTCTGGATTATTGTTTATTAATCCTACTTCGGTTTAAAACTTTTCTCCTTACTTATTCAGAACAACTACTGTGTCCTAAAGATTTGATTATGGAAATCAGAGGTGGAGCTAGGTATTATTTACAAACTGATTATTAGAGTATTTTGCAGAACAAAGAAACACAGAAAAAGTGTTTTGCACTGGCCAAAAGATGTAGTTTGTCTCTTGACTTGACAATCTAAACCAGGGGTGGGGAACCTTTTTCATGCCAAGGGCCATTTTGATATTTATAACATCACTTGAGGGCCGGGGGGCAGGGTTTGCAGGCGGGAGCCAATCACGCAGAAGGGGGCGGGGTTTGCGGGCGGGAGCCAATCACGCGGAAGGGGGCGGGTTTGTGGGCAGGAGCCAATCACGCGGACTGGGGGGCCGCCGCGCCTGCCGCTGCAGCGTCCGCCACCGTTACGCCTGCTGCAGCGCCCGCTGCCACGCCTGCCGCTGTGCCCACCACCGCCATGCCCGCCGCCACATCTGCCCCCAAGACCGCCGCTGCACCCACCGCTGCCACGCCTGCCGCCACGCCCACCATACCCGCTGCCGCTCCTGCCCCCTCCACGTCCGCTGCTGCACCCGCCACTGCCACGCCCGCCATGCCCGCCCCTGGTGCCGCGGGCCAGACCAATTGCTTTCGCGGGACTTATACGGCTCCCAGGCCTGACATTGCCCACCCCTGATCTAAACAACAGCCCAGTTTAGAGAGGACACATTTGAAGCATTGACTGATCAGTTTCTCAGTTTAAAAACCTTCACTGAGTATCACTGAAACTCAGCAACAAGGTTTTTTTTTGGGGGGGGGCTGGCAAACAAAAGGTTATGGTGCATTGTTCAAGGTCCATTTAAATTTTTATTTTTAAAAGAAGAGCATGGCTTTTTTTCATTTCTTGGTGGAATTAGATGGAAGTTTAAGAAAAAAATGTTTGCCCTTGGGTGGGGGTAAGAATAAGGGCAAATTGATCTGGCAAATTTCAGATGAATAGATCCAGGACAGGTTTGTATAAAACAAGCAATTATGTTTTGGGCATTCCAAAACAAATGTGTGAAATCTCCCTAAGTAGATAATTTCTCCAGAATCCAGTATAGTCTTCTCTATACTGTAAGTGCCCTCCAGATGTATTCCCAGAATTTTCAGTAAAGAATATGCTGGCTGAGAAATTTTGGAAGCTAGTCCACACAGCTCAAGTGTACCCAGTTAGTTTCAGACTTCACTCTAGGCACAACAATAAAAATCAACTCTCTAGAAACTCAATTCCACATTGAGTAAAAGCAGAATTCACAGATTCAACATGGCTTGATAAGATGCTTCGCTGCTAACAAGAAAAGCTACAGAACACAGGAATCAATCTTTTTATGTCAGCCCCCGAGTTTAAATCCTGACCTTCCCCTTTGAGTCAACAGATTTTAGCTATTCTCTTCCCAGCCTTGGGAGTTTTAAACATCTCTTTCATGTTTACATAATGGCTCTGCCTTTCCTCAGAATGACCAGTTCCAACTTTAAAACCACCAGCCTTTATAGCTGGAGAAAGCTGGTATTTCAAAAAAGGAACACAATATTTTTGGTATAAGGGGAATCTTCAAATACTTAGATAGGGGGAAATTATTCACTTTATCGCCACCTCTATTTTTGGGATAGGGGAGCTGTATGAAAATGGTATATCTCATAGATCTGTTCCAAGGCGAGAAACCCGCTAAATTTCAGAAAAAGGTAGACAATTATGAAAAATGAAAAATACTTTTTGGTGTTCTATTCACACCAAATTCACAGAAAATGCAACTCACTAAAGACGTTGGGACAGTGGTAGAGGGACATGAATATCCAGCATCTTACAATGAAGATGCAATTTTATGTCTCCCCAGACAGAGTTCCTAGCCCAAATTACCTAAACATCAGTGAACTCTAGCAGTTTTACGATGCATTACATCAACATCCCTCTGCTTTACAGAATTCAGTATCAAAACTGGATCCTTCCTCTCTTCCAAACCTCAAGTTTTTTTACACAAAGAGCATAGCAAGAAATTTATTAGTTTTTGCAGATACACTGGCTCGATTCATATTTGATGTTAGCTATGAGCTGAGTTTAAGTTAACCTAAAGTACCTCATTTCATTTCAGATCTTTTCCAAATATATCCAAAATAGCTTAATTCCATTTGATTCCTATTGAATCAAAGCACATCCCTATAAGGAAGATTAGCCAATGGTTATATACTCCAAATAAAAATCTATCTCCCTATAAAACTGTCTTCTTTGGAACAAGAAAGCACTCTCTCTTTATGCTTATGAATATGTTTGTTTTAATTCTTCACAAGACTGACCATTTATTTGTGTAGTATAAAGGATTTTATTAATCAATGAAATAAAGATTTGAAGGATACCAAATTCTAAGATGACACACATAAGGTTTCCTACTGCAGAAATATGATCTAACTCAGCTGGTTATCTCCAATATGCAATGGATGACAGTATGAAACTGGAAATCAAATGAATATAATCAAGTTCTTTTGAGAATTGGAAAAGGAAGGTGTTTCAGTTGTTTTTAAAAAATGACATTTATTTGGTTAAGCTGGCAAACTTTCCAACTAATTTCCATCAAAAAAGGTTATGGATTAGAAGAAAGAGTGTAGGAAATAGAAACTGACAGTCAGGAAACAGGAGCCAATCAACCATTTCCAGATTATTTCTATCCCATGTATACAATAGGTTCACTTTCTGAAAACTATATATTGCCATCAGTGTAATTAGAAACCATAATATTTTCTTTTAGATACCTGAGCTTTAATATAGTTTTTAAAAAATATTCAATTAATTATACATCAGACAAAAGAATAACAAATACCTACAATCCCTCAAAGACATCTTTTTAAAACAAACTGTAGTAAACATTTGCAACATTACAGTATTCTTTGTTAAAAAGTTTATAAATTTGAGCCTGGCTATATTGATGACAGACATACTAACATGATTTTATTAAGACTCTAGAGATAAATATTCCTCAATAACATATACCTAATTCAGTTCTATAATATATCCAGAAGACTAAACATCTTTAAGTGAAAATCTAATATTCCAAACACGATTAACTGATTTGGGCCCAAAAGTAGATCCCACCATTAAACAGATCTTATTTTTATTGCTTTTAATTCCTGTTTAATAGTAGGCTTGTTTTAAACACTTCCATCAGTACACCCTTATTCTTACAAAAAAAGGGAGTACTGATGGAAGTGTTTAAAACAAACCTAGTATTAAACAGGAATTAAAAGCAATAAAAATAAGTTCCTAGCCACCCCACATAAAATCATCAATGCAGAAGAGTAATCTTGGGCTGGTCTTCGGTAATTTGAGTAATCTTGGGCTCGCTTTCTATAACTTGGGTGCCACAAAAAGGCAAGGATATTATATCTAAAATCACTGAATTATTTTAAATACAGTACATTATTATACATTATTCATTTTAATCGAACTATTTACACTGACTATTGAAATGAAATAAATAGGAAAAAGTAGAAAGGTATTTCTTAACTTTGCTTTTAATGAATCACTAATCAAATCTAGAAGTATTTCAAGCTTTTAAATGGGGAGATAGGAGGCTATGAGCAAACTATATTTTAAGCATGCAAATCTCTACAAAAGAAATAGATCATTAATATTTCCCAAGATTATTTTCTCACAACTTTTTACTTTTGTTTAGTCCATTATAGAAGCTTTTTGGATCCATAATATCAGCCCTTCAAGGTAGGCCAGGTCAAGAAACAGACACTGCAAGAACTGCTGGAACTCTATTGTTGTCGGGCATAATAACAGAATCTTGAAGTCCTGCCAGAGTTTCCCTCTGCCCCCAGCCAGAATCAAGGTGGGGTTATTTTGAATCTCTTTCTCACGGTCTCTCTTTTCCTAGGTCTGGGCTGTCATTTACTTTCTCCTTTATTACCTCTTAACAATTCTGCTAACAGTTCTTGTATTCCTTCATTAACATTATCTCTACAATCCTCTACATACAATGAATTTGGCATGATACTTTCAAGTACTAATGTTTATGGCAAAAATAAAGTTTATTGTCAAATTTAAGTTTTTGAGTAGAGAAGGTAAAAAAAAAGGTAAAGGTTCCCCCACACAGTCATGTCTGACTTTAGGGGGCGGTGCTCATCTCCGTTTGTTAGCTGAAGAGCCAGCGTTGTCCGAAGACGCTTCCGCAGTCGTGGTCGGCATGACGCACACGGAACGCTGTTACCTACCCACCGAAGTGGTACCTATTTATCTACTTGCATTTTGCATGCTTTCGATCAATTGCTAGGTTGGCAAGAGCTGGGGCGAGTGCGGGAGCCCACTCCGTCACGCGGGGCTAGGGTCTCGAAACTCCGAACTTGCAACCTTCCGATCGACAAGCCTGGCATCTTAACCGCTGAGCCATCATGCCCCTATGAGTAGAGAAGAGCTGTACTTAAATATTTGGAAAAGAGCTATACTTAAATATTTATTGCCTTTATTTGATTTCTATCCTGCCTTTCATTCAAGAGCTCAGAGTGGAATACTTGATGTTCCCTCCTTCTATTTTTCTCCAAATAAGTCTGTAAAGTAAATTGGGATTAGAGACAGTGACTGCCCCAAAGTAATCCAGTGAGCTTCTGTGGCTGAAGATGGACCTGCATTTCCCTACTCTTAGTTCAACATCTTAACCATTACGCCACTGGCTCTATTTTATTTGATTTTAAATGCAGATAAACATTCCCTTAGTAAGAAGAAATGTCACATTTCTTTTATGCCCAAATAAATACCAGATATAATAATTTCTGTAGATATATACTGTATATAACAAGCAGTATGGAAGAAGAGGTGTAATGCTTTCTTTTTTACCTTAAACAATTTAAAATGTGTAAACATGTAAAAGTGATGGTAAAGTGATGGGGGAGAAAGTAAAGTGACGGGGGAGAAAAAAATAGTATTTACCAAATATGTTCTAAATCAGTCCTGTCACACTATAATCTATATACAGTATAACTTTAATGGGAGGGGTAATCTGCAATTTGTGCTGTTTATGCCTAAACATTTGAAAATGTTTAAAATGTTTTATCCTATAATAGCAATTTGATAAAAACAAGTTTTTGATGTAGATTCATATCTGCAGGTTCATAACTTTCAACATGACACCTTAATCACTATAGTTCTGACACTTCACTTTGCCAAAACTTAAAAGGAGGAAAGAAAACAAACTCAAAACTTGCTAAATAAAAACCCTATAATCATGTCAAAGTGGCATTCAAAAAGGGCATTATTTTCTTCCTCCACCATGCTGTAAATAGATTCTACAGACTTCTATGTTAAGCCACCTATACTAATAAGAATAAGGATGTGATGCATGTTTGTCTGTTATAAAATTTCACCACTGTTCACCATGTCAACCAAAAGATATAAAAAGATCAAGAATGATAATTCCTTCCAGTACATCACTGTTCCTCAACCACTGAGCCATAGCCTGGCACTAACAGAAGGCAGGCAGCTTCCTATTGGTTCCCAAAGCAAGAAGGATACATTTTATTTGAATTCAGCAACATAAGGTGTATAATATTCTAAATTCTTTTTCTTCCACATTTCATAAAAATTGTTATTAACATGAGATGAGGTCCTTTAGCACAGGACTACAGATGCACTCAAGCTGTGCATGCTTTGAAAATGATTTTAAAGAAACATTTTGGACCTCTTGTGCAAGCCTGAAAAAGGGTGCAAACTGCATAATAAAGTCGACTTCTGATTCTTAAAGCAGACACATCTATTTTTAGGCTCAGAAGGAAGCCTGAAAAAGGATGGTTGCTGTAATGAATAGCAGACAATTGCTAGGCTCACAGGAGGTCTGAACCATTACTTCAGGATCATCCCAGTCCTAATATCCATCACTTCAATATAAACAGTTTTGATTTGCTATTTTAAAAAATTTAAGCAATTTGAAATCAGGGAATTCGTAATTAACAGCAGAAATATTTGGGTTCCTTCCAAACTATTTCCTATATAACAGAGGAGCATGAGATGCCTTATTTCTGTAAAAGTAAAGGCAAGTGTGGGGTTTCTTTTTTTCCCCTTTTTTTTTGGCAGCATTACAATTTATCGTGTAGAAGCTTTCATTCCTGCAAGCATAGCACCTTTCCTTAAATTATTATGCATCTTTAAAACTTCAGATTTCATGTCAGTATCAAAGTGCAATGAAAGCAACATTGCTATCAGAGTTTTAGTTTCAAGTTTCAAATGTTAAAGTATTTTAAAAGAAAGAAAGACATTTTTAGACAAATTATTAGGCCAAATTCATAGCCAAATCTGAAGTACTGGGAAATCCCAGTCGGAGAAAAAAGAGCATGGATGGACTAGAGATTTAGTATCAGGCTTTGCTTACTATTGTGTGAAATGGAGGGACTGGCAAACCAGTCTTCTTTCCTCAATATGGCTCTCTGATAAATATAATTACAGACCAGGAAATTATTAAGAAACCAATGTAATATGGCACTGAAAACTAATCTATAGCTATATTTTTACCTATGTCCAGCATTTCCACTTTAAGGTGCAATTTCCAGGAAAAAAAGAAAACAAGCTTAAGTTACAATTATTCCAGTTGAAATGTGCTATAACAACATTAAGTAGTGCAACCATAAATCTACTTAGAATACATGAGACAGAGTACCCTAAGCCAGGTTAGGAATGTGTTGTTCCATACACTGTGTAAATGTAACATTAAATGACAACTCTTATTCCAGAATAATTTATAGTGTAAAACAACAGAAGCATTAAGAGATCTAAAACTGGAAAAGTGACATTTTTTTCTTTTTTTCAGTATTCAGGTAGCATGTATGTATCAAGAGCCTTTTTTCAGGCAGCCACTGTGTTGGAAACCTCTGTCTGCCAGTTAAATCACCCAGCAACCTATTATACTAGCATAAAGCACCTACATATCGAGAATCAACATGCTACAGCTGCACTTAATCGAGCCACAAAACAAGCTCAAGAGGATGGAAAATATGATATGCTTCACCACAGCTGAATGGCTGGGACAATGAACAAAGAATAATGGGCAATAACTGTTCTTTGTGGGAGAAGGCAACAAAGAATGACACATTTTCTCCTACAAAAAGCATGCATAATAAAAGCAAAAAGTTCATGCATTATCTGAATATCCAAATGTGCACATATATGCTCCAACAGATATAAAATCTCCTTTGAATCTTCATATAGTTTACTTGACATTCATAAATGGCTTGCTATTGCCCTTTTCTGTGATTTTTGCTTTTCTTTTTTTCCAGTTTAACCTACAGCCTGGTGTATCTCCCATTAAAGTACTAAGCAAACCATTGTAGTTTTCAAACCTAGAATAGGTCAGCCAGGTGCTGCCACCTGCTGACACTCAATAGACAGATATATTTGACAGTGTGCCACTGAGTCAGTGTCAACTCTTAGTGACCACATAGATACACCTTCCCCAGGATGGTCTGTCCCCAACTTGGCCTTTCAGGGCTCCCAATGATGCACCCCTTGCCACTGTAATCAAGTCCACGTACCTTGCGGCTGGCTGTCTTCTATTTCCTTCCACCTTTCCTACCTTTATAGAGTTCTCAAGAGAGCTAGGTCTTCACATGTGTCTGAAATAGGATAATTTGAGCCTAGACATTTGTGACTCAAGTGATAACTCTGGGTTTAAAGGACTTCATGGCTGCTCTACCATGCACTAGTCTTTGACATATTTCTTGACTGCTACTTCCTTTACTGTTGACAGTTGATCCTAAAAGGCAGAATCTCTCCACCACTTCAGTATCTTCATTGTCAATTCTAAGTCTGGTTGCTTTACCTGTTGCCATTAGTTTGATCTTCTTTATATTTAATCTCAGTCCCATTTTTCCACTGTGTTCCTTGAATTTCATTACCAGACCTTCCAAATCCTTTGCATTTTCAGCTATTAAAATAGTGTCACCAGCATAACACAGGTTATTCACGTTACTTTCTCCAATTTTAAAACCATTAAAATCATCGTATTCAGCTTACCAACCGAAGAGAATATTTGTAGCTCAGGGTTGAACTGTGGAGTCCTTGGTGCTCTCTGAGCCTTGTTGTTTTCTTGCAGACGTTTCATTGCCAAGCTAGGCAACATCTTCAGTGCGAAAAGGGAGTGGAACTTGCTCTCTGTTTATATACCCTGGCTTGTCCTGCCTGTTGGTGGGGGTGTTGTACTCTCCTTGGTAGTACCTTGATTGGGTTGTTGTGTGCTGCTTGGTTGATTGACTGAGTTAATAGTTCCTTGATTAGGATCTATTGTGTTGTTTGATTGCTCCTCTGCTGCTAATCTTGCTGTTAAACTTTGCATATCTTGTTGTTGATTGCTGGCCAAGAGGTGTTCTGGTCTTCTGGCTTTTCTATTGTCTCTTATGAATGGTATGTAAATGTTGTTTACCTCTACGTGTCTGTTGATGGCTGCTTTGTCTGAGTGCCAAGCTTCCAGGAATTCTCTAGCATTTTTGGATTTGGCTTGGTTTAATATGCTCACAGTTTCCCAGTTGAAAGTATGGTTAAGTCTGTCCATGTGTTGTGAGATTAAGGAGTTTTCATCATGTCTTCTGACTGCTAGTTGGTGTTCGTGGATGCGTTCTGCTAGTCTTCTGCCAGTCTGTCCTACATAGTGGCTGTTACAGTCCTTACACTGTATGTTGTAGATAACTCCTGTTTTTTCTTCTTGGATTACTGGGTCTTTTGGTTTACTTACGATGTTCTGAAGGGTTTTGGTTGGTTTGTGTGCTACAGTGATGCCGTGTGGTTGTAACAGTCTATTAGTAGTTTCTGAGATGTTTCTGATGTATGGCAGTGTAATCTTTTTCTTAGCTTCTGTTGGTTTTGCCGTGGTGGGTTGAGTGGTCAGGCACTTTTTGATAAAGTTGCGTGGATATCCATTTTGCTGGAAGATGCTATATAAGTGGTCTGTTTCCTTTTTCTGGTGTTCTGGGTTGCTGCAGTGTGTTTGTGCTCGTCTGAATAGTGTTCTTACACAGCTCCTCTTGTGTGAGGTAGGGTTATTGCTTTGGTAGTGGAGCACTTGGTTAGTGTGGGTAGATTTCCGGTAGACTTGTGTTTCTAGAATGCCATCATTTCTTCTACTGATGAGGATGTCCAAGAAGGGTAGTGTGTTGTTGTTTTCTTCTTCCCTTGTGAATTTTATTCCTTTGAAGATGTTGTTGATGGCTTCATGTGTTTCCTCCAGTTGATCCTTTTTTATTATGACGAAGGTGTCATCTACATACCGGATCCATACTTTGGGTTGTATGTGTGGGAGTGCTATCCTTTCTAGACGTTGCATTACTATCTCTGCTATGAGTCCTGAGAGTGGTGATCCCATAGGTGTTCCTTTGATTTGTTGGTATATTTGTCCATCAAACTGAAAGTAGGTGGTGAGGCATAGGTTGATGAAGTCCATGATTCTGGGTATTTTGATCTTGGTGTATCTAGTTAGGTCAGGTGTGTTACGTAGAACTGCTGCCATGGATTCAATCGCTAGTGCTTGGTCTATGGATGTAAAGAGTGCAGTGACATCAAATGACACCATAATTTCCTCTTCATCTATTTTTAGGTCTTTGATTTTCTGGAGGCACTGTAGTGGGGAGTTGATAGAGTATTCACTCTCCTCTGTGAGATGCCCAAGTTTTCTTGTAAGTTCTTTAGCTATGTTGTATGTGGGGGTCCCTGGTAATGATACAATTGGACGGAGTGGTATGTCGGGCTTGTGTATTTTGGGGCATCCGTTGAAGCGTGGGATGATGGGTCCACTGATTTTCATTCGCCTCTGTTCTTCTTTAGTGATTTGACCTTTCTTGGTTAGGTTATTGAGGATTCTTTTGACCTGGCTGTCCAGTTTCTGTATCGGCTTGGTGTTTACTGGGGTGTAGGTTTCTTTGTCCTCAAGTAAATCTTTGGCTTTTTGTATATATTGTGATCTGTCCATAATGACAGTGGTGCGGCCTTTGTCTGCTGGGAGGATGATGATATTTTGGTCCATCTTTAGGTTTTTGAGGGCTTCTGCTTTCAGTTGGTTCTGTTTCAAACCTCAGATTAAACAAATATCAACACACAATAGACAGCCTCAAAGAACAACTAGAACAGACTATGACTCCTGAACATATCAACATGCTGACTACTACAATCAAGACCACATCACTGAGACAAGCAGAAAAAAGGAAAGCTAAACTTCAAACTAAGCTACTTAAATTAAACCCCAGAAACAAAGAAGTACAGGAACAGGAATGGGTGGTCAACATGTCCAGCCGCCCATTATCCACTACAGAACACAGTATCTTGCAGAGAGGCCTCAATTATAACACAGAGGATGCAAATAAATTAGAATTCTTTGCAGCTTTCGAAGCAGCATTGAAAACTACAGGACTTACTACAGAAACCCAAGACAATGTAAGACAGATAATCATACCACAAACCAGAAGGACATGGAAACAGAACCAACTGAAAGCAGAACTATTTGTTCTGACATCTATTTTGTTTTTTTCTTCTGTTTCTTGGTCTTTGGCAATCTTTTTTCATATTCTTCCTTAATAATTTTTAAAATTTCATTCCACAGTTCCTCTGGTTCCTTATTAACAAAATTCAGGACTCCAAAGCAATCCCTGATGTTCTCCTTGAAAATTGTGGTTATATGTTCAAGATCATATCATGGAAACAAATTAACTCTGTTCTCCCACTTTAGCTTGACTTGGAATGCGAACATGAGCAGATTGTAAGCTGTCCACAGACAGCCCCTTGTTACATCTTTGTTATAACTGAGCTATTCTACCTCCTTGTACCAAAAATATATTCAATTTAATTTCTGTGTACTCCATCTGGTGATATCCATGTATATAGATATTGTTTGGGTTCTTTGAAGATACAGTAGTGTTAGCAATAAATAAATCATTGGATTGGCAGAAACTGATCATTCTTCTGCTTCTGCTTCATTTCTGTTTAGATAGATATATAGGTAAAGGTAAAGGTACCCCCCGCACATTTGTGCAGTCGTGTCCGACTCTAGGGGCCGGTGCTCATCTCCGTTTGTTAGCCAAAGAGCCAGCGTTGTCCGAAGACACTTCCACGGTCATGTGGCCGCATGACACGCGTGGAACACTGTTACCTACCCACCGAAGTGGTACCTATTCATCTACTTGCATTTGCATGCTTTCGAATTGCTAGGTTGGCAAGAGCTGGGGCTAGTGCGGGAGCTCACTCCGCACGCAGGGCTAGGGATTCGAACCTCCGAACTTGCGATCTTCTGATCGACAAGCCTGGCGTCTTACCCGCTGAGCCACCACGCCCCTTAGATAGATATATAGATGGCTCTTAAACTTGTCTCCATTCTAAGAACAATATACTTAGGACTTTCAAAGGAGTAGCAGTATTAGTCGACAAAATAGCAATTAAACTTAGTAGTAACCCCCCCACAAAAAAACCTAGAAGTGTAAGCAAATACAGTGGGATTGTGCCTTGGCCATCCTGTGTATTAATGCACCTTCTTTTCTATAGTTTGCTGCACCATTAAACAGCACCATCAAGTTTATAAATCAAAATACAGAACCATGCTTTTATCTGAGTTTTTATTTTAGCTTTGGTTATTGGGTAATTCTAATCAGTGTTGATAATGCATATAATATGATCCCACAATTAAATAACACAATAAAAGTGAAAAAAATCACATGCAAGTACATTTTCCCCACTGAACAAACTGCTTAAGATCTCTGTTTCAAAGTTGTAAAAATATGTATTTGATATCTCAATGAGTTGTGATTGGTTGAGTTCATGTGACAAAATACACTTCTGATCCTTGGATCTGAGTTTGGAGAATGTAGCTATTTATAGGAAAATAGAAACTGGCTATCATTTCTTTCAATAGTACACTCTGACTTTCTAAACACTGAAAAACAACATACTGCTGTATTACTAGAACCGGACAAAGGCTATAATGTCCCAGGATAATGGATAGTCTTTTTTTGTATCTAGACAACCATTTCAAATGCTGCTAATAAAATTTAAGTGATCTAAGACAGGCAGAAAATTAAAAGCCCAATAGTAGTCAGAAATAACTAAATAAGAAATACTAAGCTGAAATCAGTAAGTTCAGTGGGATTTGTCTCCCAACTAGTGCAAGATTGTAACTTTAAACATTAAAACGAACTGTATATTACAACAACAGAGAATAAAGTTCAAAGAAATACAAAATATGGGGGGAAACCAACTAATTATGCCAGCGAGGCATTGGAAATCTATAATTAATATCATACATGTTCCTTCTTTTATTGTTTTGTTATTGCTCTGGATTTATTTTGTTGTAATTTACTTTCCATGTGATCATACAACAAACAGCCTTGGAATGCTACTGAGAAACTTCACTGATATTTCTGCTTTGTCACTTTCCTGGAAATACATCAGCAAAGCTCTTCCTTCACTTACTGATACTCTTTTCTCTTCAGGAATATAATCAGTTCATGAGAAGCCAAATTAATAATGAATCTGTTTTTGTTATCTTAAAAACCCTCATGAGGATCTACACAATACCAAAATAGCAGCAATTAATTTTAACAAAGAATTTTGGCATATTTGATTATAAATAAAAATAGCCAAAATGTATTATCAGGAAACAACACTACAATATGAAGGCATTGTAAATAACATACTTTGAAATTACATTTGTACACAATGTTATTTTAAAATTGCACTTACAAAGCATTGTTGAGATAACAAGATATGTTGCAATAAAACTGCAATTTTTATACAAGTGAAAACATTCTGCAATTTTATGAAGGAAAACAGAACTGAAGTTTTACTAAACAATTTGGAAACAAGTAATATAACTTCAGAACTATGCACTAGCTGTTACAACATTGTTCTTACAAAGTATGTGTTCTTTCTGAATTATCGATCTCATGTTCATTGCATCTCCAAAAAGTGTGAAAAGCCGTATTTGGAAGAATCAGACAAAAGAGGATCCTTTCATACTAAAATATGAACACTGTACAAGGTAAAGAATGTCAACGAAAAATTAAAATGATTTCAAATAATATTCAAACAAGGTTTAAGCTACCCATTTAAAAGATTCCCACTGAGCCTCAAAGAGCTTTGTTCTGAATATACTCTGCTCAATTCACAGGAAAACAGAAGACAATGTTCTCCATATCCCCAACTAGCCTGGCTTCCTGTTCCAATATAAATTGCTTATGCTTCAAGACACATGTAATTTATTTTTATTTATTTATTTAATTTTTATCCTGCCTTTATTATTTTTATAAATAACTCAAGGCAGCAAACATACCTAATACTCCTCCTATTTTCGCCACAACAACAACCCTGTGAGGTGAGTTGGGCTGAGAGAGAGTGACTGGCCCAAGGTCACCCAGCCAGCTTTCATGCCTAAGGCGGGACTAGAACTCTCAGTCTCCTGGTTTGCCATTGGCTCCTTCCTAGGCCTGAGAGACAGGGACTGGCCCAAGGTCACTCAGCCGGCTTTCATGCCTAAGGTGGGACTAGAACTCTCAGTCTCCTGGTTTGCCATTGGCTCCTTCCTAGGCCTGAGAGACAGGGACTGGCCCAAGGTCACCCAGCCGGCTTTCATGCCTAAGGCGGGACTAGAACTCTCAGTCTCCTGGTTTGCCATTGGCTCCTTCCTAGGCCTGAGAGACAGGGACTGGCCCAAGGTCACTCAGCCGGCTTTCATGCCTAAGGCGGGACTAGAACTCTCAGTCTCCTGGTTTGCCATTGGCTCCTTCCTAGGCCTGAGAGAGAGTGACTGGCCCAAGGTCACCCAGCCAGCTTTCATGCCTAAGGCGGGACTAGAACTCTCAGTCTCCTGGTTGCACTGGATAAAAAGGTTGGGTGGGGATGTTTATTAAAGTGCACTTGCAAAGGATTGTGCTGTAAAAGAGACTATCAGCAGCATATTCAACTGAGATCTATCTCCTTCATTTGACAAAATATGTGTCATGAAAGCAGGAAGTATCCGAATGTCATAGCATGAAACAGGATTTTTCCCTCTAGGCATTCAAAGCTCTTCAGAGAAGGCCATGCTCTTTGAAATGCGATCTAGTGATATAAAAAGCAAAAATTATAACATTCAGTTCAGTTCTATACTAATGCTGTCTATCCGTTCAGTTGTGTCCGACTCTCGGTCACTTTGTGGATCAATGCTTTCCATGCCTTTCTATCTCTTACAGCTTCCTTTAGTTCCATCAAAGTCATTCCAGTGTCCCTTCTGATGGTGTGAAGCCAGTGAGTCCTAGGGTGGCCCCTTCTTCTTTTACCACTGATCAGTCCCAGCATAATTGTCTTTTCAAGTGAGTCGGCTCGCATAACATGACCGAAGTATGACAGTTTTTGTTTGGTGATCTTGGCTTCCAGGGATATTTTTTGTTTGACTCTGTCTAGGACTTCCTTGTTGGTAATCTTTGTTGTCCATGAGATGCATAGTAGTCGTCTCCAGCACAATTCAAATGCGTCTACTTTCTCCTATCTGCCTTCCTCAAAGTCCAAGTTTCACAACCATACGTAGCTATTGGAAATATGATCGTATTAACTAGCCTGCATTTGGTTGGGAGGCTGATATCTTTATTCTTCCAGATGTTATTTATGCTGGTCATTGCTGTTCTTCCAAGCGCTATATGTCTTCTAATCTCCGGGCTGCAGTCACCCTTTTGATCAATTTTAGAGCCAAGGAAGTTAAACTCTTTCACTGCTTCAATTACCTCATTGTTGATCTTAACACTGACTTGCACATTCTCTGCTGTTGTCATTATCTTTGTTTTTTTGGTGTAAGGGCGCAATCCAAGTTTTTCACTTTCATCTTTGTCTATTAGGATTAGCTATTCTAGATCTTTTTTACTCTCCGCCAGCAGTGTTGTATCATCTGCCTAACGAAGGTTGTTGATGTTCCTACTGCCAATTTTTACCCCAATAGTAGATTCTCCCAGATGTGCCTTTCTCATAGCCACTTCTGCGTACATGTTGAATAATGGAGGTGATAGAATACAACCCTGACGAGTGCCTTTTCCAATTTTGAACCATTCTGTGTCTCCACATGCTGTCCTTACAGTTGCATCTTGATCAAAGTACAGAGATCGTATCAGTTGGATGAGGTGTGATGATATTCCCATTTCTTTCAAGCAGTTCCAAAGCCTGTCATGATCAACACAGTCAAAAGCTTTTGTATAGTTCCCTTGCCTTTTCCATCATCCATCGAAGGTTGGCGATGTGATCACGCGTTCCTCTTCCTTTTCGGAATCCAGCTTGTACATCTGGTAACTCTCTTTCAATGGTTGAGTTCATACGTTGTTGGATGATCTTCAAGAGAATTTTACTCGCATGTGGTATTAAGGCGATGGTGCAATAGTTTGAACAGACTTTCGTGTCACCTTTTTTCTAATGCTAATGCTAATGCCATCACTGTATCTGAAATGCAATTTGTATGATTCTTAATTAAGATTATACTAAATATACATTCATCAGAATAATTTCTGACATATATAAGAACTTGTATTCAGTTTATTCATACCATTAATTTTTTACTTCATAGACTGAGAAGGATAATGTGTTTAGATTGCCTTCCCTAATCTGGGCATCTTCTAGATCTGTGGATTTAAATTCTCAGAATTCTGTAGCCACCACTACAGACCAAATGACCACTGCTGAACATTCTGAGATTTGAACAAACAAACAAATCTTTATAACGGTCAAAGACCAGCATATCTGAGATTTGAAGTCCGCACATCTGGAGGGCACTCAAATCAAGTAAGGATGTTCTGGACCAAAAAGGCTATATATTTATAGGATAAAAGTAACCCAGGTATTTGGATAAGCAAACAGGTGGGTGAGCATACATAGACAATCCTTACGCCATCAGGAAAGCTTATAATTAATGTGCCTATTTCTACTCATTTGTTCATCTTCTTGAGTATACACTGGGACAGGTCATCTGCTGCTTTTTTAGGTTTACAATGTTTCCTCAGGATGCTCCCAATAGCAACTACCAGGCAGCAAGCCATAAACTAACTCAAAACAGCGTGGTGTAGCAGTTTAAGTATTGGATTAACAGGTTTGAAGACTCAGTGTTATTTCAGATTTGAGAACAGCATGCCTCCAAGTGAGTTGTAGGTGAACAATGGCAGGAGAGAGGTATGTCTCCATCTCCTGCCCACAAGCACCACAGAGACATCTAGTTAGCTACACCTAGAAATAAAAACCTGGTGAACCTTGGGCTGATGTTCTTATAAGATAAACAATGGAGACAGCAAAACAGTACAAGAAGTTTATCTTCGTTTCATTGACTATAGCAAGTCCTTTGATTGTAGATTGTGCCAGAAGAAGAGCATATTAAGGCTAATGGATGTACTAGAACATCTGATTATTCTTGTGAAGTATCTTTGCAATGAATAAGTAAAAACTGAATTTAGAGAAATTTAGAGAAACACAATATCTGAAAAGAGGGAAGGGAGTAAGACCAGGATACATATTGCCCCACTTCTGCTTATCTTCTACATATTATACAAATGGCAGGAATGAAAGAGATGACAGCTGTAATCAAAACTGAAGATCAAAAGACTAGAAATTTGAGAAAATGGACTCAAAGAAAAAGTGAGAGAAAAAAGATAGAGACCTTACAGAAAAGTACTATGGACTGCAAGATGTACCAGTTGTTCAGTCCTGGACCAAACAATGTCCTGGGCATGTAGTATAAACCTGTAATGGCTTATAAAATTATTATGTATAGCAAAGTTAAGTACAAAAAAAGGAAGACATTATAAAATATTATAAGAAATTATTTATATAATCAGACCAAAGTCCATCTTCTTCTTCATTTTATATCTGATAATGACTAGCTACAAACTCTATAAGTCAAACACACCTTTCCTTTCTGATCTCAAAATATGGTATTCAAGGGGATACTGTCTGAAAATGAGAACTCTATTTACAGTAAGTAGAATGGATGGATATACAGTATTTAACTTTAATTTTAACATTTGTTGTAAACCGCCCAGAGTCTACCGTGGTAGAGATGGGCGGTGATAAATTTGATTAATAAATAAATAAATAAATTTACTCTGTATTAGTTACACATTGTGTGAAGACACATTTCCCTTTAATTGTAAATGTGAATTGTAAACATGAATTTACCTTTTTCAAATTTGCAATATATAAAGATAATATTTTCAGAAACTTTATTGAGTACCGAATTTACACCACTAAGCCATAGTTGAATAAAACACAACTGATGAATATATGCACACTTTTTTTCAAGTCAGTCTTAACTCTTGGTAACTGCCTGGACAAATTCATGTAGATTTCTTGGCAATATTTTCAGAAGTTTGCTATTGCCTTCTTCCTAGGGCTGAGAGAGAGTGACTGGCCCAAATCTCACAGCTGGCTTTGTGCACAGTCTCTTGGTTTCTAGCCCAGTGCCTCTAACTACTAAACCAAACTGGCTCTCATGTACATAAGGTAAAGGTACCCCCCGCACATTTGTGCAGTCGTGTCCGACTCTAGGGGCCGGTGCTCATCTCCGTTTGTTAGCCGAAGAGCCAGCGTTGTCCGAAGACGCTTCCGCGGTCATGTGGCCAGCATGACGCGCGCGGAATGCTGTTATTTGCATGCTTTCGAATTGCTAGGTTCGCAAGAGCTGGAGCTAGTGCGGGAGCTCACTCCACACGCAGGGCTAGGGATTCGAACCTCCGAACTTGCAATCTTCCAATCGACAAGCCTGGCGTCTTACCTGCTGAGCCACCACGCCCCCCTCATGTACATACTACTACACTATATTGTAGTTTGTTTCACATGTGAATCTTGCTCTAGTCAATTTAGACTCTATCAGCCCATACATTATGTTGTTAAGATATTTTTAACAAAATGCATATCATTTTGAGCCTCATCTGCCATTTGCTACCGAACAGTTACAAAAAAAATGTTTGGGACAAGAGAAACTATCCAATGAAATGTACCATATAATTTTAAAATAACAATGTTGATTATTACAAACTGGTTTTATTAATTAAAAAGACAACACGGATCATTAAAAAGAATCAAACTTACCATTCTGCAACTGGCTTGGCAATGGTTTCAAAAATTTCATCTTGTTTTGATTCATGATCAAATACTTTCTGAAATCTGCAAATTATAAATAATTGGTCATGCAAAATCTTAAAACAATACTTGATTCATTTTCTTTTTTTTTAGTTTAAAAGTAAATCAACGTTTACATCGTTGGATTTACATAATCCAGGACAATGTTTCTCCTGTAGCCTTTTCCACACTATGTTGTTGTGCTACTGAATCCACAAAGGACTGTAAACACTACTGCTTTACAAAATGTGTACAATAAAATCTTCTGATAAAATGTTACTGCTTAGAAAAATCAAGCTGTACTTTACTACTGTCATGGGGATCAACATTTCCAAAGGCCCACACATGAACTTGTTTAAGAAATACTAAAATAAAGCAGAATATATAAACAGTGCAAACTATTTTCAGTTTTCTTCTCTAGAATAGAAAAGTAGCTATCAAGGAACTTCCATTAGCAGCAAGTCAAATACTTTAAAAGTATTGTACCCTATTTCCATAATCTAACATCAATAAATCTCTATAAACCCTTCTCCCAAAGGGTTTTAATGTCCTCCCTCCTCTCCCATCATTAAAAGAACCTATTCTCCATTTTATTCTAGTGCGAATGACTTGAAAGCATTCTGTTGATTCACTGCAGTGGACAAAAGAGTCCTGTGCTACATTAAAGACTAACTGATTTTATTTAATCACATAAGCACCTGTAGATCCTAGTCCACTTCACTAGAAGTGCTGAGAAAATGACTTTTTATTTAGTTGGGACGGTGAGAGAGAAGGGAGAAAGAGGAATAGATGATGATGATGATGATGATGATGATGATGATGATGATTGCATAAAATTTTGGGCCACCGATATAGTGTTCATAGTACCCTTTTTCCTCCATGTTAAACAAATGAAAATAAAAACAAAATTAATTTACTGTTCTAGGTGGAAAGAATGAGCCATACTGTATATCTCTTCTTTCTTTCCAGAGAACCAGAAATCTCTCTATTGTGATTCCCATTTATAAAAAGGGGGATAAGGGTGACCCCTCTAATTATCGACCAATCAGTCTAATTGATATTGTAGCTAAACTGTATGCTAAATATCTTTTATATAAGATTGAGGTTTGGATGTACAAAAAGGACCTGCTACCTGAAGAGCAATCTGGTTTCAGACCTGGACGCTCTACCATTGATAATTGTTTTATCTTATGCCACTTAATAGACAAATACACAGCCAATGGGAACCAACTGTATACAACTTTCATTGACCTTAGTGCAGCATTTGATTCAATAAATAGGGAACCTTTCTCCTTTGGAAGAAACTAACAGATATGAATATGGAACCCAGACTCCTCTCTTTAATCAAGGCATTGTATTCAAATTCCTGCTTAAGGATATGTACTGGAGCAAATGGTTCCTTAACAGGGACTATTAATACCCACAAAGGGGTCAGACAAGGATGCATACTTGCCCCTATTTTGTTTAATTTATATATAAGTGACATCCCAAAGTTTTTATATTCAGTTGACACACACATGCCTAAAATTAAAAACAAACACGTAAACATACTGCTTTACGCTGATGACATGGTATTGATGTCACATACCCAAGTAGGAATGAGAAGACTGCTACGCAGGATTAGTATGTATTGTACATTTAACTACCTGTCATCAACAAATCCAAGACTAAGGTAGTTGTTTCTGGGAAGAGGAGGATCAGGTATAACTGGACCCTGGACAGGGAACATATAGACCAGGTTAAGTCCTATTTATATCTAGGGATTGTTTTTACCGAAACAGGATCATGGCTCCCTCATTTCAAGAGGAGTTCTCTAAAGGCTACAGCCTGTGCCAACGCCATAAAGCAGCTTATCAACCATAGCTACCCAGGATCGTTAACCCCAATAATAAAGGTATATAACTGTAAAATAGTCCCAAAGATCACATATGGTGCAGAATTGTGGGGGCACCTAAATGTCCCTTTGTTTGAACAGATACAGTCCTCTTTTCTGAAATGCATCTTGGGGGTGGACAAGTCAACTCCAACTCGAGCAGTAAGAGCAGAGTTAGGTATACCCCCCATACAAAGCCACTCGGTAACTAAAGTATTTAATTACTGGCTGAAGATCCTATCCATGGACTCAGACAGATTACCCAAGCTTTGTCTTGAAGAGCAGATGCATAATATGCCTTCTCGTGCTTGGGCAGCCTGATTTACCAATACCATCTCAACTCATTTTCCAGCCCAATTAGATTTGAAGGCTAAGAAAAATTTCAAACAAAGGGTTTTGGATGTGGCTGCACAAGAGGATATAGCATCCCTTAAACATGCTAAGTCCTTGAAGTGGCTGGCCCAACACAAATCAGTCTTTCAACTAGAAAAGTATTTAACAACTTTCTTGCCCCAACATCTCAGAAGAGCTTTTACTAGAGCTCATTTCGATCAATTAGATGCTATGGTAAGATATGGGAGGTTCCAAGGAGTTCCTTATGAAGACAGATTATGTATTTGTGGTGCCCCAGCTGTTGAAGATACTGCACATATCTTATTTGATTGCAAATTATATTCTGTAGAAAGGACTGTCCACTTAGATTTATATTTAAAAAACAAAAAATACTGGAGCAGCCAGCAGAAACTTTCTTATTTTTTACAGGGTAAGAACCAGCTCATTACTAGCAAGACTGCACTCTTCATATCAAAGGCAATCCTAAAGAGGACAGATTACATAGACCAGATTGGAGTTGACTGTAGGGGTGATAGTTTGATATGAATTTGTATTATAGTTTTATTTGTATTTACTCATATTTACTTGTATGTTTATAATGGCTTTTTATTTTAACTTCTTTTATATTTGATATGGTCAAAAGACTAAATCAATAAAGTATCTATCTATCTATCCAGAGAACCAGGTGGAAATAATTCAATTTTCAGTGACAATGGTAGTAAAATGGGGGGGGTATGAAGGAGGAGGAATCTGAATGTATGAGTATCACTGTGGGCTGGAGATATGTGGGTTGGCAGGAGCACCTGTGTGCAAGCTCTCTACATGTTCCCTCAATTAGAAATTGCCATCTTCAGGGCCATGGAAATGTGTGTTTTTGGTCACTGACCTCCTCTGAAATTGAATCCCCGGATATGCTATGGGTCCTCTGTCTGTTGGTCTTCAGAAAACTGGAGAAAATTTGGTTGTTCTTCCAAGCCAGGAAAGCTGGGTTGTTATGACTCCAAATGATGGGTTGACTTTTATTGTTTTTGATTACGATTCTCTGTTTATTTTTATTATAATACATGTTTTTTAAGTGATGTACAGTATATCTGTTTGCTTTTAATCCCAATTACATATTAGGAAGCTGTATGTCACCCATATTTTTACAGGAGTGAAAAATAAATAAATACAAATTAAAAGTTATGCACTAGCTACTTAGAAGTTCACTTCTAAGCTACTAATATTGATGCCTCATACTTAACCTTCAAAAAGCAGCATTTAACATTATGTAAACAGACTTCTGTTCTGCTTGTTCAGTGGAACATACTCTTCCTCTTCTCTCACTCACCTCCCTTATCCCCTAAAATTTTCTCCAGATGGTTTCTAACTCTTCCCCCTTCCTGATAAATTTCTAGGAAGGAGAGCAGCAGAGTAAAGAAAAAGTTTGTTCCAATAGTAATCTCCATTCCACTGCTAGATGTACACAGTTGGCTACAAATAAACACATTTCACATCCAAATTCATCAGGTTTTATTTTCCAATATAGGTACACTGGATTGGACTTTAAAAGATAGTAGCTCTTCACAATTTTTTCTGTTTTGTCAAAGCCATAAGCACAAGAATGTTGTTTCATCATGTCATCATCAAAATGATAACAATACTGATACTGAACTGGCAGGAAAAACAAGAACAATCTGAATGTAGTTACTTTAAGAATTTTTTTTTAAATGCTGTAACAGAATATGTTATAAAGAAACCCTATGATACCTATTAAGAAAGACGTTAAAAGTTTTTTGTTGGGTATGTAGCACAGTTTGGAACATGTTTGTAGGAAGGCAAAACAGATAGTGAAAGATATAGAAGCATGTCCTGTAAGAAAAAGTTAAAGGAGTTGAACATCTGAAGAAAATATTGTTAAAAGTAGGATGCTAGCTACTGACAAATATCTAAAGGGCTACTACATATTGATGAAAGAGAAAAATTGTTTTCAGTTGCTCAAGAGAAGTAGGAAAACTATCATCCACCAGATGTTGTTGAACTACAGCTCCCAGCTAAATCTCCCAATAAATTCAAATAAACAAACAGCCCAGCCAGCATGGCCACTATGAAGCATGTTGAGATAAATAATATTAGAAGGCTACAGATTCCCCATCCTTTCCTTATTCATATTGTAAGAGAGGGAATTTCAATTTTAGGGGGAAAAATCTAATAGTACAACCTATCAAGAATGGAAGAGTTTGCTCTAATAGGTCATGGAATCTCCTTCACTGGTAGTTTTATTTTAAAAAGGGGATTCCTATCAAAATTGACAGAACAGCCCATTTTTGGCAGAAGGCTAGACTAAATTACTGGGTAGGGTTTGTTTACTGATTTTGCTCTATTTTATTCATTGAGTAGAAATGTGATTTACTTTATTTTCCTGTTATAAGTAACAAACATGTATAAATGTCATGCTCACTACCTTTGTTTTGTAAAACGATTTGGTGAGCTATCAACTTTGTAATTAGAGTGAAGTTTAAACTACATGAAGTTTTGAAAGCTTTAGAAGTCTAAAACAATATTTTAAAATTCCATAAATGAGAACAGTAAAACAAAGGGTTGCAACTGTATGATAAAATGATTAACCATTTTTTCATAATTACATGCAAACAACCAAAGAATCAAAGTAACTTACTTAAACTTGTAGCTTTCTCGTTTGTTATTGACAAATCCATCTGCCAAATCATGTGGCACAATAATCTCCAGACCAAATGCTGATGTCTCAACTTCATCAACTGAATATATCTACAAAATACATGTATACCTTCTGAAAATATTTCTATTCATGAAATTATTATAATTTAATTAAAATACTCCATGATTTAGCCTTATGCTTAGGTAGGACAATTTCTTAATGGGAATAGATACGCAAGCAGTTCTCCTAACAAGTGTAAAATAGATCCAATTCTAGGTGAAGTAATGCATAAAAATATGGGAATGAGGAAAATCCTACATGAAAAACATGTATACCATTCCATATAATTTACAGTAAAATAGCTAATTTCACATTTGCTAGAAGTAACCACTTCAGTTAAGTAGTATATAGTTTTAAGTAAATATGAGTAAGATTCCAACTTTTATTGCTCCAATTAGTTCAAATAGGGCAAGCAGTTTTGAATGTGAGGCTGAAGGAAAGTTAATTGACAAAGTTGCCTACCACATAGCTGTCAAAATTTATGGCAACCAAAATAATTCCATTTCATCAAACTTCAGAGAGCGGCCATTAGTTCATTGCAACAAAATGAGCAAACAATCTTATGGCACCTTAAAGTATTTCTAATTGGGTGACCTTCAATACTTGTTGTACACTTAATCCTGTCTTTTTCCCCATTTCAGATAGTCAACAAATAAGAAATAAAAGTGGTGGAAAAGGTGGAATAATTACAAATATGGAGATGTTAGTCCTTCCCATCATTCCACAAATAAACTGAAAGACTGAATAATGAAAGTCTCATCTCCAAATGTGCTTTGTTATAATTCTACTAATTTATTAGTTTTTTTTAATGCAATACTTTACAACCCTGTATCAGAGTCCTTTAGAATACTGATTTTTAAAAAAGCAGCAGCAATGTCCTGAACATCACTACTGCAATTAAATTGAATCCCTTATTTCCAAAAATGTGCATCTAGCAACCTTCTCACCCGGTCTACCATTTGAAAGAGTGCAATACGAGATAGGCAGTAAAGAAATATGATTGATAAATAAATAAATAAATGGGCTGCATGATCTTCCAACGAAAGCTTACTTCTTCCCATTAAGAAATTCGGGTTTTAGAATACCAGGATGAAAATTGTTAATTAATCGGAATGTGCGTTTGGCCTCTCAGCATTTAGACGATCTTTAAAGAGCCACCTCTTTGGCTTTGCTTTCAATTGGTAAACGATTGTGGTACTTATTCTACATTACTGTCAGTTTTAACTGTTTGTTTTTTTAATTTTTTATTTGCCGGGTTTGTCCATTTTGTTAGCCGCCCTGAGAGCTCGTCAGAGTAGAAAGGTGGGGATTAAAAACAATAGAAACGTTATCGACGGGGACATCTGGCTTTACGTGCAGCCCACCTTCAAATGTAGCCATGCATTTTCCGAGCAACCACGTCCCCGTCTTCTTGGGGAAGGGCTACACAAGCTCTGTGTTGCGTCCTGCTCACCTTTTCCACCCGGTCTGTACAAAAAGCTTTATCTCCCTCCGTCTCATCCCATCCATAACCTCCGGCCAAGGTGTACCCTACTCCAGTACTTCTCAACCTTGGCAAGTTTAAGGTGTGTGGACTGGCTGGCTGGGGAATTCTGGGAGTTGAAGTCCACACATCTTAAACTTGCCAAGGTTGAGAACACTGCTCTACTCCCCACGCAGTCACTCCATGTTTTTTAACACTTCGGAGCTTCTGGCCTGGCCTGGCCTGGCTCTCACCCAGTTTCTCCCCACCACCCTGCCCGGCCCGGGGGGTTCTCTCCTTCACCTACCCCGGGGGGCTGCCTCTTGCCCACGGGTTTCACCCGGGCATAGATCTGGATCGTCTGCTTCACCATCTCCGCGAATCAAGTTCTCAGTGGTCAGGAAACAAACGAGCGGGCGAAAGGCCGGCCCTAGCAACGGTAACCAAGGAACACTACCCGTCGTGCCTTGCGACTCAGCGCCCAGTTGGGGAAACGTCCCCGCGCACGCGGGAGCTGGGCGTCCTCGGTTCTGTTACCCAGCCGAGCTGTAGGGAGGCGCGAGTACTGTAAATCCCATTGAACTTAATGGGTCTGAATGTTAAGTAAAGAAAAAAAATTTGTGCCTTTAGTCCCAAACAGCATGTCCTGTAATGGCGGGTGGGTGTCAGTTAAAAAAATCGATGGGCGCTGTGTTAGGGATCGCTGGCTGAAAGTAAGCTCCTGTTTAACCATAATGCTTCCTAGGTGATGGAGTGGAGCATCATGGATCAGAAGGGTGGCCAGGAGGCTATCTGGTCTGAGCCCCAAACTCAGAAGAGGCCTCTGGCATAGACCGTTTCTCATTTAAAAAAAAAAAACTCTTCGAATTCTTTTATTTTTTGCAATATGGTCTCAAGAATGGAAAGTGTCCCAAGCCTCTTCTTTGAGAGAGGTCTGTGTGAGTTTCAAATATCCTTATTACAGAAAGATTAATAGAAATATGTGTATTCAATGCTAACTCAAGGAACTATTCATTCCAACAGCATACATGGAAATCTTGTCTACTCTGTCTCCAAGATTTAGGTTCATGCCTTGCATATGGCTTGCTTATAGATGATTTATTGAATAAATCACAATTGCTTGGGTTCACACAATACCAGGCCTACCTCTAGTATTCTGTGTTTTTAATTATTATTATTTTATTTATTTATTTTTATTTTATTTATTTTATTATTTATTAATTTTTTATTAATATGATTATTATTGTGGGGGCATGGGTTGATTTCTTTTCAGTTTTTTTACCTTGACTCAGAGAAATTTATTTATTTTATTTATTTTCTATCCCGCCTTTATTATGTTTATAAATAAGACGGCGAACATACCTAATACTCTTTCCTCCTCCTATTTTCCCCACAACAACCCTGTGAGTTGGGCTGAGAGAGAGTGACTGGCCCAAGGTCACCCAGCCGGCTTTCATGCCTAAGGCGGGACTAGAACTCTCAGTCTCCTGGTTTGCCATTGGCTCCTTCCTAGGCCTGAGAGAGAGGGACTGGCCCAAGGTCACCCAGCAGGCTTTCATGCCTAAGGCGGGACTAGAACTCACAGTCTCCTGGTTTCTAGCCCATTGCCTTAACCACTAGACCAAACTGTCTGTCTTATATAAAATAATGTTCTTTCTATGTGCAATTTTTTCACCCATATCTTGTGTTTACTGGTCTTGTGGAACATTAAAATTCCTATATACCCTTACAGATAAGTACCAAGTTGGGCATTTTAAAACTTGAGATTTGTTCGTATTTATATGAAACTCATGTAAGTTCTTATGTAAAAGTTGGGTTGCTCAAGGATGCATTACAGTACTGAAAATTCCAAATTTGCTAGGGGAGTAGTAACTTTGATTGTCTTCATAATGTGTAGCAGAACAAAAACTACCAATTCAGAATAACAGTTTTAATATTAGTAATTAGAGCTTAGTAAGATCCTCTTTTTAAGAACACACCATCTCTTGGATTTTTATTTTTTTACTTTTTATAGCATATTTTAGATGTATGGGTTTTTAACTTTTTATAATGTGATTGTAAACCGCCCAGAGTCTGCCATGGTGGAGATGGGCGGTGATAAATCCAAATAATAAATAATAAAAAAAATAATGTGTTTATTTCATACATGGAAAATACTACATGCTTATATGTTGTACTTTAATAGGGCAGGTAGAGCTAGTTTTGTATAATGGTTAAGACATCGGTAGAAACCGGGAGACTTTGAGTTCTAGGTCACCTTAGTCAGCAGGGCGACCTTGGGCCAGTCACCTTCTCTCAGCCCTGGGAAGGAGGCAATGGCAAACCAGTTCCAAAAATCTTGCCAAGAAAACTACAGGGACTAGCCTGGGCAGTCGCCTGGAGTTGACACTGATTTGAAGATGCAAAAAAAAAGGTAGGTAGATGGCAACATAATTCTTCACACTTAGAATATGCTTTCTTTTCAGACCCACATTAGACTTATTCCATGATTATTTTTCAATATCTCAGATTGGACTGCAATAACTCTAATTCTAACTCTGGTTCATCAGGTGTTCAACTGCCTTTTTGTAGTCTAGATCTGGCAGCCCTTTGATTATCCACATACATAATGTATATATGTATTTGTTGGTTTGTTTGTTGCAGTTCTTATTTGCTTCTCTGTGTACTTCTATAAAGAAAATATGGCAGGAGGGTTTCTTTGTTTTAATATAATCTTAAAGGGCTTTAAGACAATTTAACTCCAGTTTATGATAGTCCTACAAAATATAGTAAGCTATGAACCATGATTTAATAGCAAGTAAATAAACAGAAAAAGTGGCTGGTTTTGCTTAGTGCATAAAACTAAAAAGCCACATTATGTCTCAACATATGTGTCAGACCAATCTATCAATAAATTATTCAATATACCAGGACATAAAAAGGATGGAATTAATTGGTAATCAATATTCTTGGGTTCATTTAGCACATATTTAACTATACTGTCTCAGGCAATTCAATTACATAGGTGCATATGCCACACTGAGCTCTATTAACCCGCGAAGAACTAAACCAGATTATGATTGAGTATGATCTATGGATCTAAATCCAGAGACCTTTTAAGATAAACTGAATTTGCAAAGGTAGTAATGTTTTTGTGTCTCAGAATATTATTGAATTTTGAATTATCCCAACTGAGTACAAGGATACTCAAAGCCACATTGGGAAATTGCTTCATTATTTTAAGATATCTTAGTGTTTTGCGATAACATACCTACTTTGATTTTTTTTTAAATGACTGTTCCAAATATTTTCTTTTTTTATATATATAAATTTTATTGAATTTTAAAATACATATTAAAAGTTAGAACAAGAAATAAAGATAGAAATACAAAGTAAGAAAAAAGTAAAAGAAAAGTGAAGTCAAGAAAAATAATAAAAGAAATATAAGAAATAGATGGCCTCCAATCTGTCTTTGGTCTTTAGATACAATAATTTGCTTTAAATGTTAGTCTTTCATACAATACACAGAAACTTTTCTTTGTCATATACACTTCAATTTCTATAATCCAATCTTCCGATCTTCATGTAGATTTCACCTTTCTTGCAATTCTCTAATAGTCCATCTGTGGTTTCCACTCCTTGAAATTATGTCGGTTTAAATGTTCTTGGCTACATCAGTTTAATATTTTTTATTCACTCTTTCCATTTTTACATCTATATTCATATCCTTGATAAAGTCCAATTAATTTTAAATCATATATATAACAAGGAAAGGCCTTATTTTAATTCTAATAAAATGAAATATATTCTATTCATATATGTCCATAGAAATAACACTAGTTTCTCTTCGATTGGTAACACTAGTTTAAACATAATCTATGTTTAGACTACAATTATACCATATTCTACATCTTCCTACATATTTACCTAATTAACATTAATCCGTTGTCTGGCCCTAGAAAGAAATCCTCCATTAGCACACTATCACAAAATGTAATGCACCTTGTTTTAATCCACAAGATTTTTAATCTGATAATCCTGCCATGATGGTGATGTACAACTGGATGGAGGATTAAAAACATTGAATCCTAGGCACTCTTTGTTGAAAACATTTTATCAGAAATATTATCTCATTCAAGAAGCTATTGTTCCATGTTTCTGGATTAATGACCATTAGTCTGTAATTTCAAAGTAGAATCTACCTACCTTTCTTTTACAAAAGTTCAAAATACCTAAGAAAATGCCAAACAGATGGCAGGATCACTTAAACATAAGAATGCATTCTTCTTTAGAGGGATATTTTTTTAAAAAAATATAGAATCTCCTCCAAGTCGAGATTGATGTGGATGTGATTATGGATGCGTTTGTGTAGTTTTGTTGACAGCTACTTGCCGTTTGTCATTCCACACTGTAACTTAGAATTTAGTCTAAAAACTGGTTCCTCATAGTTTAGAAGTAAATATGTTTGTTTTTACTAAGGCATATAACATATTTCTTGGCCCATAAAAGGAATGTTTATTGTATATCAACAAAACACCTGGAAGATTACCAATCTCAAATGTGCAAATTAAGAAGGGATATGAGAATATTAGGGAAATGTATTGTCGAAGGCTTTCACGGCCAGAGTTCAATGGCTGTTGTGGGTCTTCCGGGCTGTGTGGCCGTGTTCTGGAAGTTGTGGTTCCTAACGTTTCGCCAGCATCTGTGGCCAGCATCTTCAGAGGGCAGGAGCACAGATAGAAGCAAAATCTCTGTGCCCAGGTAGAGTGGCAATGTTCTATTTATAGAGCTAAATTATAGGAGATTAGGTGGGGTTTTTTGTTGTGTTGAAATGTTAACGAGTGGCTGATGAGCGTGATTAGCATGTTCATTGTGAGAAGTATTCCCATGTCCTGGTGGTTGGACTGAGTTCGTTGACCTTTTGCAGGCTGTGTTTTTCAGGACTGGTAGCCAGGTTTTGCTAATTTTTAAACTTTCTTCTTTTTTATTGTAACTGTGCTGGTGGTTGTGAATTTCAATGGCTTCTCTGTATAATCTGGTGTAGTGGCTTTTGGTATTTCTGTGTTTTCAAATAGGATTTTGTGTCATGCTCTCAAGCAAACAGGACACAAAATCCTATTTGAAAACACAGAAATACTGGACAACACCAAAAGCCACTACACCAGATTATACAGAGAAGCCATTGAAATTCACAAACACCAGCACAGTTACAATAAAAAAGAAGAAAGTTTAAAAATTAGCAAAACCTGGCTACCAGTTCTGAAAAACACAGCCTGCAAAAGGTCAACGAACTCAGTCCAACCACCAGGACATGGGAATACTTCTCACAATGAACATGCTAATCACGCTCATCAGCCACTCGTAACATTTCAACACAACAAAAAACCCCACCTAATCTCCTATAATTTAGCTCTATAAATAGAACATTGCCACTCTACCTGGGCACAGAGATTTTGCTTCTGTCTGTGCTCCTGCCCTCTGAAGATGCTGGCCACAGATGCTGGCGAAACGTTAGGAACCACAACTTCCAGAACACGGCCACACAGCCCGGAAGACCCACAACAGCCATATTAGGGAAACATAAAATGTTTTTTTTTAATTCTAGTTCATGAACAAATTTTCTAATTTTGAAAAATTTTAATCAAAAATCCAACAAATGAAATTTTCAGCTATCCTTACTGTTCTTTTCTACAATTAAGATTACTGTGTTGTGCTTTTAAATGTAGGTACCCTTATATTAAATTGTTACTATACCAATAGTCACTAATAGGGCAATTTGTAGAGGGTCCATGTTTCACAGGCGTACAGAAGGGTTGGTAGTACAATGGCTTTGTAAACAAGCATTTTGGTCTCCCTGCGAATGTCCCGATCCTCAAACACTCTACGCTTCATTCGGGAGAAAGCTACACTCGCAGAGCTCAGGCGATGCTGAATTTCAGCGTCGATGTCGGCTTTTGTAGATAGATGGCTGCCGAGATAAGAAAAGTGGTCGACATTTTCTAGTGACACACCTTTAAGCTGGATTGATGGCGCTGCGGAGGGATTGGTTCGAACTTGCTGGCATAGGTTTCCGGGTGGGAGACAGTCATGATGAGGGTTTGCCTGACGTGCCTTCCTTTTAGCTCTTTTCTCCCTTTCGCCCTGTACTTGTGCTTCTTCAAAGTCCATAGCGCCATTAATAAAGGCTGACCTCCAATTGAAACGCTCATGAGTTAGGGCTTCCCAGTTCTCAATGCTGATATTACATTTTTTTAAATTAGCTTTGAGAGTATCTTTGAATCTCTTTTGCTGTCCACCAATATTCCGTTTTCCATTCTTAAGTTGGGAGTAAAGTAGCTGCTTTGGAAGACGATGGTCAGGCATTCGAACAACATGACCGGTCCAGCGAAGTTGATGTTGGATGATCATTGTTTCAATGCTGGTGGTTTTCACTTCTTCTAATACGCTAATATTAGTCCGCCTATCTTCCCAAGTAATTTGCAGAATTTTTTGGAGGCAGCGTTGATGGAATCTTTCAAGAAGTTGGAGGTTACCTTTGGAAGACAATCTTACTCGGCTACGAGTGATCGCCAATGAATAGGGCAATGCATTGTGAATGTATTCATTATTTCAAAGAGGACTACAAAAGCCAGTTGTTTTTGTTACAATGTGTCACAGTAAGCATTAGCTAAAGAAATCCTTCATCTGACAATCAATTTCATGGATGATCACAAGTTCTATAGGCCTAAGAGAAAATAGAGTTTCTGTTTCATAATTCCATATATAATTGTCTTCTAAAAAGATATATTATTTGCTCTTCATAATCACAGTGCTCCATCCATTAGCCATTGTAGCTGTCCTTTTCCATTCTTTTTTTGGAAGGGGAGCAGAATTGCACATGGTAATCTGAATATAGTCATGGCATAAATGTATGTCTTACATGATATTCTGTCCTGGTTCAGCCTCTGCCCCAGGGCCTCAGTGAGGAGTCAGAAGACGAGCTGCCCCTGGCAAACCTCCAGGGGATTGAGCCAGGCGAGGCCCCAGACGCAGGCACGGTCCCAGACAATGACCCAGCACCGCAGGAGTTGGCAATACCTGAGGCTACAGGGGAGCAAGCTGGGAATGGTGGTTTGTCCCCACCCTCTAGCCAGCAGCCAGCAACCGAGGCTATAGGGGAGCAAGCTGGGGATTGCGGTTTGTCCCCACCCTCTAGCCAGCAGCCAGCTGGATCCCATCAGCCTCCCAGCTCACCTGAATCCCCCAAAGGCCAAAGGCGGAGGCGTGTGCGCCTCGCCTTAAAGGACAGGAGGAAAAGTGCTCGGCTGGCTGCTAGGGAGTTACGCAGAGGGCAGGGAGAGTCTTTGCAGGACCCAGAGGACAGCTCCTGAGCTCCTGATAAATTACCAACAAAGCAGTGAGGGAGTTGTGGGAGCAACGTTGCATTTTGGCTTCGCGACCACTCTGGTATCCTGTCTTGTTGCCTGCGTTCCTGACCCTGTTTGGATTATCGTTACCTGGACTCCTTGACCCGGTTTGGATTACTGACTACTCTTTGCTTCACTCCTTTGACTATCGGCACACAGATTACTGGTTTGTCTCTCTCTTGGCTATCCTTGCAAAGTGACTCTGGGCTGCATTCCTTACCTCTGGCCGACTGCCAAGACTCTCCAATCTGTTCTGGAGGCGAGCCAGCACATATTCCTGTTAACATCCATAAGTCTCCATAAGGCATATTGTTTTTTATTCGTTCAGTCGCTTCCAACTCTTCATGACTTCATGGACCAGCCCACGCCAGAGCTTCCTGTCAGCTGTCGCCATCCCCAGCTCCCCCAAGGTCAAGTCCGTCACCTCCAGAATATCATCCATCCATCTTGCCCTTGGTCGGCCCCTCTTCCTTTTGCCTTCCACTTTCCCTAGCATCAGCTTCTTCTCCAGGGTATCCTGTCTTCTCATTATGTGGCCAAAGTACTTCAGTTTTGCCTTTAATATCATTCCCTCAAGTGAGCAGTCTGGCTTTATTTCCTGGAGTATGGACTGGTTTGATCTTGCAGTCCAAGGCACTCTCAGAATTTTCCTCCAACACCACAGTGTCTCTCTGTGTGTGTGTGTGTGTGTGTGTGTGTGTGTGTGTGTGACACACCGTTGGTGTGTCGCCGCGGGAAAACCCGGAAGTGCCGTCCTTGCGGCAGCGCGCAAAAACCCAGAAGCGCTGCTGCCGCTTTCAGGTTTTTGCACGCCGCTGTTGGTGTGTCGCCACGGGAAAACCTGGAAGCGCTGATGATGATCAGCGCTTCCGGGTTGTCTGGCGACACACCAGACTGTGTGTGGCGACACACTTTTGTGTCGCGACACACAGTTTGGAAAGCTCTGTACTAAACCATAATTTGTCTCCAATGTATATAAAACTATTTAATGAAGACTGGCTTGAAGGCTTATTGTCTTTGTGTCTGATTCCCAACCCTATTCGGCTTGCTTTTTCCTGGGCTGTTTGCCATATTCCCCTTTGCCCTCTCCTGTTGATGTTGTTTGGAGTCAAAACTTAGAAATATCTACAGTTCAAAAAGGAATTTAAAAACTTGTGTTCACTAGATCCTAATGGGCAGCAAATGGAAGCATGAGCTAGCAAGCTGCAAAGAAATAAACACATTTAAGCCAGAAAAAAATATCAGGGAAATAATTTAGGGGGTTGTTAACAATTCTTCCTTCACAAAAGAATTATGATTCCACAAAGGCTTCTTGTATATTCTGGCATGAAAAAAAAAATTATAACAATTTTAAATGTAGTAAATGGTATTTAATGATCTGAAAAGGCTGTGGGGAGTACAATAAAGCTTAGAGCACACAATGAGATGAAAATGCTGATAAATTCCCTTCAGTAAGTACAACATTTTCCCCTTAATCCTGATAACATCTAGGAATGAATGTATTTGTCAATTGTAATTTCATTGTGCTTTTGATTTTTCCAACCATAAGTTTCTTCCCTCCTCCTGTTTCTATGTAAATTTGCAATATTTAAAAATATAAGGCAGTACCAACATTTATAAAATTGACATTTCTAATACACACATTGCAATATAATTTTTAATATATGCACTTTACGCAATTGTCTCCTATGTCTATTTGCATTTTTGAGCTGTGAACCAAGCACAGCATACAATTGCATATTGATGTAGAATGTCTATGAACAGGGAAAATTATATTTAAAAAATGGACTGAATGACTAGGTTCATACAGTGTGCTAAGCCATGTGTTTAACCTCGTATAACTACATCATGTGAAGTAAAAACCAAACCAAGAGCATTATGGCTTAATGCAGTGGAAGAACCCAGCCAATGACAGCCTTGTGTAACATACCTGTGTTGGAGATCCCAGCAAATCAGCATACCTCATTAGCATGTGGATGAGTTCCTTCTAGGATGCAAATTCTCTATATGCTTCTAGAGGAAGCTGTCTGTTGCCCCTCCCACATTCCTCTCTCTCTTCTACCTCCTTCCACCATCGGGGAAGGAAGCAGCATGCTGCTGCTCCTTCTTCCATCTTGAGGCCATGCCTAGGCCTAGAGTCAGGAGGTTCCCCCTTCCTGCATGCAGCCTTTAGCAGCAATGAGGGCTAAGGGCAAATACAGTTTAGGGAAAGAAAGAAGAACAAGAATCATTTTTCCTGAATGGATATAACTGGACCAAATAAACGAGTAAGATTTTCTTTTGTACTTACTTTTGAACGTACTTTGTCTAAGTGTGCAATTCTTTATGCTTGGGTGGGCTAAGTGTGTAAGATCAATAACCTACAGTATATTTCTCTAAAGTGCTCATGAACGCTATTTTAAATAATACTCCTGTCTGTGCGTGTCTTTTTGCTGTATTAAGCTCTGCTCCATTCAGCGGTACTAGCTATCCACTAATGGTTTCAACCTGGACCCTAAAACTTGCCAAGATTTCAAGTTGTTACACACTTACTCTGCAAATGGACCCCAGAATAAGAATATTTATAAACGATCTCATTCCAAAAGAACATAGATATTAAAATAAAAGCCCAATTATATAATTTAATATCTAGTGGGTTGAAGCCGCCATTATCGTAAGGTAGCCTCAGTTTGGTCAAGGATATTCAAGGGGCTTTAACCGGCCATAAAAGCGTTTCTATTAGCTTACTATTTGTGTCAAATATCTAATAGGGCAGAGCTTTCCAAATGTTTCATGTTGGTGACACACTTTTTAGACATGCATCATTTCGCGACACTTACAGCAGGGCATCATTTCGCGACACACTCTTACAGCAGGGCACAAGGCAGGCACTAGGACCTGTGCGGAATCCTGGCAGGGCAGGTTTGGAGGCAGCAAGGCACAAGGCAGCTGCCACACACCCAGACACTGCAGCCGACACGCTAATGTGTCCCAATACACAGTTTGGAAAGCTCTGTAATCGGGATTAATATTGGAATTCCTTTTAAAATATATACATTAATCTCAAGATAATATTCCTTTTGATAACATTAATCTTCCCCCAAAGCCTGTGGAAGTTTTAACCATCAGGTCATGAAGAAGCGTGTTTCCTACTGAGGAGCAGAAAGTAGGAGGAAAAAGTGAGGCAGCACCAGCTTGGTCTGGATCTTTCTCAAGGCTGGCTCAAGACATTTTGCTATCTGAGGACAAGGGAAAATGGCAGCTCTTCCCCCATTTTGTGTATAAAAATTGACTGGATTGCAAGTGAAAAATACAAGTGATGGGCTACTTTTATTTATCATACCTGAGGAAAGCAGGATGGCTTGGGGCAAATATGTTTTACACAGCTCAGTCCTTCAATACAGCTAAATCCATGAGAGAGAGCAGAAGCAACTGGTCAGAGGGAGGTGTGGCTGCTGCTTCTACTGCTGTTGCTTTGTCTCTACCACGATTTGCTGCCCAAGGCAGCCATCTCATTTTTCCTAATATTAGAGCCAGTCCTGCTTATTTTATTTATAGGATTCTCTAATGCAGACAAGTTATCTGTCCCACAGCTTCTCTGAGTTCCACAAACCAGAGATCATGCTGTTGAATATCTATGACTTGGCTGCTTCTGTTCAGGTTTATTATTATTACTATTACTACGACGACGACTACTACTATTGCTATTATTGGTATATTTTTATTTCTGAGCTTATCCTTTAATGCTGCTATATGCATTTTTTCCCTTAGTTTTCATAATAAAATCATTTTCAAAGTACCTTTAAAAACCATGGGGCTCATGGGCTTGAGGACTGTACAATACAGTTGTTGAATAATATTAGAATGATACGGTTAATATCTCATCCTGTACTCTTTCCGGCTGCTGCAACTATTTGTAAAAGAGTTTCTTGGGATTCAGTTCAAAAACTGCTTTAAAAAGTATAATAGATGTGGATCTAGAAATCCTTGTCAGGGTTGATTGAAAGCATTTTGCTGCTTAAAGCAAAGAACAAAATGGCAGGTGTCTCTTCAATATCATTGAGATTCTCTTATGCCGCCCCACTCCGCAGGGAGGCAGGACCCAATCGATTGGTCCGCCCCCGGTGACTAATGGACCCAATAGGGTTTCAGAGGGAGCTGGGGGCTGTACCTCAGGATCTACTGCACGCTCCAGCGGAGGTCCTGGCCGCAGCCTGGAATAGGGAGGCGGCCGGGGCCTTGGACAGGATCGCGCCTATGCGGCCTCTCTTGCCACACTTGACCCGATACTCCCCTTGGTATACAGAGGAGTTGAGGGTCTTGAAGAGGGTTAAGAGACGCCTAGAGCGCCGCTGGAGAAAGACAAAGACTGAATCTGACCGAACACAAGCTAGAGTCGCTGTTAAGACCTACCTTGTGGCGGTAAGAGCGGCGAAACGTCAATATTTCTCCGCTCTTATTGCGTCCGCAGAATGCCGTCCGACGACCCTGTTTAAGATAACAAGATCTCTGTTGGGTAAGGTGGAGTCTGTGACCCACCTACAGGGCCGTGCAGAAGAATTTTCTGAGCATCTGCAGGATAAAGTCGCTCAGATTCGGTCTAAGTTGGACTCTAAGTGTGTAGCACAGTCTGGGGAGATGCCGAGGGAACGTCTTTGCCCGGTTATCTGGGAACAGTTCGATCCTGTTGGACCTAAGGAAGTGGACAGGATCCTTTGGGTTGTAAGGGCCACCACATGTCATCTGGACCCATGCCCTTCCTGGCTGGTACAGGCAGCCCGGGAGGTGACATGTGGTTGGGTCCAGGTGATGGTTAATGCATCTCTGGGGGAGGGGGTGTTCCCAGCTGTTTTTAAAGGGGCTTTGGTGCACCCCCTCCTCAAGAAACCATCACTGGACCCTACTATATTGGACAATTTTCGTCCTGTCTCCCACCTTCCCTTTTTAGGGAAGGTGGTTGAGAAAGCGGTGGCGTTGCAACTCCAGAGGATCCTGGATGATACGGATTATCTGGACCCCTTCCAGTCAGGTTTCAGGCCGGGATATGGGGTGGAAACTGCATTGGTCGCGCTTACAGATGATCTCTGGCGGGAGCGGGATGGAGGGAGTGCATCCATCCTAGCTCTTCTTGACCTCTCAGCGGCATTCGATACCATCGACCATGGTATCCTTTTGGGACGGCTCAGGGAGTTGGGGGTGGGAGGCGTAGTTCTGCGCTGGTTCACCTCCTTCCTCCGGGGCCGTTCCCAATCGGTGGTAATAGGAGAGGAAAGATCCGACCCTCACCCCCTCGTCTGTGGGGTACCGCAGGGTTCGGTTCTTTCCCCTCTCCTATTTAACATCTACATGAAACCGCTGGGTGAGATCATCCGTCACCATGGGATGAGATACCATCAATATGCAGACGATACTCAATTATATATTTCCATCCCTGGTGAGATAAGTGATGCAGTGGCTACCCTTTCTCAGTGCCTGGAGGCTGTGGGGGTCTGGATGGGGAACAACAGGCTTCGACTGAACCCTGGTAAGACGGAGTGGCTGTGGATTGATGGCTCCCGTGGATCCAGGAAGTTGTCATCTCTAGTTCTGGATGGGGTTGCACTAGCCCATTCAGACCAAGTGCGTAATTTGGGGGTTCTTCTGGACTCACGGCTCCTGCTCGAAGAGCAGGTGGTAGCCGTGGCCAGGAGGGCTTTTGCACAACTTTGTGTTGTGCGTCAGTTACGCCCTTTCCTGGATCGGGAAGCCCTCCGTACAGTCACTCATGCCCTGGTCATCTCCCATATAGACTATTGCAACGCGCTCTACATGGGGCTACCCTTGAGGAGTATCCGGAAGCTTCAATTGGTCCAGAATGCGGCTGCTCGCGCAGTTATTGGTGCACCTAGATCAGCGCATGTGACACCTCTGTTGCGACAGCTGCACTGGGTGCCTGTGTGCTTCCGGGTCCAATTCAAGGTGTTGGTTATCACCTTTAAAGCCCTACATGGCATGGGGCCAGGTTACCTGAGGGACCGTCTCATCCCCATAACGTCGAACCGTCCCACTCGGTCATTCAGAGAGGGCATGCTACGGATCCCGTCCGTAAAGGAATGTCACCTGACGGGGTCTAGGAGGCGTGCCTTCTCGGTAACGGCGCCCACCCTTTGGAATATGCTACCCCCGGAGGTGAGGCAGGCCTCATCGCTCCCGGCCTTCAGAAAGAACTTAAAGACCTGGTTCTGCCGCCTTGCGTGGGGGGAGGAGGGGAATAGTTCCTCGTGGGGATGGCTGGTGCCATAGGGCCCTTTTAAACATCTAAACATCAACCATTGCATCTTGGATTTTTATACTTAATTTTATTATACTAGAGTATTTTATTAGGTTGTTTTAATTGTCGGATTTTAATTCTTGTGTTTTGTAAACCGCCCAGAGTTCCCTTGTGGGGAGATGGAGCGGTATATAAATTGAAACATAAATAAATAAATAAATAAATTGGGAATTCCATCTTTTTCAGTACTTCTTATGAGTTAGCATTGTCCACTGAAGACAGCAGGCTACCCTGGGGAATACACTGGTATCTTCCATCTGCCGCAACAGATCCATTCCATTTTATATCTGTGTTAGCAGGGCAATTTCCCGGTCTCGCTTTTTAAGGATAATTTTTTAAAATAAGATCCATGAAAGACTTGATTTTCCCTAATGTTCAAAGCTTTTGAGCAGAGGATTAAGAAGAGAGGTTGAGCATGTGGAGTGGGTGTGGGGAGAAAGTGCCACATCAGAAGAAAAAGGAGAGCTGGCTTGGGGGGGAAAAGAGCATCCCAGAGCTTTTAAGAATGTGAATTTCCCCAAATTTCATTGGGATTATTTCTCAATTATTCTTCAGTGACCTGTTATATATGTAATGTTCAGGAACTAATACTCTCTCGGAGAGAAATCTCTCAAAATAGATTTGTCAATGCAGATCCTTGACCAAAAATAAACATTGGCTAATTTCATTCAGTTCTGCTTTCCATACTGTAGATGAAGTCCATTTTCATCAATGTAAGGGATAATTATCAGCAGGTAGCATTATTAAACACAATTTTTGGTGTCATGCATGTATTTGAAGCAGGGATCAACATCTGGTCTCTGAAGTCCCTAACTAGAGATGACGTGTTGGAAATGAATAATTCCAACTGCAGTAATTCACTCATATAGTAGAAATCCAGAATGTACAGTTATTTGTAGTGTGTCCTTCTCTGAACTGGAAGATAAAACTTGCTTGTTTCCTAAAATATCTCTATAGGGAACAATCTTGGTGAAAGTTTCTTGTAGAATCAGATTTGTGGGTTCCATACAGTATGTCCAGCTGGCTTAACAACTGTTGAGTTATTTTCCATTCACTTCTATGATCTTATAAGAAGAAAGGTTCCTTTCTTGATAGCAGTTTTTTATATATCAGTGCATTTAAAAAAACAATTCTGCCTTTTTTATATGATGCAGTATAAAACAGCAGACAAATAATAGGTTTGTCCATCACTAAACTATGATTTTAATCCTGGTTTATTAAATCACAGTTGCTGGAATTGGGTTCTAGAGCTGTGTGGAGATCTGGATTCAAAGGCAAAAAGAGATTCAGTTTTCATGTGGGTGCTCATGTAACTCCTGTTGGGAGCACCTTAAAACAGCTATGTATGTCTTTTTATAGCCTTGTGTGACTGCCCTCCATAACTGATACGCCGCTAGAGAAAGATCCAATTGGCTTAAGGTGTTCTGACAAGTTCTACATGTATGTTCATGCACATACCAAATTACATTTTACCCTTTGAATTCAGACTTCTGCACCATCCTAAACTAGGGATATACTGTAGAAAATATCAGGCTGAGAACCACACTTGGCTCTGAAGCAATCTGTCAGAGCCAGGGGATGAGAATAGAAAAATACAATAAATTTGATGTGATTTTACATTTAATTAAAATTCAATGCAGTGAACGTAAGTAATCCCTAAATGTATTATTAATCATATTATTAACTGCAATCCAGTTACAATTTTGAGAGCAATTTCTGAGCTTTTTCAGAATGGAAAGGTTCTGAGGTTGTACACTGTTTACAAGATATAAATCTCTGTGATTTGATTCATTTTGCTAAGCCACTGTGTTATTTGTTTGATTTTGGCTTAGTGTATTGCATGAACCCAGGTTCTTTGGCTGGTAATTTATGGTTTTAGGCTTCGAATTATATTTGAACCCAGCTGTTATGGTTTCTTTAACCAATTAAGGCTAAAACCCGTTATGATCTAATGTTTTGTGTGAATCCAACCATGAGGTTCCCTTGTAATTGCCCATTCAGGCCCAGAAGTAGCAAAGTGTCCTCAGACCATGAAGTAACTTTCAGTGATGGCTCTCTATAGCCCTTCCAAGATCCAAGATCCAAGCCCAGGAAGAGGCCCATGTCACGAATGAGAATAAGGGCAACCTTCGGTTTATTTTTAAACTGTGCAAAATGGTAAATTCCTTATAAATGAATAAAAAATAAATTTATAGATTTATAGAGTCTTATAAATGGAACAAATAGTCAGAACTGGGAAGTAATAAAATAAGTTTCTCCAGACAGACAGAGGGCTTTGAATACTGAATTCTTAAAAGTCTGGATGCTGAATTCTGGTTCCACATCTTTCTTTGGACAAAGTCTTTGCTTTTCACAGCTCCATGGTAAAGTACAGTAAATATAACTTGATCCCCACAGTGCTGGGAACAGCTGTAATTATTCAACTGGGCTGGTACAGATGGGCTTGGTTGAGGATTTTATTTTTTAATAACTTAGAAAAATTTATGAAGTTCTTCATAAAAGTAATGGAAAGGTTTTAAAAAAGAGAAAGCAAACTTGACAGATTTGTGCATTGTTAGTTTTGACTCCATTTCTGATTGGTTGAGGACTAGTTTACATGCTAGATACTTTCCCAGAATTGAGCATGGACTGATAACATCTGTCAAACTGAACCAGGAAGATAATGCAAATTTTGTGGTTTCTTCGTTCATCAGTGTTGTGGGATACAGAATGAAAACATGTGATTTGCTCAAACCGCATGTGTGCCATTGGTCCAAATTATGCAAAAGTTGTTCTGATGTTTCGGACTTCCGGTGGGGACATGGCGGACTGAATAGCTGTGCCTGCAGGCTCAGCGGGCAGAACTGACAACGTGGCAGTTTTTTCAGGCTCAGGCAGGTTTTTCCTGAAGCCCAGAAATGTTTTTCCAGAAAAATGAAAACACCTGGAATCACCCCATCTGTCCTCTGGGCGGCTCCTTGCAGCCAGAAGATCGCAAACAGCGTTTGCTCTCGACTGGTAAGAGCTAGCCAGGAGGCTGGGACGTCACTATTACCGTTATTTTTGGGATCAATTAAAAAAATTTTTTTTTTAAAGTTTTGGACTTTGTTTTCCATCCAAATATTAAGGAGAATTGAGAGTAAATAATTGTCTCCATTATTATTTTTGTACTAAATTTGAAGATATTAGCATTTTCCTACAGGTTGAATCGGCTGTTTTGAACGTTCAGTTTTCTGCTTCTACTTTCCCTGGGGAACTGTCTGCATATCTCACTTTCGCTTATGTAAACAGATTTTGGAATTCTTTCATATCTTCGACTTTCACTGGTTAAGCTCCTAGGGGGCGCCATAATCTACTGCTTGAGACATGGAGGATTTTAAACAGTTTCTTTCTGACTTTCACCAGGATTTTAAACAGATTTCTTCTGACTTCTATCAAGCTTTTATGCAAGATATACAGGACATTGTGGAAAATATGAGATCTAAAATGTGCCATCAGGTTGGGGATGTGGTGAATGAAATTGAGGAATTTAACAGCAACAGAAATGTCTCTTCTAAGAGTGAGACCAGGACTTCTGTTGAAATGCTGGATGAAGGTCAGATAGTCGAGTTGAAGAAATTAAAGGGAGAAGCCATAAGTGAAATTGAACTTCTGATGGAATGCCATGGAAAAGAAGGGGTTATTACATATGGGAGGGCTCCTGAAGAGAAGTCAGAGTTTTTGTGGGGGGCAGTTGGGCTGTTTGATTTTTTAAAGAAAAAAGCTCTGTGCACATTGTGGGGATATGTAAATGCTCTGGTTTATTTTGAAGTGGGATAAGAGTTTAAGAATATTTATCTGGATTGCTTTTAGGGTTTGGCTGATTTCATTTATCTTTAACGATTTGGATTAAGATTATTAAGGCATAGTAAAAAATAATGTCTGGTTTTGGGTTTAATATGATTAAGATTATTAAAATTGTTGTATTATCAAGTACAATGACAGACAATTTACAGTATATGTTCTTTAGTTTGAGCTTTATTATAGTAGACAGGAATGTATAGAATAGTAGTAGTAAGAAAATAAATAAATGTTATTTTTTGGGGGGAAGTTGATTAGGAGGTTTATATATATTTCTTTTCTTTTAATATAAGGGGAGGGAGCAACTGTACAGTATTTAGTGATTTTTATAATGTGTCAATGGAATGATTTATAGAAATAATGTGATTTTGGTTTAATATAGAGTAAGGGATTGATTATGGAAAATTGTTGTATATCCTTGCTGTTAAAAGTCGGAAGTCACCTCTTTTTGTAATTTTGAAAAATTTTCTCTTGTGTTTCTACACTTTTTTTAGTTTTTTCTTTTTTTTTTCTTTGTAGTTTTTTGTTTTTCTGTAGCTTTTATCTTTGCTTGAAACTTAATAAAATTCTGGACTTCCGGTCGGAATGGCGGCGCAATAAGTCGGAATTTTTCAGAGTGCTGAAAACCCGGCTAACATTTCCCTGTTTGCAGTGGTCACCAGAAGGTGAAAGACCACCGGAGTCTCCCCCTGAAGAGGAGGGGGCCAGAAGATTTCTCACTAAGCTGTTAAAACTGCTCCCCTCTGCTCTTTCGGCTGTTTTCCACCACGGAAGGAGCGGGGGGTGGAAATGGCGGAAACGGCGAGAGAAGCCAGCCGGCTCTGCAGGGAACCGTAAGTTCCCTAATAGAGACGCAAGTGCAAGAAACCAACTCTTAGATCACTTTATTTTCTTTTTCTTTTTAGTTTAGAGTGTCTTATTATTATCTAAAGTCTATCCTTGGACAATGCTGAAAATGTTGGTAAAATCTTTGCTTTCTTTGCTGTGTTATTCATGGTGGAAGACTGAGATGGACTTTGCTTTTGAAATACAGTGAAACGTTCTCACCCTTCTATTTTACTAGAGTGATTTGCCTCTCACTTGGAAGTATAAACTTTGTTTAAAACTTCATTGGATTAATGATTAGTGACTTGGAAATTTTTTATATATAGTGACTGAGTTTTATTGAATATTTTTCATTGGATTAATGAGTAATGAACCTGGTTTTTTTCTTTCTTTTTTTTCTCTTTTTGTAGTGGCTGAATCTTTTATTGAATATAGATTGTTTGAAATACTTTTCTCTTTCCTATTTTTGTATATTTTTCTTTTTTCTTCCAAGAAACTTTTGTATTTAGGTAATAACCCCTTTTTTATATATATATTTGGTACTTATTAGATCCTGTTGGCAATTTTCTATTTGAGTGGAGCAGTTGTTTACTTTCCCTCTGGGAAATTTTTCTGTTGTGTCTATAATCTTCCCCCACCTGTTCCCTCCTTTTCTTTGTTTTTTGTTTTTTCCTTCTCTTCTTTTTTTATAGAGCTTACTGTATGTATTGGAATATAGAAGAGACGTCACGGAAATTTACAATAGTGAGTTAGTACAAGGAATAAAGGGGGGGAGAGAAAAAGGGGGGAAGAAGAAAATGGCAAATTCAATAGGAGAGTTGATTCAGGATTTTAAACAGGATTTTAAACAGGATTTTAGAGAAACATTTCAAGAAATTAGGGAAACACTGAAAAGTCTCTTGTTTGATATTGAAAACATGCAGGGTCAGATACAAAAGACAGAATCTGAATAAGAAGAGGTTGTGACATACATTCAACGAAAAGGGGATACCACTGAAAAGATAGAGGAGAAAAGGGAGAAAGAGATTTTAAATATTTTGTCACAGTTGAGAGAAAGAGAAAGAGATTCGAATTTAGAATCTGATAAACATTTTAGAATTGATTTACTTAGTGCCAGACAAAGAAAGGTTCAGAACAAATGTAGTGTCAACATGAGACAGATAACAAAACAGATTATATATGATAACTTTGGTATAACTTGAAACAGAAGATCTCAAAAGAAGATATATGAAGGGACATAAGGCTATAATGAACCCATGGATTCTAACTGGAAACAGATTATTTTATAAATGCAAATTAAGTTTAAACTAGTAATATAATTGTTGGGAACATTAAACATTAAAAATTGGGAAGGAGAAAATGTATTGAAAATATGTATAAAATTTGATATTTTAAATGAAGGATACAAGGTTTTAAAATCAGATATATAAATGCATGTTGATGTCATAAATTAAATTGAAATTAGAATTATTTTTATGGAGATATATAAATGGAAAGATATTATAGTAGAACTGGATGTATAAGGATGTAAAGAAAATAGGGATTTAAATATATACTTCAATGTGAAATGTATTATAAAACATAAATGTACCTGTCAATTAGTTAAATGTGTATGTAGATGTAGAATATAGTATAAATATAGTATAAATATAGATTATGTTTAAACTAGAATTATTTTTATGGATATATATAAATAGAAATATATTATATTAGAAATAAATAACATATGGTTATAGCAATAAGATTTTTCTTTTTTCTTTTTTTATATGCATAAATTTAAGAAAATTGGACTTTATCTAGGATATAAATATAGATGTAAAAATGGAAAGACTGATCAAAAAATGTCAAACTGATACGTTTAAATGAAAAGAAAACTTAAATTGCTATCACTTCAAGGAGTGGAAACCACAGATGGACTATTGGAGAACTGCAAGAAGGGCGAAGTTTATATGAAGATCAGAAGATTGGAACATAGAAACTAAATTGTATTAGACAAAGAAATGTTTTTGTGTATTGTACGAAAGACTAACATTTAAGGCAGAATATTGTACTTAATGACCAGAGATAGATTGGAAGTCATCTATTTTCTATATTCTTTTTTGTTTCTTACTTTACTTTACTTTACTTTACTTTACTTTACTTTACTTTACTTTACTTTACTTTACTTTACTTTACTTTACTTTACTTTACTTCACTTCACTTCACTTCACTTCACTTCACTTCACTTTTTCTTTTTCTTTTTCTTTTTCTTTTTCTTCTTTTTCTATTTTGTATTTCTATTTCTATTTCTATTTCTTTTTCTATTTCAAACTTTTAATATGTATTTTAAAATTTAATAAAACTTATGTAAAAAAAAGAAACTTAATAAAATTCTTATTAAAAAAAAGTTGTTCTGATGTTTCAACAATTCCATATAAATCTGCTCTCTGGCCAGAGCTTTATCCAGGGCATAGCAATAAATCTCTCTCTAGAAGTTCAACCAGCACTAAGGAACTAGTAGTGGAAGAGGCAAGAACAAAGCTTAGATATATAAGTTGCTTTTACTGCAAACCCAAGAAGCCCTAATAACAAAGATGATCAGGTAGGGCATAATCTAGCAACCATAATCTGCTATATATAACATCTCCTGGGTTTAAATCTTCCCTCTTTTTCTCGCCCTTACCATAGTAAACTTCTCACTTCTTATTTCTTGGCCCTGGATGTGAAGGGCACCTGAACCATATTTTAATAACAATCCTGGCTGGTCTTAACCTCTTTGCTCCCAGCCTTGGCAAATTAGCGAAGCTGAAACAAAAGTTCTATGGAGAGAAATTAATCCTAATAATTATAATAATTTATTGATTAGCCATTAGGGCATATCAGAATACAAAAAAGACCATGTTTGACAAAATAGAGTAAAAGGCAGAACTAAAAGGAAATGCAAACCATATTCCTCAGTTATCCTTACAATTCACCCCAATCAGATCCACATATGCCAGGGGTGTCCAACCTTTTGGCTTCCCTGGGCCACATTGAGTGAAGAGGAATTGTCTTGGGCCGCACAAAAAATATATAACATAGTTAATGTATATAAGTAATAAAACTTCATTTACTTTTTAATATTTTTATTATAAAATTTTAAAAAAGAGGGAAACATAAAACTAGTGGGATATTTGACCTTGTTTTTGTGAAACTAATGCATCAATGTCTGGTTCGATGAAAGTGGTTGCAATTCTCAGTGAGTTCTCAAGGTGCTTGTCAGAAATTTTAATTCTAATTTTACTCTTTGTGTGCTTCATCCTTGAAAATAGTTGCTCACAAATGTATGTGCTGCCAAAAAGCGATGTCATTAATAAGGCGTGATTATGAAGCGAGGGATATTTTTCTCTGGATATTTATAAGATAGATCTTAATTAAAAGTCCAGTAGAGAGACATGATCAAATTTTTCTTTCAGTTGAATGTCTGATTGCAACTCTATGCATTCCATTTGAAAAAGCTTCATGAATTCTAGGGCATTTTTCCCTCTTAAGAATATTTAAAAAAAGAAAATCAATGCGGCCATTATATGTAATATTTGGGTTCTGACTGCACATGAAGTATATTGTTTTAATGTAAGGATCCCAATAGGCCATTTGCCTAATGTATGGCCCAAGATACTGATCTTTCTTTCTTATACAGCTGACATTCAGATAATATAAGTGCTATGTTCTCTATCTCTGGAGCTTTACAAATACCAGTATGTTCATTATAAGGAACTTGGTTAAACCTTCCATATTTAACCATTGTGTCCAACTGGTCAAATCTCGCTCAAGTAAATCGCCCCCTAAGATCCTTGGACATGTCTGTATTTTAAATATTTTGCAATTTGGAAGGTGTGTTTATAGTGGCTCATCCATTTCAATGTGGCAGCCTTACTGAGGTTAGCTATATCTCTCTGAGCTTCTAGGTCCAAAATTCTTTGTGCAGCAGTCTTTTTAACTTCTTTTCCAGAGACAGATGGGCAAGAAACGGGGTCAGAGCTCCTGTTATAGTTTTGACTTGTGTAATCCAAGAGGTCTCTAGTTGAGATTTAGTCTGTTCTATCAGACACAATATGGGGAGTCTGTCAGTTTCCATAACATTGATTTTGCACCAATAACTTTATGCCCTAATTTTAGACAAAGTGTATACATTCCCAATTTGTCTCTAACTGCAGCAGCTGAGATCCTTTTATCCATACCCAAAATACTTCTTAGATGGTATGATTGTGTTTGCTCTAAGAATGGTGTGTGTTTTAAGCCCCAAACTTTAGCTGCTCCATATAAGAGCATAAGGGTAACTTTATCTTTGCATACCTTAATAATTGGGGCTAAGGAACCTGGATAACAGTGATTTATTTCAGCAATGAATTTGTATGTGCCCTTGCTCTAAGTAAACTCATTTGATATTGAGGGAGCCAAGATCCAATCTCAGAGAAAACTACTCCTAAATAAGAAAAGATGTTGACTTGCTCTATTGACTCACCATCTAATAGCCATCTATGGCTGTGATGTTATTTTCCAAAACCCATGTTCCTTGACTTTGATTTATTAATAATCAGAGAATTATTATGACAGAAGGAGCCAAGTCTTTTTAACAACCTACACAACCCAACTTGTGAATATGATAATAGAATCATATCATCAGCGTATAGCAAGGTGCTGCAAATTTATCTTATTAAAGATTTATATTCTAACATTCTGCTAATAATAGTATTGCACAAGGTGGCTAACAACTACTGTAAGCATTGTAAACATTTCATCCATCATTAATTACAAAAGCACAAAAATAACAGCAGAAATTATACATCAATTATTTTGAGTTCTTTGTCAAAATATGAATCTAAACAAAGGTTTTTGCTTATATCTGAAAACCAACAGAATAAATAAATTGGGTGTGTGAGGGGCAGAGATAGCCACTGTCTGAATGCCACCACCAAGAAGGCATTATTTTGTGTACACTCATTTGTGGAATGGGAGAAAAGTCTCTTCTGAAAAGTAACTGTGAGGAGGCAGTCCTGTAGATACACTGGTTTCAAATAAATGGAATTGACAGTCAGAAAATTGATTTATCAACCTCAGTGGCTGGATACCCACAATAAATTAAGCCAGAACCATACCATGTTATAGTTTATTGTAGGGCTTCTCAAATGTTGTCATACTATGTGATGGTAAGTGGGAATGACCTTGGGAGACGGGGAAGAGCCACAGACCAGACAACAGTCAGACAAAAGGCAGCTGAGCCTGCAGAAGGAATGTGGGCATGGCAAATATCTCGGAAGGGACCTTCCCTAGTAAAGGGAGTAAAGGGGAGGGGAGGGGAGATGTACTTTCAGATTTGCAAGACTGATGTCAGCCTTGTAGTAGTCCAGACAAGAAATACACCCAGAATTACTAGCTCTACTTTATTGTAAGGTTACATTAACAGAATCCTGCAAGTCTGAAAGTACATCTCCCCTCCCCCCACATTTACAGTTCAAGAAACTAGGGAGGGTCCCTTCTGAGACATTTGCTGCACCCACATTCCTTCTGCGGGCTCATCTGCCTTTTGTCTGACTGTGTCTAGTCTGTGGCTCTTCCACCTGTCTCCCAAGGTCATTCCCACTTAGAATCACATACTGTGACCCACCAAAATAATGTTGTGCCCCATAAATAAATTTAATCGTTTAATTAGGGTTAGAGTTGGGCAAGAAATAAATATACCTATTACTTTTAAATACTGTAATTAAATGTTATTCTCTGTGTCAAAACAGACAGGAATATTTGTAGCAGGATCAAAAAAGCCAGGAAGGCAGTCATGACTGTGTAATTAAACTGCCATCCTTTTTGTAGGTGTGTTGATGTTACAAACAAAGAGGTAGAGCTTTGATTGCCCAGTGGCAACCGTCATTTTTACTTTTTGGACCTGCCCCTGCAGACACAACTAAAAACAGTAATAGAACCTTACAACTTGATAAAGTAAGTTTCATAGAAATATGCAAAAAAAATTCTGCCCAAAAAAATCCCAATAAAATTGAAACTATACAGTTAATGAGAAGGATGTGCTTGCGTCCTTTTGTGTAATTCTGAAATCTGGATAATAATTTTGGTTTGAAGCAACTACTCTCACTAAAGTCAGGGGGGAAAAAAAAGAGAGAGAGAGTGTTTCCTTACCTTAATCAGCTTCTCTTAAACTTCTAAAACGTTGCAGCCTGCAGAACACTGCAGGTTGTAAGTTGCTTTTGGTGCTTTCTCTCCCAGGACAGCCAGACTGAGATAACATTTATGACCACCTCTTTTTCTTCTAACATCGATAATTGAAAATCCCTCTCTCCACTGTTGTGATTTTTTCCTGTTTGCTTCTTAGAGCCTTTCCTCCCTTCCCTTCTGTCAAAATTCCTTCTGCAGAGGAAAGGTCAAAGTTTTGTATATAAGCCTCTTCGTTTTATGCCTAATTACTCCTCCTGTGACAGGAGACTTCATACAGGGCACTGGATCCTTCATGTTGCTTTGCGTTTGGTAGATGTTTTCATCAAACTGTTAAGGTTGTCGGAAATAACTTCTGTGGAAGGCACTCTGGGAACGCTCCATCCATTGTCTTTCAACTCCCCTGGGAATTGTGCCCCCCCCCCACTTGGAGAAATACTGGATTGGTGCAGTACTTCATAGGGTGGGTGGGGAGGTACTCTAGTGCAGTTCTACAATAGATATTGGAGAGGATTGCTCTAGCCTGCCCTTCTGCTGTCACAGCAGCACCTCTGTCTGAAACAATAGCAGCAGGCTGTGAATCTGGCTTCACGCATCACACTAAACTAACCTGTGGTTGCTTAATGTTGCTTAACATGTACAAGCCCAGCCATTATGGCCTGTAAACTGTGGTTTATACCTTAGCATGGTGAGCAATCAAAGCAGAGTTCAGTAAACTGTAGTTTAGCACAATGAGAGGTTAATCTTTTGGGAAGAAATCAGAGACAGGAAAGCTCAGCACTACAGTATTTTCCATTACGCCGGGTCTGACTTATGCCTGGTTTCCCAGCACTCTAGCTGCAGATTTGCTGAGGAATACAGCAGCTGTGTTCTGTCGAGACTCTTGGTGGAGGTGAAGAAACTTCTAATGCTTCAGTGAAGAAGGAATTCAGAAATTGGGGTTTTTTTTTTCCTCCTTCCCCTAGTACAACAGTTTGATATCATTTTTATTATTGTTATCAAAATATTAAACTTAAAATTTACATGATGCTGGTACATTTTAATTTGCTCATAATTTCTAGTACAGACTGTTACCAGGATGCTTATCTTTTACATAAACAATAAAATCCCACCATTCCTTGTAGAAGAATGATTTGCTACTTTGCACTGTCAAACAATGGGTTTTATCAGAAACTTTCTCAAGCAATGCTATAGACCAGAATTTATCATACCAGCTATCTATAAGAGGATGTATAGGTATTTTCGTTGTTTTAGCAATAATTAATTAGGCTGCTAAAAGTAGAAATTTGATGAGTTTTTTATTTTGCCATTGTTTTGTTCTCACCATCAATTTTTTTTAGTAGTAACCCTAATTTTGGAGAAAACTCATTTTCTGTTTCGGTATATATGCTATCTTGTCAAAAACCTTTATTCCAAAAATCTAAAACTTTACCACATTCTCACCAAAGATGAAAGAATGTACTGTTCAGTTTACAGCCTCGCCAACAATTTACTGAATATTTATCAGATATATATGAGGCTCTTAACAGAGTTTAATGTCACTGATGTAAGAGCTTAATAAATACTTCCTGTACAGATGTTGATAAGAAACTTCCATACTACCATAGAGATGGCCAGGAATAATCATCTAGTTGTTTCTCTATATTCGGATTCCAAGTTTCTTTTAGCCATATGGTAGATTTGTCAACATTTATTTCAAATAAGATCTGATATCTTATTTTAGGTTCTATGAAAAGAATAACATTCATTTTTCAAAATTAAATAATGTCTATTTCCAATTTCCATCACTTTTTTATTTTGTCATAAAGAATTGAACTGGTGCCACAGAAGCCATGGCACTTAATGTACTAATTCAGAGCTTTCCAAACTGTGTGCTGGGTCACGTTAGTATGTCGGCTGCAGTGTCTGGGTGAGTCAAGGCTGCTGTTGCCTCTGAGCCCTGCAAAGATTCCACGCAGGTCCTAAGTGCCTGCCTTGTGCCCTGCTGCCTCCAAACCTGCCCTGCCAGGATTCCAGGCAGGTCCTAGTGCCTGTCCTGTGCCTTGCTGCCTCCAAACCTGCCCTGCCAGGATTCCACGCAGGTCCTAGTGCCTGCCTTGTGCCCTGCTGCCTCCAAACCTGCCCTGCCAGGATTCCACGCAGGTCCTAGTGCCTGCCTTGTGCCCTGCTGCCTCCAAACCTGCCCTGCCAGGATTCCGCGCAGGTCCTAGTGCCTGCCTTGTGCCCTGCTGCCTCCAAACCTTCCCTGCCAGGATTCCGCACAGGTCCTAGAGCCTGCCTTGTGCCCTGCTGCCTCCAAACCTGCCCTGCCAGGATTCCACACAGGTCCTAGTGCCTGCCCTGTGCCTTGCTGCCTCCAAACCTGCCCTGCCAGGATTCCACGCAGGTCCTAGTGCCTGCCCTGTGCCTTGCTGCCTCCAAACCTGCCCTGCCAGGATTCCACGCAGGTCCTAGTGCCTGTCCTGTGCCTTGCTGCCTCCAAACCTGCCCTGCCAGGATTCCACGCAGGTCCTAGTGCCTGCCCTGTGACTTGCTGCCTCCAAACCTGCCCTGCCAGGATTCCATGCAGGTCCTAGTGCCTGTCCTGTGCCCTGCTGCCTCCAAACCTGCCCTGCCAGGATTCCAGGCAGGTCCTAGTGCCTGTCCTGTGCCTTGCTGCCTCCAAACCTGCCCTGCCAGGATTCCACGCAGGTCCTAGTGCCTGCCTTGTGCCCTGCTGCCTCCAAACCTGCCCTGCCAGGATTCCACGCAGGTCCTAGTGCCTGCCTTGTGCCCTGCTGCCTCCAAACCTGCCCTGCCAGGATTCCGCGCAGGTCCTAGTGCCTGCCTTGTGCCCTGCTGCCTCCAAACCTTCCCTGCCAGGATTCCGCACAGGTCCTAGAGCCTGCCTTGTGCCCTGCTGCCTCCAAACCTGCCCTGCCAGGATTCCACGCAGGTCCTAGTGCCTGCCCTGTGCCTTGCTGCCTCCAAACCTGCCCTGCCAGGATTCCACGCAGGTCCTAGTGCCTGCCCTGTGCCTTGCTGCCTCCAAACCTGCCCTGCCAGGATTCCACGCAGGTCCTAGTGCCTGTCCTGTGCCTTGCTGCCTCCAAACCTGCCCTGCCAGGATTCCACGCAGGTCCTAGTGCCTGCCCTGTGACTTGCTGCCTCCAAACCTGCCCTGCCAGGATTCCATGCAGGTCCTAGTGCCTGTCCTGTGCCTTGCTGCCTCCAAACCTGCCCTGCCAGGATTCCACGCAGGTCCTAGTGCCTGCCCTGTGACTTGCTGCCTCCAAACCTGCCCTGCCAGGATTCCATGCAGGTCCTAGTGCCTGTCCTGTGCCCTGCTGCCTCCAAACCTGACCTGCCAGGATTCCACGCAGGTTCTAGTGCCTGCCCTGTGCCTTGCTGCCTCCAAACCTGCCCTGCCAGGATTCCGCGCAGGTCCTAGTGCCTGCCTTGTGCCTTGCTGCCTCCAAACCAGCTGTGATTCCGCGCAGGTCCTAGTGCCTGCCTTGTGCCCTGCTGTAAGAGTGTGTCGCGAAATGATGCATGTCTAAAAAGTGTGTCACCAACATGAAAAGTTTGGAAAGCTCTGTTCTAATTATTCAATATGGTGAGGTACTGAGTTTTTTTTAAAATATATATTTTATTCTGTAAAGGCCTTTTCCCCCCCTGTAATTTCAACTGTGTGGTTCTGCCTTGATTGAAATTTGGGAATATTATCAATGGAGTTAAGACAGAAATGTCTAGACTAAGTCCTGAAAGCCATATTTGGCACATTACTTGTGTGAAATCATTAGTTCACTTGTTCTATGAAGGTCTGTTTGAGAGAAAGTGGACAGGTTTAATTTCTTATCCAAGGAGTGAATATTTTCCATTGTGATCCACTGTTCTGTTGAATTTTTCACTATGAAAAGAATGAAATTCTAGTCTTCCTATGGAGCCTGTTTTCTGATCTGGTCTACCTTGAAAGGCTGACAATAGCATCAATCACACTTGGGGATGACCTCTGGTGGGAGTGGGGGTAGTACATCTATCCTGGCTCTCCTTCATCTCTCAGTAGCTTTGGATACCATCAGCCATGGTATCCTTCAGACTGACTCCAGAGGTTAGGAGTTGGAGGCACAGTACTGCACTGGCTCTCCTTACTTTTTCCTTTGGGGGACAGTTTCAGTCAGAGTTTATGGGAGGGAGCGATCAAGCCCACATCCCCTGTTCTGTGGGGTTCCTCACTCAATGCTCTCCTCGCTCCTATTGAACATCTAAATGAAGCCACTGGGTGAGATCATTAGATGTAGGCTGACCATACGTCCTGTTTTAAACGGGACACTCCTGTTTTTTCCCCTTTTCTCAACCGTCCCGTCGTTTTAACATAAATGCTGGTTTTGTCCCGTTTTTCAGGAACAGGCGGAGGCGGAGCAGCCGACCAGAGGGAACCCGGAGGAGGAATCACCCCCGCCCACCAGCACGTGGCAAAGGAGGTGGGAGAGGTTCCCTCCAATCCGCCCCTGCCCATCATGCTGCCTGGCCCGCCCCTCCTGCACACTGATAGGTGGAGGTGAACCCCCTGGGCCCCCCAACCAGCCGCTCCGCCCCTGCCCACCACACTGCCCAGCCTGCCCCTCCACGCGCTGACAGGCGGAGGCGATTCCCCTTCCAAGTTCCCTCCAATCAGCTGCTCTGCCCCCACCCATTGCGCTGCCCGCCCCATCCCTCCCGCACGCTGATAGGCGGAGGCAACCCCCCCGGCCCCCCCAACCAGCCGCTCCACCCCCCACCCATTCCTCTTGTCCCATTTTTGTCTCAAGGAAATATGGTCAGTCTAATTAGATGGCATGGGGTGAAATATCATCAGTATCTGGTTGGGGAAGAACAGACTTCTACTCAACACGAGCAAGACCAAGCAGCTTTGGATTTGTTTTTGTTGCCTTTGAGTCAGTGTTGACTCCTGGCAACTGCCTGGACAAGTCCCTGCAGTTTTCTTGGCAAGATTTCAGAAGTGGTTTGCCATTGCCTCCTTCTAGGGCTGAGAGAGTGACTGGTCCAAGCTCACCCAGCTGGCTTTGTGCCTAAGGCGGGACTGGAACTCACAGTCTCCTGGTCTCCTGGTATTTTTCATAACTGAAAAGCTGGTTTGGTTTATCTCAGAGTGCTGGTTGGCAGTTTACTCAAGTCGGGCATTTGTTATTTAATATGCTTTGTCCAAAAGAAGGTTCAAGTGGTTGGAAGAATGAATTAGGGCTCTTAGGCCATAAAATCCCTTGAGTAGTTGGATAAAGAGAGCCAGTTTGGTCTGGTGGTTAAGGTGCTGGGCTAGAAACCAGGAAGCTGTGAGTTCTAGTCCTGCCTTAGGCATGAAAGCCGGCTGGGTGACCTTGGGCCAGTCACTCTCCCTCAGCCCAACTCACCTCACAGGGTTGTTCTGTGGGGAAAATAGGAGGAGGAAGGAGTATTAGGTATGTTCGCCGCCTTGAGTTATTTATAAAAATAATAAAGGCGGGATAGAAATTTAATAAATAAATAAACTGGCTCTCTGAAGCTTTGGATTTTAGGGTTGGAGAAACTTTGGGGAAATATCCAGGGCAAAACTGTATAATGTGAGCCACTGCAGTAGTTAAACAATGTAATCCCTGTCTCCATTTGAAGTTTCCAGTGCACCAGAATTAGACATTCCATGCATGGGCTGCAAACATCTAAACCACTAGAGGACAGTAAAGAGGGTTTTTTGCTGCCATCTGGTGATTGCAGGTTTTTATTTATTTATTTAATTTATATGACCACCCATCTCCCCCAGCGGGGAACTCTGGGAGGTTTTTGCCGGACATATATGGTTTTCCTACCAGAATGCCCTGATAATTCCAGTCTTCGCCTTTGATTGCATAAGGTTAGCTTCATCTTATTTACAGCCCATAAGTTAAACAGCCTTGTGTTGTTATTTTGTGTACTGGAATAAAAGAGGTCCCACCCAATCACCTGAGACTGTTCTGCCACACCTTCAAGGTGCTTGCAGATGGTTATGATTGAAAAAGTACAATAGTCACATAAATAAATAGCGTATGCTAATCGCTAATGCATTGCCATTATCTTAGAAGAAAGGTCAAGTGAGTGTTGTGGATTTAATCAGAGGTTGTGTTGAGAGAGAATGCTATATTAGTAAGCAACCAGCTTCTACCGAGGTCAGTTCACTTCCAGGCTCAGAAAGAAAATTCTGAGCTACTGTTTTGTTTCCTCAGTTATTTTCATACTTGTCATCATTCCCCTCCCTACTTTTGAAACTTCTCTCCTCGTTCCAATCAGATGGAGGAGAGGCAGCAGATGCCCTGCATTTTCCTTCAGAAAGAAGAGGGCAAATTCTGGAATGGCATCAGTGGGAAGTCTTTACCTTTGGCCTCCACACTTTTTTTCATTGCAGAGTCCTGAAGACAATGGGGGATCCCAAGTGGATCTTTATTATTTGCCTGTGTCCCTCTCAGTTTCAGTCACTTTTCCCAGATTAAGAGAGGAGGCTGCTCAGCCTCTGGTCAGTTTCATTCCTCCACTTCTAAAACATCTAGCTGGCTGAATAATCGTGGCATTGTCTGCCTCCTTCTGCTCCTTAGAGCTTTTGCTCTGAAGTCTCCCCTCTTCTTTGCCCAAGTTAGAATCTGTTTGGTGCTGCTCAGTTTATTTAAAAATTGTGGGTGACATACAGTTATGACTGGAAGCCATCTTCATTTCTCTTCCATCTCTCATGGTTTTAGCTTTTAAGAAGAAACCCAAATAGGGCATGGGTGGCGAAGCAGATGAAACACCCCAGAGGCGTCAAAGCTAACTTGTAGGATTGTGCGATAGTAGCAGACCCATCCTATTCTGCAGCATGCGGTGATGGGTGTATGTCTACCCGCTGGCTGACGACCAACTGCAGAAGGACGAGAGTTCAGCCAGCGAAGACCATTCAGCTTGCTTTTAACAAATTGTGCACCTGCAAATCAGGTCTACACAAGTAGGCAAGGAGTTGCAACAGAAACAGGACAGGGATCATAAAAGAGTCAGCAAAAATTATTATGGCACTATTTTCATGCTGAAACAAGGAGGGCTGGGTAATGCTTGGACTTGGCTATGGAGAAATGGCTATAGAAATCACTTTACAGTAGTAATGAAACTGTGGATGGGGGTCCAGACTCCAAAAGGCAAAACGTGGATACCCAGGAAGTGAATAACCAGTGGATATTCAATTCCTAGGTGGGTGTGGATACCCACTGGGACAATTTCCATAGGAGGCATCTATTCATTTATCTTTAGCCCCTCAGATGTCCGAGCGCCGCTGGGGCATTCCCGCAGCGTAGGTCGCCGTGTGCTGCAGATGCCCTCTTCTAAAAAATCAGTAGGAGCAGCCCGAGGCAGGCACTGCAGGTGGCGGACGCGCTGAACGCTCCTGAGCACCTCCTTGCGCCCGCGAAATGTCTTTAGGAGGGGCAAGAGAGCAGCAGCGGCTTTCCCTTGAAGTCGGGGGGATCTCGCTTGCCCAAGTCCGCTCCTGCCCCACCCCCCGCTCCCGACCCTTGGGAAAGGCTTTCCACCTGAAAGCGTGAAAGCCCCGCCTCTCAATGCGGGGCAAGCCGAGCCCTTCCGAGGAAAGCGTCTTGTGGCCACTCGAGCCACAAATAAACATCTTGCAGAGGCGTCCTGACGTCACAGGCTCTTGGCGAGGGAGGCTGCTTGGAAAGGGAAAGCTGCGGCAGTTCCCCTCCGAAGGCGGCGGGGGAGGAAAGCAGGGCGAGCGGTCGGGCTCTGCACGGACTCCGGACTGCAGAGGGAGCGGTGGGAGAGTGGCCCGCGCAGCAGCCGGCTTAGTCCCGTCCCGGCTGCGGGGGGAGAAAGGCGGGAGAGTGAGTGAGCTTTCCGTTTCTAAATCAGTGCAAGACCGGGAAATCAGACTTTTGATTTGGCGCTCTGAGGTTGAATTTCTCCGAAGGGTTTCCCGCGGGAGCAAGGAGACCCTCGGTTTATTTTTATTTTATTTTTTTTGGGGGGGGGGGGGCGTGTGTTTAAAAGAGAGGGAGGAGCGCCAAGGGCCTGGTTCGCACCACACGCTTCGCCGGGACAGGTTTAAGACCTTGCAGATACCTTCGCGCGTCGTGCCACGCTTGGTCAGCCTTAAGCTCGGTTCGGGGTTTTGTGGCTTGGTATGATGGACGAACCAGCCTATTTTGGTTAAAATGATGGTTCAGTGCCCAGGCTAAGTGGCCGGAATACAGCCACCAGGTAAAGGTAAAGCCCAGGTGTGAGTGGACTCTATTCCTCTTGGACTAGTCGGGGACCCTACCATATAGGGAAAAGCTTAGATCAGGCTCGTCTGCATGCCTAATCCCGAACCATTTAATTCGACCTTGCAGCCATCCTCAGTTGTGTACCAGCAGTAGCCTAGTCGGAGCCCAAGTATTTCTAAATGATGCATGGCCAACGTGTTTGTGTGTGTGTGTGTGTGTGTGTGTGTGTGTGTGTGTGTGTGTGTCTGATAGGCCCTTCAAGTGCCCCATGAAGTCAAAGGCAGCTTCCTTGGTGTCTTAGCTGTGCTTGAACATTTCTTGTTGCGCTGCATCAGACTTCAGTGGGAGGGCGGACGAGGTGGGGAGAGTTACCTTACTGGTTCTTTGACAGGTAGGTATTTAGACTTCCTAACCAGGAGATTCAGGATCTGCAACTTCAAGCTAGTGAAGTAACATTTTCTATTGCTAGAGATGAAGGAACGAAAAGAAAGAATAGGGCATCACCAATCCATTACTTTAATCCCATTTCATTTTCATATTGGCTTTAAACCATGGCTGAAATGCAACATCACAGAAACTGAATCCATCTTTTATGGAGAGGGTTATAATAGGCAAGAGACCTTATCATTAGGTCAACCAAAATGAATTGTTGGTCAAAGATTCAGAATCCGGATGGCTTGAGAGAGATGCTTTGATTGCACAATAGAACAGTGCCATTAAGATGGGTTAAGAAGGAAAATAGAAACCCACTGTTTGCCACAGCTCCCTCATACCACATGGCCACTTAATTCATTCATAGCCCTTTCCATTAGATTACTGTAGTTGTTCATGTGACCAATGAGATAAAAAGTGAAATAACAGGGCAGGCAGTGTAGTCTGATTTCATTCCTAGAGGGGAAAAGAAAAAGGATTTGATCACTACGTTCTGACTTGAGCTTCATTGTGTAGAAGCAGAACCGCATGTGGGAATAATATGAGTAATTGTGCTGAAAAGTAGGTCTCTTGATGAGGCAGCTCTAATGGTATCCTTCCTTTGGCTTTCACATGGACAGCTACTGATCTTCAACTCCCTCCTTGTGTTTCCCCCCTCCCATGCCATCTTCTGTATATCTTGGTTGCTTCGCTGTCTGCTTTTGTGAAAAATCATTAGCCCAATTTTTAAAAAGATTGCTCAGTGCCCTCCAGGTATGCTAGGACTACAATTCCTGAAATCCCCAGCCCTAGCTGTCGGAGAGACTACAGGAGTGTAGCCCCAAGACTCCAGGAGGAAGGTTGGCTAAAAGTGACTGAACTGGGAAAGAGTGAAGAAACAGGGGCAAATGAATGGTATTTTTTATGCATCCCCATCATGAAGCCAAAGAATTTGCTGTCCTCATATGTAGTGATGGCTCCCAATTTAGACAATTTTAAAAAGGGACTGTCACGGTGGGTACCAACCTTGGCTGATCTTAGAAAAGCTAAACAGGATTAGATCTAGTTAGTACTTGGATGGGAGATAATCTGGAAAGCCCAAGGGGGGGGGGGACATTCCAGAAGGCAGCAAATGGCCATTCACTCCCTTGTCTTTAGAAGAAAGTGCTATGGACGTGTCACGTCATCACCAGAAATTAAGCTAAAGAGCACTAGAAAAATACACAGACAACCAGCATTCAGTGGCTACTAGCAAGAGTAATATATCTGGTTCGACAGTCGCAAAGATGCTGGAGAGTGACATGCCTGCAAGTGTCCCAGTGCACTACTAGATACTGGATGGCATGAAATGCGGGATGAAGTGAGCCCTTAGAACATTCCATCAGCACTCTTTCTGCACCATCATGCTTCACAGGCTAGCAAATTTCAAAGAAGCACTTTCAAGGTTGCTTCAGCTTTTATTGGTTATTTGTTGTGGAGGACGTGCTGCTGAATAGGGGAGAGTAGGCCTGGGTGGAGGTGAGACAATGCTGTGCCAACAGAATTCACTTATCGCAAAAGACATGGTTGCTGGAATCCTTTTCTGTACTGATGTTAGGTGATGCTTGGAATGGTGCTTATGCTGACTAGCGAAATGGGCTAATTAATGTTTTAGCGGACAGATGTTCAAAGGCTTATATGTTTGTATGCCCCCAGCTCTTTCTGGAAAGGAAAATGATTGTTTGTGTCCTTGTGGTTATCTTTTTGTGCTGCAGTCTAAAAATTTTGCCTGGCACTGATATCAATACCTCTGGATTTGCAGAAGAGTAACACAGCAACTGTTCAGTGTTGCTTTCTGAGTGGGGTTTATTTCCAGTAAGTATACGGCAAGTTTTCCTAGAAGAACTGCTTATAATGGACAAATTGAGCCAGGCTGGCAGGACCTCAAGGAAAAACTTCCAAACTGGCCTAGAGTATTGTTAGCTGTCAAGTGTATTTTCCATAATAAAAAGCTACAACGCTAGCTGATATTTATTCTATTTTTGGTCTCATTTTCAGCACCACCAAAATAACTAGTATTATTATTACATCACTGGTGTGGTTGACCAGGAAAAAATTCAGTGGAGGATGCTATCTTGTACCTTGGTATCATAGTGGATAGTAGATTGGTAATAGATAAAAGTAGAGACATAGGAATACTTTTAAAAAAAAGACTGTATCTTCCTTAGCATTGTGTCATCTAAAACCAGATCTCACTCATCCAATACCAATTTAGATGTACCCCATTTTATGAGAACATGTGCTCTTTTTTTCAGCAGAATATTTATTCTCTTACAATTTTGTTAGATTCTCATCTTGCAACATTGCTCTCAGACACTACTACTGATCAATTTTCAACACAAATGCATTAAAAGGAATTGACACAACACACTAGAAGTTTGTTATGGCTGATGCTTTGTGAAGGTCATTTGACTCATTATGGAATGAAAAATGGGTCACAGTTGGCAAAATGGAGTACTTTGGGCAAAAATGTGTTAGGGTTTTTCAGTATATCCTGGCCTTTTGGCTCACACACGGCACATAGCTAAAGTTTTCTTAACTATAGTTTGTTCAATAAACCACAATGGCTGGGTTCATATAACACATTTCACCAGAAACAAGCCACATGATGACTTGCTATAAATGTGAATTTAGCCTTAGTGCTTCAAGCATGTATCCTACTTCCTAGTGAAATATTTCAAAGGTCCCAACGTCTTCAGCATCTGTGGAAGGAATTCACTAGAGACTGATATTTCTGTAATATTTACATGCATGTTCAGACTGAGCATAAGATGATGCGTTAATAGGATTAACATCCCAACAGATCTCTTGTTCCCATCAGATTTCTAAGAAAACTCAATACTATACAAGATTTCATGCAGAGAAAATAAGGGAGATGCAGGGAGATGTTTGCTGCAGTCATGCAATCCTGGAAACAAATGCAGATGCTTTAATGAGTTGCAGACAGGTTCATGTTCCCACACATTCCAAGGCACCTTCCCAAAACTGCACAGCCTTATTGATTATGCTTCAGCAGGTGGCAAACCCTAACCAATTTTGACTGATTTCAGAAACTAAGCAGGGTCAACCCTGAGTGATATTTTGACATGGGGCCTCCTGGGAATTTCAGGCCTGTTGCTTAGATGAGGAAGTTGGGGGAAAAAATCATGAAGAGGCCAATCAAAACACTTACAGTAAGTAATGCTGCCAAGAAAACTGCACCAGGAGTCTAACCAGGTCTGCTTCCAGTGATGGAAGATGTTCTAGTAATGGAAAAGAAGCATTGAATTTCATCTATCCTTCTTATAGCTGAGTTCAAACATTGCACAAAATGCACAAAACCATGTTTGTGTTAATGATGGCTTGTCAAATAAGCTACAACTGGCTAATCCCACACAACATTAGTTGAAACCAACCAATCAGTATAACATGTGACTTCCGCCTCTGTGTTGGGTGGAGACTGAGAAATTTTGCAAATTTAGGTTTTGTGTCAACTCTTTTCCTGACTGCAAAGAGAAGATAATATATGTTATATTTGGAAACTCTATTTGGACTAGTGCAATATAAATAATCTGTTGAGTCAAAAAATGAAATTGATGGCATTGAGTTGCCTAGAATAAGTGTGTGAAATACTTTAATATTCTCTTCTTGAATCAAGAGTTCCCCTTGGCACAAGCATCAATGCTTATTTCAAAGCTGAGGTCTTAAAGTAAAGAGAATATTTGGGTAATGTTCTTTACTGACAGCACAGGGCTGACTTGTTTGCAGGTTAAACTTGGGAGTTTTCAAATAGCTTCCTTGTATATCACTGGATTCCGTAGAACCAGTGAAATCATTTAAAAAGCCATGTGTAAATTTGTGCTTGGTGGAGCTGTACCTGCACACCAATTTAGCTGAATTATTTCTGGAGTGTGAATCTGTAGCTATTGCAATTAGGGCTCAAATATTTTTTTCCTCAATGGGAATAGATCCATAATGGAAACGTAGGTGCATTGCAGAGTCTTTCTAATTACCCTTTTTACTATTTAAGTAGTGAGTGAAATCCCACTGGATTTGCTTAGCCTCACATAGACAACTTCCAGATGTGTCGCAATTCTGCTGAATTGCTGACCATGATTAACGGATGACTTCCAGAAGCTTCCAGAGAATTCCAGAGGAACAGGAAGTCATCTTAGGGCAGCTACACATTCTGACTGTAGAGAAATCAGAACATGCCATATTCTGGTACAAAGAGTGAGAGGATGAGTAGGAAATGTATTTCTCAAAGCTTGTATTAGTATGACTTCAAACTTGGGTTGGTAATATGGAAAGATGACCCCGTAAGATCAGAACAAAATGTTCCCAAACCTAGAAAAAACAGCCCCGGAGCCTCTATATTTAATCAGCAGGAATACTTTGTAGATTCATCTTATACTTCCTTGTACGTCTAAAATCACTGCTTCTTCACAATTATTCATTTTTCCAACTCCCTTAATATAAGGGCCCTTGAAATTCCTGGTAGACTTCCATCCTTTTTCTAGGAGCTTAAGGAATATGAAGTCATTATGTTTTTTCTTCACTACAACTACCTTGTAAAATAGAAATAGAGCCCTTAAGGCTAACATTTTATATGGGGTTAATATCGGTCATCTCTCATTATGATGGGTTCAGACATAATACTAAACCAAAAACCATGATGTATAAAACAGAAATGACTGAGTAACACATATTGAGCTAAGTCAAAACAAATTAAATCACATTAAGGCTTGATACAATACACAATCTGTGTGAATATGTGATAAACAGTAAATCTGTGGATCAGTCCATTGATGCAATAATGTCTGGTTTAATTTCAATAGTTTTGTACATGGCCACTACCAATTGGTAATTGTTACTTTTTATACTTTCTACATTTGATTTCTTTTTAATTTCATTTTTCTAGTTAATTTATTTACATTTTTTTAAAGCTTCCCTCTCCCAAATGGCTGTGGATAGCTACACAAATATCAGCATTAAAAATACAACAGCCCCCCCCCCCCAAACTCTCTATTTTCTTCTTTCTTGGCGATCACTCGTAGCCGAGTAAGATTGTCTTTCAGGGGTAAAATCTTGACAGTAAGTGGATGTAAAGGCCAATTCTGGATCCGCACAACCTCCCACAATGAGGGCATAGGTTTCCGGGTGGAAGACAGTCACGATGAGGGTTTGCTTGACGTGCCTTCCTCTTAGCTCGGTTCTCCCTTTCGCCCTGTACTCGTGCTTCTTCAAAATCCGTAGCGCCTTTAATAAAGGCTGACCTCCAACTGAAATGCTCATGAGTTAGGGCTTCCCAGTTCTCAATGCTGATATTACATATTTTAAATTAGCTTTGAGAGTATCTTTGAATCTCTTTTGCTGTCCACCAATATTCTGTTTTCCATTCTTAAGTTGGGAGTAAAGTAGCTGCTTTGGAAGACGATGGTCAGGCATTCAAACAACATGACCGGTCCAGCGAAGTTGATGTTGGATGATCATTGTTTCAGTGCTGGTGGTTTTCACTTCTTCTAATATGCTAACATTAGTCCGCCTATCTTCCCAAGTAATTTGCAGAATTTTTCGGAGGCAGCATTGATGGAATCTTTCAAGAAGTTGGAGGTGGCGTTTGTAGAGGGTCCATGTTTCACAGGCGTACAAAAGGGTTGGTAGTACAATGGCTTTGTAAACAAGCATTTTGGTCTCCCTGCGAATGTCCCGATCCTCAAACACTCTACGCTTCATTCGGGAGAAAGCTACACTCGCAGAGCTCAGGCGATGCTGAATTTCAGCGTCTCTATAGAGCCTCGACAAAAAGAATTTTCTGCCCATTCCTAAACTGTAATAAGGAGGAATTAAGACTGAAATCCAGTTGCAATTAGCTCCATAATAGAGGCACTATAAAAGAAAAAGCATTCACTGTCAATATTAAAAATATACATGATGGGACCTGTAGAAAAGCATTGTTCAAGACCTGACTGGTCACTGTACAGGAGTAGCCATTCCTATAACCAAAGTGAATATTTTGAATTTGGTTTGGAAAATAAAGAGCAACCAGCTGAACTGTTGCAACCTGTAGTTGATGTGGCATACTTGAGAAGTGCCTTTCACCACCCATGTTACAGCACGCTGGGTTAGCTGCAATTTCTGAACCACCTTCAAGGGTCGCCTTAAGAAGAGCACCCTGCAGTAATCTATGCTTGATGTGACCATTGTGTGAGAGACTCCAACCTTGGGTTTAGGTGTAGTTAGGTACTATGACCGCACTGATGTACTGTTCCCTCCCTTACATTCATGTACAGTATGTATGTTGCTTACACGGTACACTTCACACAAAGTGGGGTTTGGTTTTGCATTAATGCAATATGTGAACTTTTGTTGTGAACCATGGTTTGTGGTTTAGGATTATATGTAAACCAGGCTAGTATATCTTATTTAATAAACCTTGGTTAAAAGAAACCCTAGGTAAGTCCAATGTATGAATAGGCCATTCTTAGGGATCATGTTACATTCATTTGATGAAAAGATTGTAGATCCATGACAGTTTACACCATAAGAAAGGTGTTAGCTTTCAAGGTACTGCAAGACTCTAGTGTTTTTGCTATAACTATCTATCATTGCTGCTCAACTCAAAACTCTTGTTAGGTGGTGCTACCACACTTGTAGCTTGCCCTTACTGGAAGAGGAGGAAAGGAGAGAAGAGAAAGATATTACTCCTTCGCTCCTACTCCATGCAGCAAAACGCATTTACTTATTTACCCAAAAAGGATTTGAGAAGACCCTACACACACACATACCCCCAGCCAAAAAAAGAATGGACAGAAAATAATTCATCTACCTCCTTTACTGTATTTAATGCATCTAATCTAATCTAATCTAATCTAATCTAATCTAATCTAATCTAATCTAATCATATATACAGAGAGAGAGAGAGAAAGAGAGATAAATCTAGTCTTTTCAGGTTTAGACAAAATGCATGCAAGAGGCTATTTGAAAGTCAAATTATCAGTAATTCAAGATAAACACATCAATAACTGACATACTGGGTGGGGGCCCATCATCACTTGAATTGAGTGTTGTAAGTCTGTTGATTGAATGATGGAGGGTTTACTGAGTTTATCCAGGAATCTCGGGAGTCCAGGAGTGGAGGCTAATGGACTTAGAGACGCTGGGGGTCATAGGGCTAGGCAGAATATTGAGGTGGTGATGGGTAGGGGATGGTATGGCGAGAGCCGGAGAACAGGCCATCGTAGGGGAAGACATGACCGGTGTTTATTACCGGTGGCGTGTTCTGGTTCTCCGTGCTCAACCCAAAGGCCTGGTCAGCAGACTCGTGGTTTCGGCTGCTGCTATGCAATGCCAGGTCGGTTAATAACAAAGCCCCCCTCATACAAGATCTGATTATAGAGGAGGGGGCAGACCTGGTATGCATTACAGAAACCTGGCTGGGCCCGGAGGGCGGTGTTGCTCTCTCTGAGATATGCCCGGTCGGGTTTCGGGTTTGGCACCAGCCGAGACTTCAGGGCAGGGGAGGAGGGGTGGCTGTTGTCATCCGGGAATCTCTAATGGCCATCAGGGGCCCTGCTCCACAAGTGACCGGGTGTGAGACTCTGTTCTTTAAGTTGGGCTCTCGGGAACAGTTGGGAGTATTGCTACTGTACCAGCCTCCCTGCTGCGTAGCAACCTCCCTGCCTGAGCTGCTGGAGGCCGTCTCAGGGTTGGCAGTTGAGCTCCCTAGGCTTATGGTTCTGAGGGACTTTAACTTGCCTTCCCTGGGATGAACCTCTGAAGCAGCACGGGAGTTCATGACCACCATGGCGGCCATGGGCCTGTCCCAGATCATTCAGGACCCAACTCGAGACAGTGGCCTCACCCCGGATCTAGTTTTCTTGTCAGAGCAGTGGCAATGTGATCTGAGGGGAGAACTACATCTTTCCCCTTTGTCATGGTCAGATCACGCCCTGGTGACCTTGAGATTCTCCTATGCTACCCCCCTCCGCAGGGAGGCCGGACCTATTCGATTGGTCCGCCCCCGGCGACTGATGGACCCGTTAGGATTCCAGAGGGAGCTGGGGGTTATACCGGAAGATCTGCTGCACGGTCCAGCGGAGGCTCTGGCTGCTGCCTGGAATAGAGAGGTGGCTGGGGCCTTGGACAGGATCGCGCCTGTGCGGCCTCTCTTGTCCAGTCGAACCCGACACTCCCCCTGGTTTACGGAGGAGTTGAGGGTTCTGAAGAGGATTAAGAGATGCCTAGAGCGCCGCTGGAGGAAAACAAAGACTGAATCCGACCGAACACAATCTAGAGCCGCTATTAAGGCCTACCTTGTGGCGGTAAGAGCGGCGAAACATGAATATTTCTCCGCTCTTATTGCATCCGCAGAATGCCGTCCGACGGCCCTGTTTAAGATTACCCGATCCCTTTTGGGGAAAGGGGAGTCGGGAATCCATCTGCAGGGCCGTGCTGAGGAATTTTCGAAGCATCTGCAGGATAAAATCGCTCGGATTCGCTCCAAGTGGGATTCCGAGCGTGAGTCAGAGTCCGGAGAGATACCCAGGGAACGTACTCACTTTGTTATCTGGGAACAGTTTGATCCTGTTGGACCTGAGGAAGTGGACAGAGTTCTCCGGACTGTAAATGCCACCACCTGTCAATTAGATCCATGCCCCTCCTGGCTGGTGAAAGCAGCTCGGGAGAGGACTTGTAGTTGGGCCCAAGCGATGGTGAATGCATCCTTGGGAGAGGGGGTGTTCCTGGCAGCTTTCAAGGAGGCGCTGGTGCGCCCCCTTCTCAAGAAGCCATCGCTGGACCCTACTATACTGGATAATTTTCGTCCAGTCTCCCACCTTCCCTTTTTGGGAAAGGTGGTTGAGAAGGTGGTGGCGTTGCAGCTCCAGAGGATTCTGGATGAAACGGATTATCTGGACCCCTTTCAGTCAGGTTTCAGGCCGGGTTACGGGACGGAAACTGCATTGGTTGCACTTATGGATGATCTCTGGCGGGAGCGAGATGGAGGTAGTGCATCCATTCTCGCTCTTCTTGACCTCTCAGCGGCATTCGATACCGTCGACCACGGTATCCTTCTGGAACGGCTTAGGGAGTTGGGGGTGGGCGGCGTGGTTATACGCTGGTTCGCCTCCTTCCTCCGAGGCCGGACCCAGTCGGTATTGATTGGGAGCGAGAGATCCAGCCCGCGGGCCCTTCTTTGTGGGGTCCCACAGGGCTCGGTACTCTCTCCGCTCCTTTTTAACATCTACATGAAACCGCTGGGAGAGATCATCCGACACCACGGGGTGAGGTATCATCAATATGCCGATGATACCCAGTTGTATATCTCCATCCCGGGTGAAGTAAGTGATGCAGTGACCGCCCTGTCCAAGTGCCTGGGGGCTGTAGGGGCCTGGATGCGGAAAAACAGGCTTCAGCTGAACCCTAGTAAGACGGAGTGGCTGTGGATTAATGGCTCCTTGTCTTCTGGGAAATTGTCATCTTTAATTCTGGATGGGGTTGCACTACCCCAGACAGATCCGGTGCGTAACTTGGGAGTTCTCCTGGATTCACGACTCCTGCTTGAAGAGCAGGTGGCAGTCGTGACCAGGAGAGCTTTTGCACAACTTTGGGTTGTGCGCCAGTTACGCCCCTTCCTGGAACAAGAGGCCCTTCGAACAGTCACTCATGCCCTGGTTATCTCTCACATAGACTACTGTAATGCGCTCTACATGGGGCTACCCTTGAAGAATATCCGGAAGCTACAACTGATCCAGAATGCAGCTGCGCGGACTGTTTTGGGTGTCCCAAGGAGGACTCATGTAACACCTTTGCTGCGCAAGCTGCACTGGGTTCCAGTTTGCTTCCGGGTACAATTCAAGGTGTTGGTTATCACCTTTAAAGCCCTACATGGCATGGGACCAGGATACCTAAGGGATCGTCTCATCCCCATCACTTCATCCCGTCCCACCCGGGCATGCAGAGAGGGCATGCTACGGATCCCATCGGTTAAGGAGTTCCACCTGGCGGGGTCTCGGAAGCGTGCTTTCTCTGCTGTTGCCCCTGCCCTTGGAACATTCTGCCCCCAGAGATCAGACAGTCCTCCTCACTCCTGGACTTCCGAAAAAGACTCAAAACCTGGTTTTGTCAATATGCTTGGGGTCAGAAGGAGGTTGGAGATACTTGGAGATGGCTAGGACCTTAGATTCGCTCTGAGGGGCCCTTTTTATAACTTAAGAATATTCTGCCTTTGGATTCTATTTTACTCATTATATTTTAAATTATGGCTTATTACGTATGTTTTATTAGAAATGTATATCAATGATTTTAATTCTGTTGTAAACCGCCCAGAGTCCCCCTTGGGGGAGTTGGGCGGTGATAAATCCAATAAATAATAATAAATAATAAAATACTTTTTGCTTCACAATAAGGATGACAAGGATAAAGTAAACAAGAAAATACCAAAAGGTGTTTAACAAAACAGTTCTGGTATAACTAGGAACTGAACAAAAGTGGATTTTATCCATACCAGAGCTTTTAATAATTTTAGGGAAGGACAGAGAGAAAAGAATTAATTGATACCAGTGTAGGCGCTTTAAAGCCTTGTAAGAGCAAAAAAAAAAAAAGCTCTTCTTTCTGATAAAACTACTGAGCTTCTCCTCTTTGCAGATGTGGGAAGAGGATATATTTTGGAAGGCCCTTATGGACAGATGGAAACTTCCCTCTATCTGAGGGTCTCGGTTCCTGCAACGTTCTCACAGGGTGATTGTGATTATAACAGATCTCCACTAATAGGAGAAATCTTGAGTGAGCAGGCAGTTGGAGAACTGTTGCATTTGTGGGTATATGAATGCAATCATTTTTAGTGGTTAAATAAATGTCCCCAATGTATGCTGACCTTAGTGAAGATTTACAAACCATTTCCATACTATTGCCAAGGAAACTATATGGATCTGTCCAGGTCATCATCAGGAATCAATCAAGCTAACTTTCAAGGATTCTTCCCTTGCCCCACAATTAACATTCTTCTTTTGTTAATTTTTGCCAACAGCATTCTGTGATTAAGCTTTAAGTGCTTTTCCAAGTTGGGGAACCCCAGCCATTTACTGATAAGATATTAACCATTCCTAGACATATATGCTTGTGAGTGATTAAATTAGGCAACATCAAAATTAAAAAGAGGGAGAGAGAACAGGCAGCATCAGGATGGTACTGATTGCTGGCCATGTACATTTTTCAGGAGGTTGTGACGATGGCTCAGTATGAGTCAGCATACATCAGTAACAGGCAGCCTCCCCAGATGTAGCACAGTGGTACCAATAAACAGCTGTCCAGTGAAAAATTAAACAGAGATGGGAGGACTCATGGTAGGCCTGGGAATGATTAATTTGTGCCATTCTACAGCAGATACTCCTCAGCCAGCTGTCCAAATGTACTTGTACATACCAATCCAGCTTTTCCCAATCTGATCTACTCCAGATGCAACGAAAGGATGATAGGTTTTGAAATCCAATACATCTGGAGGGCATCAGGTTGGGGAAGACTATATTAATAAATGGTAGTTAAGCTCTCATGTAGAGACTACAACAAAGACAAAATATACTCTTTTAAATTAGGTTTATATAGATGAATGTGTGACCACAAGTTGAGAAAGCGCTGCAATTCTTCTGGGTTGATATAGTATTGTGATCAACGTGCTTTGATCATGTAAAACAGTTACAGCCATATGAAATGCCTCCATGTACTGCTGTATCCATGGATAAATTTTCCATTATGACAAAAGGGAACATTTCCATAAACACAGGTAACAAAGGCACGGTGGTCTAATCCCACTAAAATATTTTTAAGGAGTCTTCAATACTTGGTTCAGAATGTAGCAACAGTGACGTTAGTGTATGTCTGTGCATGGCATCGCATTATACTTATTCTGCAACTGGGTGTTGTTTGCCCATTTGTTTCTGAATGGAACTGAAGAGTTGATACAGAAAGATGCACAACTGTATCCCATGCTGGTTGGGTTTCTTAAATCCCACTTCTAGCACATCAAATATGGCAAGAATGACATATACCAAAAAAGATATAACTTTTTGGCTCTTAAAATCTACCGCTATTATAAAACTTAATAAAGTTTTATAGTTTGTTTTAGCTTCCTTTAAAACACAGTCAATAATTCCTTAGCGTGATATGGTGCTTAAATATAGGTTAGGTAGGAAGGGATAGACACGCAACTACTCCCTTATTATCTATACTATTATTATTATATAACATCAAATATTTTCAGTAAGTTTTCTCTCTTCACTTTAAGCTATTGAGCATTTCCACACTGTTGATTTATAGCATCATTCAGTCAATTCGTATAAAAGTTATTTTTCGCATGGTCCGAAGAAAACAAAAGAAAACATTGGTTACGGGCAAGTTGTGATCTCTCTGGTAGGAAAAGTAGAGGTACAGAGCCCTGTGGTTGATGAGAGTGCTGGTTTTGTAGCTGACCAATTGGAATCTTGCATGTTGCAGCCCATCAGACTCTTCTTCCACGTGAACTGGAATGTTTGCATAGGAAGTTGCATTGTGTTTTCTGATGGAAAGCACCACTTCCCTGCTGGATCACCTGGATCTGGCTTCAGCCTCCCTCAGAAGCAGTCTGGCACTGAGATGGAGGCTCCATTAAGAGGACATGTCCTCAAAAAATGGTTAGCAGGCCATCTTGGCACTGAAGCAAGGAAGGGGTGTGAATGAAGCCTTTACATAGTTTTTTTGCACAACAGTCACTGGGATTCTTTTGTAATGGCTTCTTTGCTTCTCTTACAATAAAACTTCTTATTCCTGGAGTTTTATATGTCAGTTTAATTGCTTCCAGTCTAGCCTGCTGGGCAGAAATCACTACTCTTTCATTCATTTTGCACAACCCAACACACTAAAGGGTGGCTGGCAAGTTTGTGGCTCAATGAGTTTCATGCATCTAGCCAATAGTTAGTTTATTGTTTACTGTATTGTGCAAACTCGGGCAACTGGGCAAATCAGTAACCCATGATTAAGAAAACCATGGATTAATAGTGTGGAGAATAAAATTTTAAACTTGTTCACTTAACATACTAAGCCATTACTTATGGGGTTGGGGCCAGGCTATAGGCATCTTCCATTTTATGAATGCCTTCTCTCTGGAGCTCTGGCATTTTACAAACTAACCAAAGCTGTGTTGGTCCAATGGGCATTTAACCCTTAGGTTAGTTGAACTGAAAGGTACCTATGATGTGTTAGATTTTTTTATTTATGATTTTTATTATTTGGATCTGATTTTTAAGGTCTTGATTTGTTGTACCCAGAGTCTGTTTGGATTAGGGCAGGCTATAAATATTGTTGAATGAATGGAAAATGAACAAACAAATAAATGTGTCAACTTAGTCACTGTATTTTATAAATCACAGTTTATGGCATGATGTGTTCTGTGAACTCAGCCAATCATCATTTAGTCTATGCTATAATTCTTTAAATTATGCTGGAGCAAGGCACGTGAATTTAATCTTTGAATGAAATAGACAGCAATGCAAAAGAAGGAAGTCCTACCTGAGTGGCCCCTTGTATCAGCATTTGAAATTAAGTCTCTCATTGGCCAACTCAGAAAGGGGAAGGCCCCGGGGCCTGACTTTATTCCTGCAGAATTATTAAAGAATAACACAGAGTGGTGGACTTCAATCTTGGCATTGCTCTTCACCCACATTGACACTACTGGGTGTGTCCCTGAGGACTGGGGCTTGGCAATTATAGTCCCAATCTTTAAGAAGGGTAAGAGAGATGAATTATAGGCCAATCAGTCTGTTAAACATAATTAGTAAACTTGATGCCAAACATCTCCATGAAAAACTTAAGGACTGGCTGGATCAGGGAAACCTGATAGCAGAAGAGCAGGCTGGTTTCAGAGAAGGTAGAGGGACTATCAATCAATGTTTGGTCCTACAGAATTTGATCGAAAAATATTCAACCATAAAAAAACATCATTGTATGCTGCCTTTATAGATTTAAGGCAGCTTTTGATTCGATATCTAGGACCAGACTACATCAATTGACCACAGGCTTCTCCATTTAATCCATGCCCTACACACCAATACAACCCTTAAGATCAGGTGCAATACGCAAGGGTCTCTCTCGAAGCCGATTAAAGCTCAAAAGGGGGTGAAACAGGGCTGTATTCTGGCCCCCCTACTTTTCAACTTTTATATCAACGAAATGGTGAGTTGCTTAAACAATCCAGATTTCCATCCCCCTAAACTAGGAGACCTTAGCATTGCCCTGTTACTCTATGCAGATGATGCTGTAATTCTTCCCAGAACATCTATAGGCCTTAAAAGGGCTTTGAAAATTCTGGCCCTGCATGGTGATAACGATAAACTGGAAATAAATCAGAAAACTAAGATCATGGCTTTTGCCAATAGGCCAAAACTCCATTCATTGAGTATTTGCGGCCATAGAATAGAGCAAGTGACCAGTTTCAAGTATTTAGGTGTAGTCATCCATGCCACCGGCTCGAGGAAAGCCCCCTGTGAATAGCCTCTGGACAAAGATCTGCCAGCGCAATCTTAAAATTTTTCCGCCATAAGGGAGGATTTTACGTTCCAGCCACACTCAAACTCTTTCAGGCCAAGTCGTTAGCTCAGCTTCTCTATGGGACTCTAGTTGGCCCCCCAACCTCATGTTTCACATCTCTGGAAAAAGTGCGATCTAAATTAATCAGAGCAGCACTCCAGATGCCTCGATGTGTTTCAAATGCACATCTACGCCTAGAAACAGGCATGATAAAAGTTGAGTCAAGAGTGTGTCTAGCCTCTCTAAACCTTTGGCTAAAGCTCAACTTTTACCCTGAAGGCCTAGCACCTCTCATTCTTCAGAATAACTTTCAATCCACATGGATTAAGGCCGTTGACTCTAATCTTTTAAACCTAAGCTATTCCCCATCCTCAGTTCTCGAGATGGAATACAACCAGGCAAAACAAGAGCTGAAACAAAGGATAAAGTATATAGAGCGGCAAGCAGATCTAGGGAAGGTTCTATCCTTCCTGTCTCCAGCGCACAATAAATATATCGTCACTGCCACCAGTTATCTCACATCCAGCCATCGGAAAGCCTTTTCTCTAGCTCGATGCCACACTCTCCCCTCTGTGGTACTGGAGGGCAAATATTAAAAAGTACCATTGGTCGTAAGGCTCTGTCGCTGTGACTCCAGAGAGGTGGAAACAGACCATGTCCTCCTTCACTGTGTCTTTTATAGAGATCTCCGAACCGAACTCATCTCACCTCTGATTAGAAAATATCCTGGTTGCCCAGATTCAGACTATACTCAAATGCTGCTTATGGATGAAAAGCCTGTTGTCACAGCGCAGGTAGCCAGGTTTTGCGCAGCAGCAGTGAAGATTCGTCAGGCCCCGATGGGCTAATTTTTGTAATGTACTTTATGTAACAGTAATTCATTTAAACAGTATTTTTAAATATTAACATAGTTGTAATTTTAGATATTTACATTTTACATTTCATATTTAACCTAATCTTAGTGACTATATTATCATCTAGTATAGGCTGCACCTTATATTGCACCCATAGAGTTTAGCTAGGTAGTTTTATAAATGTATTTTAACTTTATTTTAAACTTTTATTTATTTATTTATTTATTTATTATTTAATTTCTATCCCGCCTTTATTATTTTTATAAATAACTCAAGGCGGCGAACATACCTAATACTCCTTCCTCCTCCTGTTTTCCCCACAACAGCCACCCTGTGAGGTGAGTTGGGCTGAGAGAGAGTGACTGGCCCAAGGTCACTCAGCTCGTTTTCATGCCTAAGGCGGGACTAGAACTCAGTCTCCTGGTTTGCCATTGGCTCCTTCCTAGGCCTGAGAGACAGGGACTGGCCCAAGGTCACCCAGCCGGCTTTCATGCCTAAGGCGGGACTAGAACTCACAGCCTCCTGGTTTCTAGCCCGTTGCCTTAACCACTATACCAAACTGGCTCTCTTATCTTATTCTAGATTATTTTATTCTAGATTTTATTGTAGATTGCTATCATTTTAAGACAGATTATGCATACTTTCACAGAGCATCATCCTTATACTGGTTTAAGACCGCAATAAATTTTTTTAAAAAAAGAATGAAATAGAAGAAACTAAAGTTCTCCCAGACTGAATATAGTTTGTTGACTGTCACCCAGAACAGAGCTTGACTTCTTAAAGCTGATGCTCTTGGGTGGCGGTGCGGGCTTATCAAAACCTTCCAGTGAAGTTTTCTCAACCAAAGATCAGGATACAGCTAAAAAGATATCTCAGTGGCCTTCCTGTTTCTTGAGGTCAGCTGCCTTCAGTCTGGCCAGAAATCATACTGCAAAAGCCACTTCCAGACTTCAGACTAGCTTTGGCCATTTCTGCCCTTTCTCTTCCTATTTTTCTTCAGCCTGCCTGAAAATTCCCTATTCTGGCAAGCGTTTGTTTTGCAAGGCAGATGATTTTTATGTGGTAGACCTTCATTTTGGAATGTTTTAATCTGCTGAGCCTGTTTCCATTTTTATGCTGCTGTCTTTTGTCTTTTGTGGAATTGTTTTGTATTTAATCGTTGCAAGCTGCCTTGTACAGGGCAAATATATTGGAAGGGCTGAGTATACATTTCCTAAATAAACAAACAATTTTTTTTCACATACAAATACTAATGTTTTTAATGATATATCATTTGCAAATGTAGAACAAATTACCTTCGTGATAGACACAAACAAGGCAGGCATCATAGCCAGAGAGGCATAATTTAAAGGAGAGGAAAAGATGAAAGCAACAAAGCCATAGTTGCAGCCCATGAAACAAACCACTTGCTGCTGAGCAAAACTGCAAACAATTTTATTAGTGTTATGGGAACACTGAATGAAGCGCAAGACCAGAAGGGAAGATGTTATAATCACAGTGGCCAACCCAGTCCCAAGCAGAAGTTGAGGTTGCAATGCAAGCATACTCAGATTACTTTTTGACAAGGGAAAACCCACAAAAGGTGTTTTCCAACTCCTTGTAGAAGGATCACTTTAACTTAGCACCCTTTTCCCAATTGTGATAAGTTGCATGATTTCCAGGAAGCATGCAGGCAATAGCCCTCCCTGTCAGCTGTTCCAAGAAAGAAACTATGTCGAAGAAGAAGTTTCACCTCAGGCATCATTCAGTCCAAATACATCTTCTCTGAATGTGCATTATCTCTTTTTTTAAAGTCTCTGATAATGGTCATCCCAGTGCTGAATCTTATGGAAGCCATCTGGCATGGCTGTATGTGATTAGTGGGAATTGAGATTTTTATTGGGTTTCTTTTTTGGTTTTAATGGAATTTTTGTCTGTCTTTTGTTCACCGCCCAGAGTTTCTTTGGACAGATGGGCGGCCATATAAATAGGAGGAAGAAATACTGTGTAAGTACTGAATGGGTATGAATAGGCACATGAAATGCTTATCCATAGTTAGCTGGAACATAATTATTCTGTTTACCCTATGTTCTGGGTTTGCAATAAATTGGAATTGAATTGAAATGAAATTGGGTTTGCTCAATACCCTGAACTATAAATTGGCCACATGGACAGTGCTGTAGTATACCCTAGGCAGATATGTAGTTGCCAAGTTTGTAGTTCAGAAGGTTGAACAAAAAAGCAAGTATTAGCGCACAATGTTTTGCCTCCATGTGAGGCGTAAGCAAACTAGACAGCGTTTCGAGAGAAGGTTCACCATTTTTTCCCACAACTTTTTAATTTTGAAGGTATATCATAACCTTCCATTTCTTATATTTTCTTCTTTCTCCATAATATCTTCTGTAATTTTTTCTTTTTTGTGAAAATCCTTAAGAAATGAAAGACAATTGCAGTAGAATCCCAGAATCAGAAAAAGTCATTTAGGGTATCCAGTACAACCCTTTGCTCAGTGCAGATGCCCAGATGAAAACATCCATGGCAGATGTCTATCTTCCACTTGAACATAACTAATAATGGGGAACCAAACATCTTTCTGGGTACTTGGTTCTACCGTCAAGCTGATTTTTCTGTTAAGAAGTTTGCTTTCTTAAAATATCCATCAGAGTCTGCCTTCCTATAATTCAAAAACACTTCTCCACATCCTGCATTCTAGGACAACAGATATCAAGTCATGCTCCTCAGATACCTGAAGAATGCTATCAAATTCCCTCTTTCTCCTTCAACCTTATTTTACTGGCCAGTGGCAGACCCTTTTCTTAGAGAAGAGTGAGACTTTATTGGCTATCTCTTGTCATCTTCATTGAATAGCTGCTATACTAATTCTTTTTGTTCTTTTATTCTGAACATCTCTACAGAAGCATGACATGGTTATTTTCTCCCACTATTTCCATTATATTCTCTGCAAAGTCTTCCTTATTAGTTAGAATTAGATCAATATCTTCTCATGTCTTCTTGCACCTTCTAAAGGAGAAAATGGTCAGCGAGGCCTGTCAGAATTTCTCAGAAGGACCATGCTTGAGAGAGTAGCTATCCCAACATTTGTTGGGAGATACAACAAATGACTACTAGGTTCTGTTTACCCAGCCATGGTTTGTAAACCAGGTATTATGCAAACCTATCCAATAGTTTAGCCATTTTAACCAGCCATGGCTAAGTGTGCTGTTTGAACCTAGCCATGAAATTCACTGTGCAGAACCATCATGATGAAATTGCCACAGGGTAAATTTGCCATGAGAAAAAGTAACATGAGCACATACTCAAGCCATAAAGTTCTACTGATCTTTTCAGTTCCATGGTTGAAAGTAACAGACTAAGTGCTCAGTGTGCTTCTGGTCCTTCCTTAGCTAGTGGGACTTGATCAGAAGTACTTATGTCTTACAGAGTCCTACTTGTCTCCAAAGCCTTTTAGTGGGAAAAAAGAAATGAATGAAGGAGAACTTCTCCCAAATGAGAAAAATGATCAAAGAGAGGGCATGTTGGACTGCATGGGGGAAAGAGAGGGTGATGTAAACATGAGTCTGGAGGGGTAGAGAGGATGTCTGTTGCATACTGGCATCAAAGAAGGAATATTATGCTTACTTTCGTATTTTCCATATTTGATTTCTTCAGAGCAATAATCCTGTCTGCAAGCCAACATTTCTGTTCACTGACTTTGAAGCTGACATTTGTTTCTGCTCAAGATCATTTTCCCTTCTCTTTCAACTGTGTCCCAGGATGACTTACAGGCAGATGACATGCATCCTAGCCAGTTTCCAGGACTATATGAACTAGGTGTTATTATATTTAGAGTCCCAGTGCTTCCTTTACCACTTTACAACCTTTTACTATTTTATTTTCATAGCAAACAGTGTGTTTGTTTTTATAACAAACTGGAGTTATCATACATTTACCTTTCATTTCCCTCCTCCTCCCCAAATTTTGATTGGAAAGAAGAAAAATGCTTCTAATTTTTTTATCATTGTCTTTATGCCTTGTGAGTTCCTGACAGGCTAATGTTTATACAAAGCTGAATGAGAAAGTTTTTAGCTTCTTTGAGGCGAGGAATCGTATACAGTTTCATTTTTACAACCGAAGCTTACAGCACATACTTGAAAAATGTACAGTATATCATTGTTACGTTGTTCTTTCTTTTCATGAGCAACAAGAGGAAATTCAGCTGGATCAACTCAGCATAAAGAAAAGCCTACATGAAATATAAACTTATGGGCAAAATTTAAATATCTGCATTATGGATCAGGAAATATTCTTTCCCTGTAGGCCTTTATCTCCTCTAAGGCAACAGGAAGGTAGGGACAATCCTAACCTAGTATGCCCAAACTGTCTATGTTCAAATGGCATTACTCTATGGTTCAGATAACCATGGTTTACTGAAACCATAATTAGCTGAGTTTGGACTACACACCAAACCATTAACTATGGGTCAGTTCCCACAACATGCTAAGCCAAAGCCAAATAAACCACATGGTGGCTTATTATATTGTGTGAATTTAAAATGTGGCATTTGGTAGACACACTAGGACCCTTTCCTTTCCTTTCCCAATTAACTTGTCCCTCTTCCTGCTATCCATTGGTGGGCCTCCCAGACAAAAGTCATTTCTAACAATGGAAAATGGCTAAGGAGAAGAGAGCTCAACCATGCTTCCTGTCCTGTCCATTCACACTGCCCTTTAAGTTGTTTCCCATTCCACAAATAGGGAAATTGACATAATCTGTGTTTTGACAGACAGGTCATAGCACCCTAAAATCCAGCGATTCAACCAATGGTGTTGGCTTTGGTTTAGCATCATATATAAATCTAGCTATAGTTGATTATAACCCATGTTTTAAAGTTAGCATTGTGTGAATCAGTCCTTGCCTTCCTTCTTTAACAAACTGAATTGGAACAAGCCATAGTTACTGTGATGTAAACCCAAGACTGAATAGGCATTTAAAATTCTGTAAGCCGCCCGGAGTCACCATGTGAGTTAGGCGGCCTTATAAATCTGAATAATAATAATAATAATAATAATAATAATAGTAGTAGTAGTAGTAGTAGTAGTAGTAGTTCTTGCAGAGCAGCCATGGCTGTACTTTAGGTGATCCTATAATCTAAAGTAGCAGCCAACTCAGATTAGGTTTATCCCCTCCTAGTGTTGGGTCAGCACCCTCCATATGCTGATGAGGTATCATGAGATTTCATTTATCAGCTGCAGATGGTAGTGCCCTCTGTAACCAGAAATGAGAAGTACTTTTCTGTGATTAATTTATAGCCAATTAATCAGGGTAGGCTGTCTTCCTCTCAACCAGGTCATCTTAAAGATGCAGTGGACTTCAGATTCAAAGTTAGTATGGGCCACTGTGAATATTTTGCTTGAATTCAGCCAGTTCAAAATCTGCTCCAAGTCATCAGCAACCATCTGATTTCATTAAAATTGGATGCATTGTCCTTAAATGTCAAAACAGCAGAAACGGCAAGCTCTTGAAACTGAAGCAAAGCAGAACAAAGTGCCTTTTAGAAATCCAAACCAAATTTCTGGGCTCAGCAGTGGTGTACGTGATTTCTGCAAATTTCTCCAGGGGAAAGAGAAGTTCTCCCACAATTTTTCACGGATTGGCCTGCCAATTTCAGTGAACAGAAATTCACTGAAATTCATTGAAATTCTGTTCAATTCCAGTGAACAGAAATGTTTGCTTTCAGACAGGATTATTGCTCTGAAGAAATCAAAGAGGTGAGTTCTCAAAATTACAAAGCAATGTCGATGTAATGGGCAGAAGGAATAACCTTGAGGAACAGGAGGAAGTGCCACAACCAAGACAACGGTCAGGCAAAAGAAATCTGAGTCTGGGCCAGTACTTTAACTTGAGAAAGCATCTCAGACAAGACTCTCCCTAGTTCTCAGGAAGATAAAGGGAGGGAGCAGGGAAGCGCATTCAGACTTGCAAGATTCTGTTACTATAACCTTATAATAAAAGTAGCATTAGCCTGCATGACTTTGGTTTCCTAGTCTGGTCTACCTTGAAAGGCTAACAATCTCAAACCTGCAGTTCCACCCAATTGGGGCATGTGTGTAAGGCTGTGTTGCACATAGAAAAGGGGCAAGTTTAGAGTTAGGGTGCCGCACCACTGCTGACATCAGTTTGTACCCCCCTCCCTCGCCTCTCCTTCAGATGCTATTGGGTTTTGTTCCAGTTTTAGGTCAAAGTCCTCTATACCTGGAGTAGGAACATTGGAACTATAACTGGTTTTCCCTGGTGGTACTAGGTCTTAGCTCCATAGGTTCTTGGTTGCTAGGTTCCTTGGTTTGGTTCTCTTCTGAGGAAGTTGATGTGTCCAGCTGGAACTTGATACCAGCAGTGAGTCCAACACAGACTGCTTTCAATAACCATGAAGGGAGGACAAAAAACTATCAAGAAATGGTTAATCTCAGCTTTTCAAGAAGCTTATTCATGACTTCAGGTTGTACAAGGCAAAAAGAATCTCTAAGAACATCAGTAAGTAAGTAAGTATAGCTTTATTGATTAGTCAATTGACCATATCAAAAAATGGGCATCAGCCACAATAAAATACAGTAAAATAAGACAGGTAAAATACAATAAGATACGGTAAAATAGACTAAAAAGGTAAAGGTTCCTCCCGCACAGTTGTGCAGTTGTGTCCAACTCCAGAGGCCAGTGCTCATCTCCGTTTGTTAGCCGAAGAGCCAGCGTTGTCCGAAGACGCTTCCACGGTCATGTGGCCGCATGACTTGCGCAGAACGCTGTTACCTACCCACCGAAGTGGTACCTATTCATCTACTTGCATTTGCATGCTTTCGAATTGCTAGGTTGGCAAGAGCTGGAGCTAGTGCGGGAGCTCACTCCGCATGCAGGGCTAGGGATTTGAACCTCTGAACTTGTGATCTTCCGATCAACAAGCCTGGCGTCTTACCCGCTGAGCCACCACGCCCCCTATAGACTAGACTAGAGTATAGAATAGACTAGAGTGAGATAAAATGAGATAAAATACAGTGAGGCAAGATAAAGATAAAATAGTATAAAATAATGCAGAGGCTTATAATAAGATGAATAGTAAAATAGAAATACAAAACGTATTTAGGTGAATTCATTGCCTTTGCATGCTTCCCCAATATGTTCTATAAAATGTGTTCTCAGTTGGACAGCCCTGACTATAAACTTAAATGTTCTAGAGACTACATACAGTATGTGTTTGTACCCTGAAGGAAGTAACAGAGTCGTTTATTACAGTCCCAGTGTATGGTTCTGTCAAGTAGAGTCTGTGAGTACTGAGCCCTTGCGGAGGCATATAATTGGCATTTAAATAGGACATGCGCAATGTCTTCTATTTCAGATGCTCCACAAGCACATGTTCTCTCAAAATATGGGACTTGGTGGAATTGTCCATATTTGACCATAGAATCTAGCTGCTCAAATCTTGCTCTGGTAAGAGCTATCCTATGGTATTGAGTCAAACCCATTGTCAGGTATTTTTCTGTTTGAAAGGACATTTTATTCTTGGCCAGCCATTTCAATGACCTAATGTTTGCAAGTGCCTCAATGTCAGTTTGGGCGTTAACATCCAAAACTCTTTGTTTAAATATTGCCTTGGCCTGATGTCCGGCTGAAAGTAAATATTGTGTTAAGAAGCCGAGATGTGAGATGGTTTGGAAAAGTTGGTTGATCCATGTGGTGGGTTGAAGTGTGCCCATCTGTTCTTCTAGGCACATTTTTGGTAATCTATCAGGTTCCATTGGGAGAATCCTCCACCAGTAGTTGAAGACTTTGATTACTGATAATGGAATGGGTACCTGTTTCAGCTCTTACTGCTGCTGCAGGTGTATTCCTGTCGGTCCCCAGAATAGTTCTTAAAAAGCATGCTTGATTTTGTTCAAGTAAGGAGGCCTTTGACAGGCCCCACAATTCGGCACCATATGTTAGCACTGGTACGATTTTTGCCTTGTGGACCTTTAAAATGGGGAGCAGAGTACTTGGGTGGTTGTAACTAAGTAGTTTGATTAATGTTTTAGAGCTTTATAGAACTTTGTTTGAAGTGATTGACCCAAGGCCCTGTATCTGTAAAAACCACCCCTAAATATGTGAAACAATCTATTTGTTTTATAGGCTCCCCATCCAAGTGCCAGTTGTATTTGGCCCGCCTTTTTCCAAAAACCACCACTTTGGATTTGGACTTATAAATATTCAAAAAATTAGAGTCGTAATAATTTCCCCATCAGTCTTCTCAGGCCTACTTGGGAATGTGCCATCAGAACCATGTCGTCTGCGTACAAAAGGATGTTGATATGTCTGTTGAGGATCTTTGGCATGTGAAGATCCATGGAATGGAGGAATCCTGGGATGTCATTGACATAAAGATTAAACAACATTGGGGCCAAGATGCATCCTTGTCTGACACCTTTATAGGTGGGAATGCTCTGTGTAAGAGAACCATTGACTCTGGTGCGGACTTTCAGGCATGTATTTGTGTAGAGGGCCTTTATCAGGTATAAAAGTCTAGGTTCCATATTTAACTTGGCCAGCTTCTTCCATAGAATATCTCTGAGTCGAATGCCGCACTAAGATCTATGAAAGATGTAAACAAATGTTTGCCATCAGTTGTATATTTAGTGATGAGATGGTGTAAAACAAAGCAATTATCTATTGTAGAGTGCTCATGTCTGAACCCGGCCTGTTCTTCCACTAATATATTTTTCTCAATTGCCTAATATATTTTTCTCAGAAGATGTTTTGCATACATCTTAGCTGTTATATCAATAAGGCTTATGGGTCTGTAATTTTAGGGTCTTCCTTGTCTCCTTTTTTGTGTATGGGAACTATGATGGAGAGTTCCCATCCTGCTGGAATATGGCCAGTGTTGTCTAGGTATGTAAACAGTCCTGCCAGTAGTGGAGCCCACCAGTCAATGTGTGTCCTGAAAAGTTCTGGTGGTAGGAAGTCTTCACCAGGTGCCTTATTGGGTTTCAGTGACTGAATAATGTGTTTAATTTCTGTCACTGACACTGGTGGCCAGGGAGGAAGATTGTCAAGGGTCAGAGGTTCAATGGTCATCTTTCCTGGATGATCCTGCTTGGAGTTGGCAAATAAGATAGTATAGAAATCCTCCCAAACTGGAGCTGAAATGGGGATGTCAAGTAGGAACGTACACTCCTTCAGCATGCCAGATACAGTATTCCAAAATATACCTGAGTTGGGCCCTTTTGCCAAACCGTCAATAGCTATGAGTCCATGTAATGGTATGGGGGAATGACCTTGGGAGACTGGGGGAAGAACTGCAGCCAGATGAATGGTTGGATAAGAGGCATCTTAGCCCGCATCAGGAATGTGGGCATGGCAAACATCTCAGAAGGGGCCCTCCCTAGTTCCTTGGGCTATAAAGGCAACGCGGGAGAGATGTACTTTCAAACTTGCAAGATTCTGTTAATGTAACCTTACAATAAAGTAGAATTAGTTCATCTGGGCATGCTTCCTGCCTGGACTACCTCGCAAGACTGACAGTAAATTGATCTCTTAAATAATGAAAGAGCTTCTGAACATCTTGTTAAAAGACTTGAAATGATGTTTTCCCCTGAATCTCCTTTGTAGAAACAAAAGCAATGAGATGCCAATCAATATTCTTACCTGGACTTCCCAGAAGCATTTGGTTCTCCGTAGGCTGAGTTTTGCATCATTACAAGCATCTGTTTTTAGTTTATTCAAGCAGCTTTCTCATCTCAAGGAGTTGTCCGTAACTCTTTGTGTCAACTTGTCTGTGGCCAAATACAGAGTGTGCAGGCCCTATCCTTTAAAATCATTGGAATTTACATAACCTCCAATTCTAGCAATGTGAAATGTGGCTCTGGTTACAATAACAAGTGTTTAGGGAACACAGGAGATTTTTAACTGCAAAAAGCACAAAAGCAAAACAAAACAAAACTGCATACTGTTTTCATTTTCAATAGCCATGTGAGGACATCCTCTAACTTTTAGCTATAAATAAGCCACTGCTGTCAGAGGAGGATGGATAACATTTCACATTTCTCTTCATGTTTCTTAAATGGTCATTTTCTCCCCACAGTCTTTCCAAAGTGAAAATAAAGGCCAGTAAAGCAAAATCCATAACCATGGTTAGCTTAAATTTGGTTTATTGACTAAACAACAAATTGGCTGTGTCCACATGGCAAACCATACCACAATGGCTGGGTGACAAAATATGCAAAGTTATAAACAATCGCATTTTGACTTAGTGTGGTGTGTGAACCCAGTTATTGGCTGAGTTCTACTTGGATGGATCCATAAAGCCACTGGGAGTCAAGCTGGACTGAAAATAGACTTGATTTTTACCTTATCGAAGCTCAGATGCTCAACACAAAGTGGGTCCCAGCAGCCAGTTCTACATCTGAAGGAGTGTAATGAAGAATTCCACAAATTCAAAGCATCTTCTCTTTGAAATACGGACTGGTCTAAATCCAGTTTAAAATAAGAATCAAGGCTTGAAGTAGCACATCAAAAATTTAAACTTGGATACCCAACTGAGCAGTCACAGAGGTAATATAGCCATAATCTTCCTTACTATAGTGAGAATTATATTAAATTATTTCTAAATTTCCACTGGTATATACATATTTTGTTGTTCAGTCGTTTAGTCGTGTCCGACTCTTCGTGACCTCATGGACCATAGCACGCCAGGCCTTCCTGTCCTCCACTGTCACCCGGAGTTTACTCAAATTCATGTTCATGTTAAAGTTTAATTAAATGTTCAATTAAAGCCTTAAAACACGTTGTTTGGATTACTCTATGCCTGGAACCCCAATAGCCAGCATCACCCCACAGTTCATTACATCGGTGATGCTATCTAACCATCTCATCCTCTGCTGTCCCCTTCTCCATTTGCCTTCATTCTTTCCCAGCATCAGGGTCTTTTCCAGTGAGTCCTCTCTTCGCATTAGGTGGCCAAAGTATTTGAGCTTCAGCTTCAGCATGTATACAAAGTTTATGCAAAGTCATAATACTAGATCTATGGATGTTTGATTTGCTTTGGTTTGATCAATCAGTCGAATAGATCTATGGATGTTTGATTTGCTCAATCAAATTTATCAATTTGATAAATTTGATAAATGAATAAAATGTTCCATTTCTCAAGAATGGTGGATATATGAATGTAGTGACAATAGCTTTCTGAGACATGATGCTTATTTCAAGTCCTTTGAATACTGATTATTTATGATAAGTTCTCCACACAGATTACAACACTGTGTAGAAATTAAAAGAGCCAGTTTGGTCTAGTGGTTAAGGTGCTGGGCTAGAAACCAGGAGTCTGTGAGTTCTAGTCCTGCCTTAGGCATGAAAGCCGGTTGGGTGACCTTGGGCCAGTCACTCTCTCTCAGCCCAATTCACCTCAGAGGGTTGCTGTTGTGAGGAAAATAGGAGGAGGAAGGAGTATTAGGTATGTTCGCCGCCTTGAGTTATTTATAAAAATTATAAAGGCGGGATAAAAATTAAATAAATAAATGAAAAGTTTGAAAAACAAGTTTCTTCACTGTCTTTTCCCATAGTGCATATATATTTTAAAAAGTCTGAGTCAAGGAGAAGATCACCATGATATTTTCTTCCTAGGAATCCAACTGGGGAATGTCTCAGATCCTGATTGTTTGGGTTACTTTTCAAAGTAAAAAAAATAGCCCACTAAGAGAAAATGATTTGTAGCTGTGATTCTTGGTCATCTTGGAGTAATAGATATACACAGCCAGGCCAAAATTATACTGCCAAAGAAATGCAGCTTAGCAGGCCGGCATCAAACATATCATTAAAGCAGACTGTCAAGGACAGCCAGAGTTGGCAGTGGATGCTGGGAGATGATCAACAGAATATTTGCACAAATAGATCAGGATTCACAGTTATCCAGTCACTGGTATACATTTCAGGAAGGAGGCTGAGCTTAATTGCTGCTGGAGGTGAGCTGTAGAAGTTCTTTCCACTTTAGAGTTGTAGGTCCTCGCCCTCTGGTTCTTCTGTTTAGGTTTCTGCTCAGTACTCTTTTGCTTTGCTACCAGCCTACCAGTTGACATCAGTAAGCATAGAAGCCAAGTTTTTGCAGAGGTGGTGTTACCATGCAGAAGATGTCAATGCAGGATGCTTCTTGACAGACCTTTTAACATGCAGAAGGTACAGTTCATCACTGCAGATTTATAGAGTATCCAGATAATGCCATAATCCTTTAATTAATAGACCATCTTTTCTCTAGCTTTTTGCACTTTGTCTCTAAATGGAAGTAGATTTAGGCAAAAAAAATGAATAAGAAATGCAAATCTCAAGAAGCACATGGATGTTTCAAAATGATTAATTCATGGAGGAGTTAGGAGAGGGAGTTTAATATCAGCAAAAATCTGCAGTTGTTGTGGCTGTAAGCATCTGAGAAGTTTATTTACCTAACTTTATATTCTGCTCCATTTCCAAGCAGCTTATAAGTAAAAATAAAAAATTAAAATAATAACAAATCAATACTATTGTTTATTATGTTTTTGATTTCTATTTTTAATGGTTTATTCTACTCCACCCAGAGTCACATTGTTTAGGTTGAGCACTCATATGAATGCAATAAACAAACAAACGGACAGACAAACAAGCATTAAGGACAACCACAACTCTGATGTGCCACTGTTCATCATTTTCATAATTCCCCAAACGCCTTTCTGAAGAGTCATGTTTCCGTGGCTCTTCAAAAATATAATAGGGAGAAGGTTGGTCTAAATATCTGGGGGTAGACTGTTGCAGAAGCAGAGGGGCTGAAGGTTTGAGCATGGGGTCCTTGTTGGTGGCCCTGCTGGCAGCAGTCCCTTGGATTTGGACCCTTAGCAAGCCTTCTCTACCAAGTCTTCTCTAAACCAACTAAAGCCCTCCAAAACATCTTAAGTGAACCAAAAAGACTCAGTAGTTAGAGTTATCTACAACATACAGTGTAAGGACTGTAGCAGCCACTATGTAGGACAGACAGGCAGAAGACTAGCAGAGTGCATCCACGAACACCAACTAGCAGTCAGAAAACATGATGAAAACTCCTTAATCTCACAACACACGGACAGACTCAACCATACTTTCAACTGGGAAACTGTGAGCATCCTAATCCAAGCTAAATCCAAAAACGCTAGGGAATTCCTAGAAGCTTGGCACTCAAGCAAGTCAGCCATCAACAGGCACATAGAGGTAAACAACATTTACATACCATTCAAAAGAGATAATAAAAAAGCTAAAACGGAAACAAAAAGACCAGAACACCTCCTTGCCAGCAATCAACACCCAGATAAGCAAAGATTAACACCAGGATTAACACCAGACGAACAATCAAGCAGTAAACAATACCCCATCAAGGAACTACCAACTCAGACAAACAATCAAGCAGTAAACAACAGCCTAATCAAGGAACTACCAAGGAAAGAACAATACCCCCACCCCCACTGTCAGGGCAAGCTTCTGTATATAAACAGAGAGCAAAGGCCACTCCCTTCTAGCACTGAAAATGTTGCCTAGTTGGGCAACAAAATGTCTGCAAGCAAACAACCAAGCTCAGAGAGCACCAAGGACTTCAACCCTGAGCTACAGATATTCTCTTCTATTGGTACTCTTACAATCAGCTCCAGGAGCATTTCTCAACCCTCTTCAGGAGCTTTTGAGGGAGTCTGTTGGGGAACTGCAGAGGAAGAGTTAAATCTTTCGTGATGCAAGTAGAGTTCTGCTTGTGGGTTGTTAGATGCTAACCACAGTGCTTGTGATTTATAATGAGCTATAAATGAGCATTTTATACTTTCAGAATCCCAGTGGAAAAACAACAACAAAACTTTTTTTAAAGTGATGCCTACTTATAATTGTATCAGAAATAGTGGTATGTTGTAGTTTTGAAAGTTTGCAATTCAAATATGAAAAAGCAAAATTGTGTAGGCAGCAGCATAAAACAACTGGGTGCAGGATCATAATTACATTGGTGCCGAGGGAAGAGAGGAAGGAAGAGAGGTTGAAGTGGGTAGGATAAGCATCTCTAAACATAGGCACATCCTGTCATGCCAGTATGGATGGGATAGTGGAGATTTGGAAATAAAACACAGAGTAGAAAAATGCTGTGTGGACTATGAGTTGCAGCTCCACAAACAACGGGTGGAAAAATTGCAGAATACTCAGAGTGGTGTGTGCAAATCAGCCAGGATCCAATGTAAATTGTAGATTCAGTTCAGATATACCATCTGATTTGGACTTCTGAGTTGATGGGGAAAAAGTTTCTGTGCATGTACAGTTGTCCAAATAATCCAAACTGATTTGGAACTTTTGATTCAATTCAGTGTTTCAAATTAGTCAATTTGATTTGGAATTCCATTGCCTTCAAAGTGAATCTCCAAACTGAATATCCATATACTCCTGTCAGCAATAGGAGTGGCTATGAGAAAGTAAATTGAGAGAAGATTGGACCAAACCCAGCAGGCAAACATAGGCTGGCAAGCCGGCGAAGCGTGGACCAGAAATGCAGGTTTTGCGGCATCAGGTCCAGATTAGAGGCAGAACAAGACAGGGAAGGGATATAAGGCAGCTCAGGATGCAGCCAGAGCAAGCAAGATCAGACTCCGGAAATTGCAAGAGGGAATTGTTAATGCCTGGAAGCTCCTTAAGAGATCATGGGGATGATACAGTAAGTATAATAGGCATCAAAAATGGCAGTGTTTGGGTGACTATTTTAAAGTCCCACAGGAATCAGTGAAAGGGGAATCACACAATCTACCAACAGGCAACATTCCTGATCACATGTAGAAACCTAAATCTAATACCCATCCAGCTTTGTTCAGGTCCATAACTAAATAATTTAAAAAGCAAGGGAAATTGTTCTATGTGACCCCATCTACACTATTCATACATTCATATGCAACAGATTCGTTGCGTTAAATGATATAGTGAAACAATTAGGAATTGATGCCTTATGTATGTGCATTTATTTCTTCATCAAAACACCCCAGCTGCCATAAAAACTTGTCAGCCACTCCATGATGGGCATGACCTATATTTTTGATGAACTGCATGTATAAAGCTCTAAAGAAAGGAAAATAAGATTTGCTGCAATGGCACAGGTCAGTACTGAAATCTATCTGTTGGCAGTATAAAGTATCTTAGGAAATTATCTCTGCTGGAGATTTCTGGACTATTTGCACAAGGAAAAATCTTTACCAGAAGGCTTTACAACATCAAGGCTAAGTAGAAATAACATGGGATAAAGAGAAGGTGTCAGAAATAAGAGTAGGTTTTATTTATTTATTATTTATTTATTACTTACCTTGTTATGCCCCGCAGATTGTCAAAACATAGATGGACATCCAAATTGGGGCCGTGGTGGCTCACGTGGCTAAGGCGCTGAAACGCTGAGACGGGAAGATCTTAAGGTCGGCGGTTCGAAACCCGTGTGCGGATGCCGTGTGACGGGGTGAGCTCCCGTCAGCTAGCCCTAGCTTCCAATGTCAGGCTCTAGCAACAAGCCGGTCTGTTACCCCCTGTCGCAACTACTGTAAACGGATCATCCAATTACCAACTTCCGGTTGATCTGGAAAAAAGTGGACCCTGCACCAGGGTGCCACGCTAGGATGAAGAAGAAGAAGATGGACATCCAAATTCTCTCTCTCTGCAGGGAGGACGTGAAACTTGAGATAAGCTTAACAGAAATATATTGTGTCCAGTGAAATTGGAATTTCACCTGTGTATACTTGGTAAAAAATGTTAGTCTAGAAAGATATGCAATAGAAGGGATCTGGAATACAAAAAAATGAATTAACATCATAGAAAATCTATGGAATCCTCATGTATATTAATAGTAATTCAGTATCAGATATCTTAATGAGCATAGAGAGAAAGAAAACTAAATAAAAATAGGGAATACACCTGAAATATGAACTGATCATATTTATTACAGGTAGTGCCTTAAAATATCTAGATGGGGCTGGGGGTGGGGGAGATGGGGAAATGGAATGCAAGGTGGTGGAAGATGGCATGGTGTGTTGCCTGGAATTCTGTAAAGCAGAAGTGCACAGCCTTGAGTCCTCATGGACTTGAAAGTAATAATCTGATAGAGGGGATGAATTATTAAATGATTTCTCTCCCTTTGTATGAGTAAGCATATTAACTATATTTAATATAATTAAATGTAAATGAAATCAAATCAACTAGTTGTTGACCTGGCTCTGACCTGTTCATTTTGGAACATTGCCTCTTGCATGATGTTCAGAGGACAAGGGTGGCTCTTGGCTAAGAGAAAAATTGCACACTCTGCTTTAAAAGCATGAACGGTGCCGGTTACCAGTGCACTCAAATTATCTTGACAAATGCAATCCGCCAGGACTTGTTCCAATTATTTTTGACATCCCAAAACTGTGTGTTCTCAGACCATTTCCATGTATTTCAGTGAAGGTTCCAGATGACTGAGCCCAAAATTAAGATCCTCTGATTCAATGGGATACAGGATGCTGTTTCCTGTTTCCTTTGGTCCTATGGCACATCCTCTTCTACTCCCTCTTTCTCTACTAATAGGGACTTTGGCCTCAAAGTTGAGGGTTCATATAGTGGGCTAAGCATAATTGTGTAAACCCAAATACAATCTATGGTTTAGTCTATGGAAAAGCATGTTGTTGGAACCCAGCCAATTTATTCAGCAAACCATAGTAAAGCAAACCAGGGCTTAGCATACTGTATGAATACAGACAATAGGTAGTAAAAATGATTGGTGGAGGTCTGGACTAGGGATGTGCAGTCTCCTTGCCTCAGAAATTGGCTGGGTTCACACCGGCACTAGGCCATGGTTAGGGCAGAGTGCACATCATTATAATAAACAAATGATTAAAATACATGTTTCCTAGACACCTACCTTGAGGTTAACCTGAATTTAACAACGGTATTTGCAAGAAAGACTGGTAGGTACTAGTGGGGATTAATCTTCCCAGGACTTATCAATTTTTCATGCAAAGCACACCTCCACTCCAAAAACAACCCCTTCTTTTTGTTATGCACATTTTGAAAATGGCCCAGAAGAATTGCTTTGGATTTCCCATGAACACAACATTTCTCTGCCATTCATTAAAGCAGCCCATCTTTTTTAGGATTCCACGTGAGCCTGAGAAAAACTTGTGGCTACTTTAAGAGTCATAATTCACTTTAATGGACTGATTCTTTAAAGCCGCAGAAACATCTCCCCCGCCCCCATAAAATCAGGCTGCTTTAATGAATAGCGGAGAGGTGCTATGCTTGGACTTGGATGAGATCTGTACTTCTGAATCATTACTGAAGTATGCACTGTCCTACTACATTTTCCTGCTGCAGCTTTCTTCATATTTGGAGTCTGGTGGTGAGAAAAGCAGGAAACAAATTTGTTGGGTGAGCTGATTGAAAGAGAGAAAAGGTAATCAGATGGGAGGGCTTCACGTCTTTATGCCAATTCTCATCAAAAATGCTCCGTGCCTAGTATTTCTGGGTAACCAGTAGTTCTGCCTTCAGCATTCCTTGTTGTGAAAGCGAAGTGCTCTATTCCTTCAGACATCTGTCATATGTCCAAGAATCTTAAAAATAGAGGAATCCCTGTGAGTAGAGCCAAGCATTATTTAGGAAATCAACTGCCACAAACTAGCTTAGATGTTTTCTGTATCTTGGGATGGTAAGTAGTAGTATCTGTATGACATACATATGATTTCAAAGCCAAAACAAAATAATAGGCTATGAACTGCAAATTAATGTGAGATGTATAGTCTCAAATGTTCTCTCTCTCTCTCTCTCTCTCTCTCTCTCTCTCTCTCTATATATATATATATATATATATATATATATATATACACACACACACACACACACACACACACATATATATAGTATATATTCATATATTCATATATATATTCATATATTCATATATATATTCTCTTCGATTGATAGATAGATAGATAGATAGATAGATAGATAGATAGATAGATAGATAGATAGTATATCGACAGGAAGCTCTGGCGTGGGCTGGTCCATGAAGTCACGAAGAGTCGGAAGCGACTGAACGAATAAACAACAAAAAATATAGTATATATTCATATATATATATACTGTATATATTCATATTCATATATATATATATGAATATATATATATATATATATATTCATATATATACAGTGTATGTATGTATGTATGTGTGTGTATATATATATATATATATATATATATATATACACAGTATATATATACAGTATATATGTGAATATATATATATATATATATGAATATATATACAGTATATGAAGGCTTTGACTAACAAGAGAAAGCCACCCTTCGTCCAGTTCCCATCTGGGTTGGTTAAAAGAGAATGTTTGTTTTAAAAGCTTCCTACTTTGTTGTGTCCACAGAGGGCCGCCCCTATCATTAGACAGAGTGAAGCTGCCACCTCAAGCAGCTGAATCAGGATGTTATTAAAAGACAACAAATGGATAGTTACTTCCTGTATTCATTTTATAGGTTTACAGCCAGGAAAGAGAACATTTGAAAAATGATCTGCTTCTGTACCTCAGTAATGTGGCCAGTCTTGAGTACTGTACTCCTGGATTTTGGGTGAGGGCGTGTGCAGAAGACATCCTTTGCCTCATGTGATGTCTTCCATCTTCCTAGTACCCAAGCTGAACAGCAAATACAAGTACACTAACATTTCCCCTGCTGTTATCTTGAATGGTTCTTTCCAATCTTCTTCTTACTTCAGTTCAGCTGCCAACTCCTAAAATAAGGAGATTTGGAAATGACTTGCTAAATGAAAACAGATATGTTGGAAATGAGTGAAAACTGATTGGGAAAGAGGAAACAATCCTCAGCCAGAATTGGAAGTGGAATCGCTTGCTCTGTCCAGATTTCAATAATAGGGAACATTCTGCCGTGTTGGTATTTTTATTCAGTAATGTCCTGTGGTACTAGAAGATCTTGGAATATGGAACATCCGGTGAATATTTTTTATAAAAACCCTACTGGTTTTAAGTGGAAAGCAACAACAATCACAACTCTTAATCAAGAAGTGAGGGCAAGCTAATCACTCTAGAAATAGGACATTTAGTGAGACTGGCCACAGCTTTCCCCATTGCTAGGATAGTAGTTTGGGGTTTGAATGTGATTCAAATTTCTGCTGAGCCATGAAATTCCCTGGGTGGCTTTGGCAAATCATAACCTTATGGCACTGTGACATGAGATAAAAAGTTCTCCGAGAACTTGTTGCTAAGTATTTATTTTTTTTATTTTCTATCCCGCCTTTATCATTTTTATAAATAACTCAAGGCAGCGAACATACCAAATACTCCTTCCTCCTCCTATTTTCCCCACAACAACCACCCTGTGAGGTGAGCTGGGCTGAGAGAGGGTGACTGGCCTAAGGTCACCCAGCCGGCTTTCATGCGTAAGGCGGGACTAGAACTCTCAGTCTCCTGGTTTGCCATTGGCTCCTTCCTAGGCCTGAGAGACAGGGACTGGCCCAAGGTCACCCAGCCAGCTTTCATGCCTAAGGCGGGACTAGAACTCTCAGTCTCCTGGTTTGCCATTGGCTCCTTCCTAGGCCTGAGAGACAGGGACTGGCCCAAGGTCACCCAGCTGGCTTTCAGGCCTAAGGTGGGACTAGAACTCTCAGTCTCCTGGTTTCTAGCCTGGTGCCTTAACCACTAGACCAAACAAAATTATAGTTATAATGTGAATAAACCAAATGGCCACATACGTTAGAGCCTAGGCATTAGCTTAAATTTCTAGAAGGAATTGTTTCCCCAGACTTTTGGGTCAAGCCCATCAATTTTTAAATATTATGTGAAATAATTAAGATTTTAAACAAAGAAGCTTGAGGGATAAAACTTATCCCATAAACGTTGCCATGCGAAGCAATGGTAATATCAATATGTCAAAGTGGAAATTGGTGTTTTTCTCTCCCCACGCATCAGCATTATCTTACAGTAGTACTGTGGAAATTCTAATCTTAAACCCTTCCCAGTATTTTATTAGATTGTTAAGGCTAATATTTTCCAAATAGTGCTTTGTTCTTTTCAGCCTCAACTGAATTTTAACCTCCCACCACAGCCACCTTGAATATTATTATTTTTAATGATTATGTATATATGCACATCTTTCTCTGCCAGCCTAGCCCATTTTTTAGTTGTCCCACCAACTTCCACCTCTCCCTCACACACTATCCATACAAAAACACTCTGGGGAGAGTGTGACTTGCTCTTTGGAGGCCAAGTGTGCCCCAAAGAAGAGACTTAGGAGAGTCCCTATCACCCCATGACTAATGTGAAACAAGATCAGAAACCAAATGGCTACGATAAAGTTGGGCATAATTCTGAAATCAAGTTTCTTTGACTTTAGCAAAGTCAGGGTTTCCCTGTTTTATCTCTGAGCGTCGATTAAGTTGTAGCTATACTGGGTCAGATGTAAGAGAGATTTACAATTTCTAATAACAAAGCTGGGCACTGCCTATTGTCCACTCCCAATCTATATGTGCTTGTTTAACCTCTTTGTCAGGGGAAACAAGCAGCCTGGCACAGAAACTCTGTACACAATCGGCACCTTTGTCCTTAGCTTAACAATACTCAGATTCCTTTGTTTTGACAACTGATCTAAGAAACGATTTAGATTAGCCAAGGCTGATACAGAGGCAGAGAACGATGCAGAAAACAACTTCCTTTTATGGCATAATCTCACATTTAGAAAATGCTCTCCTTTTACATGTTTTTTATCCATCTTCTTATAATTAGAGACATGACTATCCACTGGGATATTTGTAGGTCCATTTCTGTCTCAGAGCAGCTTCTGAATACTTCTCTTTCTGAATCATACAATTTGATTTGCAAAGGAATTATTGAAACATTTTTAAAGCTCAGACTTTATGAACTGTAGGCATAGTATGCAAAATTAGAGACCATGAAGTATGGATTGCATTTACATGCACAGTATAATGACAGAAAGCTTTATTTTTGTTAATTAATCTTACATACTTTTCAGGGGTGGGTAATGAAAGGTCCTTCAGATGTTGCTGGGCTGTCATTCCCATCATCTCTCATCATGGGTCATACTGGCAAGGGCTGGTGGGTGCTCATATTCTACTCATGCCTTGTTCTTCAAGGACATCTGTATGCACTTCATTCTATGCACAATGAAGGTCCAGAAGTTCTGAGAACTCTTAACCCTATTTGTAAATATTTTGAAACCATGTTTGCTGTGGTTTCCTTAAGCATCTGTAGATAGTTAGCTGGAAGGGAGCTAAGTAACTTTGTTCTGTCCTTGTCAGCACTGGTTTTGCTGGGGCGGGCACTCTGCATGCCAGTCAGAATCCCATGTCTCCTTCCAAATAGCAGGTGCTCCTTTCTTTTTTGCCTTTGACCCTGATGAACAAATGTAACCACTCAAAGAGGCAGATTTGGCCCAAGGACCACTACTTGCTGATTCTCCCCATGCCACAATGATTTTGGATCCCCTAGTGAAGTTTCTACCTTTTTTCTCGCCTTTGTCCATAGCAAGAGATGAAGGTATGTATGTATTGTATTGTATAGCTTTATTACAGTCATAGACCAGTACAATTGAAAGGGCATCACATATGTCCGATAAAAATTCTCAAATATAGTAAAAAGATAAAATACATATCATAAGAAATTTAACAGACTAGCTGTTATTTATACATAAGATCAAGAAGGCGGCCTACATTGCATTATATTAATACTCCTTAAGTTGTGACATACTATAGTTGTTAATTATGGACTACTAAATTTAAGTGATTAATATTTAAATCTAAATACATAGGTTGAATAAAAATGTTTACGATAAGTTATTCACCAAGTTTCGACGAATCTTTAGGGCTGCTGCGCAGAATCTAACTACCTGCGCTGTGACTGTATCCCGCTCATCTTTGAGCAGAAACCGAAGATAGTTGGTGTCAGAGCGGCCAGGATACCTAATAATCACTGGGGAAATAAATTTTGTTCAAATGTCTCTATAATATGAACATTGAAGAAGGATGTGTCCAGTAGTTTCTACCTCTCCAGAATCACAAGGACATAGCCTTTCAGCCAATGGTATCTTTTTATATTTGCCATCCAGGACAGCTGAGGGGAGCACATGACATCATGTAAGTGAAAATGCTTTCCGATGATTCGCTGACTCTAGCTGGCTGAGATATCTAGCAGGGGCAACAGTGTATCTAATAGAGCAGGGGTCCCCAACCTTTTTGGCAGCAGGGACTGGTTCCGTGGAAGACAATTTTTCCACGGACGGGGAGGCGGGGTTTGCAGGCGGGAGCCAATCGCACGGATGGGGGCGGGGTTTGCAGGTGGGAGCCAATCGTGCAGACCGGGGGGCGGGGCTTGCAGGCGGGAGCCAATCTCGTGGATGGGGGTGGGGTTTGCGAGCAGGGGCCAATCGGGCCTCGTGCTCCTCGGCCCGCCTCTCTGCCTTTCTTTGCCGCGTGTTGATAGGTGGAGGTGTTTCCCCTTCAGGGTCCCCACCAATCAGCTGCTCTGGCTCAGGCTCTGTCTTTTGTGCCTTCCTAGCTTCTTCCTGCTACCGGCTGCTCTTCCTCTGACTCATGGCGGCACGGACAGGTTTGTTCCTGACACCACCGCTCACCTCCTGCTGTGTGGCCCACTTCCTAACAGGCCGCGTTCCACAGGTTGGGGACCCCTGTAATAGAGTCTGGAGCCAAGAATGACAGGGCTTTCTCTAAGTCTGCTTGCCTCTCTATGTCCTCTACCCTTTGTCTCAGGCTTTGTTTTGCCTTGTCGTAGTCCAGCTCGAGTATTGAAGATGGAGGAAAACCTAATTTAGCAAGATTGGACTCAACAGCCTTGATCCATGAAGAGGAAAATTTATAATGGAGAATTAGTGGTGCAAGGCCTTGAGGAAAAAAAATAAGTTTTAACCATAGATTTAAGGAAGCTATACAAATTCTTGATTCGACCTTTGTCAATCCTGTCTCCAGACACAAGTGTGCATTTGAAACACAACGAGGCATCTGTAGAATTGCTCTAATAAATTTGGATTGAACTCTTTCCAAAAGTGTAAAACAAGAAACTGAGGGTCCAAGCTGGGTTCCATAAAGAAGCTGTGCTAGCGACTTGGCATGAAAGAGCTTAATTGCGGCAGGGACATAGTATCCTCCTTTTGAGCGGAGAAATTTGAGAATGGCGTTAGCTGATCTTTGGCCAGAGGCAGCTGCATATTCACAATGCACGTTCCTTGAGCTGGTGGCATGTATGACCACACCCAGATATTTAAAGGTGGTCACTTGTTCTATATTATGTCAATTGAGGTACCATGGGCAAAGTCTTGGCCTTTTAGCAAAGGCCATAAACTTGGTTTTCTGGTAATTTAATTCCAATGTATCGCTATTACAATACTGGAGCAAGGCTCGCAAGGCTCTTTTAAGACCAACTGGTGTCCTAGAGAGGATTACTGTGATGAAGGTATGTTAAAAGGCAGAAATGGACTTATCTGTTTCAGCACAGGAGGGGCAGCATAGCAGCAGGAGATGCAATGATGTTAATTATTAGGGGTCTGTGTGCCTCCAACAAAATTTGGAAGAAGGGTTTCAGACCTCATGGGAACACAGCACCTCTTTGCTATTTGTTAAAGCAATCCAATTTTTCTCAAGCTTCTGCATTGACCTAGAAAAAAAAAGAGATTACTACTTCAAGGAGTCTATTCATGAAGGGTAATATGACTCATAAAGCAGCAACATTTTTTTCACAGGCTTGTGCAGAAGCCTGAAAAAAATCAGACTGTTTTAATTAATAATAGGGAGGACCCATGCTTGGATTTGTGCAGGGTCCAAAGCATTGTGTGTAGACAATTTGAGGGGGAAAATGTTTCTATATTACTGTCCACAGCAGGGAGCAGCACTTAGCTAATTTTGAAAAGCTAAGAAGAGTCAGACCTGGTTTGTATTTGGATGGGATACTAAGACTGTAGGTTATACTGGGAAGTCGAAAACATCTTAGAAGAAGGCAATGGCAAACCATTTGGACGTTGCTGGCAAGAAAACTACATAGACTGTCCTCAGAGTAAGCTTGACTTGTGGCAATCTTGGTTTTTCCATATTATTAAAAAAAATGTCTGAATATACGCTGGAAGCATGTAGATTAGATTAGTCAATATGTGTGGAAACTAGCAAAGTTTGAAGTTGGTGGAGCTAAATTGGATTTTTTTATACCAGTACAACACATATTGGGGGGGGGGGAGTTTACACACATCCAAAATGTATAAATATTTTGCACTATGTTGAACACCATGTTTCGTATTTCTCAAAGACAAAGTGTCTCCTATATTACTCACAAATATAAAAACATGGATACTTTACTATATCTAACTTCTCCTTTTTGCAGTCATTCTTTAAAGATATGAATAGGCAGCCACTTTGAAGTTCCTACCCTAACTGCCCCTAACTCATAAGCAGGTCAATCTTCATTTATGAAGAATTTTTTTCTCTCAGACGGGCAAATTTCTCCATTGCCTTTTTATCATCCTTGTGTTATATCATTTATTTTTCAAAGTCAACATAGCTAAGGCTGCATAAAATCTGCTTTTATAACTTTGAGCGTGCATTTAGAAGTTCTTTTTTAATAGTTTTGGATGTTCCTTTGAACAGAATTGCTGTTTTCAAATGTTCCATCACAGTATCTAGACTTCTCATCAAATCCATAAAATAGCACTGGATGTGAAGATGTCTCCATTTCATCATGTCCCCACCCCAATCTGTAAAAACACACCCAAGACATACAAATAATAAAATAGTAACTAAAGTTACAACAAAAATATACATATAGGGTGAAACTTCCTGAAAGCTCATTGGAAAAGGAAGGTTCCCCCATATCTTCCTACCTAAAAGAAAGGAAAGCACCTTCTGAACCTCTGAAGATAACGTATTTCATAATATGGGGGCTACTACAGAGAAGGCCTGCCATCTTGTCTAAGTCCCATGAACCTTGCCAGAAGAAGGGATTCTGAGAAGACTTCTTGAGATATGGGAACCAGACAGGTAGTGTTAACTAGGTCAAGGTTGATCAAGTGTTGAGGTCCCAATAATCAAACCTGCAGCTTTTCCAGGTAGGTCTGTCTGGAACTGATGTAAGAAAGACCACTTTTCCTCCCTTAAAGAAAGCACCACTGTTTTTATTCCACCACTATCTAGGTTAATTGTAAAAGCATGCCTTTACAGGTGAGTGTGTGTAGAAATTTGGGCTGTAATTCCTGTTTCCTTTCTCCCGGCTAATATTAAGAAAAACTTTGGGGGAAGTGCTCCTGCAGGAATATTTGCAGCCAGAGTTGGGAACAGCAACTAGAACACAAAAGGGAAATAAAGGTCAACAAGCTTAGATCTAGTTTATTTTTATTATTTATTATTTAAATTTATATGACCACCCATCTCCCCCAAACGTTTATCTTCAATTCCAGCCCCTACGGCAGTGTTTCTCAATCTTGGCAACTTTTAAGATGTGTGGACTTCAAGTCCACACATCTTAAAGTTCCCAAGGTTGAGAAACACTGCCCTAGAGCCTCCTACTCTGTCTAGAATCGAAACCAAATGGGAGAGAAAATTTGCCTCTTCTGTCCAGGACTCCAATTGGTATCTGGGTACATGGCCCAGCCCTCTCAGGTGAAAGTTAACCCATTGTGGACAAAGGCCAGCCCTCTCCTAGACTTCCCCACCATTGTGCTGTACATGTTTGGCTGAACATTTCTTTTGCTGAAAATTTCTATTGGCGGATAATTTGCTGACTCAGCAGTTTCCATGATACTTTTCTGCTCAAAGGTGGCCAAGTTAACAGATTGGCTCACTCTGTATTAAAAAGATTGTCTTGAGATCTGCTTGTTCTATCCTCTGCCAACCAGAGTTTAGCAATGAAAAAACCAAACTAAACTAGGATGAAATTGCAGTGATTTAGGTCACACAGAAGTCTTTATAAAATTCATTTGATGCAATTTAATAGTTATTTATTCATTTATTCCTCCTGGGAGGGCTTGCCCCATTTGGCTTAGGGAAGGAACTTCCACTGGTCAATATAAAAATGACTAGTTGAAAAAAAATCCCAATTCATCACACCTATTTTTCAATGAAGTTTGCACTGAAGGGCAAATAAATACTCTTGTAAGAAAGCATCTCACTCATCCCATTTTTTTCTTATACAAGATGCTTACTAGGGCACACAGACACATCCTATAGAGGAAACTGCATCTGCATTAAATATTGTATGCATATGCAAATTTGTATAACGCCAAGTAATTGATTCATCAAGCAAAACTTATGCCAATATGTATATACTGTAAAGGTAAAGGTTCCCCCGCACAGTCGTGTCCGACTCTAGGGGCCGGTGCTCATCTCCGTTTATTAGCCGAAGAGCCAGCATTGTCCAAGATGCTTCTGCGGTCATGTGGCCGGCATGACGTGTGCGGAATGCTGTTACCATCCCACCAAAATGGTACCTATTTATATACTTGCATTTGCATGCTTTCGAATTGCTAGGTTGGCAAGAGCTGGGGCAAGTGCGGGAGCTCACTCCGTCACGCGGCGCTCTGGTCTCGAACCTCTGAACTCGCGACCTTCCGATCGACAAGCCTGGTGTCTTAACCGCTGAGCCACCGGGGCCCCCATATACACTGTATGTCTAATAATTTGGAGAGCTTTGATAAACCATTCACACATCTAAACCAGAGGTTTATTTTCATCAGGTTCCTGCTACATCACTGTAGATAATTCTACCATAGAAATATGATACTGGGGAACCGTGGCTGTGCAGAGGAGCACTAGCACAGAAGAATGCCTGTGTAATGTGGTTGGCAGCATTGCCACTTCTTTTGCCAAGATGTACCTTCCCTGTGGTTAGCTGGGCATTCATCTAGACTAGAGGTTTTCAACCACTGATCTTAAGAATGGGGGTCAGTCTGTAGGATTGCTTTGCCTTGATCTGCAGTTAGAGAGTCAGTTCTGGCTGTTAAGCAGGAGAACCTGCTCCCTTCTTGTTCCAAACGCTAGCAGAACCTCACCTGCTGGAGAGCAAGGTACTTTCTTCCTCCTTTTTTTCCAGCAGTTGCACAAAGTGAGAAAAAATTCCTCGTGCTAACCTACTCAACTTCCAGGAAGGAGGTATTCGTGTGTCTGCAACTGAGGGCCTCTGCGGCCTCTCACTTCCAGCTATGTTATTCTAGAGAGCATGTTGTAAGCTAAAGAACAGATTAATATGAATTCTCTCCACTGACTTCTCTGGGCTTTGCCCATATGCCCTAGAATGTTTTGGGTTGAATAGTTTTCATCTGCTAGAAGGAGAAAGGGATCCAAAAGTGCTGTCTTCTTGTTGATTTTTTAAAAATTTCTCTCGCTTATAAATTGTATAATCTGCTCTACTTTCTTGGAGTTTTGTTGTTTATTCATTCAGTTGCTTCCGACTCTTCGTGACTTCATGGACCAGCCCACGCCAGAGCTTCCTGTCAGCCGTCGCCACCCTCAGCTCCCCCACGGTCGAGTCCGTCACCTCCAGAATATCATCCATCCATCTTGCCCTTGGTCAGCCCCTCTTCCTTTTGCCTTCCACTTTCCCTAGCATCAGCTTCTTCTCCAGGGTATCCTGTCTTCTCATTATGTGGCCAAAGTACTTCAGTTTTGCCTTTAATATCATTCCCTCAAGTGAGCAGTCTGGCTTTATTTCCTGGAGTATGGATGGCATTAAAAATCTGCACTGATTTTAATTACATAATGTTCTTTTTAGAGAGAGACTTTTTTTTTACAAGACAGAAGAACATTAAAAATGACTTTATGACTTACTTTTTGGATTTCTGGAAACATTGGGTAAATGTTCTGGCTTCCAGATACCCAAACTGGTGACTTTTTCACGTCTGAACAATATGGTAAGCCACAAAGCTTGGCTAAGGAACTGCATGTGGTGGGGAATAAAATGGCAGCAGATCCTCATGAACCAAGCGTTATGAACCACGCTTTTTAGTCTAGAGTGTATCTGGCAAACATAGCCACTATCACTTACACAATTTACACATTGGATTCACACATTTACACACTGGATTCACAGATTGTGCTAAGTCATAATGTAGTTTGCTCAGTTTTGTCTTAGCATGTTGACTGAACCCAGGAGGGTAAACTATGGTTTGTGGCTTAATATATACAAATACAACCAGTTGTCATTTATTCAATAAATCATGGTTGAACAAATCTTTGTTTAGTGTGATGCATGAACCAGGTCTGACAGCAGCTTTCCATGTCAGGTAGATGTTCTGTTACCCCAAATGTTTTTTAAAGATGTACCTTAAAAAAATCCCATATTTATAAAACAGGTGATCTACTTGAGCAATGGGCTCATTCTCTAGAAACATAAATCGAACAATTACACATATTCATTTATTTTACAGAGAAACAGGATATGGTTCATTTCTGCCTGCCCTGTAATTGTCCAAAGCGTATGAGACATGCTGCAAAATAAAGGTCTCACCCTGTTCTCAAAGGACCCATTTAAATCAAAATTCCGTGACTTTCCACATCTGGGTCATCTCACCAAGCCTGTTGCGATGACGTCTTTGGACGCTTTGGAAGAGCTGAGCACGAAGATGAGAGAGTCAGGGAGTTGTCCACACAGCCAACTGGTGACTGGGAAAAACTGCTCCACATATCTACAGCAGTAAGTCTACACCAGCGTTTCTCACCCTTGGCAACTTGAAGATGTGTGGGCTTCAACTCCCATGCTGGCTGGGGAATTCTGGGAGTTGAAGTCCACACATCTTCAAGTTGCCAAGGGTGAGAAACACTAGTCTACATACTAGTATCTCCCTTTATTTGTCTTCTGCAACCTTGGCACCTAATGATTGGGTTATTAGAGCTGTAAGAGGAATGGTCCTAAAACTCATGGGCCGTAAGCAAAGGACCCCCTTTCCCACTTGCATCTAACCATGGCACCAATAAATGCCCTGGTTTCAGCCATGTCCACATGCCATTACTTCCATCTCTTCCCCAGCCCACGAGTGGCCTAATCTTTTTTAGCTGCGCTGGTGTCAAAGTACCGTAGGGCTTTTCTCCCTAATTCCCACGCCGTTCAAAGACAACGTCAAGGTCGGTACATCTGCAAATCTCCCGCAGCCAGTCTCGGGCAGTGAAGGCAGGTGGCCGCAAGGCCTGGGAACGGGATCGAATCAGCGATAAAGACCACAAATGTCCCAACTGCACGGTACAGTATTTGACTTGGGGGCTGGAGGATTACCGGAGAGCGATTCGATTCAGCAGCAAGGAAAGGCCCCTCGTGTTGCTGTGGCGGCTGAAGCAACTTGGCCCCCACCCAGAACCGTTTTCAGTAAAGAGCGTCGAGGCTGCTTCTTTTAACATCGCCCAAATTCGGGAGCCTCGCTGACAGCGACGGAGCGTGGCTGCTGCCTTTCCTGCGGGTGGAACTGGGGCTGGTCCCTTTAAGAGAGGGTAGCACAGTAGCGTTGAAGGCGAGCCCTGCCGCCTAGCTCCGCTTGCGGTGCTTGTAAACCGGTCGCTGGCTGGCAGCGGAAAACAGTCCCGCTCCGATCTTCGAAGGGCGCGTCGGCGCGCGTCCACGCCGCCCGCCTCCCTGCGTCTAGCGTTTGCCCGCTGGTGCGAAATCCAGCGGGGAGGTTTGCGGTGGGCGTGGAACCGCTGACAGGGGATGGCAGGTCGGGAGCCCTTAGCTGGACAACGAAGAGAAGCCAGCCAGAAGATAGATAAATAAAGCCTCCCGCCCACCCCATCCCGGCACCCCGTATGGAGGAGCTTGGTAAGTGAGGCGAATGCCTTTCCTGGGCCTTTTCTTTATTTGTTCAAAATTCTTTGCAAGCTCGTTTTAGTGTCTCCTAAGCAGGACAGCTGACCAAACACGAACTGCGACGGAAGGAAGCTTCTTGCGATTGTATACTCCTTCTAAAAATCCCCTTTCCACGTTAACTCTTTGCAGCGGGGCTGAGAAACGAGCAGCGAGCGAGCGAAGGGCTGGTGCGGGGAACGGCGACAAGCTCACTGCGGGAGGGGGAACTGTTTTGTGCAAGGAACTGCGGATAATTCAAGCGCGAGAAGGGGATTGTTTACCGCATAATTTCAGGCACTCAAAAGTCAATCGTACGGCGTCTGGTGAGGTTTATTCTCAGGTACAGTACGTGTTCTCAGGATCGCAGGCTAAAAACTAACTTTGCTTCGACTGATTCTTTACCTGGCTTTTAAATGTTGCATTGCGCCTCGGGCTATAATTGGATATTTCTTTGGGAAACGGAGACGCTCGTAAGTAAAACGCCGCGGCGTTAATGCGTGAAGTTGAGATTTCTAAATCCGCTTCGTCGCCAGCTATTGGAATAGGCTGACCGGAGCGCCGTTCCGGCGTGGAACGGCAGGAGGCGTCGCTGCGACGCTGGGGGATCATCGGGTGTGAAACGCCGGGCAACTGGGTAAGACTCGGCGAGTCGAATAATTCGGTTGCGCTGAGCTGGTAGTAGAGGGGTGGGTGGGGGGGTGACCAGGCAAGCTATGAATGGTCTTGAGTTGATCATTACGCTGATCAAACGCGTGAGGAAGCGCTACTGCTCTGTCGAATTTGGTCGTAGCATTAGGAACTCTATTTTTTTTCTTGTTCTTCATTATGACAGCTGCACAAGAAGTATTTCACAATATTAAACTGGAAGATCATATATAATGATCATTCCATATATAATAATATTCTGGCTTTGCATGTTGTTAAAATATACTGATTTGGATTTGTTCCAAAACGTTAAGAAGGTGTGGTGATTGTGCTTAGTTGCTAATCATAACAGTTTGGGGAATGCTCCAGACTAGGCTGAGATGGTAGGTCTGTTCAGTAAAAGGACTGCCCCCCAGGGTAGAAGCCAGAGTTAATCGTTGTTTATTGAGAGCAACTGAAATGGGATGCAAAGAATGAGCAATCTTTTACATAGAACTGTTCCTTGGGTTGAACGTTCAGTTACAGGATGCCCAAGGCCAGGATTTTAATTTTCTTCTCCCCCTTTTTCGTGGGGTCTGGGGGGCGATATTTATATCCAGTTGCTTGAAGACTTCAGGGAAGCACAACATTTTCTCAACTTCCTTATCATATAAATGCCCATAATTGTTGCAGGGTTGAGTGCCCCTCTTCAGAAGGGCCAACCTGCATGTTGTCTGTCAGGATACTGCTTCCTCCCTTTCCTCTGATTTTCTGTCTCTACTGTCTGCAGTTGATTTTCCATTCTGTGGGAATATAGCTCCAACCTGTTAGGTCCCCCACCTGCTGAATTGCTATTTTCTTTCTGTATTTTTTGTACCAAAAAAAAAAAAACCTTCCGGAAACCTTGGGTGTTACCAAATCTGTTGATCCCTCCCCACTGGGAATGGATTGTAGCTTAGGGTCAAAATACCTTGCTTTGCTTGTAGAAGGACCACAGGCCAAGTATGCAGCACTCCTAGGCTAGGGTGGAAAAAGTCCTGCCTGAGACCAGAGAGTGCTAATGCCGGTCAGTCTCCATACTGACAATGGACTGAGAGGCTGACTTGGCAACAACAGAGCTTCCTATATGCAGATGGTGCAGGTTGGGTGGCTTGAGACTTGGCATTTGGAGAATGAATTTGCTCCTCTTGATTCCCAGGACTTTAGTTGGCCATGACGATGATTTATTAACCCTTCTCAAAGGTTTCTTTGAGGGTGAAGCACTGTCTTCTGGGCATGAAGAGGAATAGCACAGCATATCTAGAACACCTTTGTGGCTCTAAAGAAATGGCCCATTTGGCCTCCTGTGCTCACTTTGTTTAGTAGTAAGTCTTGAATCTCTATGGTGCAGTTTTTGAGTGGGGTACGTAAGGCTTCTTAATAAGGCAGTTGCATTGATGGATTCATCAATACAAAGAACATCCTTTTCCTCTGAGCTGTGGTTTCATTCCCAGAGCTGAGCAACAGATATGGCCAAGAACAGAAGATAAAAGTGGAGGTCTCTTGTTTTTTTACTGATGCTGAAATAGGTAACAATGGAGTCCTTGGTGCTCTCTGAGCCTTGTTGTTTTCTTGCAGACGTTTCATTGCTGGACTAGGCAACATCTTCAGTGTGAAAAGGGAGTGGGACTTGCTCTCTGTTTATTTACCATGGCTTGTCCTGCTTGTGTTGTGTAGAAAAGCCAAAAGACCAGAACACCTCCTTGCCAGCAATCAACACCCAGATATGCAAAGATTAACACCAGGATTAACACCAGGGAACAATCGAACAGCACAATATACCCTAATCAAGGAACTATTAACTCAGTCAATCAACCAAGTAGCAAACAACAACCCAATCAAGGAACCTGGGACGACAGAGGCGGCAGTGCCTCCTGGGGTTGGCTGGCCCCGTAGTAATACAATCTATCCTACGGTCCCCCCATCTTGGATTTTATGTAATTTATTATTAGATGTATTTTAGATACTGTTTTTGTATTTTTAAACTTCAGTTGTTGTAACCCGCCCAGAGTCCCTTGCAAGGGAGATGGGCGGGGAATAAATTGAAATAATAAAATAAAAAATAAAAATAAATAAACTCCTAAGGAGAGAACAACACTTCCACCAACACAAGCAGGACAAGCAACATCTATAAACATCTATATTCTTTATATACAACTGGCAGGTGATGTGTATATTTTCAGACCTACTCATACTTCTTAGGACTTGGTGAGATCCAGCATTCTGTTTCTGCTGATGGAACCTTTCTTAGCAGAACTGGCTTTTTCTCTTCCTCTGAGCCACTTTGTGCAAGCCTAGGTTCTATTCATAAAGCTTGGAGAGACCCAGTGGAGCAGCTTTCTGGGGGATGATTGAGGATTGCAGTGGGGAGTGGGGGGATGAAATGTTCTTTTGTGCCTCTGGATCACGGTTTCTTAACCAGGGTTCCGTGGAACCCTAGGGTTCCGCAAGAGGTCACTAAGGGTTCCCGGGGAGATCACGATTTATTTAAAAAAATATTTCAAATTGGGGCAACTTTACATTAAAGAGGCAAGTTTCATTCTTTATTTTTAGTTTAAGAACACTGTTAATACATATATACAAGCCTACACATGAAATGAATATAATAATTTTGTAACTTCTGGCCTATATTTGAGCCTGAATGTGCAGGGGTTCCCCGAGGCCTGAAAAATATTTCAAGGGTTCCTCCAGGGTCAAAAAGTTGAGAAAGGCTGTTCTAGATTGCTGCTCATGCAACGCTGAGTTTGGCCTATGTAGATACATGCACTGGGATTTTTCCCTTTCTCTCCCCCCTGTCCCCCCCTCCCCATTCCATTTTCAGTGACAGACAACATTGGCAGCAGAGCTGAGAGATTCTTAGAGAGGGATTCTGGAATATTAATGGCCAATTGAGGTCTGTGGAGCATAAAGGAAATAAGCTGTGATTGTTCCACTGATTTGTGGAATAAATAAAATGAAAGATAATGTGAAGTGGCACCTTGTTCAAGCTAAGACCACCTCGCTCCAAAGTAAGATCTTTGTGTACCCAGGTATTTGGGGTGACTGCTGGAAGACTGGCAATAGAGAATGACGACAAAGAAGACAAATGCTTTCTATGTTTTAAGTATGATGGCATTCTTCTCTTCCCTGGCAGGGATGATGTATTACGCAAAGTTTTCCAGAATGTCTGGAAATTGGGATTCTCAAACACCTGGGGAGCACCAGATTGGGGAAAGATGGATTATGCAAAATATGAAAATTAAAAGAAATTAACTCTCAGGATTTATAAAACATGCCATTTAAAAATGTAGTGCCTCTATTCCGTGGCACAGTGCATTTGAATGTTAAGGATTTTCGTCTTAACAGTAAGAGCAGTCCAGCAATAGATCGAGTTTCCTAGTTGGTGATGGGCTCCCATTTACTAGGTATGTTTCATATGAGGCTGGGAAGCTTCTTTTAGGTGTATTTTGACTTGGATTCCTGCGCTGAGTCCCAGATTGGACTCAGTGGCTGTTATTGCACTTTCTATGCACAATGTATATTCTGATATGGCACAAAAAGATTACATTAACAGGGTACACTTAGATCGTATAGGATAGAAAGGCACATTTTTACATTCTTGGGTTTTCTATTGTGTTCTGCAAGGCAAGAAGGGCACTTTTTTAAATGGTTTGGTTTTGTCTTGAAAACATGTTTATATTTGCTGTATCTGCTTTCGTAAGATTTGTTCAGCAGCCTTAATCTTTGCACAGAACATATTTTAAGAATGCAAATGGAAGTTTGCATTATCTGTTTCTTAAGTATTTCTTACACAACATAGGCCAGGCTTTATGCATGCCACAGTTTATTTTGCTATACTGACAAAAATATAAAGATGTATTGCCTACTGCTTTTTCTTATCATAGCTAATAAATCATCTTGGTAATAAATGTGAAGGATGGGGGTCAGCAGACTCTTTCTCCTCTACTGCTGTAATCCACTGAGCATCCTCCTCCTCAAAGTATTCCAGACTCTCCAAATGAATGGATCGTGTTGGACATTAATCTCTTGGGCAATTCTGAACCAGTCAAGGGAAAGGCATCTTAAGATTTCCAAGACCACTTCTGGAGTAAAGTTTCTATAAGAGCTGGTGCTCTTAGCACCACAAGCCATGCAGAAATTACTGCCTCTGCCTGATTGCTGTTAACTCAACAGGATGTGTTCCTTTTGACACAGCCCATCAGCATAAACTGTAGTGTGAATTCATCCATTAGACGAGAGAGCAAGTATCACTAAGCAAGTATCACTAAATTATAGGGTATAGTGCTCAATCCTAAAGGAAATCAACCCTGGCTGCTCATTGGAAGGACAGATACTGAAGCTGAAGCTCAAATACTTTGGCCACCTAATGCGAAGAGAGGACTCACTGGAAAAGACCCTGATGGTGGGAAAGACTGAAGGCAAAAGGAGAAGGGGACGGCAAAGGATGAGATGGTTAGATAGCATCACCGATGTAATGAACATGAATTTGAGTAAACTCTGTGAGACAGTGGAGGACAGGAAGGTCTGGCGTGCTGTGGTCCATGAGGTCACAAAGAGTCGGACACGACTAAACGACTGAACAACAACAATAGTGCTAGAAGGAAGAGCTGCAGTGAACTGTACCCATAAACACATTCTCGTTCTCTCCTTCTCTCTTATCCAATGTGACTGTTAAGGGGAACTTAACAAAAGCTTCCACTTTTGATTAAACACAGATTAGCATTACATCCAGCTCCAAGCTGATAAATCTGTACTGGAAGCAAAGTCTTCTAAATGTCTCTTCATAATTATATGGATGGGCTGGAGCGGGGGGAACCTTGTCTAAAGGTGTTACCATGAAACACTAAATATGATCTGTCCAGACCATAATATAATGAGTTCAGTTATGGAAAGGAGGGCTTTGATGCTGCCCAAGCCTAAAGGAAGAAAACATTTTAAATTCCAGTTTGACCTACTTGTTACACTGGTGTTCCGTCCTCTTAATCTGAGCAGTTGATTTTGGAAACATGCACAATATTAGTGATCTGTTAGGTACTAGAGGAAGAAAGCCTTTCTTTTTTGTTTTAGAAAAAATAATGTGTGGTTGATATTTTGCAGTAGAAAGTGGGGAAACTGGTGTAATGAAAAGACAAAACCTTTATGAACATGCAGAATGGAAGGTTATTATAGTAGAACTCAGATTGTTATGAAGTAGATTGGAGGAGAGGAAGATGTTTTTGCAGCGGTGTTTGTGTACTTCAAGGAATAGTTTAATGGAATAAGAAGGTTGAAGATAGAGGAAATCTAAGTGGCTGGGTTCACATAATACATGATTTGTTTTAATTTATTATGTTGTGTAAACATTGCAGTAGTGTATGATTTAGTCTGTTCTGCAAACCCAAGCAATTGTGATTAATTGCATAAGTCATAATTGAACAATTCATGTCTGAATTTAGTCAGTAGTAAGGATCACTAGACTGGTTAGATAAGGAAAGGGGAATTTTTTGTGTTCTCTGAATGTGATCATCAGTTGAACCCTGAACATGAGGCAAAATCTTATATTTTGAGTGTTTCCCCAACTTTGTGTGTTTGTGTGTGTGTGATGGTTTCCTAACAAACTGAATTCCAGGGGATGCTTGTGCCAAAAGAAGGATGTGACAGAAGCCAGTTTTCCTAACTCCTCCTCCTCTTTTAGTTCTGATGAACCAATTAGGGACCCCAAAGGGCTGATATCCCTGTAAACAACTTCCAATCGGGAAGAAATGCGCTAGAGGGAAATTGGTCCTGGTATGGCTTATCTAGTGAGACAATACAGAAAATGGGATACGATGAAGCAAAACAGATATTGAAGGAGAGGATTGTTGACATGGGATGGCAGCAAGGCAATATAAGTCTTTGGTTACTGCCAATCATTAACAATTAACTTAGCCTTAGCTAAGTTCGATGCAGTGCTCTCAGCAGTTAGGGATGGTAAACTTCAGAAGATTCCTTTCCATGAAGGCCATTGCCCAGGTGACTCCCCAGGCCATAGAAGATGTGTGACACGTCCTGTTGTATTGCAAAGTCTTTTGTGATATGTAGGCCCTTCATAAAAGAACCCCCAAGATGGTGATTCATGGACCTCTTTTCTCCTGGCAGACCGTAAGAAAGCTGTTACTCACAGTGTAGCCAAATTCTATCTGGCTGATACAAGAACGAGGCAGTAGAGCAGAGCTTTCCAAACTTTTCATGTTGGTGACACACTTTTTAGACATGCATCATTTCGGGACACACTCTTACAGCAGGGAGCAAGGCAGGCACTAGGACCTGCGTGGAATCCTGGCAGGGCTCAGAGGCAGCAGCAGCCGCGACACACCCAGACACTGCAGCCGACACACTAACGTGTCCCGACACACAGTTTGGAAAGCTCTGCAGTAGAGACACAGCTGCACATCTCCCACAAATCCCTTTGGGGTTTAATGTCGCCTTTAACCCCCAACCCTAACTTTTTTCCTTTTATTGTTATTTAATGAAATGTGGGGAATTTTAGATATGTTTTATGCATTTTATTTATTTATTTATTTAATTTTTATCCCGCCTTTATTATTTTTATAAATAACTCAAAGCAGCGAACATACCAAATACTCCTTCCTCCTCCTATTTTCTCCACAACAACAACCCTGTGAGGTGAGTTGGGCTGAGAGAGAGTGACTGGCCCAAGGTCACCCAGCCGGCTTTCATGCCTAAGGCGGGACCAGAACTCTCAGTCTCCTGGTTTCTAGCCCGTTGCCTTAGCCACTAGACCAAACTGGCTCTTTTATACGTAAAGGCTGGTCTAAGTCCATAATAAAGTTTATGCTATACTATGCTACTTAGGGCAATTCAGTTAACAAGCCCTAAAACAGCTGTAACAGGAGCCAGTTTGGTGTAGTGGTTAAGGCACCAGCCTAGAAACCAGGAGACTGTGAGTTCTAGTGCTGTCTTAAGCATGAAGCCAGCTGGATGACCTTGGGCCAGTCCTCTCTCTCAGCCCTAGGAAGGAGTCAGTGGCAAATCACTTCTGAAATCTTGCCAAGGAAAGTGCAGGGACTTGTCCAGGCAGTCGCCAGGAGTCAGCACTGACTCAAAGGCACAAAACAACCCCGAACCCAAACAAAGGAACCCAAACAAAACTGGCTGTACTGCCTTGGCTCTTCAGTGGAAATGGAAGGAGTCACTATGACCTTTTAAGGCTCAGACTTACAGTAGGTACCTTTTCTAGTGCAATGCTGTATTTAGCGCTGTTATTTAATTGGATGTAGCAGAGTTGCTGGCTTGTAAAGGAGGCCTAAAAGAAGAAGGCTTCTGCGCCAGGACTGTTCATCATGCAGCATTGTCCTATTTTTTGACCTTTCTCTCTGGAGTCCCCCATTTGCTATTTGGCAGTCCTGAAAAGTGTAGGTGGTTGGAAGCTTGTCCAACTTCTAAATGATCTTGCATGTGGATTTTTATGTGCCTAATGCAGTATCCGTGCAGAAGAAGGTAGACTAAGGACAGGCTGGAAGAAATGGCTCTTAGCTTGATGAATATCTTACTGGTGTCATGCGCATGGTTTGAACCTGGCATTTTGTGGCTTTTCAAATATACAATGTCAATGCCATGTAGCGAAATTTAGTGGGTGTGCCGATGCGTAGAGCTCCGTGGCTGGGTAACTTTACCTAGATCTGGCTATTTGGCAGCCTGATCATATGGCCGTGTTTATTTTGAAATCTGCTGAAAGTACTGTAACTTCAGCTTTTGGAGTGAAAGTTTTCCAGCAATTGATGAAACTGGAATGCTCACCAAATGGCACTGCTCTTGTGTTATCATTTTCAGTTAATTAAAACAATAAACTTTGGAAACCCTGGTAGAAGCCGTTTATACTGCAGTATACTTCAGCTCTTGCCCTCTTGCCCTTCCTTGAAGAAACTCTGGTGCCAGAGTCTTGCAAGTACAGCTGAGAGGAAAAGGAAAAAGAAGTTGTTTCTCTTCCAGTTTTATTAAATGTATTTCTGGCTAAAGCTTAGAAAGTGCCCAGAGAGCATGAACTGGAAACTCTAAGCCTGGGAGTGAGCTTTTGATGGAAACATTTAAAAGGATCAATTTTATCGGCTGCTAGAGAAGCAAAGCATTTTTATAGTAACCTGATAATACCAGTAACATGAGCTTGGACTTGATTGACTGTGCCAAATGCTTATTACAAGCTGAGAATACAATTCCCAGTATAAAGAAAATGTGTATGAAAAGTGGGAGCAGGGACTCTCCTCTTAATTGTAAAACTGCACCCTTATGCTTAATGTATTTGAAATAGCCTTTGTGCTACAGTGTCATATCTATAATTACCAAGGACTTGAAAATCCCACAAGCTTTAGTTGAAGGCTGGAGAAACTCACACTCTCCTGCTGTCATTCTGATCCCTAGTGCCTTCTCCCTTCCACTAACCCTGAATGTCCTGGATCCCCAATTAATTAAATGCATTTTTTGATATTTTGTGCATAATACAGTACTCTTTTGGGAACATGCTCTGCATTTACAAATGTACTTGAGATTTTATTTGTCTCTTTCTCTCTCTTCCCGCTGTGCATTCTAGTGAGTATCAACATCATGAACACTTTGCCCTTCATGTATCTTCCCTATTTCAAAAGCAAGAAAGTTTTAATAAGCTGTATTGCTGGACAAAATAGGCAAAATACAGTGGCAGAAAAATCCAATACAACAGGCAATACAGTAAGTGGAGTTATGAGATGCAACAAATGTCCTCATCTCACCCTAAGTATTATATAAGGCAGTGGTTGGCTAAATATTGTTGTGGCTATAAATCTGTATTTGTCTGGCTTAGATACAGATAGATGGACTAGGTATGAGGACAGATACATGGTGTGAGTGGAAATTTACTGTACAGACTTGATTTCATGCCCTTACTCTTCTAGCCTCTGAAAACAGTGAACTGTTATGCTGTAATGTGATCCAGGATAGATCTGGTTCTTTAAAGTCTTTGGAGAAGTTGTCAGATATAAATGCTTCTGAACACCAATGTGAGGCCTGTAGCTTTCTATCCTGTTTATACAGTATACGGTAGGAGTAGATATCTTGTCTTTAAGCTATGGAAAATTGTTAACAGAACTAACTTTCCCTCCCTCGCTGCTTAAAAAAGAAACCTCTGTTCACTGAACGTTGCTGTCTCAACTTTCTTTCACGTTTTTCTTTCCATCTTTTTTTCTTTCTTGCAGACCCCTTCCATAATCACCATGGCTTCATCATATTGCAGCCTTGCATTTTACTGCTCACCTTGTTGCCAGTAACAAGAAGGAAAACTATGCTTTACTTGGCAAAGGCTCATGAATAAGCCACAGAGGCTGGGTTCACACAACATGCTAAGCCCTAAAGTCATTTGCTTGGCGTTGCATGGACCTGAGTGGGATTATCAGAGGAGGGGAGGTGTTACTGCTGAAGTTGTGTCGATGTTGAGAATGAAGCTGCAGAAGCTGCCTCTCAGTAGAAATGAAGCTGGCTGGTAGAGTAGGCACAGAGTGCCTTGTTCCTCTTCTGCAGTTGCTATTAGAAGTAAAAAGTGGATTACAAGTAGTCCTCGTTTAGCAACTGCCTCATTTAGCGACCGTTTGCAGTTACGATGGTGATGAAAAAGTAACTTTGCAACCAATCCTCGCATTTACATCCTTTGCAGGTCTGTAAAGCAAAGGAAAGCTGAAGTAAGGTCATAAGCACAGTTGCGGTTTCACTTAATGACCGAGTTGCTGGTCCCAATTGTGGTCACTAAATGAGGACTACCTGTAGTAAGTCTTGTGGGTTTATATCTGCACCACACTTTGCTATCCTGGCCCAAACCTAACTCTATGATCTGACCTGTTGTTCCATACTTGTAGATTTCTGATTTCTTCACCATCTCTCTTTACCCTGTATAATAGTCTCTTGACAGAGAACATCTGTCTCACTGCTGGGTTCTATTCAGCTCTATGAATTCAAAAGGAATTGAGCTAATGGCGTGTAGAACATCACTTCCCAGTTCTTCCATGTATTTTTCTCATCTGTTGTATGCAACATTAAACTTTTGTTTGCCTAGCCCCAACTGAGGTTCATCGGACAATATATTGATATATTTTTTCCCCTTTCTAAAGCTACGTAGTTTCATGTGCAAGAGTTCGAGGTATGATATGGATTAGTTATCCTACCCTTAGTGTTCACAGCTCACTGTGCTCCCGCTATGGTTATGTGAAATTTTCAACGTGTTGCTTGCATGTGTGTGTGTGTACACTATATGTTTAAAAAACAATGACAATATTTTTTCCCAGTGAAGAAATCTTTTTTTAACAAAATTATGAATGATGGAGACAGGGTTGTAAAAGTGGCAGATTAAAGAATTCTGAGAACTGTGTAGGCAGGACAGAGCAAGCACTGTTCCTGTAGGAGTTGGAGTGAAACTCCTGGGTCTTTATTTGACCTCTTTTGGCAATCATCCTGCACCACCAAGAAATCAGTAAGGAATCCTCTGCAGTTTTAATTTTTGGAGTGCAGAGATGGTTATAGAGCTCTGAACAAAACTCAATTGATTTCTAGAGGATTGAAGTTACACAGCAATCTTGTTTCAGTTACTTTGAGATAAAAATGAATATGGTTTTTGTAAGGACAAAAATCCACATTTTCATTCCTTGGAGCTGGGAACGTTTAACTCCTTATTATGCTGTTCCTGCTGATTTGAGACTTGATTAGACACATTCATACAATCTATATGCAAAGTAAGAGAGAGCTGGGCAAAAGATCCCCAGATTTAAGCGTAGTTTGTGGAAGTTGCCACACAGTTACTACCATGAGCACATCAGCACTGTGTATGCGTCCTACATGTTGTAAAGCGAGGTTTCAGAAGGAGTGGATGAGAAGTACCAAAAAATTGCTATGAAGCCCTAGACTAAAATAATACAAATAAACTGATTTATACCAAATTGGCTCATTTATCCTTCTATTTAAGGGCTAGTGATTTTCCAGGGATTTAAGAGAAGATGTTCCCCAACCCTAAGTGCAGATGTGGGTACTGAAATTGGAATCTTTTGCATGCAAACCATAGATTTGTTCACTGAGCAAAATTACTTGTGGAAATTTGGCAAACTGTCAGATGCTCTCTGCTGTTAAAGAAAAAATCCTGGTTGCTGATGAATTGATAGGCAAAGAGAGGCTGCATGTGCTCCCTGGATCAGAATTGGGAAGTCTGTAACCCTGGATGTGTTACTGAACTACAGTTCCCATTATCCATCACCATGCAGCCAGCTGTCAGCTGTCGCTCAGTTCTTTCCTGAGTTGCTGGATATTGAGCCTAGGAGTTTTTGCATAGGAAGTCTGTCTTTTGCAGTGGGTAATGGCTCTTTCTCTGGAACACAATGGAAGCAACATTGCAAAGAATCTTATTTGTTGCACAAGCTCACCCATGATTCATATTTGTAATGAAATGGTAACCCTAACCTGTCAAGAGCTTTCCCCTCCTTATGCCCAGGCCTCTGGTGATTGTATAAGGATCTGTAAATTGCCAAAAGCATTTTTCTCTTTCTTTTGTGTAATGAGTTAATCTAGGACAGTGATTCTCAACCTTGGCAACCTTAAGATGTGTGGACTTCAATTCCCAGAATTCCCCAGCCAGCATGGGAGTTGAAGTCCACACATCTTCAAGTTGTCAAGGTTGAGAAACACTGATCTAGGAGGTAAGCCTGGCTCATATCTTGGGGACCCTCTGCTCCAGTGGGAAGCAGTCGAGATGCGTGTGTGGAAAGGGAATGTGCAGGGCCCCATCCCTACATGAATCCTAGGGGACACAGGCCTGGAGGCAGTTCTTTGTTGTGGCCCCCTTAGAGGTGCCTCTACCTCTCTCCCTGTTAGCCTCCTGCAAATCACAGTAGTTAAGGGTGTCTTGTTTGAGCAAGCATTCGGGGGTTGCATGTGGATCTTGTGGGTGCCTATCTGTGTGTGTATTTTCGTTTGGTACTTTAACACTTCATATTCTGTGTATACCACTAGGAGTCAGGTTTTAATCTGGTGTGGTGGTGGATATAGAGAGCCAGGGTAGTGTAGCAGATAAAGTGATGGGCTAGGACTGTGGAGACCCAGCTTCTGGTTCATCCTCAGCTATGGAAGCTCAGTGAGTGAGTTTGGGCCAGTCTCTCCCGCTCCCTCAGCCTAACCTACTTCACAGGTTAGGATTGTAGTTGTGGGGGAAAGTGGGAGGAGGGAGCATTATGTACCGTGCTTTGAGCTCCTCAACCGGAATCAAATAAATAAAACCAGAAATAGTAAATGAAAAAGTAATAGGTAGCCAAAGTGAACTGGGTTCTAACTATATTTTTCCAGGGAAACTGACCAGGTTGAGAGTTATCCATAGATAACTACGTATATCTAGTTAGGTTGCTGTGTTCTGCTAATGTGATCTAGAAGCTAGGCAAATCTCCCAGTATTTTCTATTACAGGATCTAGGCAAAAATGTACAGGCACTGCTTTTTTGGTCTCAATATCATGAATGGTTATCGCAGCTCTCCTTTTTCCCTTAATCACGAGAGAAGCAATGTTTTCATATTTGTCCCGTGAAGAAATGTGGCGTTTTCCTGCTGCAAGGAAATCCATGCAAATTGTTCAAATTCACAAGAACTGTCTCAAGGCATGAATGAGCCCAGAGATGGAAAGGAATAGCATTTGAAGCTAGCTATGGTCAGGTGAACTTACCTTCATTTTCCTTTCCCAGAGATTGATTATGCCTGTGTAGCTTTTGTCTTTTTGTCTGCTCAAGTTTAGGTCTTTCTTTTCTCCAAGCTCTGAAACAGAATGACTTGGATAAACGTGAACTACAAGAAACTTACCGAGGATCTTTTTCCCTTTAAGCCTAACTTTGCTAGTGTGATCCTTTCATTGCAGAACTGCTGGGTGTGGTTTTGCATATTTGATTGAAAGAGAGTTTTTACATTTGAGCATTTAATTGATTTGTTCACTTGGATCTGCCTATGCCAGAAATAAAACACAGTATCTTCTAGAAGAATCCCAGGCGAAGTGAAAACCTTTGCCCCGTCATGTACGTCCCACTGGGTAATGAAATACAGAACCAAAGCTTGGAGAGGAGGAAATTTGGTTCTTTTGTCAGCTGGGATGAGACACAGCAGAGCTCAATGAGAGTGGGGTGGGGTGGAGAGAGGAAGGGGTCAGTACAGAGCCTGAGAGTTTGGAAATATTCTCCAAAATCTGGAAGTGTATATCATGAAGTACAGTAGCATTTTACATGAACTACTGATTTTTTGATGGCCCTTCAGAGCAGCTGCCAGTGGTCTGTTGTTATAATCTGAGCATAGTCACTGACCGCTGTGGAAGAACTGTATTATGATAAAAAGATTGGTAGGCTTTGTTTCTGTTTTCCTTTTCCTAGCTTCTTGCTAAGGTTTTGGACAGTTTATTTCTTACAGCATGTAGAATGCACAGTAAGGGTTTACCATGTAGCTGGGTTGGCTGCAGAGAATGGCAGCTAGACATTGACCAGGTCTCCATCCTTGTCGGTGCTACCTTTCCATTTTGCAAAGAGAGCGAGATACAGGGAAAAGAAACTCTTGGTTGGTATCTTCTACTCTTCAGGAGTGTTCTGCCCAGGGGGCCCAAAATCCTAGATTTAGTGTGAATCCAACCACTGTTATGATCACTCCGTTTTGTTCCTCCATCCCCCCCGCCCCATTCACAATCTGAGTGGAGTGTAAGCCCATCTGTTCTAAACCACATTGTTGCTTTCAGCCAGGAGAGAAAGATGTTCTATCTAGACGTAATCAAAGAAATCAGGCAGAGCTGATTTTCATTAGCATGTTGAAGTTTTCAAAATGTGGAGGAGGAGAGAGCGTAACGATTCTCTGGATTTCTTCTGTATGTCGGTTTTTGAGGGATAAAAATAACTTCTCTTGCATTCTGTTGACACTCAGCAGGGAACTGGGACTTGCTTGTAACAGAAGAAGGAAGACGTTCACTGTATTATCATTATCATTATCATTATCAAAATGCCCATTATCATCACAGCACTGTATACTTCCCGTGCTTTCCAGTTTTTTCAACTTTCTAGCCTTTGTATAGCAGTACTGCTGTGGGTCTCTCATTCAAAATATGCAAGACCTTGATCTAACAGGGAAGACTTAATATTTTAGTAATGCTGGGGAGGTATACAATAATATAGTAAAGTTCAGTCTTAGATAGCTTCTTGCTGAGAACTTGCTAAATAGGAGGATAGCTAATGTGCTGCATTGTTATAAGAGACAAGAGTCAAGGGTTGAAGGAGTGCTTTGTGAAGAATTCCCATTTCCCGTCAAGAGTCCATTGGAGTTGGGCAGCTAATAAATTCAAATAAATTAATAAATAAAAATTTCCAAGAAGCCATGAAAGTTAGTTATATAAAAATCAGTTTATTATTGATGGCATCTGTCTCTACTGATAGGGGAGGCCCGCACTGAACAGCAGGAATATTAACTCTTAGTAAGCATCCTCTCTCTCTGAATGCATTGAACTTCAGTTTCTTAAGTCCCAGCCAGAATAGCCTTTGGTCCCAGGATGAGAAAGGCTGAATATTCAGAAATAACAGGAACAGACCTCCAGTATTGTTCTGAAGTGTAACCATCTTGGCTTTCTAATTTTACTCTCCATTGCTACAAAAACTACCATGTATTTGCAAATACTACCATGTGAAAGCCTACAATTCTTCTGGGAAACTTGGTGTTGCAAGATAATCAGTACCAGTTACAATCAGGTATGCATTTAATGACAGGACTATGATCTTGTGGTGTTCATCTCTTTTCCCAAAGACAAGATGATGAAGGGGGCCCTTTAACCACAGACTGAATGCCTTTTCCATCAGTGTGGGCCATGCTGTTATTTTCCTCTTCTTTTGAATATAATTTCTAATAGACCGGTTCTTTTAAGTAGTGTAAGCCCCTGAGTGGGATTTTCTTTTCACTCTACTAATTCCCCTTAATTCCTCCAGGGCTGGCTATTAGTCAGAATGGCTTATGATGGTCGCTGTTACATCAGAACAACATCAGAGCTAATATGGAATATGAGACTCTGTGGTCTTCATATCTATTCTTTCTCCGAGACTCATCCAGAGTTGTCATTCATTAGAGAGTAGTTATAAACGACAGATGGGAAAAGCTGATCTTAAAAATAGCCTTACTCCTGGTTATTTCCCCCACCCTCCTGCTCTGTGCTCCAGCATTGCCTACATCCTTGGCAGTCCTTTAGGCTCAGCATAATTGGAAAAGTTGCCTACTTAAATAATGATCTAGATAAAGTTGGGTACTGTTATTAGTACTCTTTTTATTTTCCTCCTCAGTTCTTGCAACAAAATGTATATGTGTGTGTGTGTGTGTGTGAGAGAGAGAGAAGTGGAGATATTCCTCGAACATGGTTTGGAAATATCTTTTAGTCCAAAATAGAACTGTTGGTAATTAATTGGGATTGGTAGATACTATCACAAACAGTTGCACTAAAATGTTTGTGGTGGTGGTGCAGAGATTGCCCATAAGAAATATTATACTGTATTCCGTGTATATTTACCTGGAAATTTAGGCCTGGTTCCACATCCTTTCTGACCCTGAGAGCCATTGCTCCCCCATACTTCTCTTCTTGCACATGAACCTTCCAGAACATCTTGAGATGTCAATATCTTTACAATTCCCTTCTCCTTGGGGATCAGGAACATATTTTGGGGTCTTAGAATATCTTCAGAGCCATTTCTCATTCCAAGTCTGTTGCCTCCCCAAGTACAAGCTTTCCTTAAGGAGGCTCGCCTGGGTGCCATACTGTTTATTTTCTGAATTCAAACAAATACAATTCTTCTTCCTGGCATTTAGGTCTCTGATTTAACAGTGATTTTCCATTGCTGGCTAAGGCAAAGTACAAAAATGCACTGTCATTCCTCCCATAGGAGCTGACAGTATTTGCATTCCAATCTGATTTAGACCCTGGGGACAGGATACTGATTTCCAGTGGACCATTGTTTTCAGAGCATCAAGTTATTTGTGTGAATGTAAGTCAGGAGGCTATTTAGCACACACAGCTCTGCCCTTCAACATTTTGCTGCTAGTCATTTTGCTCCAGCCTGAGGCCACCACCTCCTGCCTGATGATAGAACAAACCTTGTCTCTGCTGTTACATTAGATACCCTAGAATAGTCTTGCTGCATCAGGCCAAGGTCTATCTTACTCCAGTGTTTCATTTATCACAGTGGCTGACCAGATACTCTCCAGCTGGAGATGGAGGCAGAGCCCTCTCCCACCATTGTTCTTCTGCAACTGCTACTTAGAGGGATTCTGCCCTCATCCCAGAGGTAACACCCTTGTAGATCTGCCCTCCATGAATTTATCCAGTCCTCTTTCATCCAGTTAGTCATGATTCCTGTGTCTTATAATAAACTCCACCAGCTAATTACGTTATATTCGTTTCCTGCTGGAAAAAATAGAGACCAGCATTTCTACTCCTGTCGTGTCCTTGCAAAGTACCCTGGTTTAGCTCAGGGTCGTGAGTAGGTCTTGGCCCAACTTTAAGAGCAGGGAGACATCTCTGAGGCATCATTTTCTAAAAAAGTAAACACATGACCGGGGCACAATGTACATCAAGTCATATTTGTTTTATGATTCTTCATGGCAAGTGGCTTTCAACCAGCAGAAAGTTTGTGGCTATGGTTTCTAATTCTTCATTTTAATAGATGACCTCTGTTGCCTTAATTTTATTGGATACTTACAAAAATGTAATTGTCTGCCAGTGAAAGAAGAAGAGTTATACAGGAAAAAAGGCTCTTTGGGATTCCAGCCTTTGCAGCTAATAGCTTACGAATACAAGGGGAGCCATCCAAGACCCACAGGGTCTTCTGCTTCAAAACTGCAGTTAATACTGTCATACGCAATGAAGTGTACATAAACCTCTTCGGTTGTTATCACAAAGTGACTGGCTTGCATTACGAATTTCAAATGTTGTTCCAGGTTATTAGTACAGCAGAGGCAAACTGGATGAAAGCCAACCAAAGGCTGTCTTCTTCCACAGTTAACAAATGACTTCATTGTGGTTTAGATCCATTGGAGTTCATGAGATCATGGATGTCCAAGATATCTTTTGGGGAATGTTCACCCCACCAGTAGGCATTTATATTCCTCCCTAGGTTTTATGGGACAAGTGTGTTTTGATGGCTTTCTGCTGTAGAAAGTGAATCAAAAGTAGTGTTCTGGATCGGTCTGCAACTACATATCTATACTGAGGGCCAGTATTGGAACGAAAGACTTGCAGGGGGAAATGCCTTCCAAATCCTAGAGCCATGTTCCTCAAGAAACTGCAGAGTTTCCTCGGGTCTCAGGGCATCAAGCTCTGTCCTTCCTCTGCGGCTTGTGACAGGTTTCTGGGTCTTGCTGTTGACTGCAGAGTACTTTTTGTGATCCTGTGTGTGTGAAGCTTTCCTCAAGCATGTTCCCTTCACCGTGTTGGGGTTGTAATTCCTCAGATTCCTAGCCAGCCCAGCCAATAATTGAGAGGGAGAGATGCTATACACCTTTCCCCCTGGATGAGGATCACATTCCTTCTGCTATTGAGGATGGGGCAGACCTGACTTGCAATCAGGCTGAGGGAGATGTGCAGCCCTATGGCTTCAGACTGCATACCCCTGAGGTAACCTTTAGCCACAGTTGCTGCTATGTTTCTGCCAAGGGCCATTTGGATATTTATAACCAGGGACCAGGGGGGTGGGGGGTGGGGTTTCTGGGATTTCCGCAGACGGGGGGCCGGAGTTTGCGGGCGGGAGCCAATCACAAGCACTGGGGGTGGGGTTTGCATGTGGGAACCAATCGTGTGGAAGGGGTGGGGTTTGCGGGCGGGAGCCCCGCGGGCCTTAGGCAGGAGCCCCGCGGGCCTTATACGGCCCATGGGCCTGATGCCCACCCCTGTGTTAGGAGATGGTAGTTGGTCTTTACAGTGTTCTGAGATGGTTAATGTGAGAATATCTTGTCGTCCTGCACAGATTAAATCTGTTAGGATTTTATGCGGACCCACACTTTTCCTCAAACTGAATTCAATTCCTGGTGAATTACATGATCATATTTATGTAGTTTCCTAGGTAATGGTACTGAAATGGTTTGCCATTTCCTTTTCCAGACTGTTTTTTTTTTTACTTTCCAGTCTAGTCTGCATAATCTGAAGCCTGGGGATTTCCTCGTGGTCTCCTGTCCATGTATTAACTTGGTCTGATTCATCTTAGCATTTTGCAGATCAGCCAAGGCTGGCCAGGATGCTGCTACCTATACCCATGAATGAAAAGAAATTATGCTTAAATGCTGTCCCTCCCCACTTCTCCAATGGAATGGCTGCAAGGAAGCTATTGGAAATAACTTCTAGTTTTAAATAAATTGCAGTTGATTTTGTCTCACAAGGATATTATTACCTTAAAGCATTGTTTATTAAAAGACACAAATCAAATCAAGTTTTTTTTAGATCTGCCTTTTAATATAGTGTAGAAGAGCCTTGTGTGGCGCAGAGTGGTAGGTGGCAGTATTGCAACTGAAACTGAAACTCTCCCCACGACCTGAGTTCGATCTCAGGTAGCCGGCTCAGGTCGACTCAGCCTTCCATCCTTCCAAGGTCGGTAAAATGAGTACCCAGCTTGCTGGGGGAAAGGTAATCACGGCTGGGGAAGGCAATGGCAAACCACCCCGCTCTATAGTCTGCCAGGAAAACGTCGCAAAAGTGACGTCTCCCCAGGGGTCGCATGACTCGGTGCTTGCACAGGGGAACCTTTCCTTTCCTTTAATATAGTGTAGATTAACCACAATTCCTGGTTCAGACATGACAACCGTGGCTAGTTTAAACCAGGAATAACACTGGGGAAGACTTGCCCAGATACAGTTTCTGTGCAGTCTGTGGTTAACACTAAATCTACTCTGTGCCTTTGAAAAAAAAATGCACTAGAGTTTTGCTTCTGTGACTTTTTAGTGATTATTGTTAGGCATGCCGCACCTAACACCGTGCATGCTGAAATGCTGGCAGAGAAAGCTTGGGCATTTGTGTATTGTATCTGGCTTAATATGCAGAGTGAAATCCTCTTTGTGAAAGAGGATTGCAAATACAGCAAATTCATCTCTCTTTGCTTTGGTTCTCTAAATATGGCTGGATTGACTTAGCGTCAGGAACCATTCTGTTTATGTGTTTCTTCTTCTCGCATCTCTCCCCTCTCCCCCTATTGCACTGAATCAGTCATTCCAGTCTATAATGGAATGTGCCAATGCAGTGATGTCCTGGCTGAGTCGGATATCTGTTCTTTACAAAATTGCCTATGAGACTTGGTCATTTGCTTTTAAAGCACAATGTGAATGTGAACTGCGGATATGAAGCAAGTATTGCCAGGAACTGCATATTTTACTATGGGCCATATGGGGTAGCTGAATGGTATGCGTGCTTTAACGATGTAGTTGGATGATAAACTCTGCTTGTTCTGGTTCTTAGAATTGTTCTTAGTTCATTTTGTTCCTGCACGTAGTTTCTTGTGCATCAAAACGGCAACCCAGGAGTTTTGATGCTGTGCCTATGATGGGAAAAACGAAGAGGCTCTGAATGTGTGAAGAGTAACCCAGATGACCATATCTATGTTTGTTAGAACCCTCAAGAAGGTAGCAGAATGAAATATTGAGCAGGGCTTCATGTCAGGTTCTTGTGGCCTTAGACGCTCGTCCCCACTCTCTTTAGTTTATGGGACAATATCCTTTGGCATTTAAGTATCTTCCATCTGGCTGAACTGGAAAGATACTTAACTGAGGAAGTACAGTATTTCTGTTCAATCGCTATACTTCTCTAAATGTTTATCTCCTTGTAGCTTTTGTCAATAACTCTCAGTGTTGTAAACACATTATAGGTATGCTAAGCCGTGGTATGTTGAGTAAGTTCTAAGAATAGACTGTGTGGTACTATGGGTAAAAGCACTGAAGTAGGATCCGGAGGGCTAGGTTGATTCACTCTCAGCTGTAGAAGTTCCCTGGGAGATGTGGGGCCAGTCACTCTCTCTCAGCCCAACATGACCCACAGGATTGTTGTTATGGGAAACAAATTACAAGGGAAGTTGCTGGGCTCCCAAAGAAAAAAAATGAAATATGCATCTAACAGATAAAATTGGACCTCTGTTGTCCAAAGTGAGGTATATGCAAGCTGGTGATGTCAGTGCATTGATGAAAGGGCAAATCTGGGATGGTATGCTGGCTTCCCTGAATTCTTGCTCTCTGAATTACATATAATGAAGATTGATGGGCCTTGTCAGTTCCCTTTTTTTTTCTTGCCTCGGTCTAAGCAGGTCAGAAAAATAGTACAGGAATAGGAGCCATTTAAGCCTATTAAATTTTTTCCTGGTGATGGGAGATGGATCTTCCAGATAAGCAAAACACATTAAAATATGTATGATTTTCCACTGATCTGCAAATACAGCTGTACAATACAATGTGTATATAATGCAACCTATTATTTCCTTTTGATTAGTCTATGCTAAGGAGCCAAATGTAAACTTTGAGGGTATGACCTAGAGAAATTTATTGGTTTCATCCAATAGCTCACATTCCTAAGGACTTCTGTCATTCTTGTATCAAAAGTAGCCAAGAGAGGGGAAAACAGTAATTTTTCACTTGGTAAATATCTACATTGCAGTCTCTGATTGCTGGTGCTTCATTTTTTCTTTTGGATTGAATTCTGTAGATGGCTGCTATTTATAGTGAGGAAAAATGAGTGGATAACTCCCATCTCAAATATGTTTGACAGCCCCAAGCTTCAAAAACATCTTCAAAAACATCTTTTAAAGCATCTTTTCCCTTTGTGAAGTATTTACTGTTTCCTGATATGAATTAACTGATGAGTCCCACTTGGTTTTGGTGCCTTCCGTCAATCGGAGAGGTAACATTTCTATTTTGTAGACTGCAAGACGTAAAATCTCATGGATGCAGGTATTATGAATTATTTGAGAAGTTTGTAAGCTCTTGCTGATGGGAATTTGGTCTCCAGAGCAGAACTGTAGAGGGAGTAAGGAGAGACACTTAAGGACGTTATAATTAAAGCTCCATCATTGCAAACCTACCAAGGACTTCAACATTTCTCTCTACCCTGCCTGTAAGCCATCTCACCTTTTTTTTTAAGTGTACACCTCAAATGTTCTAAATTACTACCATATCAAAATGTGCCTTCCTGTTTCCTAAATGTTTTTGTCAGCTGTAGAATAGCTGTTTTTCTGCTTGATTCTCAGGATGGTTTAGAACAGAGTTTCGCAACCTCAACATCGCTGGCTGGGGAATTCTGGGAGTTGAGGTCCACACATCTTAGAGTTGCTAAGGTTGAGAAACACTAGTTTAGAATGTCTTTTGATGGTATTTTTGCAAGGCTGTGGAGGATGCTGGTATATATGTTTCCCTTACACATCTCCCCATCAGTCTCTAGCCTTTCTGGCTGTGTTCCCTTCTCAGACAGAAAACAAAGCATGGGAGGACTTCCCCTGGGGTGGAATTCAGATGTAGAAAGGTGGGTGTCAAACAAAACTAAACAACAACAAAAGCACTGTGACTTAGGACTGGGCTGTGCAAGTCTTTGAAAGAGAAACTTCTGAGCGCATGGGAGTCTGTATGAAGCATTTCTTTACATACTGTATAATTCAAGCAGTTGTGCCTTTTTCTGCGCTTCCATGGATGCTTCAGCTGTTTCCACATGTGGGACGCAGCTGTGGGAGCCTGGAAAAAAAAAGCACAGCTGCTTTAATGAGCCTCATACATGTTCCTTTTTGTTGTAGAGCACTTTCTTCAAAGAATTTGCATAGCCGTATGTTATCTATGAGCCTGTCCACTCTATTTTGTTCCTCAAACCATGGTTAAAAGCATGGTTAGTGTCATTTGTGATCCAGACCAGTACTGTATGTGAATATGGTGGATACATTGGATAAATATCATCTTGTGAAGTAACTCCTCCTCCTCCTCCTCCTTGTAGACTGAGCAGTCAGTGAGCATCTTTGCTTCAGTGTTAAGCCTGCGTTGGCCTGGTGGACTTGTAAAAAAGCCAGAAAATGTTGGGTTCAAATACATACACTGATACAAAGAATTTTAAGATTCAACTGAAACCAGAACTTTTCTTATTGGGATTAATGGACAGATAACTAGAAAAAAGCCACAGAAGACTATTTTTATTTTTTATTTTATTTTTTATCCCACCTTTATTATTCTTACAAATAACTCAAGGCGGGGAACATACCTAATACTCCTTCCTCCTCCTACTTTCCCCACAACAACAACCCTGTGAGGTGAGTTGGGCTGAGAGAGAGTGACTGGCCCAAGGTCACCCAGCTGTCTTTCATGCCTATCCTGGTTTCTAGCCTGGAGCCTTAACCACTAGACCAAACTGGGTCTATAAAACCGTTCAATCGTGTCCAATCCTTGGCGACTGCCTGGACTAGTCCCTGCAGTTTTCTTGGCAAGATTTCAGAAGTGGTGTGCCATTGCCTCCTTCCTAGGACTGAGAGAGAGTGACTGACCCAAAGTCACCCAGCTGGTTTCATGCCTAATGCGGGACTAGAACTCACAGTCTCCTGGTTTCTAGCCTGTTGCCTTAACCACTAGACCAAACTGACTGACTGACTGACTGACTGACTGACTGACTGACTGACTGACTGTATATATATATATATATATATATATATATTTATAATTATAATTATAATTATAATTATAATTATAATTATATATATATGTAATCGAGTGATCGCCAATGATATATGTAATTTATGTAATTTTATATGTAATATGTAATATGTAATATGTAATATGTAATAATAAACCCCTTATGGACATTTTGCTGAAAAAAGAAAAAAAATGAATTTGTGATTTATGGGTTTGATGATCAGAAAGGGTAGCTTATGGAAGAAGGAGATTATGATGTAATCTTAGAGAGAGGGTAAAATACAGTATAAATGCATTTATAACTGCTGTCAAAAAGATCAGAAGCCACTCGTTTATAATCTTTTCTTTTTCTCTTTTCTTTCTTATTCACTATTCTTTTTTATTTTCTTTGATTCTTTTCTAATATTGGTATTGCTTTTATTTTGTTGAAAATTTATTCAATAAAAATTATATATGTAAAAAAAGTGTTAGGCCTGCGTTGCGTATTGTGCTGAGCTGCGGCTGTTTCATTGCAAATTTTGCTGGAGGTTTTGAATTCTTGCATCCCCTTTCCATAAACCAGTGCTTTCCAAACTGTGTGTCACAACACTTTAGTGCAGGGCTTTACAAAGTTTTCTCGCGGCAACACACCAACAGTGGCGTGCAAGAAAACCCGGAAGCACCGCCGCTGTGGCGGTGCGCAAAAACCCGGAAGCGCCGCTGCCGCTTTTGGTTTTTGTGCACCGCCACTGCTGCGGCGCTTTCGGATTTTTGCGCACCGTGGCAGTGTCGTGTGCCGTGCGAAAACCCGGAAGCACTGATGGCCCCCCGCAGCCACGCGCAGCGGAGGCACTCCATCAGCGCTTCCGGGTTTTGACGTGACACACCTGGGCCCCGCAGGTGACACACTTTTGTGTCGCAACACACAGTTTGGAAAGCTGTGTGTTGCAACACAACCCGGAAGTGGCGATGGCGCGTCGCTGTTGGAGGCGTGCACGGCGGTGGCGGCGGCAGCGGCGCACCATCAGCGCTTCCAGGTTTTACCGCAAAACACGAGGCTGCCACCGCCGCGGCCGTGCACGCCACCACCCCTGCGCGGGAGTTTGGAAAGCACTGCCATAAACAGTTGTGGGCAGTCATTTTAACTGCTAACTCAAAGTCGTCAGACTTCTGTTAATGAGGCCATAATGGTCTTTGTTGCATAAAATTTAGACATTTTAAAAATGAAGAATTTGTGCCAGCAAGCTGTTTGCTTTGTGATTTCTTCCTTCCCTCCTCTCCCCCCTCCCCCCCCCCGCCTTTTTAGACAATTTTACAAAGCAAAGTCATGCAAATGCATATATTTAAACGCCTGGCTGGCCGAACAATTCCATTTGACTTTATATGGTTACAAGGAGCAGAGTATTCCCAACATTTGCAGTGAGTTAACAATGCGGAAACTGTAATCTCCTGTAATAATCTCATTCTCTTGCAAAACTTTATTATGAAGATAATCCAGAACATTTCTTGAGAGACCATATTCTCTTGACATTTGTACCATGTACTTACCTGTGGTTTCTTTAACCCCTCTCTGGTGTTATTCCCTTCTTTTCTTTCTGGCATTGCTGCATGTCTGGGGGGCAATCGAAATGGAAGTCCTTGCCAAACCAGGAGCAGAGCTGGGCAATCTTGCCGCTGGTAGAGTAGCACAAAACTGCCAAGGGATGTCAAAGGATGGTGTCCCCTCCTATCTTTAGCAGAGCCCAAAGCCAGATGTCTTTTTTAAAAGCAGAGTACTCTTTCCTTTATCCTCAATAATAGTGTTTTGTCTACTGGTGTAGTTGTACCAATCCTCTGCTTTTTATATGCAGAATGTAAGGGATGTCATGATCCTCAATGCAGAGGATTTTGTTATGCAGACCAACTGAAGAATAATAAGTTGGTGATAGGGTATTGAGGATGAGTCCAGGACACGTTCGTTCTAGTATGACGAATGGAGGCACACTGGTGTGGTGATTAAGTAAGGAGGACAATGGGAAAAATAGGACAATGTTTTTTGGGGAAAAAATGTAGCAAAGGATGGGAGCTGGAGGTACAAGAGACAATGAGTTTATGGTCTTTAAAAAGGTGCTCATCTACTGAAGACAGAGCAGATAATAAGGATCTTGGCTAATCCTGGACCTGGTTAGTACCTGGACAGGAGCCCACTAGGAAATTCCAGGACCAAACACTGGAAATCAAAGAAACATCCTAGAACAAAGCAATAGCAAACTATTTCCATATTGCTTCCAAAATAACCGTCCATAAATGTGTCTGTGAAATTATTGGGAGTTATGTTTGACTGAAAGGGGTCTTTATGTTTTCCCCTATTAATATGGGAAATTTCTGAATATACTCTTTACATCTTATAGTTAGTGGAGGTAGGCAGCTTATCCTAGAGCATGAAAGATATTTTAGCAAAAGAATAATAGTCAGAAAATTAAATCCCAGCATGCACTGTAGGTGAACATACTGCCTTACATGCCTGTTTTAAGTACAGTGATTTTTCTGCTGCTTACCTTAGCTCTAGAATTTTAGGTCTGATTCATACATCATTAAGGCTGCATCAACTTGGAAAATATGGGCTGGGTGATAGTATTGTTAGGTGGACTCACAGTTGACTGAATGACTGAACCCAAAGAACATGTATTAATGGCTCCGTTTCAACTTGGAGGAAGATATCAAGTGGAGGCCCATGGGGCTCTGTCCTAGGCCCTGTCTTGAGAGAGTGAAAAATGTTGTAGGGGTTGTGCTGCTTATATTATCATGGGAGATGTCTTCTTTAAAGTTTTTTTCTTATTGGAACTACAACCACTTAAACAAGATATGATCATCTTCCTTTTTTTTTCCTTTCATAACTTTTCATCTCCCCAAAACCCATTAGATGTGAAAACAGTTGGAAAAAAACAAGCTTGCCTTTTAGGAACCAGTTTCGGCAATAACTAGATAGACCACATTTCCCTGAAAGCTAGATGCCTTTCTCTGCTTATGTTTCGGAGTCATATCCCTGGAGCCGAAGGTACGAGTTGTGTGCATTCACATTATTTTTAATGATAACAGGGCAAAGCTCCAGTGTGGAAATTGAGCTGCCTTGGCTAATAGTCTGCCTGAAACTAAGAGGGGATTCCTTAGCCTTTTTGCCCACATTGGCATTGGGCCTCCCTTGGATGGCTCCTGTGTGGTGTGGTTGCTATGGCAATGGGATTACAATGGACAAGGTGGGGTTGAAAGGCACGTGTCTACATCAGAGCTGGGCAACTGCTGCAGCAGAGCTCCCCAGAGAGAAAATGTGTCTATATTTAGGGTCAGCGTACACCTGATATGCTTTCTGAGCATCGTTTCTTAGTAATAGAAGACTGTGAACATGCAGAGGCCCTTTTATTAATGAGGCTCAGACTGGTGGGTAGATTATGACAAAACAAAGCTCGGCCCAGTTGCTGCTACCCAATAAACCTTTTACAAACATGCTCGATGGGATGAACATGATGAGCCACAGGCAGACCTTTTCCACATGAGTAGGAAGTGCAGTGTCTGAATCATTTCAATATTGTGATTACTCTTAATCTTCCTTCTGACCTTTTTGCTGTTTTTAATGACTTCCATTTCCATTTCCATAAACTGGGCTTTCCTTTAAACTGAAAATATTAGTTGGATTACAGCTCCCAGAACTGGAATTATGTTCTCACATATCTGTAGGGTTCCAGAGTGGGAAAGGTACATTAGGGAATTTTCAGAAAAGATGAAATGCATTTTTCTCAGAAAACTCAGTCCAATGGGAAATTGGTAAGAGTCAGTAAAATGCTGGGACTACAAACCACCACAACAATGTGGAATATACTACCGAAAGTAGTATAGCATGCTGGCTGGGGAATTCTGGGATTTAAAATCCACACATCTTAAAGTTGCCAAGTTTGAAAAACACTGATCTAAAAGAACATTGGGAAAGAATATCATCTTCTGAGGATGACTGACCCAATTTAACTGATATTTAGCTAAGTGTAAGATTCAGAAGAAACCACCCACCTGGAGAATTTCTAGAATATCCTTCCTTGGAAGTTCGTAGAACGAGAGGAGTCTGGTATTTGCTGTCAATGAACTTGAACAGATGCTTAGATTGTGAGCTTGTGGGTAGGCATCTGGTTTTGTTCATGTATTGCATTTAGAATAGTTTTTTAGGACTCTTACAAAAACTTGATGATGATGATTTCAGAATGTTTCCACTGATGAGTTTTGTTTTGAGGGGCTATAAATAAAAAGGCATTCTCCTATCCCTGTCTCCATCTCATTCCCCTCTGCTAATGTACGCTTTGTGCATTTGTACGCTTTCAGCCGCACATGGGAAGATTAACTGCATGGGGATTAAGAGTGTGTTTGCAAGCCTTACTCCAGGGCCCCAAATTATAGAAGCACTTCTAAGGACCTTTATACACTGTGGGTGAAAGTTTGCCGAGGTTTCATAAGCAGCTTTTGCAAAATGAATGTACAAGCTGACTGATTAAAATTCCCAGTTGAAAAAAAGTTTGAACACGAGTTAATCTTCTGATGACCCCCTTTGCAGATCTTAATACAAAGTGCAGAGTTCCATGAAGGATCCATGTGGAGAAGTTGAGAGTTCCATCGTATGTTTTACCTCTCCATCTAAGATCTTGAATTTCGGTAGTATATTCCACAGAGGAGGGACCTTCTTATTTTTTAATTTTCTGCTTTTCAACGGCTTTTCAAAGATATTAGACATGACTTTTAGAAGCAAAATGCTGGGTTCGCTGGCTTTCTGATTGGCTCCAGGAGGGTGGTTTCATTCATAAGACTTGTCTGCTCATGTTCCGTAAAATGCCATAAATTAAATTTATTTAATCCATTTCTTAGTCAGCTTTCAAAACCATGTGAATTTCTCAAGGCAGTTCAGAAATGAAAAATACTTTTTCTGCATGATATAATTATATTATTAATTATAATAAACAAAAATACAAATATATTAATTCCATATTAAATATAAATAATTTTAAATAAAACCAATTATGATAAAATAGAATTTCAGAATGCCCATCTGCAATGAATACTATGAAATATTTCACTTAAGTGTGGCTTTTTTTAAAAAAAATGAAAACCAGCTTTGTGACTGTGTGCGGTGATTTTCAGTGGAAGAGAGATGGGGCTTGATGTATCCAACCCCTCCCTGTTAGTTGTTTTCCTATTGCAAATTGCCTCTAATTGTTTTCCCTTTGATTGGCTCCAGATGTTTTACCAATCGAAGAGATGTTTTAATTTGATTACAGTATTTATTTATTCTGCTTTCATACTGAGAAATCATAGAAGCTTTTTGAGTAGGATACAGTCAATAAAAAGATACAGTCAAATGGTTAAACTGTATTAAAAATGCTGTGAAAATAAATGTAATGTAGAAACCTGTATAGAAGTAAAAGGGGCCATGAAGACTTGTCATGGAGAAAGAGTTAGTAGGGAAAGTGTTAAGTGTTAGGAACATTTTTGTTACACACATTTGTATCTAGAATTTAACTAGGCTGTTAAGACTACCGCTAGTAAATCTTACAAACAATTAAACATTCAGTCCAGGGTGATGGAAAATCTTCAGTTTATAAGCTATATTTTGAACATGTTTTACTATTTATTTATTTATTAGATTTATATCGTGCCTTTCTTTCAGAAGCTCAAGGTGGTGTACCTTGATAGAACTCTGTCTTCCAATTGTTCACCACTGTAATCCCCTATGAGGTCGACAGAACTGAGAGAGTGACAAAAAATAAGTGAGTGGACTTAGGATACATTGCAAACATCTGGCATTCACCATTTTCAGATCAAATCAAAATCTTTGTTATTGGTCATTGACCAGCAAAAATAATGTATAACTATAAGTACCACTAACACTAAAATCTGTGTAAAAACTGCAAAAATAGAATATAAATGATATTAGCATTAAAATGTTGTGTAATATAATGTAATATTCTAATATAAATATGACAATATGATGGATTAAGAGTAATAAAAGATATTCAAGTTTAATAGTATGATAATGACAATTATACTAGTAACAACAACAGTAATGAAAAGTAAGATGAATTATGGTGCTATGGTAAAACTACTCCTACTTACTGCTGTTTTGCCTCAAAGTCCTACTTGCCTATTTTGCTTACTACTACCAAATCTTATTGCTCCTATTCCTACTGTTTTGCCTTAGGGTCCTCTCTGATGTCTTGATTCAGGTGCCATTTTCCAACTGTGATCTCAGACACAGTAGTTTCTGTTAATGGAAATGATATCAAAATTTCTTCCTTACTCATGAAATCCAGGTTTATTTAGCTAGATTTGACTATTTATATAGTCAGTTTATATATTTATATTTTATTGTAAACCGCCCAGAGTTCCCCATTGGGGGAGATGGGTGGTTATATAAATTCAATTAAATAAATTAATTAATTAATTATATATATATATATATATATATATATATATATATATATATTCATTCATTCATTCATTCATTCATTCATTCATTCATTCAATATGGCCATCCAAGCCAAAATGATTCTGTGCAGCTTCAAACAAATTTAAAAAGTAAGATAAAAGCATCACTTCAAGACAAAAAATGTAGCATATGAGGATTAACTTTCATCTCTATAAAAAATCTCTCAGATTCAGACTCACTCAACACCCTGGCCCAGAGTGGGTACAATTGGTGCATAAGATTAATTTGTGCAAAGGGCCTCCTGGCCACAGCTGTCACCTGCTCCTCAAGTAGAATATGAGAGTCTAGGAGGAATTCCAAATTGCACACCAGTTTTGCCTGGGGGAGTGCCACCCCATCCAGAGCTAAAGATGGAAAGTTCCTAGTACTAAGGGACCCTAAAACCCACATCCACTCAGTCTTACTAACATTGAGTCTAAGCCTGTTCCTCATCCAGACCCCCACAGCTTCCAGATACTGAGAAGAAACCTTGGCAGCATCACTTGACTGACCAGGGCGGAAATGTACAACTGAGTATTATTAGCATATTAATGGTGCCTTAACTCATGCCTGTAGCTGACCTCACCTAGCAGTTTCATGTAGATGTTAAATAGGCGTGGGGAGAGGGCAGAGACCTGAGAGACCACACAAAGCAGAAGCCTAGGGCTTAACTTCTCCCCTTCCCCCACCATCATTGACTGGAGCAGGCCCTGGAAGAAGGAGGAGATCCACCACAACACCATGCCCTCCAGTCTTATTGTCCTGTCCCGACTAAGGCTCGAAGCAGGAAGGTGTGGAATAAGTCTTTTATTTACAATATAAACATACAATATATTTATTTAGAGCAAACAGAAAACGACACGAGGTGCTCACAGAGTTCAGGTGGCTTGCGGTGATACGTCTCCAATTGGCACGCACGTGGGCAGCCACCACGTGGCTGCGATGAAGGTTCCCAGCGCGGTGCTTGGCATGGCTGCGAGGCGAGATTCCGGCATGAGGCTTGACGCGACTGTGGGGCAAGGTTCCGGCGTGAGGCTTGGCACAGCTACAAGGAACGAATTTGGCGCAAGGCTGGGCGTGGCGATCGCGAGGCAAGGTTCTGGTACGAGGCATGGCGCGGCGGCAAGGAACGATTCCGGTATGAGACTTGATGCGGCGGCTGCAAGGTGAAGATCCGGCTAGAGGCGAGGTGCAGAGGCAGGACGAGATTCCGGCACAGAATTGGTCGCAGCGGTGGCAAGGCAAGGATCCAGCTCGAGGCTTGGCATGGAGACGGCAAGACTCCAGCGTGGAATGGGGCATGGCGATGGCTAGATTATGGCACGAAGCTTGGCTGGGCTGCAAGGCAAGGTTCTGGCATGGAAGCAGGGCGAAATCTGAGCGGGGATTCTGGTGTGGTGATGGGATCACAGTTCACTCCAGAATGCAGTACGGAACGTGAATGGTTGTCTCTGGCAATGGGTAAACGCTGCGCTCATCTTTTATCTATTTGATTTTTGCGCCGTTTGTGAGTGGGAGCCAATTGCGCCTCGCGTTGCTCTGCCTGCCTTTCCCACCTCCTTTCTCGCATAGGTGGAGGCGAGTGTCCTACTGGGATGCCTCCAATCAGCTGCTCCAGATCGGATTCGAATTTCGCGCCATCCCCATTTTTCCCTGCCTCTACTGCTATCGGCCCTTCTACCTCCAAATCGGACTCATTGGACTCAGCCTCCATCCTGACACTTATTTCCCTGAATTGGTCAAATTGGATACCATGATCAATGATACTGAAAACTACCTGAGCCTTTCAAAGGTCATCCACACATACAATCTCAGAACTAGACCCAGCCTTGAATCCTGACTGAAAAGCGAAATCTATTTCCTCCAGGGCCCTCTGAAGCTGCAGCCTGAACACCTTCTCTACCACCTTCCCCAAGATGGATGAACATTATCCAGTATCATTGGGCCCAGTGATGGTTGCTTGAGCAGGGGGTGGATCATCACCTCCTTAAGTATAGACATGATCATCCTCTCACTCAAGGATGAATTAACCACTGACTGGACCTAATCACACATCACCTTCCGGGCATCCTTAACCAGTCAGGAGAGACATAGATCTAATATATAGATTCCTGAGCTTACAATTCTCTCTCCATTTCCTCAGGATGAACAGACTCAAACTTCTCCCGGGTAACACAGATAGGCCATGCCCTAATCAACTCCATAAGATCTGCATAGCCAGAGTCCAGCTCAGAGTGGATCAGAGTCACTTTATCCAGCAGACGCCTTGAGGATTCCTCCCAGCAGCCCTGCAGAAGGTTTTCTAGACCCTGGCCACCTTGAACAAGGGTACCAGCATACATACATATGTTACTTTTCTTTTGAGTACCTAAGCTGTGCAGTGGAAATGAGAACAGCATCTGGTACTTCAGATACATAAAGCGATTATGCAGTTTCCTGTAGAGGAGATATGAAAATTTCCTCTTCCACAGTATAGCATGCAATAAAGAACAGAAACACAAGACCTGCATATGTGTAATTTTCTGATGCATGTTGCGAAGAGCAGGAAAACCCTCCATATCCAAAAGTCGTGTGTGTATGTCTCTGTGTGTATATGTATATTTCCATTTTCACTGCTATTTTTTGTACCACCTGATAATCTCATAGATTGGAAAAGCACATGGTTCAGATTTAATATATATAATTCTAATGCAGAGATTAACAATTCAATAAACCCCAAAACATATTCATAGCTGTGAAGTAGTGGTGGTACTAGCTCTTTAGAGCACTATACTCCAGTTGTGATGTGCTTTATGTTCCCTTTATTGTCTTTAGTTGGGCTATACTGTATGTGAGCATCTGGGAGTGCTATTTAATTTGGTTCTGTAATGAACTGATGTTTTATCTGTTGAAATATTTTAAAGGATGCATTTTTAAAACTCTGTTTTAAGAGTTGTATTAATGTTGCAATAAGTGGCAGGAGGAGGGAGACAGCATGCATGGATGATGGGAGGAATCTTGTCCTTCCTAGCTGAACCTTTCTGCCCAGGTGCATGGCACAGCTTCTGGTTATAGGGTACATAGTCAAATCAAATCTTTATTATGGTCATAGACCAGCATAATAGGGTACACAGCATTTTCCGGCTGCCATTACCCATCTTCTTGAAAGAAGGCAATATGTTGAGCAGACACCTCTTCCATAACGCTTGCTTATAAGAGAAATGGGGGACTCACAGCCTGAGCAGCATGCCTGTAAATTGGACATCATGGTGATCATCACCATTATAGAAAATCCAACCTGTAGTGTCACCTCCTGGGTCTAGAAACTTTGAGACGTGTGGACAGAGAACAGCAGTCATTCTCACTTTGAGGAGATGACAGAAAAGCATAAATCATGTGATTTAAAAATAATTTTTATTAAAAATAAGGAAAACATACTTTTAGTTTGGCTCGCCTAATGCCCAAGGAGTTACATCTGGATGGAATAATGCATTCCGAGCTGCACAGTATATTGTCTCAAACATCAATCTGCCACTGAATGCTATGGGAGGACTGGCAGAGAGCTGATGGGTGGGATCTGGTCTCAACCAGCTTAAGATGGTAAAAAACCTACAAGACTTGAGTTAGTGCAAAAGACAGTAAAACTTCTGATACAGAAAACAGACACATTTCTTGAAACAGTTAGCAGACATTTTCCAAATATCAGAACCCATAAAGCAGACTAGCTTATTCAACGACAAAGTAATCTGAACACAGATCCTGGTGTACCATTTTTACTTTACGTCTGAGAGGAGGGATTTCTTCTCTTTTCTACTTAACTAGTTCTTGATTGCAGCCTTCAATTAAAACTTTAGGAGCACTTTCTGTTCGTTCCTGTTGATTCCCTAGAAGTGTTTCATCAACTCCCAGAATTCCCCAGCCAGCAAGTCCATCCATCTTAAACTTGCCAAGGTTGAGAAACACTGCCCTAAAAGTTTCTGGATTGCAATTCTGCATCTTCTCTCACTTCCATCCCAGAAACTTTCGGTCTGCTCTTAACACAGGCCCCAGACAGTGCACTCTGTCCACCTGGAGCAGCCTTTCTCAAACTATTGGCCCTGGAAGAATCCTTAGAATAACATTCAGGTTTCAGGGAAACCCTGCATAAAAATCACAAAAAATATGAAAACTACACAGTACAATTCACTTCTAACCAACATAGCCCACATTTTACAACATTTACAACAAAGCAGCAGGATGGCAGCTGAGTCACAGTGTGTAAAAATTCCCACCACTGCAAGCACTTGCATTGTGCAGTGTGCGAAGTTGAAAAACTATTTGTATTGTTTTTCAATCAAAATCTCTCGTAGAACCCATAGCAACCTCTGAGAAAGGCTGACCTAGAGTCTTTGGTTCATCCTCTCCGGTTCCTCAGCAAGTCTTACTCTCCCTGAAGTTTTTCTTAACTCAGAGTTGTACCCTCCCTCACTTCTAGTTCCAGAGAAGCTGAGCTTAGCTCTCACATCTGGCTCCATGTTGCTTAGCTGTCTGCTTCTCCTGAAAACTACCTCATCAAAACCATATGGCTCTTTCCAGTTTCTATCTTGCTTCCATCTTTGAGCAATCTGTCTTCCAGGTGTTCTTTCTCCTTTCTTCCCTACCAAGTAATTTCCCTCCTTTCCTGTCTCCCAGCTACCTCTCTTTAGTTTTTCTCAAGACAATGCATTTGGACATGTTTGTTGTGCCTTTCTGGAAATGGTATTTAGTATTTTGGAGAACAGGATCTTTTTCTAAAGCTGTGACTTTTTTGAGGTAGAATTGTTCAGTTGTGTTCTCATTGTGCTGGCTAGCCTCGAGTATCAAGTTACACAGAGTCTCTGCTTGTGAGCTGCAGGCAGGAATTCACTCACCAACAGCCAGAAGTTATGCTGTAGGGAAAAGCTGAGAGAGAAGTCCAGAGTTCATTTGCCGAAGTCAGAGTTAATCCAGAAGACAACCGATATTCCAAAGCCAGGTCAGGGGTGGTAACAGGTAGGTCAGCGAGAAGTCAAAGCCAAGTCAAGGAGTCCAGAAAACAGAGTAACAGTAGTCCAAACCGAGTCAGGAAATCAGGAATCAAGCCAGGTTGCCAGAGTGGTCGCGAAGCCAATATGCTACGTTGCTCCCACAACCCACTCGCCGCTCTGCTGGTTATTTATTAGGAGTTTAGGAGATGTCATCTGGGTCCTGCAAAGACTCCACTTCTCCTCTGCGTAAATCTCTTGCAGCTAACCGGGCACTTCTCCTTCTGTCCTTTAAGGCGAGGCGTACACGCCTTCGTCTCTGCCCTTTGGGTGATTCAGGTGAGCTGGGAGTCTGATGGGATCCAGCTGGCTGCTGGCTAGAGGGTGGGGACAAACCACCATCCCCGGCTTGCTCCCCTGTAGCCTCGGTTATTGGCTGCTGGCTAGAGGGTAGGGACAAACCACCATCCCCAGCTTGCTCCCCTGTAGCCTCGGGTATTGCCAACTCCCCACTGCCCTGTGGTGCTGGGTCTTCGTCTGGGGCCGTGCCTGTGTCTGGGACCTCGTCTGGTTCAGTCCCCTGGGGGTTCACCAGGGGCAGCTCATCTTCTGACTCCTCACTGAAGTCCTGGGGCAGAGGCTGAACCAGGACACTCATGGGAGGAGGGAGGGTGCTAGTATAGAAACTTGCTTGTACTGTACAGAAACTGACTACACATAGTCTCCAAATTAATCTGCTGTCCCACTCATCTCTGGAGGCCTTGCATCATGATGATCTTTTCTGCTCTCTTTCTTTAGAATGGCACAAACAAAGGTAATTAATATTTTCATTTAAAAGCTGTCTGTCAGATGCTTACTTGCAAAAACTTTGTTTTTGCTTCTGCCCTTGAAAGAGTGTTCCATCTCAAAATCATCCCTAAATTGAGAAGCACCACCACCCTAATTTAACAGATATTGCTTTCAAGTTCAACAGCTCCTTGGTAGTGAGTGAAAAGGTTGGCAGTTCAAGTTCAAGTTCTACTCTACTCTGGTAAGATTAATGAAATATAAAAATACAACCTGGTTAGATATTATCCGTATTTTCACCTTCCTCCTCAGAAGCAAGGTTTGTCAGAGAATCCTTTAACTGGCAGAGTATCTAGAAGTTACTAAGGTGACAAGTATGCATTGCTATTTTTAACTTAGTTCATATCTGAGTTTGGCAATTGGGCACTTGCAATCAAGGTCACACACTCATTCACAGATGGTGGAAGTTTCAAAACTTATTTGGGAGATGGGTGATTTTGTCCTCCTCTGGGCAATGTAACCTGCTTGGAAGTCCATGTATTTGGACTCTTCTCTTTGAGACGTGCTTTGTTACTAAGGAAATTTTATATCAAGAATCTGCATGGTTTCCGAGGGCTGTAAATTTCATCTGGCATCAAAAAGAGGAATGTGGGAAAGTGCACCAATTCTCATCAATAAACACCTCCCCAGTATTTTTCCCCCTATATGGAACTGCTCCAGTTGATTGACAGGGGAATCTTTAACCGTGTCATTACCATAATCACCACGTGTCAAACGAAATATGTGATAACTAACATCCATTGTGCAAAAGCTGAGATGTGAACCAGCTTTCCAATTCCCATTTCCAATATTTTAATTTATGGGCTGGTTTTTTCCCCAAAATCTGTGTCATAGTTCTTAGATGTGAAAGAGAGATCTTTTTGTTAGCTTTATGAAATACTTTCTAATCTAGGAGGGTTGAACATTTTAAGATGTTGCTTGCGCCTTCAACACAGGAGAGAAAAACTTTAACTTCATTTCAGTCTCTGTTGGACAGGAATCTTACATAATCCCCCCCCCCTTTCTTGCTTGCCCATTAAAGCACAGACGATGTAAAATCTTCTTCCTGGCTAATTATAATTGCAGTTGTTTAACTGGCTTTGGGCAGAGAGATATCTATTTTCTGCAGCAATTTTTCCAAAAGACCAGGAAGTGAGGAAGCAGTTCCGTGGGAGATCTGCTGAAAAGTCTTGTCTTAAGGAGCTCCAGAAAGAAGGCTTGTGTGTTTGGGGCCCAGTGATGTGCATTCAGTTTAGGTTTATTCCCTCCCCGCTTCAATTAGGAAAACTAGATAAAAAACAGAAGCCACTGGGTAGAAAGGAAAAATATGTAGCAAAGGAAACTATTATGATTAGGGAGCTATTAACCAGTTATTTCATGTCCGGTTTTCTATGTATTTATAAAAAATGATGCTTGTCAGTTGAATCAGTTACTATAAGTGGTATCTATGCTGACAGTGTTTCATATAAGATCTCTACCCTTTCTTTTAATATTTTAACATGGACCTTGCCTTGTTGTTAATAGGAATTAGTTCAGTATTTGTAAAAAGCACCAAGTATTAAGGCAATGAATACTGGGCAGGGTATGTTGTAGAGTGCTGTCACTTAGGCTTTATTTATTTATTGAATTTATATGGCCCCCCATCTCACTTGCATGTGACTCTTGCTTGATGAAGGCTCAATCTACATCTTTTCTTTTGAGGAATCCTTATTATGGTAGACCTTTCAGACTCCCACACTACATTTCCAAGAGTTTCGTAGATTGGAGGCGTGACTTTTCATATCAAAGCAGATACTTTCGTTTTCTGTTAGGGCTGTGCGTAGCTCCAGATTTGATTCTAAAAAGGTGCTTTGGTGCCCTTGGGAGGGCAGATGTAGCCCCTGCCTGCAACTCCTGAGAGCGGTTTTTCTTTTTGTAAGGTTGAGGAGCTGTCCTCTGCTGCACTTTGGTTTACTTTATCTGTTCATTTCATTGCCATTTTCTTAAAGCAGTCTCCCCCACCCCATCTCATGCCCTCTAAGAGTATTGGACTACATTTCTCCAATGGCAGTTGTAGTCTAACACATCTGAGAGGCACCAGATTGGGACAGCTGTCTAAAAATATTTGACCGATGCTGATTATAGCCAGCCATAGAGCAAATCGCAATGGGGATTGAAAAACCTAAAATACATGCTCTGCATAGATCACAAACATCTGTGGCATGCACTTATAATAATCATCATTCTAGGTATCAAAGTGTTATACATGCTTTAGGTCAAGTGGAAGTGACATTTTCCCATAGCAAGAGAGCATTTGAGTTGCTGTATCTTTTTTCACTCTTCCTCACGCAGCACGTGCTATTAAATGACAGATTAGAGAAAACCCAGCCCACAGGAAAGATGCCAGAAATGCCTGTGCTGCCATTCGGTGGAAAGGCTTGGATGAACATGAATGTCGCATCTAATTTTTCCTGCAGTTCTTTTTGACACAATTACTTTCACATCTCAAAGTAGAAATTCCAGTACCTCTGAGCTTCTCCAAAGCTTTGGTTACAAGTATGTGGCACCATGGTGGCATTTCCTCCACTGTTTGAAGCAAAGAAAGTTATGAAGCAGAATAAAATAACAAATTATTCAGAAAGGCATATTTAATATATGAGGCCTGAATGCTTCTTATTAACATGTAACTAGACTATACTCCCAACTTCAGTATAAAACACTGTGGGATTTCCTGTATTAGCAGTAATAGTGATAGCAATAACCCTTTTTTCTGTTGTAAAAATTAACACATCCCAACATTTCAGTCACTCGGCACATTAAGGGTGCAAAAAGCTTTATTGTTGAACTGCTGTGCCAAATGGTTTGTAGTGACATAATTCTGGCAGAGATGCAGGATGATGAATGAAAATATGCTTTTGTACAAAAAACCTGTGACATGCTAGGCATGAATCAAGTGAGAAGACTGGAATTGCATATACCTTTGAGAGAGAGGTTGGCATGCTACCATAAACATTACAGTGGTAAAAGTTAGCCAATAACTGGTGCTGGATATCCATGAATTTCGGTACACAATCACTTCTCAGCATAATAGGAGAATCTTAAGTGATAGTCTTATAGCTGGGCAGAGCTTATTTAGAAGTCTTCAGGATGAAAGCGTACTAAGTCGCTATTATCCATATTGTTTGCCACTGAGATGAAGATCTTAAAGGCAGAGAGAGAAAAAATTAAAGCAAGTAACTCTACATACTATCCTTTTCAAATGTGACAAAGGTAAATATGATAAAAATAGATTTAGATTAGAATATTAAATAAATGCACTTATTAGGGAGCAAGTCCGATTTAGCATGGTGGGACTTCTGAATAAATCTAAGGCTAAGTGCCCCAGGTCTCATTCAGGAGATGCACTGTATTTTGTAGGGGTCCAGGTTATTCAGATTTGGCCTTTACATTCAATAAAAAAAGTACATTCAATAAAAAAGTAGGTTAAATGGCATCTTCAAGAACTGACTCCCCAATCTTGTTTGGATATGTTTAAAATATGTGGCATGATGAAGGAATCCTTTATGCATACAATTAATTCTTAATAGCTGTTATATTTGCATAATCATTCTGTATGCAAAATGAAGAGTTCTAGATTTCACATACAGAGCCTGTGCAAGCACAGCTTGAACATTCACTCAAATCCTATGTGCAAAGCTATAATCAGTGTATAGAAGAGAAGCTGCACTGATCTCTTCCCCCATAAGTTTGTATGGAATCCACATTACAGACAGCAGAGTGCAAAACCTGTTGTTACTTATTTTATTTATTTATTATTTAAATTTGTATCACCGCCCATCTCCTCCATACCTGGGGACTCTGGGCGGTTCACAACAATACTTATATTATCCTTGCTGCATATGAAATGTTTTAAGTTGTCCTACAGTGACACAGTACCCCATTGGGACAACTTCCTTCATTTCGGTTAAATAGCCAAAAATGGAGGGTTTGAAGTAAGAAGGAAAAAAAATCATCTTCAACATAGTCTTCATGCTTTTGTAGGTGTATCTAAGCCATGTTTGGTGAAGCTAGTAAAATCAAAAAAACAAGTGCAAATGAAATTACTGGAATTGGTGGAGATGGCAAAACTGACAGCATTGATAAGAGAAAACACTGTGACTGGATTTGTTTCTATGTGTAAACCGCCTTTGGACTATTTGCTTGTATCTGAAAAAAATGAAGTTTTGATTTTGGGCTTTGATGAGTAAATTGTTATTGCTTATGGAAATAATGTTTATCAAGGTTTGGTTTAGAGTAAGAGATTAATGTATTAAGTATTTGTGTTTATATCTGTGTTGGAGAAGATCGGAAGTCACTTTCTTTGTATTTCTTCCTAATTAGTTCTGCACTTTTTTAGTTTGTCTTTTTTTTTCTTTCTTCAATCTTTCCTATACTTTGTATTTTATCTGTATTTTGAAACTCGAATAAAGTTTAAAAAAAACAAGTGCAGTCAGTTGAATGTATGAGTGTAGAAAGAAGCTAATGCTGATTTATCCACTTTTTCATACATGGAACAGAATGCAACCAGTTTCTTCTTGTAGAATTTAAGAGAATGTTATATTATTGATGTCTTGCAAAAACAGAAGAGAAAGGTAGGAATAAAACAAGAAATAAAGATTGCCTAGGCTTCTGTGGGGTGTGGTGGCTCAGCGGGTAAGACACCAGGCTTGTCAATCGGAAGATTGCAAGTTCAGAGGTTCGAATCCCTAGCCCTGCGTGACTGAGTGAGCTCCCGCACTAGCTCCAGCTCTTGCCAACCTAGCAATTAGAAAGCATGCAAATGCAAGTAGATGAACAGGTACCACTTCGGTGGGATGGTAACAGCGTTCCGCGTGCGTCATGCCGGCCACATGACCGTGGAAGTGTTTTCGGACAACGCTGGCTCTTCGGCTAACAAACGGAGATGAGCACCGGCCCCTAGAGTCGGACACGACTGCACAAATGTGCGGGGGGGAACCTTTACCTTTACCTTTACTAGGCTTCTGTAATCTGAATCCTGCAGATGAAACATTTCAACTTTACAGAGTTTATTCTACTACACTGCTACAAAATCTAAATGGGATGCCTTTGGGATGCTGATTTTGAAACATAGGGAATATTTAATAATTCTGAATGGCTATGTTTTTGTTAAGGCAAAAAGTATTTGGATTTAAAAGGATTGGTGGTCAAAATCTACTACAGATACATAGGAATATCTGTGAACTGGGGTATAGAAAGAATAGTGCCTTGGAAGTATCCCTTATAATTTTCAAGGAGAGAGAACTGTAACATCTTCATGCTCAGATGAAATGCATTTTTCCATTGGGCTTATATTCCAGAAGAGATTCCTGATGCTCAAAGCAATTTCAAGGGCTGAGCTTCTGAGAACCTTAAATTCACCTTATGTTTTGCTACTTGATTAATTCCCAAGCCAGAACCATTGGGTTATGGAGAACAGCAGGCTATATTAATCTACACTTGAGCGGCTATTAAAAACAAACCCTATAGTTGTCACAGTATTACGGTTAATAAATTTTTCCAATCAGAGTCGAATTAGAGCAAAGTGTGTTTTGCAATGGTGAACAGTGTTAGTCTTTCATTAGTAAGTTACAGAAAAGAGGAAGTCATGACAGTGTAGAATGTCAGTATACTAGCTTTTTGTTGCTTCCTTTTGCATAGTATTTGTTGACTCAGTCTGTCTTACATAAACTATTAAATATTTGGGAAGGTAAATGCCTCTAAGCAGGAAATTGCTTCCATTTCTTGTCTCTCACGCAATAAATTAATTAAGCACGTTGCCAAATGCAGTGTTCTTGGACATCAAAGACAGCATGCCTGGGAGGGTGGGTACTCTTGTTGCTATTCTTGTTGGGTGTTGGACATTAATACTGGATACTTAAAAGGTGCTTCTGATGACCTTGCTAATGATTTATTTTATTGTATAAATGAATTATCTTAATATGTGTACTATGGTCAGATTCTGCTTAGTTTTATTAAAGTCAATGTGGCTTAACATGGTATCTAAACCAGGTCACTGGCACATAAACCTATGGACTTTTAGAGAGTTGCAACTAGAACTGGATCTACCTGCTTATAGCTTACCATTTCAATAGTTTCAGTAGCAACAGCAATGCAGTAAGCTTTGCTGTGGTCAGATGTAATCCATTCTGTCAAATCATGGATGTGTTGTATAGTCTAAACCAAAGGTTTCTACCATTGCACATTAGGAACTGTTGAAGGAGTTGGCTATGTTTGCCTTAGAAAGTAGATACTTGAGAAGTGATATAAAGATATTCATGGTAGGACAAATTTGGTTTTTATTGCTCCAGAAGAAAGGCCCTAAATCAGTAGGTTTAAACACACAGACATTCATACTCACTCTTCAGATAAAAGTTGGAACAAGAGAGATAACCTAATCTGGCTCAATTTAATTGCTCTACCTCAAGAATTGAAATTACAAAAGAGAAGTAAAATTCTTTTTGCAAAGGTTTGTTAAGTGGCCACTACTTTATTGTTGTAAGAAGAAGCAGGGAGCAGTTTATCCACCTGGAACATTCCATGTTTCTGCTTCTTGAGGAGCAGAATTGGATGGATGAAACTCCCTCTACTTTCAATAGAGCTTCCTGGGGATATGAGTTGTTGAGTGGTGGAACAGTTTGTCTCATACATTGCAAATGTTCCTTTGTCACATGTTTTTAAGTGGCAGCTGGCCACCCATCAGTAATGCTGTAGCAGTGGATTTATGGAATTGGCAGGGCTTGACTAGTAGATGATTTTTAAGGTCCTTGAATTATTCTGAGCCATTGCTTGAATCATATTCTGTTTTTAAATCATCCAGTCTTCTACATCTTTGTCACATTCCCCCATTTGCTGTCTCATTCAGATGCTGCTGACCTTTTAGAAGCAATAAGTAGATTTACTAGGCTGGACATCTGCTGAGATGGCTGTTGAACTGATGCAGTTATTAAATCATGTAGTAAGCTTACCTGATGCCTCCTCTAATATTCATCAGCTGCAAAGCTATTGGAGCAAAGCCCAACAGCAGGTCATTACCACTCTGCAGTTTCTGGCCGGCTCTTTTTTATGGGGCCTCCCTGCCGATGCGACAGAACCCCATGGTTAAATTTGCCCCTATTATTACAATTAGGTTGCTAATCTTTTTGGAATTTTCACATGAAACTTTTTTTAGACGTTTGAGCATTAGAAATCAAATGCGACATTTTTTTCCTCTGCAAAATTTATTTGCATTACTTCTATCCTGACCGCTTAATAAACTCACACATGACAGCTGACGTGGCATAAAGGTAAAGGTAAAGGTCTTCCCCTGCACAGTCGTGTCCGACTCTAGGGGGCGGTGCTCATCTCTGTTTCTTAGCCAAAGAGCCAGCGCTGTCCGAAGATGCTTCCGCAGTCATGTGGCCGGCATGACATGCACGGAATGCTGTTACCATCCCACCAAAGTGGTACCTATATATCTACTTGCATTTGCATGCTTTCGAATTGCTAGGTTGGCAAGAGCTGGGGCGAGTACGGGAGCTCACTCCATCACACGGCGCTCGGGTCTCAAGCCGCCGACCTTCCGATCGACAAGCCTGGCGTCTTAACCACTGAGCCATCGCGCCTCTAACATAGCAATATTTAAAAAGCCATTAATTAACCACAGATAAAAATCATTGTTTAAAAAACAGCCCTGAACCCCAGACATTTCAAGCCCCCTAACTTATTGGATGTTTAATAATACTTATTTTCCACTGAACAGGAAAATTGCATGTCTTAACTATCCACATACTGTACTTTCCTGTACTGCTCATTTGTCTTTCTGACTAGGGGAAGTAAAGTGTATCCTGGATTAGTTGAGGTTTTGAGAGTTGGCTTATCTTTGTTTCCTTGTTTATCAGTGAACCATCATATGTTTTGCATTGATTCCTTTGTTGTTATGCCTTGAGATAAATCTTTGGCTGTAGTCTTCCTCTCTGCACTATGCCACTGTGTGTGAAGCAGTATTGACTGCAGAAAGAAGACCAAACATACACAGCATTTGGTGCTGTGAAGTGCTGAACTAATATGGGCACGCCACACAAAAGAACCTATAGATAGGATCCTCTCAGTTGATGCTTAAGTACTGAGTCCTGAAATATATCAAAAGTTACAATTCCTGCAAATCAAACTTAGCTCCAAGAATCTTCTTCAATATGCCCATATATTTTTCTTGACAATAATGTAGAAATGAGTTGCTTTTGTATTCTTCCAGTATGTTGTTTTTAAAGAAATTTCCAGTCCGCCATTCAGCTTTTTAAGTGGGGTGGGGTAAGAGCTAAGTAGGGTAACTCTGCTCCTATCTTGTGCTTCATAAAGCTTAGGCAGTATTCAGAAGAACTGGAAGCAGAAAAAGCTATGTTAGAAACACACTATGTACATACGTTACTGGAAATTTGGGGGACTTTTGCCAAACATGTTTCCTTGTCACAGAATTGTTTGTACTCTGATTTTTTTAAAATGAGAGCATTCCCTCTGAGGTTTTCTTACTTACAATATATGAATATTGGCTTGCAGTAATTTTCTGATTTGTACCACAGTCTGGTTGATGTTGGCTTTCCCTCCACACCAGGAAGGACCATCGACAATCCCAGGAGCTTGCTAGCCAGAGAGTTGATCTTTCCTTTGCTTCCCAGAGGCTTCTCTGTGTTCAAACATTTCGTAACCTCATTCTTACAAATTACTGTTCTGATTTCAACAACTTGCTTTATTTGAGTAAGAACTATCAAGGGTTAGAGAGAAGTCTTTGTCAAGCATCACCAAGGGTGGCTTCTGTCAGCCCTTTGAGATTGTCCAGTCAGGAAATCAAAACCATGAGTACTAATACTACCTTTATTGTAAAGTTACAGTAACAGAATCTTGAAAGTCTGAAAGCGCTTCCCCCCTCCCCTGCCTTTACTTTCCAGAGAACTACAGAGGGTCCCTCCTGAGATGCTTTCTCCAGCCCCATCCCTCTTTTGGACTCAGATTTCTCTTATCAGATTATTGGTCTAGGCTGCAGCTCTTCCTGATTCCCAAGGTGGTTCTCACAGCCCATTACAGCTTTTCTGTTATTACAGAGAACTACCATAATTCCTTAGCTAGGAGGGACAACTTATCCTGCCCTCCTCCCCATCCTGTTCATCTGGGGCTTTGGTTTGCTTCCTTTTAACACAACAACTTAGGTTGTGCATCACAATCTGACAAAATCTGTAGAGCGGCCATCCAGAACCGAGGCACCATCCAGATATATGGACTTCAACTCCCAGAATTCTCCCTGCAGCATGACTATTGCTAAGAATCCTGGGAGTTAAAGCCCTGACACCTAGAGGGTGCCAAAATCGGGATTATGAGCAGAAGGAAATGTTAGTGAAAGTTCTTTGGGTTTTAAAATGGATTTCAGATTGAGAGCTGGTTGGTAGACTGATATTTCCCATTTCTGTATTCCTGGCAACTGAGAAGCAGGAGAAGCCATTGCTTTTAAAATACAGGCACTGAAGAAACCAAATAGACAACAACAGAATATCGGCTTCTACTTAAATGTCTGCAGTGGTTGTACAGCTTCAAGATTTTACTTTGTGATGTAATTTGTGCTTTTTGTGGTCATCAGTTCAAACTCAAATCACCTTTACCTGATTTTTAAATATGAGTTTAAGAAATATTGTTACTTTTTATCCTTATAATAAAATACTGTGAGGGAGAAAAAAAAATACCAGTTATTTCTGCTCTGAGCACCTGGAAAATGGTGCAGGAAACAACATTCATAATAAGGAAGGGTTCCTCAGTATGAACCAATACAATTGTAAAACATCAGTGATGATTTCCTGATCCACACTGTATGTTCTGGGTGCTTCAAAATGATAAAGATCAGTGAAGGATATCAAAGGTTGAAAAGGGGAAAAGCCAAGGAAGAGGCTTTACGTGTTCTAATATAACTTGTTTCGACAAGTTCTCCGGTGGAGTGTAAGGGTGATAGTCCTGTTCTTATCTGCATTATCATTTTAGTTTGCTAGACATACAGAAGAAAATCTAACAGTGTATTGGCATATAGACAAGAGCTATAGGGTTATTCCTGCATGTATTTTCTTGGAAATAAATCTCACTGAATGAAGTAGCTTTCATTTCTAGGTACTGTACATTTGAGGGCTCCCATGACTTGCTGCCTGCAAATTAATTTGCCCAGAAAATAACACATCTTTTATCTGGATGTTATTTAGAAATACATATACAGCTCTTATCAGATAGGACTCCTGCCAGCTAGCAATTCTTCATCAAGACTTTTTAGGTTAAAAGTTCAACACTGATGCTAAATTGCTGGCTCAGAGTCCAGATCTACTTGCGTAGTACTGAGGTTCCAGAGTCATTAAACCCACATTATCCTATGTCCAAAATACAGAATGAAAATAAAAACGTGCAGTGAAATACTGTGCTTAACCTTTCCATAACAGTTTGATTTCCAGTGGGAATGCAAAGTTGATTCCACATTGGGAGTCCCGGAAATTCCCAAGTACCCTAGGTATTAAATTCATTAGTGGTAAGTGGAAAGCTTGCATTGATGCTTTTTCTTAAGAACATGCTTTTGGACTGCTCTCAGCACTAACCCCTGAAATGCTGAAGAAGTAAATGTGATTCTGTTCATAGCTTGTCACATAAGGGTCAACTAACAGCAATCAACCCATAACTTATAAATAGCTGTAGGAATAGCTAACCCACTTAATATTATCTCTCTGTAGGAGGAGGAGAGTAAAGATGCAATTACTTTTCCATCCAAAGTCTGAACATCAATAGAACATTCTCAAGAGCTAAACCAACCAAGTCCCATCCTTTATCTTGAAGCAGCAAGTGGTAGCTTCCGCTAACGTTTTCTGGTCTTGGAAGCTAAGTGGGGTAAGACTGGTTAGGATATGAATAGGAGACTGTCAGGATTGTAGACTACATTGGTAAGTTAGAAAACATCTTGGAAGAAGCCAGTAGCAAACCACTTCCATACTTTTGCCAATAAAAGAGTATGGTTATATCTATGTTATCACTAGGGGTCAAGCTTTGCTCAGAGGAAACTTTAACTGTTTTTGATATTATTGGTAATGATTGATATACCTGGAATTAGAACTGGAATCTTCTGGTTTCTGATAGTGTGCTAGTCTCCGTTTTCTTGTTTATTCATTCAGTCGCTTCCGACTCTTCGTGACTTCATGGACCAGCCCACGCCAGAGCTTCCTGTTGGCCGTCACCATCCCCAACTCCCCCACGGTCGAGTCCGTCACCTCCAGAATATCATCCATCCATCTTGCCCTTGGTCAGCCCCTCTTCCTTTTGCCTTCCACTTTCCCTAGCATCAGCTTCTTCTCCAGGGTATCCTGTCTTCTCATTATGTGGCCAAAGTACTTCAGTTTTGCCTTTAATATCATTCCCTCAAGTGAGCAGTCTGGCTTTATTTCCTGGAGTATGGACTGGTTTGATCTTCTTGCAGTCCAAGGCACTCTCAGAATTTTCCTTCAAAAGCATCTATCTTCCTTCGCTCAGCCAGCCTTATTGTCCAGCCATAGGTTACTACGGGGAATACCATTGCTTTAACTATGTGGACCTTTGTTGTCAGTGTGATGTCTCTGCTCTTAACTCTTTTATCAAGATTTGTCATTGCTCTCCTCCCGAGAAGTAGACGTCTTCTGATTTCCTGGCTGCAGTCAGCGTCTGCAGTAATCTTTGCGCCTAGAAATACAAAGTCTGTCACTGCCTCCACTTTTTCTCCCTCTATTTGCCAGTTATCAATCAAGCTGGTTGCCATAATCTTGGTTTTTTTGAGGTTTAACTGCAACCCAGCTTTTGCACTTGCTTCTTTCACCTTTGTCATAAGGATCCTCAGCTCCTCCTCGCTTTCAGCCATCAAAGTGGTATCATCTGCATATCTGAGATTGTTAATGTTTCTTCCAGCGATTTTAACTCCAGCCTTGGATTCATCAAGCCCAGCACGTCGCATGATGTGTTCTGCGTACAGGTTGAATAGGTAGGGTGGGAGTATACAACCCTGCCGTACTCCTTTTCCAATCTTAAACCAGTCCGTTGTTCCGTGGTCTGTTCTTACCATTGCTACTTGGTCATTATACAGATTCCTCAGGAGGCAGACAAGATGACTTGGTATCCCCATACCACCAAGAACTTGCCACAATTTGTTATGATCCACACAGTCAAAGGCTTTAGAATAGTCAATAAAACAGAAATAGATGTTTTTCTGAAACTCCCTGGCTTTCTCCATTATCCAGTGGATATTGGCAATTTGGTCTCTAGTTCCTCTGCCTTTTCTAAACCCAGCTTGTACATCTGGCATTTCTTGCTCCATGAATTGCTGGAGTCTACCTTGCAAGATCTTGAGCATTACCTTACTGGCATGTGAAATAAGTGCCACTGTTCAATGGTTTGAACATTCTTTTGTGTTTCCCTTTTTTGGTATGGGGATATAAGTTGATTTTTTCCAATCTGATGGCCATTCTTGTGTTTTCCAAATTTGCTGGCATATGGCATGCATCACCTTGACAGCATCATCTTGCAAGATTTTAAACAGTTCAGCTGGGATACCGTCGTCTCCTGCTGCCTTGTTATTAGCAATGCTTCTTAAGGCCCATTCAACCTCACTCTTCAGGATGTCTGGCTCTAACACACCTTCAAAGCTATCCCCAATATTATTATCCTTCCTATACAGATCTTCCGTACATTCTTGCCACCTTTTCTTGATCTCTTCTGCTTCTGTTAGGTCCTTGCCATCTTTGTTTTTGATCATACCCATTTTTGCCTGGAATTTACCTCTGATGTTTCTAATTTTCTGGAAGAGGTCTCTTGTCTTTCCTACTCTATTCTCTTCTTCCACTTCTGAGCATTGCTTGTTTAAAAATAATTCCTTATCTCTTCTGGCTAACCTCTGGAATTTTGCATTTAATTGGGCATATCTCCCCCTATCACTGTTACCTTTTGCTTTCCTTCTTTCTTGGGCTACTTCCAGTGTCTCAGCAGACAGCTATCTTGCCTTCTTGGTTTTCTTTTTCTTTGGGACGTTTTTTGTTGCCACCTCCTGAACAATGTTGCAAACTTCTGTCCATAGTTCTTCCGGGACCCTATCTACTAAATCTAGTCCCTTAAATCTATTCTTCACCTCCACTGCATATTCCTTAGGAATATTAGTGAGCTCATATCTAACTGATCTGTGGGTCTTCCCTATTCTGTTTAGTCTGATTCTAAATTGTGCAATAAGAAGTTCGTGATCTGAACTACAGTCAGCTCCAGGTCTTGTTTTTACTGACTGTCCGCCACCTTTGGCTGCAAAAGATGTAGTCAATCTGGTTTTGGTGTTGACCATCTGGTGAAGTCCATGTATAAAGTCATCTTTTAGGTTGCTGGAAGAGAGTGTTTGTTACGCACAGTGATTTGTCTTGGCAAAGTTCTATCAGCCTATGTTCCGCTTCATTTTGTTCTCCCAGACCATGCTTACCTGTAATTCTAGGTGTCGTTTGACTACCCACCTTAGCATTCCAGTCTCCTGTAATGAAAATAACATCTCTTTTTGGCATATCATCCAGTAGGTGCTGCAGATCCACATAGAGCTGATCTACTTCTGCTTCTTCAGCATCTGTGGTTGGGGCGTATATTTGGATCACTGTGATGTTAAATGGCTTCCCCTGAATTCGAATTGAGATCATTCTATCATTTTTTGGATTGTATCCAAGCGCTGCTTTAGCCACTTTATTATTAATTATGAAGGCTACTCCATTTCTTCTGTGGTCCTCTTGTCCACAGTAGTAGATCTGGTGGTCATCTGATGTGAAGTGGCCCATTCCAGTCCATTTCAGTTCACTGACACCCAAAATGTCTATATTTAATCTTGCCATCTCACCAATAACCACATTGAATTTGCCCTGGCTCATAGATCTTACATTCCAGGTTCCTATGGTGTGTTGATCTTTAGAACATCGGATTCGTCGTTCACCACCAGCACCGTCGGTTGCTAGCCATCCTTTCGGCTTTGAGCTTGCTGCGTCATCACATCTGGGGCTAGTTGAACTTATCCTCTGTTCCTCCCCAGTAGCATTTTGACCATCTTCCAACCTGGGAGTCTCATCTTCCGATGGTATACCGACATATCTCTGGTTGTACTGATCCATTTAGTTTTCACAGCAAGAATACTGGGGTGAGTTGCTGTTACCTTCCCCAGGGTTCGTATTTAGTCTGACTTCTCTGCCATGACCTTCCCGTCTTGGGTGTCCCTTCATGATTTAGCTCATGGCGTCATTGAGGTGCTCAAGCTCCATCACCACGACAAGGTAACAATGTTCTTTGCTGGAGCTAGTCTCTGTAGCAGGGCTAAAAAAAGAATAGTCTTCTTCTCAGCCTCCCTACATAATCCCAGAGGCAGCTGTAGGTTCTTCACGACTGGCTAGCAACAGATTTCCTCTAAGCATGGATCTTTGCCTAGAGAATAACTAGTCTGGATCTTGCCTGTCTCTTCCTGTGCCGCAAACCTATTTCTACATATATCACTTTTATCTGTTCTTCCTGTTTCGAAGTATGTAAGGGGCAAACCAGTGACTTTGTAATGTCTTGGTGTCTTACCTTAATTCCCTGAGCTCCCATAGATGTTTTTTCCTGTCTTTTGTAAAAATTGTAGTATTCCTTGACTTTTTTTTTCATTCTTCTCATAGAGGCCCTGCAGGTAGAGCAATATTCATATGCAATAGGTGTCTGCTCTTTAAATTAATGGATCTGTACATGTGGTCATGAAAAACCTCTCATAAATTCCTTTCCCTCCCAAAGCATGAAACTATCCATATCCAGCCATTATGTAAATTGACTTTACATTCAATTTATACTGCTCATCTATGCCTGCTACAAGCATGTTATTGAGGGGTGCAGTTGTACTGAGTTTCAGCCTGGGTATTGTGTACAACTAACATACTTTTCTAAAAAAAATATGACTCTTCATAGCATAATGGAGCAAATGAGAAAGATAAGAATCTTTCATTTAGTTTGCAGTTTGAAGGTAATAGGTAGAAAAGTACACTAAAATGTAATACAGTTTTATACCCAATTACATTTCTTTATTTTTTTTAGTAATTTTAGATAATGTACACCTCGTCTCCACCAGTACCTGCCTACAAGGGAAATTTTTCATGCATCTGATGATGTAATGCTTACTCAGTGAAAGTTTGAGCAACAATAAAACTTTGTGCTTTGATAAATCTGTTAATCATTACTGTGATTATTATGTGATATTATTAGGTATATTATTATGTGATAAGAGAATGTAATCATTCTCTTTGATTGGAATCATTACTGTTTCCCTTGCCCAAGTATGATAATATTTTAACAAACTAACTCTTGAAGTGTGATTTTAATATTGGAGATGGGATAAGGCTTTGACACTTAATTGGGATCTGTAGGTCCTCTTTGACAAGTTTCTATTTCTGTGTTCCTCACAATTTTTCAGATCCTGTTTCTAAGCAAGTTTCTAACTTCAAGTTTTCTTGAAATTTGGCAAAATTAAATACCTATAATATTGCCTACATGTGTGAGTGACATTAGATGTTCATTAACTCTGCAAATCTTTGTGTGTTTCTCTGGAAATAAGTTCCATTCAATCTAGTGGAGCAGCTTCTGAGAATAGACACAAACAGTAGCATTATGTCTATTTACAAACAAAATAATTTCCTAAACAGCCTTCTGATGTCTTAAGAGTACATTTTTGGATGCTTTATTTTTGAACAGGAGGTAAAAAAGGGGAAGGCATGCAAATGTAATATCTCTTGTATTTCTGAACTAGAGAATAGTTATATGCTTCGTTTCAAAATGGGAAACTCAGGAGTGTTTGGAGAGTAGCTAAATTGGCCCAAACACCCAAGTAGCCATTTTTATCCATTATTTGCTCAAAGGGCCCTGAAGTTTTGGTGATACAAAGTCCCATCATTTGATGTCTCCAAGTCCCACCCCAACCTCTATGTCAATGTGGCTGTTTCAGGCAGAGAAACCCTAGATGCAGATATCCAATCAGATTGGTGAATCCCGCTCTCATTGTGTTCTTTGCCTCTGGCCTTATGTAGAAAGGGAACTGCATATTTTTGGCAGCAGGTAGAGAGATGTGATACACATACCCCATGCACTCTTTTAATTAGACTGGTAAACCTGTGAAGGGGACAACAGATTGAACATCATTTGCATAATTGCTGCTATGGGAACTTGGGAACTAATTATTTGTAGGAATAATTAACCCAGGATTACTCTTTTATAAACCTGACTTTGTCCATTCCATTGGGAGGGGTGGGGAAGTAAAGCAAATGTCAGTTTTAGTGGGCATACAGAGTAAATTTAATATGTGTTTACATTTTCTGATAAGACTTGCTGTGGAAGGGGAGAAACGACTACATTAAATTAGATGTGTTTGGCTACCAGGCCAAGTGGCTTTGAAATGAACACGTACGCCCTGTCAGAGGAAGAGGACGTTGTTATAATTAAGGTCTCTGGCAGAAATCCAGACTCAACTCCCTGACCTGGACCAGCCTATTGACTTAGCTGGATGGGAAATAACAGGCTGAGGAAGGGTGGAAATGATAGATCAAGGCATTACAAGGAATTGCTGCATGTTTGTAGAAAATACCAAAATTGCAAAGCCAAGAACAGTTCAGAAGAAGCCTGGGTATAAGGTAAACAAAGTTTTCTGGGGGGAATTCCCGATGGTTATCTTGGTACACAATTTCCTAGAGATATAAAATATGACAACTCTATTTTTTTTTGTTTCCGAATAAACCCCTCCCTGTTGAACAATTACTGTCCTGACAGGAAATTTTAAATAATAGGGTAATTTTTTGTCAATATTAATTTTCACAAATTTATTTATTTATTTTTATTTATCATCATATTTATATCCCGCCTATCTCCCCCGCAAGGAGGGACCCTGGGCGGTTCACAGCATAAGTTTAAAATCAATAAAAACATAAATACTACAAAAATTCAATAAAATATCTAATACAATTTGATCCAAGAATGTTAGTTCTTACTATCTCATGGTCGGAAAGGTTGGTCAAAGTAGATCTAAGCGATCAGATTAAAATTACATATTTTAATTTTTTTTCAGCTGTGAACAATATAGAATATCCCCCACAATCAAAATATAGCAGTACTTTATCCTCTGGTCCTCTTGTCCAGAAATTTGTGCAGGCATTCCTAGAATACATGTCCCTAATTGCTATCCTGACTTAGGGCAATAAATACATTCTTGAAAAAAATGCACAATATGCAAAAGATAGAGGATAGTGAGAGAAGGCGGACAAGAAGGCTGTCAAAAGGAAACTGCATGTATTAGAGGTGTGCAAAATATTTTGTGGTCAGAATTGCCCATTTCAAAGTTGGACCACTTTGGGCAGTCTTAGAATACCCCGTTTCAAGATCAGAATTCTGACGTTGGAATATACATCCATATTCACACTCATTTTATTCTTGCAACAACCCTAAAGTGAAGGGTAATGAATGGAGCTTTGCAGTTCTAAGAGAATAGCCTAAGCATCATGCAGCATTAGCTTTCAACATGCACGTTTTAGGAAGATTTTAGTCAATTAGGCCAAACATTTTAATGATGATTTTTTTTCACATTAAAATAAGCTCCTTGACTCATCCAGCATTGTTTTTCCAGTGGCCAATTGGAAGACATGAGGGAGTCAACTGCCCTCTGTCACTACATTTTTAATTCCATGTAGACTTTCTCTGAACTTAATTGTAGCCCCAGAGGAACACAGATAAAATCCATATAAATCAAATCAACAACACAATAAACAAATATATTAACAAATGCAGTCATCTAAAAGCAGCAAAGGCTAGAACTGGCTTTGCTAGAGATTTAACAGTGCCATAGAGATAAAATTACTTAAAATGTAACATGGCATAAAAATATAAAGATTAAAAGTCCTGAGTGATTAAGAATGTTTTTGCCTGTCATCCAATGTGCAATTAAGATATTAAGGAGATTCCTCAATAAAAAGGCCTGCTGGTAAGTAACCACCTGCCTTATTTTAATAGGCAAGATTTCTCAGAGCAGGACCTCCTACAATTTTTAGGATTGTGGAGGGAGAAATGCTACTTAAGCTACTATGGCCACAAGTCATGAGGGCTTGAATCTGTTCCAGAAATTAATTAGGAGCTAGTGAAGTAGATAAAATCAGTGTAATTACAGAGAGCTTTCTCCAACTTGATTATGATAATGTGAGCTGATGGCCATTGTCACATCTCGTCCGGTGTATCAATACACTACCTTGTTCCATCAAGGCCAAATGTGTTTTACTTGAGCAATGGGGCAATAAAGATGTTCTGAGCTAAGTCACAGCATCTTTGCAGGCAACAGTTGGATGACAGAAATCTGCTGGACTAATCAGACAAAGGTCTGTAAATGCTGCTATCATACAAAGCAAAAATGGACTTGTGGCCATTTTTGGTTTTTCCTTAATGAGATTAGGGGGAATTCTCATGAAATGAATATGTAATACAGATTGCTGAAAAGGAAAAAAATGCTGTATGCTCTTTCTCTAACTTTTTAAGCTAACATCCTGATCTTTGAAATAATTTTTAATTGTTCTGAACATTACCCACCCTCCTCTCTTGCTTACAAGTGGACTCCCTTTCCTTCAGTGGATTTACCCTAGTTTCAAAGTTCACCTTTTTTGTTGAAATGTGGGGTTCATGAACAGTAGTGATATATAAAAGAATATCTCAAGGAACACGGTATTATAGGTGTGACTGATGACATGCAGGAACAATTGTAGCAGACAATGAAACATCCTTTTTACTGGAATGAATATCTGAATAGGATCAGGCTAAGCAGTAGTACAATCAGGTTACAATATTTCTCCCTGCAAAAGCACAAGCATTTGTAAAAACGAATGTGCTCATTATTTCTAATTTAAGCTTTTAGGATCCATGGCTAATGTTGTCTTCCCACTCCTTTTCTCACTAACTCATATATGCACTTATCCATTTGCACGGAGCTACCAAACTTTAGGGGTTTTTGTAACTATGAATTATGAATGCTGCAACCTACACAGACTGTGTTTATAAATTTTCAGTAGCATTCGTCACCCTGTGATTTCATCAGTGGTCTCTATTTTTAAAACCTCCAGACACACTTATGTGCTTATGCTCTGCAACAGTCAAGAGGTTAGAATTTTCCCTTCATAAGAGAATGCTGCCTCCAAGTGTGGTGGTGGGCTGGATGCTGGAAAATTTTACAGCTTCTAAATATAGATTTTATAATGGAGAAGAATACAGTAAACCTTTTACTGCTTTGCTGTTGGATAGCTGCAGTGCTTGTGGGTCATCTGTAGATTTTCTCCAACACCTGCTCAGAAAAGTATCGAAATAGAATTGAATAGCTGCAAGAAACCTATTTAACAGGGTTTTCCCATGGCCACCCTGTTGCCTTTGACTTAAGCATGGAAATGAGTGTGAGGCTTTGTAAATGCAGCTGTTTAGGATATCATGCACCAGTCACTATATAGGACTGGTAGTGTAAGTAGATTTGGGCTTTGATTTACTAGTTTGCCTGCTGTAAATGACCATTTGCCCTTTAAAAGCAGGTTGCTAGGGCCTTCTTACTACCAAACAGCAAGGAGGAGATTGGACAGCCATAACTTTTCCTGTAGTTGCTTGTGACACTTAATGAAAAAAAATATGTTTCTTTACTTCCCCTTGGCAGTGATTTCAGATTGTAGAAATACTATTGGAATTTTGAGATTCTCAGCTAGGAAATTTCTCGAATCGCTCTGTGTAACTCTTGAAGCTTGGTCTGAACACTGTCCAGGTGATCAAATATCAAGCAGTGCACCATATCTGGATGGTTTTATGTACTGTAGTACTTATTTGATCAATAAGCCACTAGCTTGCCCATTGAGGAGGAATTGTTTATCTGTTCAGCAAATCTGAGTGTCTTCTGGTTGCAAAATAGGGAAATCAGTTTTAGGCTGCATAAACAGAAGTGTACTTCTACATTATGGAAAATAATTTTCCCATTTTATTCTGCTTTGGTCAAAGCCTGCTCAAATACTGTGTCATCTTGGGTAACACACTTTATGAGGAGTCAGAAAAATTGGAACAATTCAGAAAAAAGCAACAAAGGGACTAGAAACTAAGTCCTATGAAGTGAATGAAGGGCTGTATAGGTTTAGATTTGAGAAAAGGTTACTGAGGGGGGATATAATAGCACTTTCTAAATATCTGAAAGGGTATCACACAGAAGAAGATCAAGACCTATTCTCTTTTATTCTAAGTGCAGGACATGGTTTAATGGATTGAAAATACAGGAAGTTACATTTCAGTCAAAAGTAAGACAAAACTTCCTAAAAGTAAGAGCGGTTCAGTATTGGATCCACTTATCCAGAGAGGTGATGTCCTTTCCCTTTTGTTGGATATTTTAAGTAGAAGCTAGACAGCCATCTTGTCTGGGATGGTATAATTTGCATGCCTCCATTGAACAGGAAGTTGAACTGGGTGGCTTGAATGGGCCCTTCCAACTCTATAATTCTTCCTTGGAGTCCTATGAATACTTCCGATGGGATAGTACCATGTATGTAGTTTGTTCACCTGAGGTACTGACCATGGTGCTGTTTGCACACTTAGTTAATCACAGTAACAGCAGAAAGCATAGCATAATAGAGCTGGAAGGAGGGCACATAGGCTGTCAAGTCCAAGCTTCTGTTTCACACAGGAATCCAAATTAAAGCAAAGCAGAATATCTGCTTGTAGTATGCTCCCATGTTGATGCCTTGAATTAAGTGAAGTGAAATAAAATTAACGAAGAGGTTGGCGTTACTACTGGATGAGGGAAAAAAACAACTTTATGCCAGGTTAGTGAGCATTAATCAGATTGAAGGATACTCAGCTATATGTTGTGGCAGAGCAGCCTTCCCCGATATGGTGCTTTCATAAATGTTTGAACAATTCCCTTAACACTTAGCTGTAGCAAATGGTTTTGCTGGCTGGGAATTTTGGGACTTGTAGTCTTGAAATACTTTGAGAACATCAGCTTGGGAAAGATTGAACATATTAGCTAGTGTTTGTTAGCAAGTGCTACATTAATGTAAAAAAAGAACCAAAAGTTCTCAGGAAGCATGGTATAGATCCATTTTTTCCCCCAAAGCCTGGAAATGTGCAAAGCCAATTGCTTGCTGTTCATTTTGATTTCATTTCTTCCTTTTCAATTGTATGTGTTCTGCTGTTAGATAATAATAACAAAGGCATGATCGTTTGCTTTTGTGGGGCTGCTTCGAGGGGCATGATCCCACACAAAATCTTTTGCATTCATAAGAATGGGTCTTAAAAGTCACTGCTAATTCTGTGGACCCCAACTTTTCCTTCGTGCAAATATCCAAGGAACTTAGATTCTTAGACTCTTTTCTTTGTTTCTGTTAAATCACTCAGCAAGTTTTCACTGATATGGGAAGGAAGCATAAAACAGATTAAGAAGAAACATCAGGAACCAAACAATGATATTTTGATTTTCTTGTTTTTTAAAGAGTTGGCATATTTGGACATCCCTGAGTGCAGCTTATTTGACGTGGTGACTTAGTTCTATAGCTACCGTTGTAAAGGTAATGTTTCTAGGGCATGTACTTGGTCTTCACAAGGGCACAAGGCAGCCTTGTTCAGGCAAATAAACAACACAGTGTGTCTTAGGGCTGATTAAAGTGAACCAGTTACAGCAGCCTGCCTGACAAAACTCAGCGGTATTGCTGTTGATGTAGCACTGAGTGATTCTATTCACCTGCCATCTTCCTCCTCCTTCCCTGGTGCTTAGAAGAGCCAGTATTTTGAAAGACAACTTTAATTATTTACACTCAAAATGTAGTTTATTCTGCAGATTAAATGAAAAGGATGAAAAACTTGAGGGGGGTGGTGGAATAACACAAATAAACCTCCAAGCTGCTAGACAACTAGTCCCTTAAAAGGACAAAATATGCAGGATCGTGTGGACTGCACAGATCCTTCTTTTCAGACTCCTGGCAGGAGACTTCCTGTTTGGATGTATGGCTCACAGTCTGTGTTGTGTGCTAAGATCCGAGTGTTTCCTCCTCTTTTTCCCTCCTTGGCTTTCTGTAGGGAATTCAAACTCTTCACTCAAGAAACCTTTCAAGCACAGAGTTGCTATCAGAATGTAAATTGGAAGGCATATGTTAGATGGCTATGCTGTCCACCCAGCCTGCAAGTTTTTGCCCTTAGACTCATACAAAACTGTAGGCCTACTCAGAAGTACTGCAGAATATTGATTAACTGGTGGCCAGTTTACACAACAATATGTAGCTTAAGCAACATCTTGCTGCTAAGTATTATAGACTGTGATTAGACTAGGCATTAATTTCGGCTAATTACTTTTGTTCTACTGTCAAGGGCAAGTAGTAAAGTTCAAGGCAGGGAGGAAAACCTACAGCACCCCAAATGCCAGGGAACTATAATTCTTAGCATTTGCTACCTTGGCCATGTTAATGGAGACTGCCAGATGATGTAGTTCTACTGTGTTTGAATGAAATTCCATAGGGCTCTTGTCTCTAGGAATTAGAGGAGTTAGGTAATAATAAGTAATTTGCAGATGACATTGGTTGGCTTACAGTTAATTTATTTGACTTATTAATGAATTATAGGACAAGAAAGTTTGGGCTACCTACCTGAATTTCTGGAGGTGCTTATTGTAGGCATGGAAACAAATGCCAACTCTGCTATTTTGAGCAACTTCCTGCCAGATAGCGAGAACATTCTTCACATTGGCCCTGTAGATATATTCCTGTGGCTCATCCCACTCCAACGAAGAATGAGTCAATCTAAGCAGGGACACCAAACAGCCATCAGCAGATGCAATAAGGGCAGTGAAATAACATTTTCCCACTCTTATCACTATAATGTAATCCCAAATATTGTGTCTCTCTTGTGTTTGATCAGACTCATTCTTAGTCTCCCTCCAAAGGTGTTCTGAGCATCTCTTCTGCAGTATGTTATATTACCTCTGGGTATCTCTTGGCTAAATCATATACTTTTTCTAACTTGTACCCAATTCTGGCGCATAGATCGTATAGTTATTTCTCTGTCCCAAATGAATAAAACTGTTCTGGCTTAAACAAGCAAGCAAGAAAGCAAACAAAACTAGAATTGATTGGAAAGGCTGAAAGCTGTTTAGTTAGTGGCTTGTGTTTTCCACTGAGATATCAGAGTGGAAATCTTGCAAGACAGTGGTTATTAGTCATGTATTGTTTAATGTTGCCTGTACCTCGTTCATCCCCATTTTTTTGAAAGCTTGCTTAGATACTGTAATTATCTCAAATAAAGTTTTCCATTCATAGAAATTTATTTGGATTCTTTGTAACGTTGCTTCTCCCTTCTCTGCAGATCATGACTGCTAGATAGCATCCCACATCACGATGACTATGGCTCCCCGAAAACGGAGTCGTCATGCTTTGGGGTTTCTCTGCTGCTTTGGGCGGAGTGACTTGCCTGAAATCAACCTCAAGGACAATAACCCTCTGCAGTTCTTGGAGTTCTCAGTGCCAATCCCACCAGCAGAAGAACTGAATGCAAGGTTCTCCGAGCTTGTGGTAAGTATGTTTAGATTTCTGGGAGGAGATGTCTCAAACTGTATCTTGAGTATCTGTGTTAAAATCTCTGAGTTAAAACTTAAAAGAAATCCCAGCTCTCAGCACCCTCTGGGTATCTCTTGGCAGAGGAATATGGAGATTGAATGGCATTAGAGGTAAAAGTATATGCAAGTGACACAGGCTGAGTCACCTTCGTATAGACAGGAGTGGCAATCATCCAGACCTAATTTAATATAACATATGATATGAATCTGCTGATTGTTAGTCATTCAGATTCACAATAGCACTGGTAATATGGAATTATTTGCTGACCCTTCAATTTGCGGGAAAATGAACACTTTTACCCCACTCCTGAAGTTCTCTACGTGGTTTTTTGTTCCTCTGTTTTGCAGGGGAGAAAACGTCGTATGAAATGACTATTGTAATCTGGACTGAGTGTAAATGGAAAAAAGGCCCAAGGGTTTATGACAGTGGATAGATAGAATAGAAACTAGGATTATAGGTTGCAGAATCTGCCTTCTAGGCTTCTGCTTTGAGCACACTGACAGCAGGCAGGCTGCCTTTGTATTGATTGGTTGAGCTGAGGTTTTAATTGAATTAGAGAAATTCAATCTGAAAGTGGAATAGTGTAAATCAGTGACCTGGAAATGTTTGAACAAGTTGTGTACAATTTATTAGCAATTCTACTCTGCAACCCAATGTTGTGCGATGGTGTGTTAGAAGATCAGCATACCCAGAGGAGCATTTTGATAGTCAGCCACTAATTTTGCAGCAGCCCTTAACTGTATAAATAGTCCTTGCTTACCAATGGTAATTAGAACTGGGAACTCTATTGCTAAGCAACACAGTTGTAAGGCGTGATGTCACGTGACTGCATTGACTTACCAGAGCAGTTCCAGCAGTCCCAGTTGCCATTGTTAGGTGAATCCTGCATGGTTGCAGTGTCCCACAGTCACATGGTCGTCATTTGTGACCTTCCCCAATGCTTGCTTCCCCATTGGCTTTGCTTGTTGAAAGATGGCAGTGAAGGTCTCAAATTGTGATCACGTGATCGCAGGACGCTGTGACATTGTAATTGCGAGCTGGTTGCCAAGTGCCTGAATTGCAATCATGTGACTTCGGGGATGCTGTGATGGCCGCAACTACGAGGACTGGTCATAAATACTCCTCATTCAGCACTGTTGTAACTTTGAACAGTCACTGAACGAGTGGACGTTAAAAGAGGATTATCTGTAGTAAAGGCTACAGTTTGGCCTTTGACATTTGCCATTTGCTTTGTAGAAAGTATAATACAATGCTGCTGCATTTGATTCCATTAATATTTAAACAAGCCATGAGCATAGCATCACATTAAGCGTCAAAATATGGGTCAGAGCTCTACCTTTCCTTTTTCTTACAAAAAAGGGGGGAATAAAATGCAGTCTTAACAAAAACAGGCTGACTTTCTTGTCATCAGCTCAGTAAATATTAATTATCCTTGGATACTTCACCTGCTTTCCTGGGAAACATCTTGGCTACTTCTGCAGTGAGTCATTGGTTGACTTGCTTTCTCCCCCACCCCTCCTTGATTTTATCATTTTAATTCTCTCCAAATTTTTGGCACCACTTTCAAAAACAGCCTTTGATGGACGATGGGTTCATAGTGTGATTTGTTTTCTTTCTGCAGCCCAAGGAAGAAAAACCTCCAGACTTTCTTGATTAGATGTTCAGATGCCAACCTAGTTCTAGATGTTCTTGACAAACCTTTAGAAGTTTGTCTAGAATTCAGCATTGTTTAGTCATCAAACTGAGGCTCTGGTCTTGCATGGAACTGCTTATTTATTTTGCCTTCCCTGGATAGAATGGTCTCCTAAATTTTTGTCACTTGCTTGCTACTTATGTGCAATTTAGAGGCAACAGATCATATAATGGAAAATTAAACCGTTGGAGACCTTTTCTGTATTTATGTGCAAACATACTGCTGCTTCGTGTGAGATGAGTGGCGATATAAATTTGACAAATAAATTAATTAATAAAATTGTCTTGTTTTCCCTCTGATCTTTGAGAAATTTTCTTTTGTCATCTTGTTTCTTGGTAAACTTATCTCTCCTGCTATGCATTATATTGACTCTTTGCTTGATGTCTGATCACAATTATCTTCTTTTATGCCCTAATAGCAGATGAGTATTGGATTGTCTGGTTAGCTAGTGCTAGCTTTGGCTAAAACACCTGTCTCAAACCCAGCAGTCAACTTTGTATAGAATTTGACATCTTACTTGGACCTAGTACAACTTCTGTCCAGTATGCTTGATGACTTCAGGAGTATATAAGAATTCTTAGTAATCTTTTTTATTATGTTTATAGTTTAATATTTCATTGTTGTGTGTGTTGTCTTTATAGAACCAACTGAAAGCAAGCATAGAAATAAAGAATAATGGTAATAATAATAAAAATTAGTCTAAGCACTTGGACAAGGATCTGCTCTTATAAAGTGGGTCATAAACTCCCCTACATTAACCAGACTCTGTTGAACCATGTTTTGAGATTCCTTTAGGAAGGAGGAAAGTCAGCATTCAAAGGGAATGCTTTATAACTGAATTAGTTTATCTTGAGAACTATGCCTATCTAGGCCTTGTCTTAAGATAGGCTGTCAGATGGAATGGAACTTCTTGAATTAATGTTGTCTCTTTTTCTTTTGGCATTCTTGGAACAATGCAGAAAGGCCTCCCTATACTCCCTATAGAGGATGCTGGCAGGGTGTATCTGTACCCCATCAGTTGTGAATCTGGCCCAAGGCCATAATTCTAGTGTGTCTTGGCTAGCTCCCCATTTTTCTCTGGCATGAGTCACATTGCTTGTAATGAAGTGCTTTTGCAGTTGGTGGTCTGTGCAAAATGTGCCAAGCTGGTTGTATGTCTGCTGGCAGTGTGGGCTGTTCTAAGAGCATATATTTTTCTTTGTGCAGATTTATTGACTGAAGAGGAAATAGGAGCATCTGGAAGATTTGCTCCCTACCTCTTTCCCCTAAACTTTAAAGGTGTTATATAAGTTGCCATAATTCTATGGAATTCTGATTTGGGTTTTTCCAAGGCCTTCTGGAATAATATAATTAATATAATTAATATAATTAATATAATATAATATAATAATTTGGAAAACACAAGAATGGCCGTCAGATTGGAAAAAATCAACTTATATCCCCATACCAAAAAAGGGAAGCACTAAAGAATGTTCAAACTATCGAACAGTGGCACTTATTTCACATGCCAGTAAGGTAATGCTCAAGATCTTGCAAGGTAGACTGCAGCAGTTCATGGAGCGAGAATTGCCAGATGTACAAGCTGGGTTTAGAAAAGGCAGAGGAACTAGAGACCAAATTGCCAATATCCGCTGGATAATGGAGAAAGCCAGGGAATTTCAGAAAAACATCTATTTCTGTTTTATTGACTATTCTAAAGCCTTTGACTGTGTGGATCATAACAAATTGTGGCAAGTTCTTGGTGGTATGGGGATACCAAGTCATCTTGTCTGCCTCCTAAGGAATCTGTATAACGACCAAGTAGCAACGGTAAGAACAGAGCACGGAACAACGGACTGGTTTAAGATTGGGAAAGGAGTACGGCAGGGTTGTATACTCTCACCCTACCTATTCAACCTGTACGCAGAACACATCATGCGACATGCTGGGCTTGAGGAATCCAAGGCTGGAGTTAAAATCGCTGGAAGAAACATTAACAATCTCAGATATGCAGATGATACCACTTTGATGGCTGAAAGCGAGGAGGAGTTGAGGAGCCTTATGACGAAGGTGAAAGAAGAAAGTGCAAAAGCTGGGTTGCAGTTAAACCTCAAAAAAACCAAGATTATGGCAACCAGCTTGATTGATGACTGGCAAATAGAGGGAGAAAAAGTGGAGGCAGTGACACACTTTGTATTTCTAGGCTCAAAGATTACTGCAGATGCTGACTGCAGCCAGGAAATCAGAAGACGTCTACTTCTTGGGAGGAGAGCAATGACAAATCTCGATAAAATAGTTAAGAGCAGAGACATCACACTGACAACAAAGGTCCGCATAGTTAAAGCAATGGTATTCCCTGTAGTAACCTATGGCTGTGAGAGCTGGACCATAAGGAAGGCTGAGCGAAGGAAGATAGATGCTTTTGAACTGTGGTGTTGGAGGAAAATTCTGAGAGTGCCTTGGACTGCAAGAAGATCAAACCAGTCCATACTCCAGGAAATAAAGCCAGACTGCTCACTTGAGGGAATGATATTAAAGGCAAAACTGAAGTACTTTGGCCACATCATGAGAAGACAGGATACCCTGGAGAAGAAGCTGATGCTGGGAAAGGTGGAAGGCAAAAGGAAGAGGGGCCGACCAAGGGCAAGATGGATGGATGATATTCTGGAGGTGACAGACTCGACCATGGGGGAGCTGGGGATGGTGACGGCCGACAGGAAGCTCTGGCGTGGGCTGGTCCATGAAGTCACGAAGAGTCGGAAGCGACTGAACGAATAAACAACAACATAATATAATATAATATAATATAATATAATATAATATAATATAATATAATATAATATAATACAAAATATAATATAATAATACAGTATATTATTATAATAAATATAATATAATATAATATAATATAATATAATATAATATAATATAATATAATATAATATAATATGTGGCAACAATTTGGTTTATAACATCCTTTGATATTGCAGATTTCACAAATTAAATCAAAAATTTCCCCTGTAGATTGAAATATGAAAGTAAAATACAAATATTGCAGATTTGAGCTGTTAGATGAGAACCTATTGTCAGCCAGAAGTCAACAACCCCGTTGGTAAGGGAATTCCACTTGGCGGCGTCCAGAAGGTAGGCCTTCTCTGCAGTGGCGCCCGCCCTTTGGAACATTCTACCCCTGGAGATGAGGCAGGCCCCATCACTCCTGGCCTTCTGGAAGAACTTAAAGACCTGGTTCTGCCGCCTCACCTGGGATGGGATTGGAAACAGCTCCTCCTGGGGATGGCTGGTGCCATAGAGCCCTTTTAAATACAATCTTATCACCTCCTGGATTTTATATTTAATTTATCTGTATTTATATAATGATTGTGTATTGTATTACTTTTTATCTATTTTAATTATTGTCTCTTTGTAATCCGCCCAGAGTCCCCTTCAGGGGAGATGGGGCGGTGATAGAAATCGAAAGAATAAATAATAAAAGATAAACATAGAAATGCAAATAAAGCTTCTGGGGAAAAAGTGTCATGACAATAGCAATAATAAATGATAAAATCTAATTATAGACTATGGGATCTACTACACTACAACTCTATTCTGTTTACAGCTTTTTACTTTTATTAGAAGGGTTTGTTTTTTTAAAAAAATACATCATTGGGGTACAGGTACATAATAAATCCCTCATAAAGTGAGGCATCAGCCAACCACAATTAGTTTGTCAGGAATTCATCATGATTGAGAAGTACAGTATTTTCCCTCTTTATTTTTGTTGTCTCTCTTGTTGAACAGGTTGTTAGTGTAAGTAACATGGGCTTCTTCTTTTACTTTTGCAACCTGCTGTGTAATTAATACAAAAGCTTAAAACACCCTTGCAGACCTCCCACTCTCCAATGATTTGTATTATAATTAATGTTTGATTGCAGAATGATACAGAACTAAAAAGAGAAGGTTAGAATTTTATTTGTTTGTCATGTTTTATAATCCTGTTCCGCTTTTGGGAATCTCTCGGTAATTTACATGCTGTACAGATTAAGCTAAATATTGTTAACTTCAGATCCTGCCAGTTGTGTGTTTGACTCCAGCTCTGATATCAACTCATATTTTTCTGAAAGTTCTCCCATGTGTATATACAGCCATTTTGGTGTAGTGTTTAAGTTGCTGGCCTAGAAACCAGGAGACTCTGGGTTCTAGTCCTGCGTTAGGCATGAAAGCCAGCTGGGTGACCTTGGGCCAGTCACTCTCTCTCAGCCCAACTCACCTCACAGGGTTGTTGTTGTGGGAAAATAGGAGGCAGGAGGATTAGGTATGTTCACTGCCTTGAGTTGACCAAACATAAAAAGAGGGATAAAAATACGAAAATGACGACAACGACGGTGATGATGATGATGATGAACATGCCATTTCCTGTAAGTTCCAAAAGGGAACACTTAATGTCCAAAGTATTTTTGAGAATATGACAGTTCCTTAACTCTGTGAAAATTGTTATACATATACTGTATAACAAGCGTTATGTAGCATAAGAATGAAGGTAGGTAGCCTCTGTTCTGATTTTAGTGGTAGCTGAATGCCTGCCTTGACTCTGTGTCATCATCTCACATTGGTCAAGTGGCAAGGGTTGTGGATATCCTTAAGTAACTTTTTAAAAATTGTTTTAAAGCCTCTAAAGTCTTAGCATAACTATAAAAATGTGTGGCTCTGCAAAAACCCAATGATGATTATCATAGGTTCAATTACATGCCACTATGTCTTTTCTGGAATGATGATTGTGGTGGTAGGGAGATACACATAAAATTACTTACTCATTATGTTCCTTTATTTGCAAGATTGTGTAAAGATGTGTAGTCATCCAGTTCGAAGCTCAGTTTTTCCTGAATGGTCAGCTGTCATTGGTGGCAAGGGCCCTTGAAGCTTCTACACGGATCTGAGCCACATGAATTTTTTTCAGAAATATGGAACACTTCATACATGTTTAATCATGCCGGTAATGGCCATACTGGTTTAGAGTTGTCAGAGTGCGCACCGTAGGGCGGCCTGCTCCTTTTTCCAAGACACCAGTGATCCACGTTCTATGCAGTAAATAGACACTCAAGCAGAGATTAGATAAAATAGCCTATTTACTTTATATACATACGTAGTCCAAAATACATCCAACAGCAGTAACAAATGATACAGCAACGTGATGAAATACAGCGATGAGAAGTTTCAACAGCAATGAGAAGAAAGAACACCAGATATTCTCTGCTTATATACATAAACTGACCAATCACATTATAGGTCACTCTCATCATCTGCCACACCCAACTAAACTATTAGCACCTGTAGTATGAGTCATACACTGCCACATCATCCCTACAACAATGGCTGCTAATTGGGTGACTTGCAGAATAATTCTCCTCTCACCTACAGTAGATATCAAGCCTCTCCAGTATAAGTTATCTATCTGTAAATTCCTGGGTATATACAAACCTCAACAAGAGTCCCCACAGAATTCTTTCCACATAAGCAGTTCAGATGTTTAGCAGTGTGCTACCAAGCAATAGGCCACTGTTAGATAAGGGATCAGATGCTGTGTATTAGGGACAAGCTTCCTGGTGCCTTACAGGAAGTTTGAATGTCACTTTCTTTCATCCCCAGCTGGCAAGCAACTCTAGAATTGTAGTCCATGGCATCTGAAGGGCAACAGATTGTTTGCCTCTGTGATATAAAAGCATTGGTGACTGGAAAATTTGTCAAACGCTGAATAAAGTCACAGCCATTCCATTTTAGATTGGTCATTTAGAGTGGTCATTTTAAGTCACTCCTTTTTAGATTGGTCCTATTAGTGGTTTTCTGTTATAATTTGCCTTGATTCATGTTGTAAAAGGAGTTGCACATCCAGTTCTCAGGATATTTATTCAGCTTACATAGGGCTGAATCCAGTAAAATGCAAATCCATTTCCATCGAATCAGAAATTTCCCATCCAGGTCCCTCAAATCTACACCAGAGGGTTCCTCCAAAGCTCTGAAACAGATGGGCATGAGGCAGCTGGGGGAAGGAGTAATTCATGTTGGTTGCAGTTTCTGTTCCTTTAGTGGCAAGCCAGTCATACAACCTATTGCATTCCAGAATCTGGTGATTTCCCCTTCTCTCTCATTCTTCTCAAACACAGGAAGAAAATGTTATTTAATTAACCTGAAATCATTTCTTTCCATAATAAAAACGTTGTGTGACTGGTTGATGGAAAGAAGCACCAAGAATGGTGTTTTTGTTAAGTTATCTCCATGTAACAAGTTAATCACCCTTGTTGGCTGCTGAACAATAAGTCTACTTCCTCTAATTGTTGATCAAATAGTAATGCGAAAGTACACAGATTTGGCAGAAAGCCATCAGTTCCCTACTAAAGCAGATCGTAGTGACTGAAGAGTATGAATGAGGTCCCACTCAGTTGCATAACTATTTTCTGGTTACGTCTGAGGCAGACTTTTGAAGCAGCATACTGCAAGTAAAAATTTGTGATTCTGGCTCTCTGGAGCACAAGACTGCATCTCAGTGACTTAATCATGTTTATTGTATGGATTTTTCCCATGGAAAGGAGATGGAAAGGATGAGATGTTCAGCTTTGCTGGTTTGGTTTTATCACTCAGATAGGTCTTTGCTCAAGGGGCGTGGTGGCTCAGCGGGTAAGACGGCAGGCTTGTCGATCGGAAGATCACAAGTTTGGAGGTTCGAATCCCTAGCCCTGCGTGATGGAGTGAGCTCCCGCACTAGCCCCAGCTCTTGCCAACCTAGCAATTCGAAAGCATGTAAATGCAAGTAGATGAATAGGTACCACTTCGGTGGGTAGGTAACAGCGTTCCACGTGCGTCATGCCGGCCCCATGACCGTGGAAGCGTCTTCGGACAACGCTGGCTCTTCGGCTAACAAACGGAGATGAGCACCGGCCCCTAGAGTCGGACATTACTGCACAAATGTGCGGGGGGAACCTTTACCTTAGGTTTTTGGTCAGGTGGCTCCAGAGTACCATGACTCCAGAGTACCATGCTTGTTTGTAAATGGTCCAACAAAATTAATAAAAAATATATTAGCAATTGAAAAAGGTTCCTGTTGGCCCACTCACTGTATTTTAGACTCAGTAATTTACTGGTAATTATCACTTTATACAGAATGAGGTGATAAAGTGATAGATCATATAATTTCATATTTTAGTTGAAGGGGCAAATACTGTATATAACTTACTTTTGAATGCTGTTGCATTTTTAAAGCTCTCTGCATGTTGAAAGTTGGAACATGGTGCATTGGACAGGATGAAGTACCTCAGTTAACAACAGTAATTGGGACTGGGAACTTCATCACTAAGCAACACAATCATAAGGCACAACGTCACGTGACCACACCAGCGTACGATGGCAGTTCCACTTGTGGTTGTTAGGTGAATCCTGCACGGTCATTAGGCATGACATCACGTGATCACCATTTGCAATCTCCTGTTGGCTTTCTCATTGACTTTGCTTGTCGGAAGCTGGGAGTGAAGGTCGCAAATGGCGATTATGTGACCGTGGGACGCTGCAACCATCATAATTGCAAGCTGGTTGCCAAGCGCCCAAATTGTGGTCATGTGACTGTGGGGACACTGCAACGGCTGCAACTTGGAGGACCGGCCATAAGTCTCCTCGTTCAGTGCTGTCATAAGTTTGAATGGTTGCTGAATGAATGGTCGTTAACTGAGAACTACCTGTATATAGGGGAACTTTGAAATAAACCTGTTTCTTTAACTGAGTACTCAGAAATAATGTTCACAAAACCTACTCACCCCTTCTTCCATATTCTCCTTTTTTGCAAGCTTAGTCCCCTTTTTTCTTGTGTGTCTTCCTACAGCTTCTACACACACACACACACACACACACACACACACACACACAGCACTTTGGGGAAGAGGTGTAAATTGTAGCAGAACCTTGAAATATTCCAGGCTATTCCAGCAGGAAAACAAATTTTCTGTTAGGGAACCGATTCATTGACCACCACCACTTTCTACAACCTTACCTTTTTAAGGGAAGAGAAAAGAGGATCATCAAAGAGGGAAGCAAATGGGTTAGAGGTGAACCTGTACTCAGTTAAAGAAACTTAGGTTTATTTCAAAGTTCCCCTATATACAGGTACTGTAGTTCTCAGTTAACGACCATTCATTCAGCGACTGATCGAACTTATGACAGCACTGAACGAGGAGACTTAGGTGTTAACTTAAAGAAGTGCCATTTTGACTATTTGAGTGCAGGTGTTTGCATTTTTAAGTACTCATGGTTCAAGCCAGTTGCCTCATCCATCTGTAGTATATGGGGTGGGAAGCAAATGCATGCTTTACAGTGGCCATCAACCTATGCAATCATTTCAGGGGTAAACTGAATTTGGGGCCTTCTAATTTCCTGTTTGTACCTCTGTTTTTGGCAGGTTTCTGCAGTGTTTGTGGACAAAGGAATGCATCCCTGTAGCCAAGCTGTAATTCACACGTGCTAAATGAGACAACACAGGTTTCAGCAGAGACAAAAGCTGAGCAGACAAGATGGACAGCTAATTTTCAGCATGTTGCTTGTTTACTCAGAACTAAATTCCCATTTGATTTTAGTGAGTCTTACTTTTGGGTAGACACAATGTACTAGTGGTTAAGGTGCTGGGCTAGAAACCAGGAGTCTGAGTTCTAGTCCTGCCTTAGGCATGAAAGCCGGCTGGGTGACCTTGGGCCGGTCACTCTCTCTCAGCCCAACTCACCTCACAGGGTGATTGTTGGGGGGAAAATAGGAGGAGGAAGGAGTATTAGGTATGTTCACCACCTTGAGTTATTTATTAAAAAAATAAGGCGGGAAAATAAATAAATAAATAAATAAATAAATAAATAATGCTTGAATATGAGGGGAAGCTGTAATGCACCTTTTTTTTCTACTAGGAGTTTAATGGTGATTGTTTTCCCCAGCCAAGTATATGAAATTACAGGATCATACAGTATATGAGCTTTGGAGCAAAACCTGAGCATCTGTGTTCCTTGTTGATCTAGCAAATGACCTGTGATGTACAGAGTGGCCCTTCTAGTAATTCTCATGAGGCAGCCTCCCTTGCTTCTGCTGGTGCTTTTACCTCATGTTGTTAAAGAGAATTCAGGGTTAGCCAAGTGTGGGTCCTGGAGCCAGAGATCTGCTCAGCAACGTCATCTGGGAAATAGGAAGCATGGAAGAGGAGAGAACTGCTGAGGGAGTGTGAGGGTGACACCAACACTGCCTTGGAAATGCAGCCTGCTTTTGGCCCAGGGCTCCTGCTGTAGTGAGGTTATTGCCTTTCCTGGCTCACGTTCAGTGGCATGAGACAGCAGACTTTTGTGCAGAGCAGGAAGCGATCAGAAAGATGTGTGCCTTTGTGCTTTGGCTGAAGCTGAAGTCTAAATTGCCATATTCCCTTCTAAGTGCATCAGAGCTTAACAGCTGAATAGAAAAGGGAAAATAATCTGGGTGGGAAGCCGGAAAAGTAGCAGCTCTCTTTTAACCTTTCCCCACACCTAGCTTCCCTGATAGCGGTCCATCTGAGTGACTGACACTGGAAAACAAAGAGGGAAGAAGTAGAGAAAATAAGGGCAGGAAAAGGGCAGGGGAAAAGGAAAATGAAGACTGGGTATGCGGGTTTTCTGCTGAACCAACTGATGTTGTTCTGAGAGACAGACAGATAGATTGATAGACAGATAATCAAAAGGCTTCTGTTGAATCCAGCAAACTAGGCTTTATTCCATCTTCTCCAAACTCATCACTAGTTCTGCCATCAGAAAAGTTGAGCTGGATGAGGAATACAGTAGCATGTAAAAGGCAAGGGATGTTCTATTGCTGAATATGTCAGAAAAGCTCTCCTTTTCAGTCTGGAGCCTAGTTGCGGGGTTTGAACTAGAAATAATCAACAGCCTTTAAAGGCAGGCAGTCTACTACTTCATTCCTAAATTTTGTGGCACTATCTGGAAAAGATGGAGGCAGAAATGGTTAGATGGTGGAACTTCTTAAACCAATGTGAAATGTTGGATTGTGCTAACTTTGGAGCTGGTCTAGATAATTGGGGACATATTTTCTACCTCATATCAACATCAGGCAGCCACTTTTTACATGAGCTAATTTCCTTAAATGTTTTTAGAAGCGGCTTCATGTAAACTGCATTATAGCAATCTGGTTTGGAAGTAATTAGTGAGTAGGGTAGAAAGCTAATCAGGGTTCAGATGAGAGACCATGAAGAAAATCCATGACTATAACCTGTACTGGAAAGTTAAAAAAAAATCCCAGAAAAAGGCAGTGGCAGCTCATTTTCACACTGCTGTCAAGAAAAATGCATGGTTGTATCCATGTGGTCATCATGAGTCAATCCAAGGTAGATGTCACCTTTACTTGAGGCTAGGGATGGCTATGGGTGTTTGCATTGCAGTCCTAAGCTGGAAAAAAAAGGATTTTGGGCCACTGCCACCATCCTTCCTTCTCCATGAGCACAGAAGATTCTTCGGGCACAGCATAACTCCATCCAAGACTTCTTCTGCTTCACTGACTAGATTGGTTGATTTAAGGTAGCAGGAAATCTGCACAACTAAGTGTTGGATGCAGCTGAACTCTCATAATATTTTTGACAGAAAACAATAGTGAAAAGAGGCCACATACAGCTCCTGGAGGAAAGAGTTCTGAAGCCCTCTTATGGAGAAGACCAGATTTACTGTGCCTACCAGTTTCTAGGCAATTACAGTTTTTGAACAAAGAGAGCTTTGCACAGAGCTTAATGCAGCAATTCAGCTTGGATGAGGCCAAAAGAATGTGTGAACTTGGCTAAAGCTACTTTCTCAAGGATGGAATTTAGTTATTGCATCAGCCAAAGCACTCTAGGCCATAGCTGCAGCACATAAATCCAGTAAATCTAAAGTGGGTCCAGAGAGCCTTCTAAATGCATCTCATCCTTGTGAGGAAATTATTTCATATGGAGAAAGGAGATACTGGTTTTCTTAGTAAAACTAGTTAGAAATTTCCTTTGTTCATAGGAAAAAGAAAACTCTGCTTGTGCTCAGATAAATAAATAAATGTTCCAACTCCTTTCTAAGTATCTGTCCATACCTACAGCTAGACTGAGCCCTGATAATTCTCTCTGCTTGAATATTTGAAACATGAAAGATGTTTCAAGAGAGATGAAAACCTCACAGGCTTACCTCCAAAAAAAGCAGGTGATTAGTGCAGAAAAAAAGAAGAGAAAAGGAAGTTGGAACAGAAGGGTGGGTGTGTTGCTGGCAAGAATACTGCATTTATAGCCAGCACTAAAATTGCCTCCAAGCTAGAATTCACCATGGCTTAGTCTTCTAATGTGTATTCGTTGCCAAACATCAGCCTTGGAATATATGAAATAATAACAATAATACTATTAAGGAAAAGATTAAGCCAGGAAAAAAGTAAATTTTCTCATTGCTCATAAACTTAAAAAACTGCCCATCTATCTGGAAGTATACAGAGAGGCTTCTAAGAAACTCCATTAAGAAAAGTGTGGTGGTGAAGGAATGAAATGAGTACAAATACGCTTAAAATTCTGTACTTTTGAATCTTTAACATTATCAAATGAAATCCCCTTTTTAAACATGTTCTCCATCTGGAAAAAGTTTGAAAACCCCTGGTCTAACTCAACTATAGACGACAACCAAAAGATGTTAAAGATGACCACCAATTTCAACAATCCTTGAAGGACCATAATATTAACCTCCATGAATTGGTGAGGAAAAATATATTCTAGAAAACCACTTGCTTCAGGATGCAAATGGTGTATACTTGGCCTACAGAAGGTTTTCCACCCAAACAAAGCTTCCTGAAAAAGTTAGCAATTGCATAATTGGGGATAGATTAATTAGTGATTAAACATTAAGAAGCAGATAGTGAAAAACTGTGGAATGGGTGCAAAGGAGCAGGACACCTCTTGCCCATCAGATGTCTTAGATTACAACTTATTTCCATTTGCCATGCTGACAAGAGCTGATCGGATTTGGAGTTCTAAAAGCCAATGGAGGCCACCAGTTTGCCAACCCATGCAATGGAAGGATGTAAATGGTAGGTTACTTCAGTGATTGCAAGGGGAAGTTGCTTTCTAAATCTATTCATATATGAGTAGGAGTGAGAGACAAGCAGTGATGAAGCCACTTTTGCTGACAACACTGTTTTTAAGTGGTAAAGTTAGAAAGGACTGAGAAGAGTTTAGAAGGATCTAAATTAAGTGATGTCTAGATTTATCTCAGTGTTGGTTAAAAAAAATCCTATTTCACATATGTGATGAGTTTGACGTAACAGCAACTGACCAGGAAATATTTCCTGGGACAAAGGTGGCTGTACCTAACAAGCTGAAATGGTGCTGTCTCTCACATTTAGGGCCAGCTACAAGAAGGGTTAGCAGAAATTGGGATGGTTAGAATCCTCGTTACGTTTGTGGATACTTCTTGTACAATGTGAATTGTATAGCCTTCCAAGATGCCTCTAGGATAATTCACATTTCCAAAGTAATAATTGTACATTCTTTTTTTACTTCTTTAGTAATGTGCAGCCTAGCCTTTCAACTTGCAAGCGTCTCTTCTGCCAGCTTCTTGTGGTGTGGAGAATAGGTTTCCTAGTCAAGCTGCTGTGAGGAATGGGATCTACTGCCCAGCAGTTTGGTGAAGTAAAATCCTTAACTCTCCCAAATTCAAAGAGGTTGACAGCTCCTGCTTAAGACCATTAAGAAGGAGAGAAATATGGAAAATAAAATCCAACTATGGTGTAGGGACTTGAGTGTAGTTTTCATAGGCAGACTCTAACAGTTCAAATATGTGTTGCGTTGCAAATGTACAATATTCCCACATATTTCCCCTCTTTCCTTCATGTGTTGTTTTTTAGCACTTTGACTGTAATTTGCTTAAGCCATAGTTTCTCAGTCCAGGAATGTTTTCTTGTCTTGCTTAATGAATGCTTGTTTAATAAACCATGGTGAAGATTTCTGTACCTGAGTTATTCCCTTGTCTTGCATTATTCCAGAAGACTTTAATGCAACCATCTTGTTCTACGTGGACTTTTTTAGTTGCAAGTGGACAGGAATATCCTATCAGTCATTCTGCAACCATATCTTCAATGGACTTTGGTCTCCCCTTGCTTTCTGTGGGTTAATGAAATCTAAAAGGTAGACATCATGAAGAAAGTCTTGCTCCTGTTGAGTGTTTGGAATGGTTGGAGAATTCCTCCTCCTCCTCCTTCCTGGTGTTTGGAGAGTTTCTGCTTCATTGGGGGGGGGGGGGGGAATCAGACAAATAATTTATCTGCCTAGAAATTTGGTTATCAGTGATTTATCAGTGTTGTACTTCTTAAACTCTGCATGGTTATCTCCTAGTCTCCTTTTTACACTTTGAATGTAAGGGGAAGGGGCTTTTTGACAGCCAGAAGGTTCTGGCAGTTGGTGCTTGACACAAGCATAAATGTTATATTGCTGCTTTATGATTGATTCATAGCCTAGTCAAGTAATTCAGTGCCAATTCAGCTTCTCTCTAGTGGTCTGTGGCCTCCCTAATCTCTTACTCTTGAGTAAAATCCAAAAGAAGAAGTCAAGAGAAACTCCAGTCAGTCAGTCAGTCAGTCAGTCAGTCAGTCAGTCAGTCTAATCTCAGACTGAATAGTAAGTGCAATCAGGGAAGCTGCAGGGTAGAGAAGAGAAGTGTAGCAAAATATAATAGCATCCTCTGGCAATTTGCAACCATGAAGTAACACTAACACACACACACACACACACACACCTGAAAAAATTGGAAAGAATCCTGAGATTAAGGTACAAAAATAGAAACATTTTTCATAGGGGAGGAAAGTTTTCAAGAACTCAAATACCTTTTTATGTTTCTGGCCTGCTGATTTTCCTGCTTTGATTCTCATGAGTTTTTCAGCCATTTTGAATCCAGGTTATCTTGCCAATCTAATTTCAAAATCTGGATTGGAAACATTTTTTCCACCAGCCATGTCCCTTCTCAGTAAATAACATACAATGGAATAAGGTAATTGAAAATGAGAGAGAATGTTAGGAACATTAACCGGAGGACCTTTATTTAATCTTCTCCCTTAGGTCAGCCTGGCAAATGTTTTTTTAATCAACATTATATCAGCTTTTACATCTTGAAGTGCTTTTTTGAGAGTCAAGCAGCTGATTCCTCTGGATTCAATCTTCTACTCAAGAAGAATTAACATATGATTGAAAATTGCCACAACAGTTGTTAGGGTGAAGAATGATGTTGTGTTTTTGTCTTTGGAGCCATGGTTAGGCTTCAAGGATAGCAATGGACTTAAATTGCTGTGTCTGCTGCATTACTAAGTTGGTCTCTGCAAAGTGCCCTCTCCCCTTCATAATTTCCTATCAAGGCTTTTCTCTTATAAGCACAACAAAGAACTGAAAAAAGAAAGTTTACACAGCTTGGTGCTTTCATCTGAATTATAGCTATCCTGTGTGCAGTTTATAGACTGATGATGTGTGTTGATGGCTTTCAGTTGATAGATCATAAGTATAGGATTGTGTCTTAAATAAACAGCATGAAGCACAAATGAGGATGGATAAATGGTTCACTTTCAACTTCTCTTGGTCTGTATTTTTTCTTAATCTTAAAATCTGTTCTGTCCTATTTCTGCAAGGTGATTCATAGACCATTTTATATGCATTTCTAATATGCACATTGTTGCAAGCAATTATTGCTAATACAGTGCATATCATATTAATGTATATCATATATTAATATTTCATAAATATTCAATTTTTATGTAGATTTTCCCTTAATAGATGCAGTATTGCAATCATGTTTTGATTGGAGAACTGCCTTATAAAATTCAGACAAATGCAAAATATCAATGCCTTATCTCAGTGCCTGGAGGCTGTGGGGGTCTGGATGGGGAACAACAGGCTTCAACTGAACCCTGGTAAGATGGAGTGGCTGTGGATTGATGGCCCTCCTGGATCCGGGAAGTTGTCATCTTTGGTTCTGGGTGGGGTTGCACTACCCCACTCGGATCCAGTGTGGAATCTGGGGGTCCTCCTGGACTCGCGACTCCTGCTTGAAGAGCAGGTGGCAGTCGTGGCCAGGAGGGCCTTTGCACAGCTTCGAGTTGTGCGCCAGTTACGCCCTTTCCTGGATCAGGAGGCCCTCCGAACAGTCACTCACGCCCTTGTCATCTCCCGTATAGACTATTGTAATGCGCTCTACATGGGGCTACCCTTGAAGAGTATCCGGAAGCTTCAGCTGGTGCAGAATGCGGCGGCGCGAGCAGTTATGGGTGCCAGGAGATCGGCACATGTGACACCTCTGCTACGTGAGCTGCATTGGGTGCCAGTCTGCTTCCGGGTCCAATTCAAGGTGTTGGTGATTACCTTTAAAGCCCTACATGGCATAGGACCAGGGTACCTGAGGGACCGTCTCGTCCTGATAACGTCGGCCCGTCCCACCCATGCATGCAGAGAGGGCATGCTTCGGACCCCCTCAACAAGAGAATTCCATCTAGCGGGGTCCAGGAGGCGTGCCTTCTCTGCAATAGCGCCCGCCTTATGGAATATCTTGCCCCCGGAGGTGAGACTGGCCCCCTCCCTCCTGGCCTTTCGGAAGGCCCTTAAGACCTGGCTCTGCCACCTGGCCTGGGAGGATGGAGGTAGTAGTGCCTCCTGGGGTTGGCTCGCCCCGTAGCTCCGTGATCTATCTGCGGGTTTTAATCCATCTTGGATTTTATTGTATTTATTTTTTGTTGTGTTTTTTAGATATTTTTGTATAGTTTTTAAATTGTATTGGTTGTAACCCGCCCAGAGTCCCTTGCATGGGAGATGGGCGGGGAATAAATCAGAAAAATAAATAAATAAATAAATAAATAAACAAATCATTTATCTTTATATATTAGATGTGGAAATGCTTCACCTTTTAATGTGACTCTATGTTTTCTCCAATTTGAAAGACAAACTGGTGTCCCTGTTGCTTATACCTGTGGATATTTTCCTATTTATTCTCAGCTCTATTATTATTTTTTAAAAGTATATGTTGCCTTTCAGGATGTGCTACTAAACTAGCTTACAAATTAGCACAAGGTAGAACGAATTTCTACAAAATACAGATTCAAACCATATATAACCAAATGTAACAATACATTTTGTGAGATGGGCGGCTATATAAATATGATGGATGGGTAGGTAGGTAGGTAGGTAGGTAGGTAGGTAGGTAAATCAATCAATCAATCAATCAATCAATCAATCAATCAATCAATCAATCTTCAAGTTCAATTCCTAGAGGCTTTATGGACACATCCATGCAGGTTTTGTAGCAGCAGTACAGAAAGGGTTTGCTGTTCCCTTATTCTGGCATACATTTTTATTTCCTGGACCTCCTGCAGCCCTGGTGTTTCCTGGAAGCCTCCCATCCAAGTCCTTACTAAGCCTGACCCTGCTTAGCTTCTAAGCCCAGACAAGACCAGTCAGGCACTCTCTGCCATCTGCTGAGGCAACAACAGTCTTGGTGATAACTACAATGGCAGCATCAGTTAAACATTAAATCTTAAATATTGAGGCCATTAGTAACCATCTCTCTTCTTAAGATTTTATCATTTCCCAAAAATGATGAAATGAAGGATGGTGGACTCATGTTTTTTCTCTCTCCAGTTTCAGTCTACCTCATTTATTTCCTTGCTTGTTGTTTGTTGTTTATTTGTTCAGTCACTTCTGACCCTTTGTGACTTCATGGACTGGTCCACGCAGAGCTTCCTGTCGGCCGTTGCCATTCCTGTCGGCCGTCGCCATCCCCAGCTCCCCCACGGTCGAGTCCGTCACCTCCAGAATATCATCCATCCATCTTGCCTTTGGTCAGCCCCTCTTCCTTTTGCCTTCCACTTTCCCTAGCATCAGCTTCTTCTCCAGGGTATCCTGTCTTCTTATTATGTGGCCAAAGTACTTCAGTTTTGCCTTTAATATCATTCCCTCAAGTGAGCAGTCTGGCTTTATTTCCTGGAGTATTCACTGGTTTGATCTTCTTGCAGTCCAAGGCACTCTCAAAATTTTAAACCAAAATCACAGTTCAAAAGCATCTATCTTCCTTCGCTCAGCCTTCCTTATGGTCCAGCTCTCACACCCATAGGTTACTACAGGGAATACCATTGCTTTAACTATGTGGACCTTTGTTGTCAGTGTGATGTCTCTGCTCTTAACTCTTTTATCAAGATTTGTCATTGCTCTCCTCCCAAGAAGTAAACGTCTTCTGATTTCCTGGCTGCACTCAGCGTCTGCAGTAATCTTTGCGCCTAGAAATACAAAGTCTGTCACTGCCTCCACTTTTTCTCCCTCTATTTGCCAGTTATCAATCAAGCTGGTTGCCATAATCTTGGTTTTTTTTGAGGTTTAACTGCAACCCAGCTTTTGCACTTGCTTCTTTCACCTTCGTCATAAGGCTCCTCAGCTCCTCCTCGCTTTCAGCCATCAAAGTGGTATCATCTGCGTATCTGATATTGTTAATGTTTCTTCCAGCGATTTTAACTCCAGCCTTGGATTCCTCAAGCCCAGCACGTCGCATGATGTGTTCTGCATACAGGTTGAATAGGTAGGGTGAGATAAATGAGGTATACAACGCTGCCGTACTCCTTTCCCAATCTTAAACCAGTCCGTTGTTATGTGGTCTGTTCTTACCGTTGCTACTTTGTCGTTATACAGATTCCTCAGGAGGCAGACAAGGTGACTTGGTATCCCCATATCCCCAAGAACTTGCCACAATTTGTTATGATCCACACAATCAAAGGTTTTAGAATAGTCAATAAAACAGAAATAGATGTTTTTCTGAAACTCCCTGGCTTTCTCCATTATCCAGCGGATATTGGCAATTTGGTCTCTAGTTCCTCTACCTTTTCTAAACCCAGCTTGTACATCTGGCATTTCTTGCTCCATGAATTGCTGGAGTCTACCTTGCAAGATCTTGAGCATTACCTTACTGGCATGTGAAATAAGTGCCACTGTTCAATAGTTTGAACATTCTTTAGTGTTTCCCTTTTTTGGTATGGGGATATAAGTTGATTTTTTCCAATCTGATGGCCATTCTTGTGTTTTCCAAATTTGCTGGCATATGGCATGCATCACCTTGACAGCATCATCTTGCAAGATTTTAAACAGTTCAGCTGGGATACTGTCATCTCCTGCTGCCTTGTTATTAGCAATGCTTCTTAAGGCCCATTCAACCTCACTCTTCAGGATGTCTGGCTCTAACTCATTGACCACAATGTCAAAGCTATCCCCGATATTATTATCCTTCCTATACAGATCTTCTGTATATTCTTTTTTTTGGAAGAGGTCTCCTGTCCTTCCTACTCCTTTGTCTTCTTCCACTTTTATCACTTCCACTTCCGAGCATTGCTTGTTTAAAAATAATTCCTTATCTCTTCTGGCTAACCTCTGGAATTTTGCATTTAATTGAGCATATCTCCACCTATCTCTGTTGCGTTTTGCTTTCCTTCTTTCTTGGGCTACCTCCAGTGTCTCAGCAGACAGCGATCTTGCCTTCTTGGTTTTCTTTTTCTTTGGGACATTTTTTGTTGCCGCCTCCTGAACAATGTTGCGAACTTCTGTCCATATTATTGTGCAATAAGACGTTTGTGATCTGAACTGCAGTCAGCTCCAGGCCTTGTTTTTACTGACTGTATAGATGTCTGCCACCTTTGGCTGCAAAGGATGTAGTCAATCTGATTTCGGTGTCAACCATCTGGTGAAGTCCATATATAAAGTCGTCTTTTAGGTTGCTGGAAGAGAGTGTTTGTTATGCACAGTGAGTTGTCTTGGCAAAATTCTATCAGCCTATGTCCCGCTTTATTTTGTTCTCCCAGACCATGCTTACCTGTAATTCCAGGTGTCATTTGACTACCCACCTTAGCATTTCAGTCTCCTGTAATGAAAATAACATCTCTTTTTGGCATATTATCCAGTAGGTGCTGCAGATCCTTATAGAACTGATCTACGTCTGCTTCTTCAGCATCTGTGGTTGGGACATATTTGGATCACTGTGATGTTAAATGGCTTCCCCTGAATTCAAATTGAGATCATTCTGTCTTTTTTTTGGATTGTATCCAAGCACTGCTTTAGCTATTTTATTTTTAATTTTGAAGGCTACTCCATTTCTTCTGTGGTCCTCTTGTCCACAGTAGTAGATCTGGTGGTCATCTGATGTGAAGTGGCCCATCCCAGTCCATTTCAGTTCACTGACACCCAGAATGTCTATATTTAATCTTGCCATCTCACCAATAACCACATCGAATTTGCCCTGGCTCATAGATCTTACATTCCAGGTTCCTATGGTGTGCTGATCTTTAGAACATTGGATTCGTCGTTCACCACCAGCACCGTCGGCCGCTAGCCGTCCTAATATTATTTTCCTTTAGCAGAATGAGCTTGTATGACTCATCGACAGAATTATCTTGGAAGCTGCAGGATGAGAATGGTTGGACTGGTTGTTTGTGGGCCAATCACTTACAACCCCTCTCTCCCCCACCTCTTACTAAAGGCTGGGCAGTTCTGAAAGTTCTCAACTTACACCTGATGTTTTTTAGCTGAATTCCTACTGATGTTGCCATGCACAGTTTCTTAGATGTTTTTGTGATTTGGGAATATAATCCACTTAACTGATCATTGCCAAGTAAACATGTTCTCAGTTTGTTACTTCCCTCAAGCAGTGGTGCCTTATTGAAGAATTTTGCTGAGGCAACCCAGCTTGTGCTTGTGGATCCATGCAGAACTTCTGCCAGATTTAGTCTTCCCAACACCACAAGTATAAGTGACCCTGTATTCCTTTCTCCCACTTGACCTCTTGCTAGGTTCTTCATCTTGAAGTTGTGATGTGCAACTTCTTCTCTCTCATATCTCAAAGAAAGTGCTCCTGGCCCAAGCATTTCTAATTTTGTATTGCGAAGATAAAACGCCTTGCCTTGCTTGGCTGCCCTCTTGTTTGGAAACTCACACTAAACATTTCCACATGGCTTGCAGTCTTCCTGCGTGTGTGTGTGTGTGTGTGTGTGTGTGTGTGTGTATGTGTATGTGTATATATATATATATATATATATATATATATATATATTCATATATATATATATATATATATATATATATAAATATATTCATATATATATATATGAATGAATATTCATATTCATATTCATATTCATATTCATATATGAAATATCTTTGCTGCCACCTCCACCACCATCATCACCCTGGAGTCCCCTGGCTTCTCCTATCTTGGGGTGTTGGCAATGACCTAGCCTTGTAACAGTTTGTCTTTCTTTTTTACCTTTCTGTAGCTGAAATCTCTGTGGGCCTTTAAATCTGTCAGCAGCTGCTACCAAGCTCAGTATGCAATTTTAGTTCATTGTTTTCACAAGTTATAGACTCCAAAAAGTGTTCCAAGTCTTAAAGAAGCATTGTCCCAAGTTTGGGATAAAGCTAACTTCAATACCTCAGAAGTCACTTTAATTTTGGTTTCCTTCTCAGTTTAAAGAGTTCCTCTTATTTAATTTTCCCATTCCAAAAACAGAAAAACTAAGATGCTTTATATGAAATTTAAAAAAAGGGGGACAATTAAGGAAAGAGTTTTTTTCAGTAATAAATATTCCCTATTATATAGTACAGATGTCAGTCTCCCTCCACTTTAGCTCTGTTCGCCTGTCATAGTTTCATACATACACGTGTCAAGCATTGTAAGAACTTGACCCGTGTTTGCTTTTGTGCCAAACAAGCCGATTGCCTTGACATTCCTGCCTTGGCTGTTTGCCGATAAGACACCTGGACTGTTAACGAGTGTTCTGATGGGAGGGGGTCGAACTGGAGTGGGAACTAGCTTGTTTTCAATTAGATAGTAAATGATGTCAGAGGGATGTTCTTAATATCAAATTATGCGCACCAGTTTGGCCATTCGAAGCTTTGCCTTTTCCTCATGTATTCTGGTCCTAAATAAATGAATCTTTTTAGCATGAACTGACTGAAAGGTTTCTTGGTTTTGGGATTCTGATACTGAGACTCTCACAACAGCTTTTTATTTCTACATGATACAGTATAGCAGTTAACAGATGGTATGTAAAAACATAAGATCTGGCACATAATTCGCCTACAGTATTTCAGTGTTTAGGAGGATATTATTGGAAGCGACTGGGAAATGTAAACACATCCTCTCCAGCAGCCTACATCCAGATAAGCAGGGATTAACACCAGGCAAAAAAGCAGAAAACAATACCCTAATCAAGGAACTACCAAGGAGGAAACCACATCCCCACCAAAACTGAGAGGGCAAGCTACTGTATATAAACAGGGAGGAAACACTCACTTGCACTGATGATGTTACCTAGTTGGGTAATGAAACGTCTGCAAGCAAATAATCAAGCTCAAGAGCACCAAGGACTCCACAGTTCAGTTATTCTCTTCTATTGGAAACACTGATTAAAGCTGGTTCTAGAGAGAGGTAGTTCTAGAGAGAGGTAGTTCTAATTTTAACTACTTGTTAACAGACAAAGCAAAAAGGGCATCTAAATCCTAGACTCTAATAGACTCCGAAACTGCCAGTCTAGGTTTCTGTATATGAATATAGACTGGGGAAGGCAAACTTTTTGGGCCAAATGCATATTTGAAATTTTAAAAACATGTGGGGAGAACACTCACATAGAGGCTGTCATGAGAGACTTACATACCTCTTTACAAAAGTGAACTGTGCCAAGATCTAATTAACAAGGTTATTTAAGAGCTTTCTGGCAGGGCTTCTAATAGGAGCCTGCAACAGTTTTTCCCCCCCTTAGATTAAGGGAAGAAAATTGAGTGTGCATGTCATATGTATGGGAAGAAAGTCTCTGTGTTGAAGAAGACAATGGACATTTCATTTAGTGCACCGAAATATAACAGAGGATATTTTACAAGAGCAATTATTTGAAAGAATTAAAAAAAAAACTCCAGATACTTAACTGAGGTCACAAAGATGGTCACAAAAAGGCTCTGAAAAAGATGGTTGTTCACACATTGTTTTTTTTTTACTTGCCATCTCCAGGATGAATTGGATCTCACAGATAAGAATAGAGAGGCGATGTTTGCACTCCCACCAGAGAAGAAATGGCAGATCTATTGCAGCAAAAAGAAGGTAATCAGTACTGTAATCAAATTATGTGATAAATATTGTATATAAAGTATGGCTTGAACTGTATGACAGTGTGTTTTTTTTCCTTTGATTTTTTGCAGTTTTGTATACTTAATACAATTGCTGTTTATATTGGGGCATATTTGCCTACATGTAGTTATCTTTCCTCCCTATATGCTCAGAAGGAGTTTAGATGCTGGGAAGATCAATCCACCACTTACTTCTTAAATGATCTTAGGGGCATATTTAGTCCTAACTAATATTTCTCACAAGATACTCACATTGCCCCAGCAATGCTCCAGCAGATGCCTTCAGGTGTATTATTCCTGCAGTTACTAGACATGTGTGAAACAGCTCATAGGTACATGGTCTCATCCTTGCTTTCACCTGTTCCACTTTTGCAGGGCAATGGTGTTGCTTACCTCCTAGCCAAGCACATTTGCCAATGTGACGTTTTCTAAATTTTGGGGACTATATCTCCTTGTGAAAGTTAGTTTTCATACAGTCAATAAAAAAAACTTGATAGCAAATCTGACAATTATAAAAACCAGGAACAGATGCAGACAGTCCAACCCACCTAAAAGAGAGGATCATATAGTCTCTTATGTACGGTGGGGAAGAAAGGGAAAGACAAGAAGTTTTGAACATTGTTTCTGTATAAAGGTCTTGTTCTTGAATCAGATAAATTGCTGAAATTCTTGGCTATAGGTTCCCATTTTCTTCAGGAATGATTACTTATCTATAGTTCTTGGAATTCTTGTGAGCTTGCCTAAGTAGTTCTTTCTTGCCTGTGGGGTGAACCCTGACAGTCCTGTGATGAAAGGATACCTTGCAAGTAGGAGATTGGAATAAATGAGCTTTCTGGTACTCAAAGCCTCTTATTGCAACATGGCCTGGATGTCATGGTTTTAAGTTGCTCTGTGTTGATTTTCAACTGTAAGATACATCTACTATGTGACTGTGTGAAAGCTGGTGAAGCATACACCATTGGGGCTGGTCAGGTACTGCTGTTAGTGCTTGAAGAAGCTGCATTGCAAGCACAATATAATTAATACATAAACATATTTATATATAACAGACACCCCCCCCAGTTAATATTGAATTTGGTATACAGACTCAGCATTCGCACAGCTAAGAATCATGATATCTTGAATCCATGTGCTAGGAAGCCTTGCAGTCAAGGGTCTTAATGTAAAAAGTAATGTGTGAATAATATCCAATTTCAAGATACGACACCCCTGCACAAAGGATTCTGCCCTGATTTATTCTTAACATGCTATTTTAATATGAAAGGAGTTCTACCCTTCCCATGGGGGAACATGTAAGCTCGCTTGCTCTCATTAGTTTCAATCTGAAACAGGAGACTCCAGAAAACATCTGACCCATTGAAAGCTGTTGACTCTATCAACTGGCCTTAATTTTGAGCAGACCTCAATCTGACTGCTTTGCAGTGGCCCATATCTCATCAGAGCATAGATCCTAACAAGCTAGGCACTGGCTGATGGGATAAAATTGTCTTCTTTTTCAATATATTTTCTTCCTTCCTCTGAAGAAAGAGAACAAACAAGTATATGTATGGATAGGAACGTCCCAATATTGCAGCTTGTCTTTTGGGCCCAACACTTCTCTGAGGTAGATTAGTGAGTCTGATAACTTTGGGTCTCTGACAGCCTTCCATTACTTATGAGTCTTCAGGCTGAAATACCAGCAAAATGTTGCCTTTCTTTGCCTTGCTAAGATTGGTAACATTGCTGAGATTTGAAGAGGGGTCAGGAACTTTGTTGATCCTGTGCTTCGGGTATTAGCAAATTGCTATACTACTGTTTCTGTAAGGAGTAACTTAAAACCCAGCGTTCCCTCTCTTCAGCATTTCTTTTTAAAATACCTTTCCCAGGGAGACTTCCAAAAGAAAACCCTCACTGGAGTGTCATCTGGTCTCATTTAAAGACAAAATGCACCAAAGGAAGGTCACGTCATCTGTTCTCTCAGCATGAGTGTGGGGAGGGGGGTGGGGGTGGCTGAAGATTTTTAATTCATTTTCTGTTTTGGATTGTGTGCCTTTAGTGAGAGGAGCCATGTTTCCCATTATGCTTGCATAGTGTTGTGCAAAATGTGAATATCCAGTAAATTAGGATATTGTCTTCATTATTTGGTTTTAAACTTTGTTACTTTTAAAAATAATTAAGCAGCATCTTTCATTGACTTTGGCAATGCATTCAAGTTCTCTATTCTCAGTCTATTTATCAAGGGATCAATCTTTTGTGCAAGTAGCTTTTCTGTTGTCTGCATTCCAAGACTGTATAAAACATTGGCTGCTACTTTTCTATAACATTCTATTGCATTCAGGGTTATGGATTCCAATATGTATTGTTGCCACCTTGCAAAAATATGTTACTGCAAACCTATGATATGGTGGATGATAGAAGTTTTTAATTTTTAAGAGCCTCTGAACTTTCACAAAATTCATTGATTTAGAAAAAAACGTCTCCGGTGTTCCTTTCATTTGGAGACCTATAAAGATGCTCATTCATGGGTTTTGGAAAGAGCAAATCAGCCTATCCTCCTCTTTGTCTTTCTCTCTTCTATAGTTGCTGAATATTTCCTAATTCTGTACAAGCAGACTTGCTTGTTGAAGGTATCTTTAGAAAGACCACATTATCACTGATTTTATTTTGGTATCTTCTCTGGTTTGCAGTAGTGTCTCTCTCTGCTGCTTTCACAAATACTTGACAAAACCACTGAATAGTTACTAAACCCAGAAACTCTGACTGGATGGATGTGCTTGCCTCCAAATAAAAATATTAGAACCAAGGAAGCCATTGCTTAGTCTGGGTAAAAAGCAGATAGTAGATAAATGAATTGCATTAGAATCTATTTCCATTTGACTGCCACTCAGTGTACCTAGGGGTGCAGTCATTCTTTTGCCATAATGGCCCTTCATTTTTGTGGGTTTACATTGTTCCAGTAGGAACAGTATGTCATGATGTCTCATCCTTTGCAGTGGTGTCTGGGCCCCTGCTTTTGAGCAGCATGCTGATGCTGGAGATGGTGATCACTTTTTGAAAAAGACTCTTAAGATGCCTTACATCACATTATAAATAGAATACTTGTTATGTGAACACTACATTACCATTTCATAGAAGTAAGATATATGCTACTAGCTTCTGACCCATTTATAACTTGGGGAGGAGTAGATACAGAACAAAGAACTTTCTCAAGTGTGCTTCCCTTGGTATAAGGCTAGGGTAGAAAAAGGGTGGAATCTGTTAAAGATGTAGAAGTTTTTCTTCTGTCTGAAAAAGGAAGATCACAAAAAGAAAAAAGAAGGAATAAGACTCTGTAAGTTTTTGAAAACTGAAGATCTAAGGCAGAAGGGAAAACCTGGATGGGGGGTTATTGGAAAAATAAGCAGGTTATTTAGTTGTTAGAACTAAATCTGTTATTTTGTATGGTTTTGTTTGTACCAGAATTCAGATACCCTAAAACTCAAAACTCCTTGTGTCTCATTAGTAATTTTCAAGTCATTTTATGAAACGTAATTATTATGCTTAAATTGCATCTCACCATTTCTCAGAAACAGAAGCACTACTGTCCTGACCTCCTTTACAAATAGATAGAGGATGTCCCATATTTTTCTAAGAAGGTTTTCATCAATTTTTCACTCTGTACTTGATGACATCAAGGGGGAAATGATTTGAACTCCTCAGAATTCCATTAAAGTGCTAACATTCCAGAGGAGAATATCCATTCTTAGATAAAACTCTGACATGTCAACTCTTTCCTGGGGAACAGCTGAAGGGATGAAAGTTCTGCTTTTTCTCTTGTTCTCTCCAACTTTCTCAGCTTAACTCACAGTTTCTGTTATGTAATGCTGGATCATTTATTTATCTTAAGAATGGAGGTCACTGAGGTTCAGGCCCTTGAAATTATATGTTTATTTTTTAAACCTGAAGAATTTCTTCCCTTTTTTTAACCATGGGAAAGGCAATGAATATCTGTAATTTCCTTATTTCTTCCATTATTATTATTATTATTATTATTATTATTATTATTATTATTATTATTTTAAAGAAGCCTTACAGATGTCCAAAATGTACAGTCATGACTAATTCCTCTTAGTATTTTGGAGAAGGCTTCTTCAAGAATACGTTCCAAACATGGTTGGCTTCAGTGTCTCAAAGCTGAAATATTTTTTTTAAAATGCTCAGTTAAGTCAAGTTAAAGGCTGCTTAAACTGCCACTCTCAAGTAGATTAATAATTAATAATATTGGAACAACTGAGAAAAAGTTACTTCTCACATTAATGCTGCTGTCTTCCCTTGGGCATGCTTAGTATAATCCCCTCAAATAAGGCTGTTCCTTCAGCTGCTAGCAGAAGCAGCCATTCTGGTGTGACTCCTAGGGTATAATAGGTGATTTTTTCGAAACTGTTCTGAGGATTGAACATTTTAGATGACAGATACAAGGATAATTTAATAATTGTTTTAAACTGACAGTGTAAACTGCCTGATAGGCAAGGTGCCATTTATATGTTGTGTTCTCTATGCCTATGCTTGGAGTAACCGGTGGCAGTTGCTGGAGGGGGCAAATGATTTTTCTTTCGTGTTTTTTGTAATTTCACCTGCAATCAACCTTCAACTTGTTCAGAATAACTCACTGGCATCCTGGTGGAAGAGGTGTCAAACAGTTGTTAAAAGCAGTCTATTCTGCATAGGCACAATGGAGGCTGGGAAATATGCCTTCCTCACTGCTTCTACCACCAGAAAATATTGTTCCAAATGGGTATTGGTTTGTGCTTTATCTGTTTCACCCTGAGATGTCCCCCATTTTTGCTCAGGCTACTGACTGTCATACCTTCTAATAATTAATTAGTTATTAATTAATTAATTAGAATCTAATTGATTTCCCTTACTCCCCTGTTAAACCAAGAGCTTGACTGGCTTCTGTGAAAGAGAGGAGAGAATTAACAGCAATAGTATTTCCTCTCCAGACTACAGTATTTCAATATTCCACATATCAGCCAGGCCTTCAACAGTTTTAGCAATAGAGGAAGCAGAAAATCTTTCTGGATTTAGAAAAGCATTTAGATCCATCAGGTTCATGGCATTTTAACTAGTTCCTCAGAATTGTGGAGGTTCATACAGAGTATAAATCTGCCAAGACAGTGGAGTTACACAGAGATTTGCCAATCATAGTCACCAACACCACTACCAACTACCAACCTAAGATATATTCTGTTGCTTGTACAGAGGCAAACACTAACTGAAGGAGGTTTGTGGTTGCCATGGTAGACACAAATCCCTCAGCCACTTCTGACTAAGAGAATTTTATGTGAATATTGATATCTCTTAGGACAAGGAACCTGGCTAGTCAGATGGCACCTCTGACATTTTTCTGGATAACTCTGGATGGAATATTACTAGGCAGTATGGCAAACTCTACAGTTCTATACTGTCTTGGGAGCAGCATGTACCCCAAATTGGTAGATGGTTGAATGGAGCATCTCACTAGCAAAATGGAGCTGTTATAGATCATTGCTACTTCATCTTCCTGCCCTCAAGACTAGCATGCTGCACAATGGAATAACCTGATAAATGGAATTGGGAGAAGGAAACTCCCCACTTCTAACCTCAACTAACCTCAAAATAAACTTCTGGATGAATTATGTCTTACCAGCAATCAAGCTGGCATTAAAGGGGAGGGAAATCTTGTTCCCCTGCCATCAAACTTCCTTGGCCAGACTACAGCTAGTCATTACCTCTTTGTCCACTCTCAAGTTGTTTCCCGCTGTCCTCTCCTCCAGGTACATTCCTCAGGCTCAAGCCCAAAAGGGAGAAGTCAATTTTTGTCCTCCAATGATTGTCGGTCTCCTTTTTACATCCACCCACCCGTACAACCATACAAACATGTACTTGGGGGAGGAGTGTTTCTAAAGAGGTAGCCTACTTTGGCAAGATCGCCAAAATGTAACCTCATCACGTGAGACAGTGGACCAGGCAAGATGAAGCAATCCCTGACTTGGAGTGGAAGCCCAGATGCTGCAGTGAGTAGCCAGAGATTCCATCAGCTAGTTTATTCCAAAGAAAAGGGCTTCAGACAGGGATGCCAACAGGAAGTGGAGAGCTTACTCATCTATAAAACCTCCTTCCCTCCTTGCCTTCTCTATTCTTCACTAGAGAACTCCATGTGTCTATGAATAGCTTAATACTTCTCCACATGTAAACAAACACACAAAAACTCTCTACATGTTCTGAAGTAGAAAAATGGAGAGATTAATTCAAGGTCAGCTTTCTCCTCCACATGCTAGAAGGTCTACCTGGAACGCTCTTCTCCATTATGCAAGCTCTGAATGAGTAGAAGATATTTGACTTTGAGAACTATATAAACATTATATGTAAAGCATAAAAATAAGTGGAATATAAATTGCAGGGATGAAAGGAACTGATGTAATCGCATTTTCAGTATCTTGTTGCTCTCAATTTCATACACACATTTTAAAGAAATAAAGATACTGAAATAAACCACATCCACGTAGTTGAAATATTTGTAAATTAAGCTACTATATAAATATAAAGTGTTATATTATTACTAAAAGAATCCAAGATCATCCTGGACTAGAAGTCCAGTGAGCCTAATATAATTCACAGGTAGTACTCAGCTGTCCAAAATATTCTCTTTGCCTTTAAGTTTATTTACTGTATGAAGATTCCTCACATAAAATACTCTACTAATTCTGAGAGAAAGTGTAGGGAGGAACCTCTAAAGGAATTTCTGTATTTTCCATGGAACAGACATACGTATTATGCTGCAGTTGTTTTTGGCACAGGAAACCATTTGTGTACAAAATACTCGAGAATTTAAATATATGTATTTTAAAGCCCGGAATGGGCCATACTTCTCAGAAACCTATATGTAGCTGAATTATGAAAGATTAGTGTGTACAGTATGTGTGCACGCATGTGTCTATGTGTTTTGGAGTTACAGAAACAGTGGCATATTTGCTTCCTGAAGCATTCAACTGCTGTAAGATACATTAGCCTTGATGTGATTCTTGCATAGTATTTGAAGGGGTACTTATCTGCTTTTTGCTCTCTAGTATGAGAAAGCTTGAGGGGGCGCGATGGCTCAGCGGTTAAGATGCCAGGCTTGTCGATCGGAAGATTGCAAGTTTGGAGGTTCGAGGCCCGAGTGCCACGTGACAGAGTGAGCTCCCGCACTCGCCCCAGCTCTTGCCAGCCTAGCAATTCGAAAGCATGCAAATGCAAGTAGATAAACAGGTACCAATTCGGTGGGAAGGTAACAGCATTGTGTGTGCGTCATGCCGGCCACATGACCGTGGAAGCGTCTTCGGACAACGCTGGCTCTTCAGCTAACAAATGGAGATGAGCACCGTCTCCTAGAGTCAGACACAACTGTGCGGAGGAACCTTTACCTTTTTATGAGAAAGCTTTTCAATTTTAAATATGCAGTCCAAGCTTGCAATAGTTTAAACTTTCCTAAAATGGGATTTTATCCAGAAACCTACATAAGAGTCTGCACCCGATATAGTTATTGTAAAGTTTAAGCCTGTTTTAAACACTGCAATTACACAGTTTATTTAAATCACAGTCTGAGGTCTCTGAAAATGCTTGGGTTTAAGAAAATATGACCTTGGTGGTCAAATTTAACACAATACACCCAGATTTTAGTTTTCTCCACATCTGAAATGCTGGGCAAGTTGGCTGATAGGTAGACCCAATTAAAAAGCAAATCAAAGAGGTACTTTGACTGTCTTGTATAATAATTTATTTGAAACAGAATTATGATTAAGTAATACAGGAATTGGGCTGTACATGTGCAGATTTGTACGTGCATGTGTGCTCAGATATGTGCAGAATGTTTAAAAATGCATAACACTTTCAACCCACATGCTCTGGAAAATGTGACAAGAATTTTGAGGAGCCATTAAGATAACTGTGGGTTATATTTTATATATCACAACTGTATTTTGGAGAAAACAGATATACCCGAAAGTGACCTGAAGGAATTTTTGGTCTGTCTACTCTCTCATACTTGTGGGAAAGCTTCATAATAGAGCAATTCATACTCTGTTCTTTTCCTCTACAAGCCCACCCCACCATCTCCCCATCTCTCTTTTGCATTCATAAATGTCCAGTATCTTGATAGTGATATCACTATCAGAAAGGGGCGGTCTACATTAAAGTCAGTGTTTGAACTTAAAGTGGCCATTTTGAGTATTCCAAGCTGGAAACAAATTTGTGTTCCTGGAGTTTTATGTTAAGGTCAGTTTTGAGTGGCAATGCTTTGAGTATTCCAGTCAGAGGAAATAATCTAATAGAAGATTAGGGATGCGGCTATTTCATTTGGAGCTTGTTTCTTGTTCTGTGTGCAGTGTTGGAAGACCTGAAGGACCAGATTGGGAGGCCATCATAATCAGTCAATTATTATTTCCAGGTTATAACGTTTTGTTGTTTATTTGTTCAGTCGCTTCCAACTCTTCGTGACTTCATGGACCAGCCCACGCCAGAGCTTCCTGTCGGCCATCACCATCCCCAGCTCCCCCATGGTTGAGTCTGTCACCTCCAGAATATCATCCATCCATCTTGCCCTTGGGCGGCCCCTCTTCCTTTTGCCTTCCACTTTCCCTAGCATCAGCTTCTTCTCCAGGGTATCCTGTCTTCTCATTATGTGGCCAAAGTACTTCAGTTTTGCCTTTAATATCATTCCCTCAAGTGAGCAGTCTGGCTTTATTTCCTGGAGTATGGACTGGTTTGATCTTCTTGCAGTCCAAGGCACTCTCAGAATTTTCCTCCAACACCACAGTTCAAAAGCATCTATTTTCCTTTGCTCAGCCTTCCTTATGGTCCAGCTCTCACAGCCATAGGTTACTACAGGGAATACCATTGCTTTAACTATGCGGACCTTTGTTGTCAGTGTGATGTCTCTGCTCTTAACTATTTTATCAAGATTTGCCATTGCTCTCCTCCCAAGAAGTAGACGTAGACGTCTTCTGATTTCCTGGCTGCAGTCAGCATCTGCAGTAATCTTTGCGCCTAGAAATACAAAGTCTGTCACTGCCTCCACTTTTTCTCCCTCTATTTGCCAGTTATCAATCAAGCTGGTTGCCATAATCTTGGTTTTTTTGAGGTTTAACTGCAACCCAGCTTTTGCACTTTCTTCTTTCACGTTCGTCATAAGGCTCCTCAACTCCTCCTCGCTTTCAGCCATCAAAGTGGTATCATCTGCATATCTAAGATTGTTAATGTTTCTTCCAGCGATTTTAACTCCAGCCTTGGATTCCTCAAGCCCAGCACGTTGCATGATGTGTTCTGCGTACAGGTTGAATAGGTAGGGTGAGAGTATACAGCCCTGCCGTACCCCTTTCCCAATCTTAAACCAGTCTGTTGTTCCGTGCTCTGTTCTTACCGTTGCTACTTGGTCATTATACAGATTCCTCAGGAGGCAGACAAGATGACTTGGTATCCCCATATCACCAAGAACTTGCCACAATTTGTTATGATCCACACAGTCAAAGGCTTTAGAATAGTCAATAAAACAAAAATAGATGTTTTTCTGAAACTCCCTGGCTTTCTCCATTATCCAGCGGATGTTGGCAATTTGGTCTCTAGTTCCTCTGCCTTTTCTAAACCCAGCTTGTACATCTGGCAATTCTCGCTCCATGAATTGCTGGAGTCTACCTTGCAAGATCTTGAGCATTACCTTACTGGCATGTGAAATAAGTGCCACTGTTCGATAGTTTGAACATTCTTTAGTGCTTCCCTTTTTTGGTATGGGGATATAAGTTGATTTTTTCCAATCTGATGGCCATTCTTGTGTTTTCCAAATTTGCTGGCATATGGCATGCATCACCTTGACAGCATCATCTTGCAAGATTTTAAACAGCTCAGCTGGGATACCGTCGTCTCCTGCTGCCTTGTTATTAGCAATGCTTCTTAAGGCCCATTCAACCTCACTCTTCAGGATGTCTGGCTCTAACTCACTGACCACACCGTCAAAGTTATCTCCAATATTATTATCCTTCCTATACAGATCTTCCATATATTCTTGCCACCTTTTCTTGATCTCTTCTGCTTCTGTTAGGTCCTTCCCATCTTTGTTTTTGATCATACCCATTTTTGCCTGGAATTTACCTCCGATGTTTCTAATTTTCTGGAAGAGGTCTCTTGTCCTTCCTATTCTGTTGTCTTCTTCCACTTCCGCACATTGCTTGTTTAAAAATAATTCCTTATCTCTTCTGGCTAACCTCTGGAATTTTGCATTTAATTGGCATATCTCTCCCTATCACTGTTGCCTTTTGCTTTCCTTCTTCCAGTGTCTCAGCAGACAGCCATCTTGCCTTCTTGGTTTTCTTTTTCTTTGGGACGTTTTTTGTTGCCGCCTCCTGAACAATGTTGCGAACTTCTGTCCATAGTTCTTCCGGGACCCTATCTACTAAATCTAGTCCCTTAAATCTATTCTTCACCTCCACTGCATATTCCTTAGGAATATTAGTGAGCTCATATCTAACTGATCTGTGGGTCTTCCCTATTCTCTTTAGTCTGATTCTAAATTTTGCAATAAGAAGTTCATGATCTGAACTACAGTCAGCTCCAGGTCTTGTTTTTACTGACTGTATAGATGTCTGCCACCTTTGGCTGCAAAGGATGTAGTCAATCTGATTTCGGTGTCGACCATTGGGTGAAGTCCATGTATAAAGTCGTCTTTTAGGTTGTTGGAAGAGAGTGTTTGTTATGCACAGTGAGTTGTCTTGGCAAAATTCTATCAGCCTATGTCCTACTTCATTTTGTTCTCCCAGACCATGCTTGCCTGTAATTCCAGGTGTCGTCTGACTACCCACCTTAGCATTCCAGTCTCCTGTAATGAAAACAACATCTCTTTTTGGTGTATTATCCAGTAGGTGCTGCAGATCCTCATAGAACTGATCTACTTCTGCTTCTTCAGCATCTGTGGTTGGGGCGTATATTTGGATCACTGTGATGTTAAATGGCTTACCCTGAATTTGAATTGAGATCATTCTATCGTTTTTTGGATTGTATCCAAGCACTGCTTTAGCCACTTTATTATTAATTATGAAGGCTACTCCATTTCTTCTGTGTTCCTCTTGTCCACAGTAGTAGATCTGGTGGTCATCTGATGTGAAGTGGCCCATTCCAGTCCATTTCAGTTCACTGACACCTAAAATGTCTATATTTAATCTTGACATCTCACTAATAGCCACATCCAATTTTCCCTGGCTCATAGATCTTACATTCCAGGTTCCTATGGTGTGTTGATCTTTAGAACATCGGATTCGTGGTTCACCACCAGCACCGTCGGCTGCTAGCCGTCCTTTCGGCTTTGAGCTAGCTGCGTCATCACATCTGGGGCTAGTTGAACGTATCCTCTGTTCCTCCCCAGTAGCATTTTGACCATCTTCTGACCTGGGAGTCCCATCTTCCGATGGTATACCGACATATCTCTGGTTGTACTGATCCATTTAGTTTTCACGGCAAGAATACTGGGGTGGGTTGCCATTACCTTCCCCAGGGATTGTATTTAGTCTGACCTCTCTGCCACGACCTTCCCGTCTTGGGTGTCCCTTCACGGTTTAGCTCATGGTTTCATTGAAGTCCTCAAGCTCCAGCACCACGACAAGGTAACAATCTCCTTTGCTGGAGGTTATAATGTTACACAATGTTTAAATAATGTTTAATATAACTTGGCAAATGGTTTGTAGTAGCCACCTGATGCAATCCACTATGGAGGTAATGTGATCTGATTTGATGCTGGATCCAGAGGGGGATTTGGAGAATATCATTCCTTAATAGTATAACACAGAGCTTTCCAAACTGTGTGTCGCGACATGTTAGTGTGTCAGCTGCAGTGTCTGGGTGCTGCTGCCTCCGAGCCCTGCCAGGATTCCGTGCAGGTCCTAGTGCCTGCCTTGTGCCCTGCTGTAAGAGTGTGTCGCGAAATGATGCGTGTCTAAAAAGTGTGTCACCAACATGAAAAGTTTGGAAAGCTCTGGTCTAACATGTAAAATATTCAAAAACAGTAAACCCTCAATTTAATGGACAGATTTATTTATTTATTTATTTGGTAAATTTATATAGCCACCTGTCTCACATACATGACTCTGAGCAGTGTACAAAGTTAAATCACACAACAAAATAACCAAAACGATAACAACAAAAATCATGTAAAAAAACATTAAAAACAATAAAAACCATTACAAATCATTTTAAAAAATGCAGGAGAGCACACTCAGTTTTCCCAGCAGTACAGCCAATTTGCAGGCTCCATACCCATGTTCCCAGATCCTCAGGCCAGATGGCAAAGCCATGTCTTCAGGCCCTTCTGTAAGGCCAGCCGGGTTGGGGCTAATCTGCCTCGGGGGAACAATATTCCAAAGGGAAGGTACTGCGGCAGAAAAGGCTCTCCTCCTGGGCCCTGTCAGATGACATCCCTTCGTGGATGGGGTCCACAGCATGCCCTTCCTGCTGGACCTGATGGGATGGGTACATGTGATTGGGGAGAGGCGGTCCCTCAAATAATCTGGCCCCATGCCATGTAGGGCTTTATATGTCATTACCAGCACCTTGAATTGAACCCAGAAGCACACTGGTAATCAATGTTGCTCATGGAGCAGAGGTATAATGTGTGCTGATCTAGGTGCGCACATAACTGCCCATGCCGCCCCATTTTGTACCAGCTGAAACTTCCAGATGCTCTTCAAGGGCAGCCACATGTACAGCATGTTACAGCAATCCATGCTAGATAGAGGGAAAGGGTGTCCATTAAAGCAGGATATCCATTAAATCTGATTTTACACATGTGAATTTTATGTATTTTATGCAAACATTAAAAAGTGGGGATGAGGTTTTATGCATTTTACACATGTGTAAAATGGTGGGCGGGATTTTGCATATGCCAGAAAGATGTGGGCAGATTTTGTCTGTTGCACTTGAAGTCTGCTAAACTGAGATCCCTTAAACTGAGGGTTTATTGTTCCTGCATTATTTTTTGTTGTTGTTTAGCAGTATATAATTGAATCTGCTGGTATTTTAGAGTTCTATGCAAATTAGTTAATTCCAAATTTCACAGCACAGTGAAATAATTTTTTAGCTGTCCCCATTTAAAATCTGGTTATTTTTTTAAAGAGCTTCTAGATTTATTGCTTTAGAACAGAGAAAATAAAAATGAAAAAGACAATATATTTTGTGTAGGTAGGTGAATTAACTAGAAATAGTAGGCAAAATAGTAGATTAAAGGGGTGTTTATTAAGAACAAGGGGCGTGGTGGCTCAGCGGGTAAGACGCCAGGCTTGTCGATCGGAAGATCGCAAGTTTGGAGGTTCGAATCCCTAGCCCCGCGTGACGGAGTGAGCTCCCGCACTCGCCCCAGCTCTTGCCAACCTAGCAATTCGAAAGCACGCAAATGCAAGTAGATGAATAGGTACCACTTCGGTGGGATGGTAACAGCGTTCCACGTGCGTCATGCTGGCCACATGACCGTGGAAGCGTCTTCGGACAACGCTGGCTCTTCGGCTAACAAACGGAGATGAGCACCGGCCCCTAGAGTCGGACACGACTGCACAAATGTGCGGGGGGAACCTTTACCTTTACCTTTATTAAGAACAATAATGTAGTGGAGCCAATTGTCAGCGACTGTGGTGGAAGTATAAGGATGCTTTTGCCCTTCTTTTCCATAAAACAAATCAGCTGCTTCTAGTTCAAGACAACTTACTAACAGAAATAAAAAAATGTTCAGGGTGGGAGACTGGGTCATAGTGAAGTGAGATCACAGAGTTAATAGCATAACCAAGGATTTCTCTCTCTCTCTCTCTCTCTCTCTCTCTCTCTCTCTCTCTCTCTTTTTTTTTTTAAAAAAAGAATTTTATTAAATTTCAGAAAAAGATAAAAGATACAGAAAAACAAAAAACTACAAAAAACTATAAAGTGTGAAAACACAAGAGAATTTTTTTTAGATAGATTACAGAAAGAAGTGACTTCCGACTTTAAACATCAAGGATATACAACAATTTCCCATAATCAATCCCTTATTCTATATTAAACCAAAATCACATTATTTCTACAACTCAACCCCTTTAGCACATTATAAAAATCACTAAATACCATTGCTCTTTCCCTTTATATTAAAGGAAAAGAAAAAATATAAATCACTTAATCAACTAGTCTTAGTCTAGTCTTGGCGATCACTCGTAGCCGAGTAAGATTGTCTTCCAGGGGTAAAATCTTAACAGTGGATCCGTAACCACCCCCACCCCAAAATAGCAATTACTTAATTATTCCCTTCCTGCTACTATTCTATACATTCCTGTCTATTATAATAAAAAAATAAATAAAAAGCATATAGATTATCTACCATTATAATTAATAATACAAAAAACATGAATACAAAAAACATGAATAAGAAAAAACCTTAATAGCCATAATCCCAATCATTAATGATAAGTAAAATCATCCAAAGCCAAAAGACGATCCAGATAAATATTTTAGTCCCTTAACCCACTTCAAAATAGACCAAGACATTTACATATCCCCATAATAGCTATTTTCTTACAGAAATCAAACAACCCAACTGTTCCCCTCACAAACACAGACTTCTCTTCAAATAACTTCCCATACATAATAACCCCTTCTTTTCCATAACATTCCATCAGAAAGTCAAATTCACTCATATCTTGCAGCTCAATTTCTCCGTTTAAGTTCTTCAATTCAACATTGCCAATTTCATCCAGGATTTCAACAGAAGCCCGAATCTCACTCTTGGGAGAAACATTTCCATCGCTGTTAGATTCTTCAGGTTCATCCACAATATCCTCAACCAAATAACACATTTCAGACCACATATTTTTCACAATGCTCCAAATGTCTTGCACAATAACTTGGCAGGAATCAGAAAGAACCTGTTTAATATCTGCTTTAATGTCTTGGTGAAAGTCAGAGAAAGCCTGGTTGAGATCCTCCATTTCTTAAGCAGTAAATTATGGTGCCCCCTAGATAGTTAACCGGAAGAAGTGAAAGGTAATGGAAAATTTCTGAACTGTGTTAAAATAAGATAACAGACAGTCCCCAGGGAGAGTAGCAGCAGGAAAGTAAAAGTTCAAAACGGCAGATTCAATGTGTAGGAAAAATGCTAAAATCTTCAAAATTAGCGCAAAAATAATAATGGAGACGACAGCATACTCTCAACCATCCTTAGCATTGGATGGAAAGCAAAGTCCAAAGCTTTAAAAAAATTTTTTTTAATTAATTACAAAAATAATGATAAGCACCAAGAGAGATTGTTTCTCCTTAATGTAGAAAGCCTCTCTTAGGGTACGAATACTTGGAAAAAAAATAAATTGAGTGCTTTAGAAATGGGGTGGCTGGACTTAATGTCCCTTTAAGGCTGCAACGTGGCTCGGAAATGGTGTCTTCCCAGCCTCCCGGCGAAGTCTTACCCGTCGATCGTGCACGCTGTTTACGATCTCCTGACTGCAACTCGCTGTCCAGAGGATGAATGGGTCAATTCCAAGCCTTTTCCTTGATCCAGAAAAATGCTCTTGGCTTCAGGAGAAACTAGCCTGAGCCCGAAAAAACTGCCACAATGCCAGTTCTGCCCACGGAACTCACGGGCACAGCTGGTCAGTCCACCATATTCCCACCAGAAGTCACCAAGGAGCTCTCTTTTAACACACAGTCTTGCCTATGCCTTGCACTTGGATTGGAGCAACAATCATGGTCTAATCACTAATATGCTCCTCTCCACTATTATAAATAAATGGTTAGTAACTCATAGGAGTTGCGAGAAACAGGTCAGGACCAGAGGTTTGAAGTAGCCCAGAATTGGAGCAGAGTGGATTCATGTGTTGCTTGCTGACCTCCAAGTAAATGAACTTGTACTACAAATTGACCTGCTGTGCCTTGGAATTTGGGCTTCCCTGAGTCCGATACATCCTTCTAGTAAATAAACATATCAGAGGTCTGGCATAGTATGGTTTGCTAAAAGGTTAGTCGGCTGTCTTAAGCCTTTCTTCTCCCGCTGAAACATATATAAATATATAAAAGGTAGCCAGAAAAGAGAGACCGCAATATATATAGTCTGATGATCTTTTCACAAAAGATTGGTAACTATGCTGTAGAATTATTTTTTAAAAAATGCTCTTACTGACAAAATCAATCAAGCTCTCCAATTCTTTCCACTGGAGAGAACTATTTCTCAAAGCTCATCAAGCCATTAGTCTGTTTATCAATGCTTTGTTCTACCAAATAACTCAGTAGGAATTCACACACATTCCCTGTCTGTTTCTTGAAGGACAGATCTAGACGTTAATCCCAGTGGGTGTCTTTTCTCCCCTAGAAAGCTTGGGAAAGCAGAACTTCCACATGAGTCTAACAATACTTTGGAAGTGCTAATCATGCATTATGGGAAACAGTACTTCTCAACCACATCTGCCTACTGAGTAACTTGGTCCCTGTGGTCTGTCCTGTTTCAAATTGAAACCTCTTGTGGCTTGATTGCCTTGGAGGGTGTGTGTGTGAGTAGTCTGAAAAATCTTGAATTTGTTCCAGTTTGTGTCCTGTGGGGAAACTATACATATTTTGCACATTAATCAAAGAACACCAGTCAGCAGAAGTACAATCAATCGCAGCACAAAGCAACCATCCTCCCTTTTTCCTTTTTTTTCCTTTTTGGAGGAATGTGTTACATTTCATTGATCTGAGGTGATGGTTTCTTTTTTCTTTTTGATGCTAAACCAGCTCTCAAAGAACAGGGCCCAACGATGCACCAATTAAATATTGGTTCACTATAAAATTCAAACTGACATTTTTCAAATAAGTCCTTTTTTAAAAAAGTATTCTTCCAATAGAAGCTGGTCTTTTCTCAGGGCATGGTTTTATGCTCTTCTCTAAATGTTAATTTTCCAAATAAATGAAAGGGATTCCTGCTTTTAAACGTATGGACATATTACTTTCAAGCATCTTTTTAACAAGTGAACAGGTAAAAAGCAATGATCTGTACTGGTATTTAATGTAGGCCTGGTCTCATTGATTTGCCCTCTGGTAATTGTTTGTGAATTCAATAAAATGTCCAGGAGGGGGGATTATCTAAGAAATTTGATTACTTTGGAACAAGGTTTCTCAACCAGGGTTCTGTGGAACCCTAGGGTTCCGCGAGAGGTCACTAGGAGTTCCCTGGGAGATCACGATTTATTTAAAAAATTATTTCAAATTCAGGCAACTTCACATTAAAGAGGTAAGTTTAATTCTTTATTTTTAGTTTAAGAACACTGTTAATGCATATATACAGGCCTACACATGAAGCCAATATAATAATTTTGTAACTTGTGGCCTATATTTGAGCCTGAATGTGCAGGGGTTCCCTGGGGCCTGAAAAATGTTTCAAGAGTTCCTCCAGGGTAAAAAAGTTGAGAAAGGATGCTTTGGAAGGTTTCATTCGGAGATAGCTACTGTATTTTCTTATATCCAGGGTTCCACATAGGATCGAGATAAATTTTTCCTGGCTAGAATTAATCATGAGGCTCTCCTGGCTTTCATACACCAAGCTTTACAAGTCCTCCATCCAAACAGCATCTTGAATGATTGGTTCTTGAAAAGGCTTGATGGAATAATGACAACAACAATAACAGCAACTAATTTTGATGCCTGATAGGTTATAGATGAACTGAATGAGCCAGTGTTCTGTAATAAACACAGTGTCACACATACCTTAGTGTCCGAACCATTTCCTCATAGTGGGAGGGGAAGTGTAATGGGTCTCAACTTCTTCTCCTTCCGTTACAATACCTCTGTGTTTGTAGTGTCTCAGATACCACCCAGTCCTGATTTAGTGTGTCACTTTACCATCAGTAGCATCAGTGGTAGGACAAATGGCCACTTTCTTTACTGTATTGCCTTTCATTCCCTTTCTTCACTTATTTATCTTTTGCTTTCTCTTAATCCCTGTTACTTTCTCCTCTTTGCCCAGACAACTCCCAACTTTTCCTTGTTGTTAGAAGAAACAGCTTTTCCTTCTGCTCTCTTGCCTCTGCTTCACAGGACAAGATGGCAAGGCTTCTGCATTTTTGCTGTAATTACTGTATACCTTGAGGTTTAACAGCCCCAAGATTCTTTTCTAAATGTATGGCACCTGTAATTGCACACTTCTGCCTCTAAGGTATCATTTTGTTCCCTTATTTAGATAACTGGCTCCTAGTTGCTCATTCTTGTGACAAGCTATTTTCTCATATAGCTCAAGACTTTCTGGTCTTAGAGTAACTTGGCCTATCATGGGGCAATTATGAGAAGTCTTCATTTTTCTCTCTCAAAGATTATTCAGTTAATTGGGATGATGATAGATACCACTAAAGGAGTCAGTTTCCTACCATTGTCACATTCGCTTATGCTTTAGGTGCTTTTAGTCAATATCTCCGTAACAAGAGTGAGAACCAACATTGTTCTCCAATTAGTGAGCCCTAAGGTGGCTGTGACTTCACCCAACTTTGGTTGTGCTCCCTATAGGGGTGGTACCTCAATTCTCCTTCTCAGGGTACAGACATAAGAGGGCTTCTTTGATATTGGAGGCTTTGCCAAATAAATAATTGCCTTACATTCAGTTTTTTTGTGGGGTGCTGGTGTTTTGGTACTTGAAAGAATCATGGACAACTTCTATTGACTAAATTTTTAACAGGTAATGTTTCTGTACGTTTTTTTCCCCAAGTAGTTTATTTTTCTCTTAATATTTCAGGAATCTTTGTTTCTGTGTGAAGTAGTTTTGCTAGTTCTGCTTTCTACACTACAGTAGAATGGGGTCCTCTGAAAATAATTTCCTTCTGTTCTATACAGTATGATATATGCTGACTACAAGGCTATTGTATGGAATCTGAACATGGCTCTCATAATGGTTAAATATTGTCATAACAGTGATGAATGAGACAGCTGCTTACAAAGCACCACAGATTGACATCACTTGTTAAATTTTAATATTTTATACTATCTACTTGGAATTTAAAGTGAATTTCTTTCTAATATATTCTTTCTTACTTAGTCTGCTTATACAGTTGGGTAATTGTTTCCATGTATTAACGCCTATGTGGCTTTGCAGGGGGAGGCCCCATATGTTCCCTCAGTATCTTCTGGAACGTGAAATAATTTTTTCACCCATACTAAGTTGTCTTGCAGCCATCTGACATAAGATTTTCCTTCTGAAAACTTAATAAGAATCCTTAGTTTTGAATGAAAACAGTCCCATTTCCCTAGAGACAATAATTTGTGGGCCTCATCAGACAATTGTTGACAATCTGACATTTGTTCATCAAGTATCTGGTAGAGACAAGTTGTTTTGAGCCATTCTGAAAGTGTTCCCGTGTGTGTGTGTGTGTGTGTGTGTGTGTACACACACAGAGACACACACACACAGAGTATGTATGTATCTCTCTCTCTCTCTCTCTCTCTCTCTGTGTGTGTGTGTGTGTGTACTGTATGTGTGTATAATCCCAAACTTCTGTTGTCTCACTGTTGATGCAAAAAAAAGGGGGGGAGGAGGAGGATTTCTTCTATTTGATGCAGAAGAATTCACCTGAATGCTGAGTTTTTAAATCTGCCCTCACCCTCTGAGTTTACCTGATCAAAGGCTGGCGTGGCAATCTGTTTTACCACTTAGCAAAAAAAGTTGTCTTGATTACTTTAGTTCCTGATGTTTAGCTCTTACTATAGTCAAAAAGTAGATATAGAGAAATGTATGTGAAAAATCAAGTGTAAATTATAGGTAAAACATCTTTTAAAAAGTAAAGCCCTTTTTATTTACCACTAGATTGGACAGCTGTTTTATCTGAAGTATGAATGAAAAAGTGTCTGACTCAAGTCAACAGATTTATTCTGGAAAATCTTTTTAACAATTCTCCCTTTGTGCACTATTGAGTACTTTGATACATTTTGAATTTTATTGATTAATAATATTTCCAGTTCATATTAAAACCTTTTCTTTCTGGCGTAGAATCTGTCTTGCTTTGCATGGCACCATGGTGCTGTTATGCAAAAGGGAGAATAGAGGCAGGCAGGAATTGATGTCTGAATGGTACAGCAAGAAAGTTTAGTCTTAGTGGAGTGTGCAGTTTAGTTTGCTTCAGGCAGCACAGTATCTTGAATCACTGATTTGCCAGGGTTTAGTGGGTAAGCAAAACAATGAAGGAAAGTTATACAGCAGTAGCTGTTCCCTAATGTTCATATTTGCCACTTTTACCATGGCATTTTGTAATGGTAGATAGTATTGAATTGAAACATCTAGACTTAAATTGTATTACTGCTTCTCCAAAATGAATACACTGTGCCTGCTCAATGCAACAAGAAAATAGCTTGGTTTTCAGTTTTGTGAAAATACAGTCAAACTTCAGTCCACTTCATCAAGAATAAAATTATGATTAAAAAAAATTGGATGATTCTTTTTCTTTCCCCAAATGCAGGCTTGAAGTCATGCTTTTGACCGCAATTTATTTATGTAGTTGTCTAGATACTATCTTGACTCGGTTTCTGGAAAACAGTGAGATGCCCCAATGCCGTCAGAAAGCTGCAGATGTCTTTTTGGCTGGAGTAAAGTTAAGGGCTAAATGGGGCAACTTGAAGCACAGCCATTTGCAGCTACTTTTTGAAGTTACATCAGCAACTCTCAGTGGGGAGCCTCTTGCCATCACATGTCCTCGTAAGAAACCAAGCTTATGAGCTGAAGTTCATATTATAAGAAAGAGTGGCTTCACACTGTTTTGTACATAACGGCCTCACCCTCCTGTCTTTAGTTCACTGGAAAACACACCGTATACTTTGATAAGTAGCACAGTATTTTTATGGAGTAATCTTATCATTATTTGAGTACAGCAAGACACTGACAATCTAATTTCTGCTTGTTAAATGAAGGTCATTCCAGAGAGGACTATCGATTATATGGTATCCTATTTAAAAATGATCAGGATAATGAAAATAGAATTTTTTATTTAAGATGTGCTGCTTATTATGTACCACAATTTAAATGTTTGCAAATACGGGAGACCCAAAACTAAGTGGGGTGGTAGTTAAATAAGGCTGTGGAACAATTTTTTCCTTCAGCATCATTAACAAGAGGTATTTTGACCTAACTTGGCAAAAAGAGCCCAGCGGAAGCCATTTGGGGAAATGTTTTGTTGTTTATTCGTTCAGTCACTTCCGACACTTCGTGACTTCATGGACCAGCCCACGCCAGAGCTTCCTGTCGGCCGTCGCCATCCCCAGCTCCCCCACGGTCGAGTCCGTCACCTCCAGAATATCATCCATCCATCTTGCCCTTGGTCGGCCCCTCTTCCTTTTGCCTTCCACTTTCCCTAACATCAGCATCTTCTCCAGGGTATCCTGTCTTCTCATTATGTGGCCAAAGTACTTCAGTTTTGCTTTTAATATCATTCCCTCAAGTGAGCAGTCTGGCTTTATTTCCTGGAGTAATTTGGGGAAATGCATCAGTCTAATTGTGTGGAATTAGTTAAAGCAAAGTATAGTATATTAGGGTCTCTCAGGACCTTGGACAGATCCTTTAGGCAGGTGTTGTCCAGAACTTGGGAACAGTTGTCCCAGAACTTTTGAACAGATGTCCCAGCAGGATGAAAGGATTTCTAATATGAGCATCTCTAGACTTGTTTTACCTACTTCCTCTGAAAAGTGAGCTGTATCTCTTAAAGGTCTAATTATTTATTTATTTGTTGAATTTCTATAACCACCCATCTCAGGAGGGACTCTGGGCGGTTCACAACACAATATCAACAAAGTACAATAAAAACCGTGATAAAAATACAAATACAATAAATTACAACAAAAATACAGTAAAATCCAAGAGGCAGATAGTTCTAAAGTGACGTTGACTATGATTAAAATATTTTAGATATCTAAGGTGGCTCTTATGGCAACGAGCTTGATTGATGACTGGCAAATAGAGGGAGAAAAAGTGGAGGCAGTGACAGACTTTGTATTTCTAGGCGCAAAGATTACTGCAGACGCTGACTGCAGCCAGGAAATCAGAAGACGTCTACTTCTTGGGAGGAGAGCAATGGCAAATCTTGATAAAATAGTTAAGAGCAGAGACATCACACTGACAACAAAGGTCCGCATAGTTAAAGCAATGGTATTCTCTGTAGTAACCTATGGCTGCGAGAGCTGGACCATAAGGAAGGCTGAGCGAAGGAAGATAGATGCTTTTGAACTGTGGTGTTGGAGGAAAATTCTGAGAGTGCCTTGGACTGCAAGAAGATCAAACCAGTGAATACTCCAGGAAATCAAGCCAGACTGCTCACTTGAGGGAATGATATTAAAGGCAAAACTGAAGTACTTTGGCCACATAATGAGAAGACAGGATACCCTGGAGAAGATGCTGATGCTAGGGAAAGTGGAAGGCAAAAGGAAGAGGGGCCGCCCAAGGGCAAGATGGATGGATGGTATTCTGGAGGTGATGGACTCAACCATGGGGGAGCTGGGGATGGTGACAGCTGACAGGAAGCTCTGGCGTGGGCTGGTCCATGAAGTCACGAAGAGTCAGAAACGACTGAACAAATAAACAACAAAAAGGTGGCTCTAAGGGATCAGCCATCCCCAGGCTTGACTGCTTTCCTTTTTGCCCCAGGCGAGATCACAGAGCCAGGTTTTTAATTTTTTTCTAAAATCCAGGAGCGAGGGGGCCTGTCTTATCCCTGGTGGGAGGATGTTCCATAGGGCAGGTGCTGCTGCAGAGAAGGTTCACCTCCGGGACCCCGTTAGGTGGAATTCTTTCATAGAAGGGGTCTGCAGAATGCCCTCTCTGCAAGATCGGGTGGGACGGGAAGATGTAATGGGGATGAGGCGGTCCCTCAGATAACCTGGTCCTGTGCCATGTAGGGCTTTAAAGGTGATAACCAACACCTTGAATTGGACCCGGAAGCAAACTGGCACCCAATGCAGCTCACCGAGCAGAGGTGTTATGTGTACCGATCTTGATCTCTATATCTAATGGTATATTCTGTTCTTACAATATGTGATGATGAAGAGTGAAGGCCCACTGAGTGAAGATCCCAGTAGAGCTATGTTCACTTGGCCAAATGATGCCCACCACCACAAGTCATCTTATCTGGGGTGAGAATGGGCAATAATCTCCAGAAAACAATGGGAATTGAGTTATCAGTTGGGCACAGAGAACAACTTCATCTTGATAAATCATATATTGCTATTATCCTTAAAGTTTGTTTTTTGGCTTGGATATTATGATCACAATGGCTGTTTATTTTACATGTGATAAGCCTGTGAATATGCAGGGAGAGAAAATGGAAACTAGAAGAGCAGAGCTGATGGTGGCATTTGTGAGGAAAAACTAAGGGTTTAAAATGTTGATTCTAAGAAAAGTATAGTGTGGATATTAGCATTTTGTTTAAGTCACAAGTTGCTTTGTGATGACACTGCAAAAGACATCCAGGCAAATGGAATTGACTGTTAATTTTTTTACTATATAATTTTGCTTTATCTTCTATTTCAGGAACAAGAAGATCCTAACAAACTTGCTACAAGCTGGCCAGACTATTATATTGATCGCATCAACTCCATGGCAGCAGTAAGTAGCCTCTTTGCCCTCTGGATATTGTTGACTTGATCTTTCTAACTTTGCTTGATCAGTTCCTCCATCCCAGTGCTGTTGGAGGGCCTGATTCTCAGGAATAATCCAGCCTCCCCCCTATCTACATTTTCCTAAATTGTAAATAGTCAGAAAGTCTTTAAGCTGGTGGTGTCTATGAAGGTTCTCAGTCATCCAGGTGGAATTGTCTGTAGCTTGAATCATGTCAACTGGATTTCTATTTTCTCAGTGGAAACGTTTCGCTCCTTATCCAAGGAGCTTCTTCAGTCTGAGCAAAGTTAGTAAGGGAATCCTTAAATATGTTTCTAGGTGGCTGTGTGACCTTGCACCTGGGGCTAGGTCATGGTTATTTTGAGATGTTTCCAAAAAGATGGATTCCAAAAAGAATGAAAATCAGCACCTGAGAACAGCTCTGAAGGCCTGTGGATATCCAAATTGGGCCTTCACTAAATCTAAATCTACCAGACCTAAAACAGCGACAGATAGGGCTGAGACTCAGAGTAAACGGAAGAACCTGGTCATTCCCTACATGGCTGGCGTGTCTGAAAAGATAAAAAGGATATTTGGCAAACACCACATACCTGTATATTTCAAACCCACCAACACACTGAGACAGAGGCTTGTACACCCCAAAGATCAAACTCCAAAACACAAGAAAAGCAATGTAGTTTATGCAATCCAGTGCAGTGAGGAGTGCTCTGAACTCTACATTGGAGAAACCAAACAACCTTTGTACAGGAGGATGGCCCAACACAGGAGAAGTAACACCACAGGACCAGAGTCATCAGTTTATCTTCATCTAAAGGAAAAAGGACACTCATTTGAGGACATTAATGTTCACATTTTAGACAGAGAAGATAGGTGGTTTGAGAGAGGGGTCAAGGAATCCATTTATGGCAACTTGGAAAATCCTTCCTTGAATAGAGGTGGGGGCCTCAGGCACAATCTTTCCCCTATTTTCCTTCCTGCTTTGTCTTCTGTGCCTAGGAAGATTAAGACCATTTCGCAAGCTCAACAGCAGCATGGTGATCTTAACGATCCTCCTTTAGATGATAAAAGGACTTAAAATAACATCTCAATATAACCATGACCTAGCCCCAGGTGTAAGGTCACACAGTTACCTAGAAACATATTTAGGATTCCCTTACCACTTTGCTCAGACTGAAGAAGCTCCTTGGATAAGGAGCGAAACGTTTCCATTGAGAAAATAGAAATCCAGTTGACATGATTCAAGTTTAAGCTGGTGGTGTGCAACTTCTGCTAACTCAAGCATTGCACCAGGCTTTCTGTGGCGTGTCAGGGATGGTACTCCAAAAATGTGTTGGTCAGAACCTGTTTAAGGAGAGTTTCAGGAATTCTAAGGCATGAGGGGTTTAGACTATTGTTTTGTCCTTTAAAACTCCTAAATTATGTAAAAATGCAAAAAATAAATAAATTCAAAGGTTGGTTTTACTTGGAAAGGGGGGATCAGAAAGGAGGAGTATATGGCTCCCAATCAGCACTTTTGCACTCCAGCTCTAAGCTCTTAAATGTGTGGCTAGCTAGGAAATAAACTTATTTTTACCCTTCTGTATTCTTCTAAAGAAGACAAAAGCAGTAGGCATCCATCCATCCATCCATCTTTAAAAATTTTAAAAATGTTACTTCACTAATATTTGATACAATTCAAAACTTTCAAAATATCTGGCTATCTGTATTACTGTTCCCTGGCAACTCAACATATCTAGCTATGAATCTGTGATCCTATGATCCCACCGTCTTCCCTAGCCATTCAAGGGCTGTCCTGATCACTTTTGGACTGTAGAACAAATAAGTAGTTCATGCCTTTGCCTGATACAGTGAGAGGCAAGGAAGAGAGGCATATTTTGGTAGTTCTTGGGAATCTCTTCTCTCATCTTGTTCTGAAACACATGAAATATTTGGTGGAATGAATCTTTGTATTTCTGGGTACTTATAAACATATGAAATCATTATTCTTGCCATCTTTCTTTCTTCCTCTTTCAGCAATATAAAATGGTGAAGCATTCAGGCATTCTTCTTTCTGTCTTCAGTAGCCTGAACTTAATAATGCAAGCCCCTTTCCTGCTTTATGGGGGGAGAGAAAAGTTACTTTTACACCACTGTGTTGCTTTTGGAAACTTGTCAGTACTTCTACTCCAAGATATATTCACATTGTAGAAAGGTTTGCAAATGAATGACTGAAGCTATTCTTTAGAACCGTGACTATCCTGAACATATGAGGTGTGTGTCAAAGGCCAACAAGACAGCTGTTACGCATTTAAATTTCATAATTTAGAAATAATTTACTTGGAACATAACAGCTTGATGGAGCAGAAAAGAAAATACATCTTTCAGCACACCTAACTCCACTTTGGATAACTTTCAGTTCAACCCACTTCTATAAACAATGGGGACAAAGAACAGGCAATGCATGTAGGTTAACATATAGGAAATTCATATAAGAATGATGTCAGATGTTTCCACTTTCCTTGTTCAGGTGTCAGAGTCACTGGATGAGGATTTTTGCTCCTTTTTAAAACGTACATATACGAATCAGCCCTATGTTATTTGAAACTGTGGATACATGGCTCTTCCATCTTTTTTTGAGATAAATCTCAAAAGCAAAGCCTGGGAGGAATAAGATTAGTTGCTTAATGGCAGCCACTGCTGGAGAGAGGTTGTCTGTAATACCCATCTCTAGGAGTGTTGGGGTGATTGGTTTTTGCAATATTTAAATTTCATTTTAATAGAATCCTTAGGAGTTCACTAACAGTAACTCTAAAGAAAAATAAAACTTCACTGTAACTTCTCTTTGCAAAGGGCAGAGGGTACTTGTGAGTGAGCCAAGAGAAGAAGAAACATTACATAATAAGAAGAAAGTATAGATTAAGATCCCCTTTATTTTCTGAAAAGCCTTCCACTGAGATTGGTTTTTTAAAACATTTTTTACATTTAACTTTTTTCTTGCTAATTTTTTTTATCATTCTGTTTAACATTTTTACGTTCTTTCTATGATAGGCAGTCCTAGTTCTCTCTGTTAAGAGAGACAGCAGTAACTTGCTTGGCTTAGTGGAGTGAATTTGACTTTGCGCATGGATCAGTCTCAGAGTTTATTCCACATCTCTGTGCCAGCTGTGTAGCATGCAGTACAATGGTCAAATTGCTTCACTGACTGACCATCCAGAAGATTAGACTTGTGTTGGCATATCCAACTCTGTGATTCTATAAGTTGCAAACACAAAGTGAGATGGGAAGTTTGGGGGAAAAGGAGTAAGGTAAAAAGGTACACGAGTGAAAGAGAAATTTTAATGGAAAACTTTATGTGAAACATTTGCTTTGTGGAACATGCTACTGTAAATGTCTGGGAACATTGGTGTTTCTTAGCTTTTTTCGTCTTATGGTCATTCAAAATGAACTGAAGGTGAAAAACAAAGTGTACAAATAAATTATAATCATGTCTATTCAAACCCAAATTCTTTCAGATTCAATGGGGCTTCCTAGGTAGTAGCTGTGCTTAGGAATTTGGCTTAAATTACACAGAATCTTTTCTTTCAGCTCTGTTGCTGAAGGTTTTGTTTTCTTGACAGCATCCAAATAGTTTCTCCAACTTAATTGGGCAAATAATGCTTGATTAATCTTGAATTGCTCAGTAATTTTATCTTTCATCCAGTGCTGGATTCATAACTCTTTCTTTGTCTCATCCAAACAGATGCAGACACTATATGCTTTTGATGAAGAAGAAACAGAAATGAGGAATAAAATAGTTGAAGACTTGAAAACAGCTTTGCGAACTCAGCCCATGAGGTATTTCATACATTTTGCTTCCATTCATCAGATGCTTCTTGGATTAAGACTGCCTATTGTGGAAAAAATATAAAATACAGGATAATCCCTTCACTTGTTCTCAAACATATCAGGTAGAGAACAGCAGGCTAATTGAGGATACATTTTATTTTCTCTTGGTATAAAGTTTTAGAACAAGCTTGGAGAGCAGTGTCTATCTAAACAACCTTCTTTCTTTAAGTATATGTAAGTGTTGCTCAGATTATACACATTTCCTTTTCTAAATTTAGATCTTCTTTGTCACTTTCCACCTGAACCATACTGAATATATTCACCTATTGAAACTCTTTTTTCCTCTCTGTAGCTTTTTTCACCTGTAAATTCTTCTGCTTTTCCTATAATCTACTTGATCCTTTCTTACATTAACCCTATACATCTTCTTTCCCTGCACTGCTTAAATCTCTTGCCAAAGTCATCTGGGCCTTATGCCTTTCAGGATTCCAAAACTTTGTGACTTCCACTCTGTGAAATGCTGAGTTTCTAATATATACCAGCCCACAATGAAAATGATTTGTCACTGATCCTTGGCTTGTTATTTCCAGTTTGGCAAATGCAGGTATCTGTCTATCTGTCCATCCATCCATCTGGGGGCTTTTGGGGGTGGCAGGGAAGAGAGGAGGAAAGGAAAATCAAATGATAAAAACAGAGGGACAGCATGGGAAGTTTGTCAATTGAAGTTGATATAATCTGAACTCATGTTAAATTCCATTTGTGCAGGCTGTGCACACTTAATGCACAGGATAAATCTCATCTGGTAGTATCCTGAATTGTTAAGCATAAAATATTAGGTAATCTGCTTTTGGCTTTCTGCATTATTCACTAGAGTTGCACAGGGATGTGTAGACAAATAAAAAAAATGCTGTTAAATTTGGTTTAGTACTGCCACGATAGAACCTTTCTGTGTACCAGGGATGAGAAGTCGCAAAGAGAGTGACCATGTTTACCTCTGTTGCTGATGTGAGATAAGTTGTAGCCCTCAGTTAAAAAAATAATCATACTGCAAATTATTGATTAATCAGCTTCATCAACTTCTTTTATCCCTATTAGTTATTCTGTAATATGCAGTGGATAGCAAGGACAATTTTTCCACTTGTCATGCTAAAATGTATGTGGCGTGTATACTGTGTATAGTTTCCTATCATCCTTTTCCATCATGTCAGGAAGGACATTACTAATAGGACAGACTTTCCTTCTGAAATTTCTAGGAGTTCATTTTGAATTTTTTCCCAGATAAGCCCAGCATTACTTTTGCTAGAGACCTCTGACAGCAGGCATTTGTTTCCTTTGTTTATAACAGCTGTAATGAGTGTCAGCAGCAGCAGCCACAAACTGTCACATAAAGTCTTTGCTCTTAAATTGCTGGCTGCAGCCCCGAGGGCTTATCCATTTTTTTTCATTTTTCTTTTTTTAGCAATCCTCAAGCCAAATTTCAAGTTAAGTCCCATGGCTCAACTGATTCCAGGGACTCAGTTTGCATATTGCCAGATTGACTACATGCCAGCACCTGATACTTAAGCCAGTTCGGTCTTTAATGGAAAATAGAGGTTCTTGTGGCTCTATCCAATGCTCTTTGATATAAAGCCCTTCAAGATACTGGTCTTGGAACCAAAGGATGGTTGCTGTTTTGTAGTGCCAGTTCAAAAGCCATACAGTCACACCTCTGGCAGAATCTGAGGTGTTCATATTTGAATAATGTCTTGCTAAACTGAATATGTTTACAGCACATACTCACCCACAAATCCTTGAATTAAAATTAACTTTATGAAGTGTTTATGTAGCTTGCTAGCTGACTCTGCTGTAATTAGGTTTGTATCATACTTTGCCAAAGAGAAGTCAAACTTCGCACTTAAGACACCTCATTTGTGAGCTCAGAAATAATCACAACATATTAAACACATCTGCAGAAACTCTCCTGTTTCCAAGATCACCCTTGGACATCAGTGGTAGAAAAGTTAAAACAGAGGGAGGAGGTAAACTTCCTGTATATCTCACACAAGTCTTTCAAGTGACTTAGCTGCTGAATTTTGAACTTACCAAATATTTCCAAGCTGTTTCTACATTTGGTCCAGAGCTGTTCCTGACACTAGGGCTGTGTAGGGCCAGATTGGCTTTGCCTTGGGGCCTTGTTCTGCCTTGAGGTAGAACAACACAGTTCTACAAGAGACTTTGCTGCTTGTCAAGGTAGATCACCCATAACTGTTGATTGCACTTGTTCATTTTTTATTTCATGCCATGATTGTTTTAATCTGCTTGTTATTGTAAACCGCCCAGAATCCCTCTTTTGTGGGGGAGATGGGTGGTGGCAAAATTTGAAAAATAAATAAATAAAAATAAAAATGATGTCTATAAAGTGAGAAGAACCTTGGGCATGCATGTAGCTGGCCACACTAGACAAATAAATAAAAAAGCTGCATCATTTGTACTGGAGGGATTCTCCTGAGTATTTGGTGAAATCCCACTGCTCTTTCAGATGGAGGCTGCATGGCCAAGGAGGCACCACATTAATAGAGTGACTATTTTTTCCCCTTGTGGGAAGCGTGTGGGGTCCAAATTGGGCTAAAATTTCTTCCTGTAAAGTGAATGGATCCTTTGGTATGAAAGATAGATTTTTATGATAAAGTTGATTTTTGATAGTAGCAGTTGTACATACAGTATCTCCATGTCTGGCACAACTGAACTTTAGCAATTAGACCCAATTCAGCAATAACAAAGCACTCAATCACACCGCTTAGGGAAGAGCTGACAAAAAAATTAAGGGAAGGATTGGAAGAAAGTGAAGATTTCCTTGTGAGTTGGTTGTAACCATAAGCAACTATGATTATAAAAATAGCAGGCTTAGAAACATATGGAAAATTTGTACTGCCGCTTCTGTTAGTCATCAGTTACCTTGGCAAGGCAGGATGCTCTGGAAAACAAAAAGGGTTTGAGCGGAATAGGCAAAACTTAGCTGGACATCAGCAGACCTTTGTTAAAGAGTGAACAAAATGGAAAGGCATCAAGGAAACTTTTTTTTCTTTTAGCCAAGAAATACTTCCACCATCTAGCTTATTTTTAAAAAAAATCACTGGAAAATGTGTCTTTTATTTTAGAACGGCTTTGTCTTATTCTTCTGATGACCTCAGGTAGATGGAACCTATTTTAATGCATATTTCAGGTGGGAAAGAAGACCAGAATTTTTCAATGGTGAACATGTCCATTGATCACAATTTCTGACGTGAAAGTGGAATGGGAAAGCAGCTGCCAGTTAGGTTTGGGGTGTGCAGGGCAATTATGACCTTCCTTTTCCCCAGAATGAGGTATGAATTAAACCCACAGAAATGCTGCTGTAGGGCACCTTTAAGTCCTGTGTCCGTAAACAGCAGGTGTTTTTCCTAAATGAAGCCTGCTTGGTGTCTCATAACTGGACATTCCGTATGAATGAGTTTCTTTTTCCTTGCCCATAGAAAATCAAGATGTCAGGGAAAATGCTTGACATTTTAGTTCTCCATGTGCAGGACTTTTTGTATGAAGGGACATTCACCTGCCCCTCCCATATAATTTAAAAGTCTTAAATCTATTGTTTGAAAAAAAAGACCTCACATTTTATTGATTTATAGAATTTCTTCTCTGTGATCTCATCTTTAAAAACAGTATCAAAGTGTAGCAGAGTACTAAAGTGACATCAGTGGATTTGCATTATTCTGTAGCAGGATTCGCACAAACTTTGTTGGACAAGGGCTTCATTTGTACTGTGAATAGTGTGTCAGTGACCACATTCCAAGAAGTGGATAGGGCTAGGGAAAAAACTAAATATGATTTAGTATAAACTAAAGATAAATTTAACTTCCTTGCACATTCATGCCAATTTGACTTAAGGTGCGTGCTTGACTACAGTTGTTGAATCAACCATAGGTGTCATTTGCTGAACTAGGAGCACCAGTATTCAAATTGCAATGGCTGGGTTTGCACAATAGTCAGAGCAAAACTTTAAAAATCTGTATGATGGCCTGGTACAATCTGCAAATACAGCTAGTTTTTAGAGCATGTAGAATAATTGTAATATATAGAAATACCCAAGCCAAGATCTGCAGTCAATCAAACTCTTATGGTTTCCTAGAAGAAAAATAGGAACACAAATGCATCCTAGGGTGAGGAATCTGGGTGAGGAATCTTCCAGGAATTGCAGAAACAATAACTTCCAATTGGGCATCTTGCCTGGGAATGCTGGGATTTGGAGGACTGCAGGTTCCCTGGATGAGACCCCAGAAGGTAGCACCAAATGTCACTCGGCAGGAATGTGGCTCTGCAAAGCAGTTTTGAAGGAATGCTTTGCTCAGGGTGTTGAAGCATGGGCCCTTTTGAAAGCTTTACTAGATAGGAAAGAAAACTGTTCTATCATAATGTTCTCTCTGCTGTGTTAGTTTTCTTCCAACAGGTTTTTCTCCTCCCTGGAGAGCATTCAACGATGCCTTTCCTCAATTGAAAACCCATCCATAGGTGAAAGACAGCATAAAAACGTTAAGATGAAAATGTTACTGAAATGCCAAGGCTGTGTTTAAGTCACACAAAGAAACAGTTACCTTTTCTGGAAATGAGAAATGTAATCCTGGAACTGGAAAGCCAGAATAAACAGTAGGCAAGCAAAAACATTGCCATCTTCATGCTCTTTCATTGCTTAGGTCAATGAAGGTTAGAAAGAATCCTGTTCTTCCCCAAAGTGATTTGCATATCCCGGCCATTTAATGCATTTTCTGTCTAACCGTTTGTGGTATGTGTTTGCTCTTAAGCTTTGTTTGTTCGTTCGCACAGACCAATTTTAAAGTTCAGGCTTGAAGAGCTACCAAACCTCAAACTGAACTTCTTGATACTCTGTAAGGTTTTGGTTTTCTCCAAACCTTCAGCCAATGAGATAAAGTTACTAAAAAGAAAGATGATAAGCCACTTAAGGAATCTGCCTCAAATTTTACATATTTTCTCTAATTCCCCTGTTGGAATAAAATATACTTATCCCAGATTCAGTATGCCTATTATTTGTTATATTTTGTGCATGAGCATTGGAAGCTCAAGTAAAATTTATAAACAATATTGTTTTATGGTCTTCTCTTAAGGAAGTACTGCAAAGTAATGTGACATTGGGAGTCACACGATTTGTGCCAAATTTCAAAACTCCAAATATATGAAACATGTTTGCACAGTCACGCCACAAATGGTTGTTCCATGAAAATTGTGTTGGTTCAATCTTACATTTGAATGGTTTTGTTCTGCTGGTGGCCATTTGAAATGTATCTCTCTGTCCCATTTTTTCAGAATTCACTGATATATTTTATTTATTCCAAGGCTAAAGACTACTTTAGGCCATAAAGGATTTGTCCTCAGTTGCACAAAGTTGATTTTAACAAGGAACATTTGCTGAGTTTTAATTTTTATCATCTTAAGTGCTATAAAAGCTTCCATTTTTATATCCTGCACCACAAATTTAGCTCTAGACTATACCAACAACAAATTACTGCTCAAACTGTTTCTTGACTATGTGTTGCAGAAAGTTTCAGTTGAGATTCTGTGAATGCATCCTTTCCCAGATTAAGTAACTCATTGCCCATAGGTCTGGATGAGGTGGCCATGCCTTGCCTTGGTGAAGCACAGTGAAGCATCTCCTTCTAGTAGCCGTTGCTTTAAGGCTGGGAAGGTGGCAATTAGGAGCTCAGCCATTCAGTTCCATCAGTGGTATAGCCATCTCTGCATCAGTAGCAAGTATCATGATGTTAGGCTTCATGGCTTTCCATGTGCTTAAATATATATAGTATTAAAATGATACAGGAGAAGATTACACTTTGCAAACAGTGGAGTAGAAAGAAATGAAATGCTGGAGGAACAAAGATTATTAAAGTTTCCATTTGTTGCAGGTTGTGATGCAAGCTTTCTTGCATAGGGAACTGTTAAATATACTATTTATGTTTTTATAAGTATTTATAAGAATATGTACAGTATATATATTTTCCACAGAGTTTTAGGGGGCTTACAACAAGTCACAGTAAAACATTATTTTAAACTATAGAAATAGAGAACACAAAATAGCAGGAAGGGGAAAAATAGTAGCAAATGAACATATTTCAATAGCATATGAGAGCCAGTTTGGTCTAGTGGTTAAGGCAATGGGCTAGAAACCAGGAAACTGTGAGTTCTAGTCCCACCTTAGGCACGAAAGCCAGCTGGGTGACCTTGGGCCAGTCCCTGTCTCTCAGGCCTAGGAAGGAGCCAATGGCAAACCAGGAGACTGAGAGTTCTAGTCCCGCCTTAGGCATGAAAGCCGGCTGGGTGACCTTTGGCCAGTCACTCTCTCTCAGCCCAACTCACCTTACAGGGTTGTTGTTGTGGGGAAAATAGGAGGAGGAAGGAGTATTAGGTATGTTCACTGCCTTGAGTTATTTATAAAAATAATAAAGGCAGGATAAAAATTAAATAAATAAAATAAAAAATAAAAATAAATATGACAAAAACAGTATACGATAAAAGCAGTAAAGAGGATTACAACTAAAGGCCTTCCTAAAAATAGGTTGCCACCAGCTTCTGGAAGATTGCTGGTGAGCAAATGAATTGCATTTCCCTGAGAAGAATTGTAAAATGTTTATACAACTATCCAAAAATTCCCCTCAGGCAATGTTGGAATTTACAAGAGACTGAGAACCTGCAAGGGTAATCTTGATATACAGGCAGATTCATTTTGGAGAAAGTGGTCCTTCAAACAACATGGTCCTACCTTTTCAGGTTCTGTGTATAACTGCATATGGTGCTTCAGGCTTCCCGCTCCCTCCCAAATTGTCCAAGATGTCATAGGATTTCAGCATTCCTGCATGTTATATCTAAGATATAAGAATAAATTGGGAAATTCTTGAGATATGGCCTTCTTGCAGGGTTTGGGCCATTAAAAATACAGCAGTTTAACCCGCTGAGCCACCGCGTCCCTCCTGTATACACCTCTGTGGGGCTTTTCCACCACTGATATTCTTGGATTCTCAAGATCAAAACTATTTCTTATCCCTTGTTTGGTGGTGCTTTAATTCAAGAAATTAAAACAAATTTGGAAACAAATGAGAAGCTAGTACATTTGAATAAATGATAGCGCATTGTTTCTAGGCAGGTATTTTAAGTGACAATAAGTAGTTTTCTGTTATTTGCCCTTCTCTGTATGTCCTACGCTAGATTATTTACGAGTACTAGTCTGATTTTGTTGAGATATTTTCCACTTTATTAGATACATAGTATAGTTTGAGAAATGCCTATTTTAAATTCTTGAGCTAAATTCATAGATAACTGTTTACATAATTTTCAACATAGTATTCTTTTCATGACTCCAATAGCCATATTTCTAACCGAGATCTCAGTGAGTACTAGCTAGTCTAAAAGAAAGATCTAAATGCAGATTTCCCCCTTGGGCTCGTCTGTTGGGGATATAACCATTCTTTGTTTGAAAAGAAGCATATTCGAAAGAGCATTTTTCAGCCAGTGGCAACTTTATAGGTTTAATACCCTCATAAATAAGGAAAATGTAAGTTTAAACTCAACTTAGTATGTTTTTAACTTCCATTTTCTGCTGGCAGAAAACTAAGACTTTATATACTATATACTGGGCATTCCTTGATTTTCATGCTTCAGCAAAGAAATACAAAATCAGACAGTTTGTTGGACTTGAGTTTCCATTATTTGTTTTCATCAGGGATCAATATTTTAACCAAAGAGCTGTCTGACAGTGAGGACAGTATGTTAGTTATTTTCTGGAATTGAAAGAGGATGCTTGGATAAGAGAACATGCAGGCAAAAGGCACATGCTGTTAATGAGGTGAAATGGCCGTGGGCATAGGACAGCAAGTATTGCTCAAACATCTATCCTTGTGGAAATCTTTTTGTTTAGGTCAAGTGAGTAGTTGCTTTTTCAAATTGTTTTTTATTTTATTTCAAATCATTTAAAAGTGTGATGTGGGATCCATAATGCAATTTCTCTTTGTAGCAGAAAGCAGAGGACACTGAACAAATTTCATTCCTACATACACATCTGCCTCTGTAAAAGTGTTTGTCCAGATCCTCAGCTGCGTACACTTTAGAGTTTCCCAAGGACTTCTGAAATTAGCAGAAGAGGCAATTTGGTTGTTTCATTAATCTGACACCATTTACGCAAAGTGCCTTAATTGTCTTTTTCTTTGCTACCTCTGGACAGATTCGTAATAAGATTTATTGAGCTGGATGGCCTGAGCTGCTTGCTGAACTTTTTGAAGAGCATGGACTATGAAACCTCGGAAAGCCGTATACACACATCCGTTATAGGATGCATCAAGGCCCTGATGAACAACTCCCAAGGACGAGCCCATGTTCTAGCCCACCCGGAAAGCATCAATATAATTTCTCAGAGCTTACGGACTGAGAACATCAAAACCAAGATTGCTGTGCTGGAGATCCTTGGGGCTGTTTGCTTAGTGCCAGGAGGTCACAAAAAGGTTCTGCAGGCCATGCTTCATTACCAGGTCTACGCAGCAGAGAGGACAAGATTCCAGGTAAAATGATGCATTGAGCAAGATGACCTGTAGAGTTGGTTCTCTGCATAAAGCAGGATGAGCATTATTGTTTTCCTGATCAACTAAAATAGGGCATGCCTACTCGAAATGTGTTCAAGCAATTGTTACTGACGAAACCTAGGCTAATATTTGCATTATTGTTTAATAACCCTCCATATCTTAATTTTACTACTCAAGAGAGCCATTTCACCTAGATTATGAAATCAAATAATTATTTCTCACTGTGTTTGTGAGAATTTTGGTCCAGTGTGCTAAGCTAGAACTTTTGAGAGTTTAGCAGGCAGAGGAGCAGCTGTCATAAAATGGCCAATGATGTATCACCTGTTTTTCGGGGGGCGGGGGACTAGTGAAGCTTCTCTCCACCTTCCCCTCTAGGCTCTACTCCAATTTACTTTTCACCTTTTCTGAACAGATAGGCAGCTATCTACCATTTTTGCCTTTTCATAGAATAAAAATGGGGCCAAGAGGCATTTTTGTAAATAAAAGTGATGCCAGAAGTTTTGCAACATACCAACTTCCAAGTATTTACTGACTGACTGAAATAATCTCAAAAATAATAATCAGGCAGGGCAGGGAGCCTGTGTTCATCCTGCTGACTGCATTTGTTCTAAAACTTCTCTTTGCAGTAATGTTACTAGCATTACAAAATTATGAAGAAATGCAACTTTTCCCAGGTATACCTATATGTAGTTCCAATTGCTTAGGAAGGATACTTGGACTGAAATAAGTACCTGAGTATGTGAACCAAATATGGATATGAAGCAACAGTAATTCATAGGATGCCTAGTGGCCTGAATGTTGGTTGTTGTTCTTTATTCGTTCAGTCGTTTCTGACTCTTCGTGACTTCATGGACCAGTCCACGCCAGAGCCCTGTGTCGGCCGTCACCATCCCCAGCTCCCCAATGGTTGAGTCCGTCACCTCCAGAATACTGAATGTTGGACATTGAGCATAATATACTTAACTTACTTTGTTTTTGGAAACATCTTCATGGTACTCAAAAAACTGAATCTTAATGTTGTGATTAGAATTCTGCAATGAGAGGTGTGCAATACTTGGATTCAAAGCAGGAAGGGTGCTTTGGATCCAGGCGGGCGAGCTCGCTGTACTTGCCAGTGGTTCCTTAAAGAAGCTGTGTCTTTTCCTGGGCTTCTGTATGATCCTGGGAAGATACACACAGTTGAGTTAAGGAGGCCGTAAGGAATTAGACCAGTGTTTCTCAACCTTGGCTACTTTAACTGGACTTCAACTCCCATGCTGGCTGGGGAATTCTGGGAGTTGAAGTCCAGACATCTTAAAGTAGCCAAGGTTGAGAAACACTGAATTAGACTATGCATCATCGCTCTGTCACTTCCTTAACTCGGGTATCTATTTTTCTGGACTTATTTAAGGAGCTAGTGACAGGTACAGGAAGTGTGCTCACACCAGATCCAAAGAAACTTTCCTACTGCAGATTCAAATACTGAATACCTCTGTTTGTGATATACCAATGTATATGTATGTAAAATTAGCCTCTGAGTCAGGTACTTTGTTTTAGATATGTGGATATGGGAACTTTCTCCTAGAACATTGTATAAATAATCCTTTGAAAACAGTGAAATGAAGAACTAGGACTAGAAACTCATTGTCCTAATCTCTCTCTCTAACAGTTTAAAACTGAGTAAAAATAACTTGGAAAATAAATAATTTCTTAATGAGTATAAAATAGCATAGTTTTTACAGTATGTATGTGGCTACACTTTTGACAAGTTATTGTTTATTGTTTGCAGAATATTTTATGAACCTTTAGGAATTAACATCCTATAATCCATTAATATGTAGGATGTGCATATACTGTATACAGGTATAGTATAAAAGGAATTAAGGATGAATCTTTGCTTGTTTTTTTCAATCCCAGTAAGGACATGGTTCTATTTTGTTTGTTTTTCTGATGTCAATGCCTGAATATCATCCTTTCTTTCTGCAAAGTTCCTTTCAACAGACTAAAGTTAAAATTATCGAAGGTAACTTTAAGTCTTCTTTCTCTCTTTGAGTTCGGTGTCAAGAGTGCTGATGTTAGCATAACAGATTCAAAGTTAAATCTAGCTTGGCTGTTTCTGTTATTATAAATATTCATGCACTAATGGCTGTCAGGTTTCTGTGATTAAAATCCAGCAGTTATTGCAGGAAAAAACCACTTAGTCATCCCCAAAAGATTGATATGATAGTGCTCTAAATCAATTATCTTAGAATGTTTTGAGGTTTGGATTAACTTCTTACCCAAAGTATGGGGAGAGGATTGTGAGGAACTGTAACCCTCACATTGTTTTCTGGATAAGGGGTGAGCTATGAAACATACAGAAATTTTATCAGAAACATACAGAAATTTTATCAAAACAATGTTTTCACAACAGTTTTGCTTCAGCTCTAGCAATCATGCTTTATGTATATTGTAGAGACAGCATCATTGCTAAGGAATGTATAATTGATACCTCTAATTTTTAATGTGATATTTACAAGCAAGGCTATGCAAATATCTGGAAATCCTTCAACTCCCTGTTGACATTTTAAGAGGAAATGCCTCCTGTCATCTAAGCAATATCATTTAGATTTGCCCAGAGAATGGAATATTCCACAGGGTTTGAAACTTGCTGATTTAAGCTAATTCCAGGCAGTCATCATATGTTTCCCTGCATCTTTCCTTCGATATTACCATTCAGCCGCAAACATCAGCCCTGGTGTTTTACAAGTGGCTATTTGGCACTGACAGCAAAAGTGTTATTAACATTCTTCCTGAATAGTAAAAATTAATGATGAAAAACCCTCTCAGCCAAAATAACAAAACAATGAAGACACTGAGTAGAAGGAATTTCTTTTGGCTTTGTTGGTCTTTGATTGAAGAGGAAATTGTGGGTTAGTAATTCCACGGAGGAAACATTTGAAACTCTTTGCCTTCCTAGATTAATAAAGAGAACATGACAAGAGACTATACAGTATCCTCCTCCAATCTGATTCATTGGCAGTAATTATCTTCCACTCCAGCCAACATGGCCAACCATCCTCTTTTTACATATGTATGTAAATTCATATATGTGTACAGGCCAGGCCAGATGCCAGAATGGGAACTTATTCATTGATGTGTGGCTTATACACAACAGATTTTTGCAATATTGTTTTCATCAAAGTATTATTCTTCTAACTTGAAGAATGATTAGCATAAATTATCCCTCAAAGTGTAAATAATATAGACTTTATTGTCTATTATAGGTTATAATATATAATAGCTAGCTCAAACAGTCACTCACATGCAGAAATAGAGGGGAACAAAGAACTCAGCTAATGCTTCTGTTTTTGAAAAGCATGTATCGTTATTTATTTATTTATTTATATCCCACCTTAATTATTTTTTATAAATAACTCAAGGCGGCGAGCATACCTAATACTCCTTCCTGGACTGATGTGCTAAAACTAAGGCCTACTCTGGGGAAAAAGCCAACAGTTAGATTGTAAGCCCTGTGATCCTCTGGATAGTAGGCTATCAATTTTTAAAAATAAAATAAACAGGAAATATCTCACTTCAAGGCTGATTGCAGAGCATTAAAAGGATAATAGCACATAGGCTACCCTCCAGAGTTGGATAGATAATCTCTAGATGTTTTTGAATACAACTCCCATGTTGGCTTGAATTGATGGAAATTAAAATATGAAACATCTGGAGGGTACCATATCGCCTATCCTTGCTCTGCAGTCTCAGCTTTTCAATCTAAATTTAAATGGAATCAAATACTTCATGCTGTTTAGGCACAGTCCAAGAATGCTGTCCAGAAACAGCGAAAAAGATAACTCACAGACAACTAGCAATATTGATTTGCTTAACCACTGTTATTGAATAGAATTGACTGAGATATACAATACATTAAGTACCAATCGAAGAGAATATTTGTAGCTCAGGGTTGAACTGGGGAGTCTTTGGTGCTCTCTGAGCCTTGTTGTTTTCATGCAGACGTTTCATTGCCAGGCTAGGCAACATCTTCAGTGCGAAAAGGGAGTGGAACTTGCTGTCTGTTTATATACCCTGGCTTGTCCTGCCTGTGTTGGTGGGGGTCTCGTACTCTCCTTGGTAGTTCCTTGATTGGGCTGTTGTGTGCTGTTTGGGTGATTGACTGAGTTAATAGTTCCTTGATTAAGGTCTATTGTGTTGTTTGATTGCTCCTCTGCTGCTAATCTTGCTGTTAATCTATGCATATCTTGTTGTTGATTGCTGGCCCAGGGGTGTTCTGGTCTTCTGGACTAACACATAGAGGTTAACAACATTTACATACCATTCATAAGAGACAATAGAATAGCCAGAAGACCAGAACACCCCTGGGCCAGCAATCAACAACAAGATATGCATAGATTAACAGCAAGATTAGCAGCAGAGGAGCAATCAAACAACACAATAGACCTTAATCAAGGAACTATTAACTCAGTCAATCACCCAAACAGCACACAACAGCCCAATCAAGGAACTACCAAGGAGAGTACAAGACCCCCACCAACACAGGCAGGACAAGCCAGGGTATATAAACAGACAGCAAGTTCCACTCCCTTTTCGCACTGAAGATGTTGCCTAGCCTGGCAATGAAACGTCTGCATGAAAACAACAAGGCTCAGAGAGCACCAAAGACTCCCCAATACATTAAGTTGTAGCCATTTCTGTTTATTTATTTATTTATCAAATTTCGTCACCGCCCATCTCCCCCAAAAGAGGGACTCTGTTTACAAACCACATCAAACCAAACCAAATCAAACTCACAGTGACCTAATGCAGCAAGGGATGATGGGGAGACCAAGTGGAAGAAAAGAATAAAAAAATAAAAAAAGTAAATTAAAGCTATTCAGTTGATTACATCTGGCTTAAAAATATTAAACAGTATTGCATGAACTCTAGATTCTCAGCTTGACTACCACCACCCATTGGGCATCTGAACAGATTTGGTGATCTTATGATTTTGGCTATTTTCAAATTTAAAATAGCAGATGCTATTTGGGAAGGCTCAAAGGTGCTCTGTTTACATGGTAATCTGCAAAAACTTTTCATGACATAGTGCTCTGTGTAAAAGAAAAGGTTGGGAACCATTGCTTTTATATAAAAGTGTCAGCAAAATATATTATGGAAGGAAGGATGATGGCTCTAGATCCAGATGAAATGCCAAAATCAAATGAGATAATGAGAAATAACCTTGGCAGCTAAGTGAACTTCAAGTCAGTCTTGTGCTGAGTGTCAAGACAAGGAGATGCAGTAGGTACAAGAAAAATCCACAGAAAGACAACAAGAACACTTCCACAGTTTCAAACAAAGACTTGTATTTTTAGAACTCAGGATATGTCAGAACAAAGAAAACATGAAGCGAGTCCTGAGTAGAGGAAAGTATTTTAGGGAGGCTGTCTGCCATTCTTAACCTGTTAGGTAGCTCTGAAGATTCTGAATTGGCTCTGAAGAATTTTGAGGATTGTGAATTAACAGACTTAAAGTTACTGAAGAGGTTAAATGAGAAAGTGTGGTTAATGGTTAAATGTTGAACTAGGTTTAAGGAGGCCTTAACCCCTAACACTAACCCAATTGACCATGAAGCTCACAGAGTGACGATAGGCTGACTTCTACCTCTCAGCTTAACCTATTTTACTATGTTAGTACATTCAAATGCTACAGTGTTTTGAAAGATAACCTGAAGCCAAAATCTGTTACCAAAATAGAAGATGGAATGGAAATATAGGCTCATTCTGTTAATAGCTACTATCAACTCAATTCATTTCAGTTGCAGAGAATGTAATTCCAAAATTGGCAACCACAAGATTACTCATAGTCTCTTGTCATGATCAATAATCAGCTTACTGATCCTGCATAGTTCATAATAATATTTTAAACAGTTTTTCAACCCATACTGTAATTGCTATTTAATATGATACCCACTTGCATGTTAGTGATACATTTTTAACATTCATACTTAATAATAAATCAATATCTGTCTGGACAAATAGAAAATATGCATAGTTTTCTAATAACTTAAATAAAATAAGTGGTGCAAAAGAGAAGGTTTGAGCTGTCGTCCCCTTGCTGATGTAATTTCACAAGAACAATGTCTCCTGCATTGGAACTTAGGCTAACAAGGGGAAACCACTTGAAGCATTCGTTGTGTTGAGCTATTTCAATTGCTTTTGTTTGATTTGTTCATTGCAAACAGCTGAAAGTCTGTAAATTTTGACAATAAACCTGATTTGCAATGGGGGTTGAATAATTTCGATTGCAACTGTATATGTAGAGGAACACAGAATCCCCTACCAAAGCCACTTTTTATTGTAGTCCCCTCTAATGTTGCTAAGGCAGTCAATTTCAGCTGACAGAGGTAGCAATTAAGTATTTTAATCCCACAGTTGTAATAATATACATTTCCCCTGATCTGATTAAGTCTATCTGAAGCAGGAGCTGGCAGTCTCTTTGGGCATGGACAACCTTTCTGCAATTTTATACAACGGTTCAGGCATACTTGCCTGATATTTTGGCTGTTTTAACTATCACTAAATGCTTTTATACTGCTCTGTCAAATTGTAGTGTTTTGTGTTTCTTTTTATTAGAAAGCAGACCTTAGATTGAACCAAAAATCTTACATTTGTAAGCTTTTCTGAGTCTTAATCAGTTCTGTTTTAAACATCTGTGGCTGATATTTTGTGCTGTGTGTATTGTGGGGAAAGAACTGTAATTAATTGCCTTACCCTGTCACTCCTCTTGCTTTACAGTCTCTACTCAATGAGCTAGACCGAAGCATGGGGAGATATCGTGATGAAGTGAACCTCAAAACCGCCATCATGTCCTTTATTAATGCTGTTCTGAATGCAGGTACTGGAGAGGTGAGTGCACGTGCTGACTTTCTTTTGATCTCTGTCAGACTGAAAATTGCTAGCAGAATTTTGCAGTGTAATGAATTCTGCTCTAAGTTCTCTAAGCTATATTTTCCTCTCATTTCAGGAATTAAACCTTGAGGGCTTTTTTTCTTTTTGTTTTCCTTTAGGACAACTTGGAATTTCGATTGCACCTACGATATGAATTTCTCATGCTGGGTATTCAACCTGTTATTGACAAGCTCAGAGGACATGAAAATGCAACATTGGACAGGTGAAGCTTGCACAGAGGGATAAATGTGGGGAACAAGACTATGTTGTAATGATAAATACAGCATAAATGTCAGACTCGCTTTGCTTGCCTGCCATGTATTTGAGCCAACACGTGTCAAGCAGTATAGAAGCAGACCCGTGTAAGCCTCCTTTGTAGCCAGCTGCTTTGCAAACCGAAAAAGAACCGTTTGCCTCCCACACATTTCTCCACTGACTGAAAGACCAAGGACACTGATAAGACACCTGAACTCTCGTTAAACTTAACAGATTGGGAGGGGGGGTAAACCAAGAGTGAGAAAACATTTGTTTTGAAGCTACCAGGGGATGAGGTCAGTGGGATGCTGTTAACTTTGAATGCTTGGTGCCAAATTTGGTATTCAGAGCTTTGCAGTTGTTCCATGTAGTCTGATCTTAATAAATGAATTCTTTTAGCATTCTGATGAATTGTCTGGAGAATTTCTTAAGTTAAGATCCTGGCTCTGGGACCATCACAATAGTCTTCTAACTTGTAATAGTATTATCCTCAACTTAATATAGGATAACTATCATGGCCATTTAAAAATATATATATTCCAGATCAGGTAATGTACAGTACATGTTTTGGCACCTCACAGTTGATACTAACAGCTTGGATTATACAGCTAGCACAATGTAGCTGATATTTTACCAATATATTGTACTGCTAGCTGGGGAACCAGTATGTTTTGGATGCCAACAGGGAAGGATGATGTTTTGACAGTGCATTTGCCAAGAGTTTATAATGCAACCCAAAAAATTGTGTTCTTAATGCAGATGCTTTGACTATAGAATTACTTATTGGTTCAGTTATTGTTGGTATGAAGTCTTGTAAACCTTTGCTTGACAGCTGAAACCTGATTTGTTCACCCAGGCTTTTAATTGAATCAATGCTGCTGTGTTTCTTGTTGTCCTGGTATATTTTGAGTCATATTTTATATTCCCACTTGATGTTTATTATAGTTATCATGCAAGCTGGAAACTGATTTTATAAGAAAACTAAAGTGAGCTATATGATTTAAATATATAGGGGCAATTGCCCTTTTTTCCCTTGAAGTCTGTGAAAATATGCAGGAGCTTATGTGAGACAGCATAGGTTGGAATCTTTACTCTTCTTTTTCCAACCTGGGTTTTTTAAAAAAAGAGCTGGAGACTTTAGAAAATTGGGCTAGGGAGGAATTTTGCAAATAATAAGACAGGAAGAATTGAGACCTCCCAACTAACATGTAGTGGTCTTCATTATAGTTCTCTCTGGGAATAAATAAATCTGCATGCTACATATTTAATATTTCATGTAGTTTAGTCCTTAGTTGATTATCTCTTGATGCCAGCTGTTATCTCTTTTAAGTTGTCTCTCAGTTGGTCCTATTCTGTGGTTCAAACAACAGTTTCAGTTTTTCAAGACATCGTCTGCTTTGTGCTTCAATCTAAATAAGCACATTGATCTGGTTTCACTTTTTATTGTGTTGTGAAAATCATATCTGAATGTAGATTCATCAGTCTACATTGAATTAAAGGCAGTATATCAAATTTGGAAAATAAATTTCTGCTGAGTTTACATCAGAATAGAATACAATAGAACAGAACAGAACAGAACAGAACAACTTTATTACGGTCTTTGACCAGCCTTTACAGAAAAGAAAATAGTTTAATTCAACAATCCATTGTCAGGAAAAGGAAAACAATAAAATAATATATCTAATTAAAATTTTTGCATAATTGTATAGCTTGATAGAAATATTTGGCCACCAGGTTTGTGAGTGTAGAATCAGCATCCCTTAAAAAGAAATAAACGTAAAATCTATCAGCATGATAGATACGTCATTATGAATAAGACATAGATGATGAAGATGGTTTATTTTTCCTCTAGGCACTTAGATTTCTTTGAGATGGTTCGAAATGAAGACGACTTGGAACTGGCAAAGAGGTTTGAAATGGTGGGTGTTCCCCTAGAAAGATTTTTGTTGCTAAGAAATGTTGACTTGCCTTAACTACTACTATAAATCCACCCGATTTTTCTGAGACAAGGACATGGTTTTCACATAACTAAAGAAAAATGAGATGTTCTCTTTCTTATATATAGAACAGAAAATATAAAAAAGAATGAAAAAGTGGTAAGTTAACTGGTCACTAAGTTAATTCAGACCATGTCAGGAGTCTGTCATTTATTTTTTTTTATTTTTTTTATTTTTTTTAATCCCACCTTTATTATTTTTATAAATAATTCAAGGTGGCAAACATACCTAATACTCCTTCCTCCTCCTATTTTCCCCACAACAGCCACCCTGTGAGGTGAGTTGGGCTGAGAGAGAGTGACTGGCTCAAGGTCTCCCAGCCGGCTTTCATGCCTAAGGCGGGAATAGAACTCTCTGTCTCCTGGTTTGTCATTGGCTCCTTCCTAGGCCTGAGAGACAGGGACTGGCCCAAGGTCACCCAGCCGGCTTTCATGCCTAAGGCGGGACTAGAACTCACAGCCTCCTGGTTTCTAGCCCAGCACCTTAACCACTGCAGTGATAGCTTAAAATGCCTCAATCTGATTGTTGTTCATCCATGCATTTATAGTTTGGTTCTTAGAAGTATTTATTGGTTGTCAGTAGTTTGGTTGTCTGGATTGCTTAACATGCTTTGCTCACTTAGGGAATAAAGGCCACTGAATTGGCTCAGAGTCCTTTTCTACTACAGTTTTCTTTACCTCTATTTTAGATCTGTCATTTTTATATTGTGAAGTTCTGTTTCTATCTTTGCCCTTGGGTTTTGACCACCTAAAATGGCTTTTTGTGGGATAAAACATGTTCCTACAATTTAGGTATTTGTATGTTTGCTGTTCCAATTTCACACAGCTTTGACTTGATACCCCCACGTTCTGTCCATTGACATTTTAAGGGGCTTTAGGTCTAGTGCTGGATTCAGCACCATGAATCTCAGGGTCCCAGTGGACAGCTCCTCACTCTTTGAAACAAGCACCTGCTCCAACCTAGCCCTTTACTCCTCCAGGGAGACCTTTTTTTTAATTTGAAGCCTGCAAGATCAAAACAAGTAGTCAGTATATCAAAGCCACACTACACTGCACTGCACTGGAATTGTTGACATGATTGCACTTACTGCTTCTTTTCTAAATAGTCTAGAACATGTCCTAAAGTTATTTTGGCTAAAGGAATTGAATAAGGCAAAATAGTAAGAACCATATTCCCAAGCTTCTAGGAGTTTGGCTTCCTAAGCCATTCTAGATTCATAAGTCTCATTATAGGTTACAATGACTTAAGATCATGAGAAATGTCAATCAGATCATGCATGAACATATGAACAACCTACACACTGTATATATGAATGTGTTCCCATAAGTACTAGTTCCCATCTACTGTAGTGTTGTAGAAGCCACTTCTTCCTGGTGTCATCCTGCCATGTAGCTTTAAGCACATTTTAATTATATGAATTGATAGATAGGTAGACAGACTGACAGACTAATGTAGAGGCAAACAACGTTCAATGCCAGCTGTAATGTGCTGTAAAATGTTAATACATCAAAACAGGGATAGATTTGCAAATAATATTAACAGTAATAGAGCATAACATAGAAGTAACCAGATACTTTATCAAGTAAGACAAAAGTCTGCCTAAATTGAAAAGTTTCATGATCCAATAAAAGGTAGCAAAACAGGAAGTCAGGGAAGCCTCACTGTAGAAAGTAGCCTCTTCCGGTGTGGTGCCCTCCATATATTTTGGCCTGTAACTTCTCTCACCCCTAGACAGCCTAGCAAAAAGTTTACTACAGTTTCTAAACAAAAGTTAGGGAAGGCTGTTCTAAAATAAATTTATGAGTAGGGCCACATGAATGTCACCTATTCTGAGGGGATGAAAAAAAAGAAACCACTGATTATGTTATAGTATGTTTTTTCAGAAGCCTACTTAACATTACAGATTTCTTATTTCATCCACAATAGATTCAATTCTTGGTTTGTAACTGTCTGTTGCATATGGATATTTTCCCAAACATTTGTTCAGTTTTTAGTAGCAAAAGTAATGGATGCATGTTTAATATTAGAGATGTGAAAAAAATTGTTAATCCAGGAGCTCTGTTTTACTCTGGAGTATATTGAACCTATTTTCTCCACAACACTTCAAGTCACTTCTGGTTTGGAAAATATACTTCCAGAAATCACCAAACCACTTGTGGAATGGCATGGTCCAGAGGGGAATGGAAAGTTCCACAATTCTCTGGGTTGTTTCATTCCCAGAGTGATGAATTTTGCACATCCCTTCTTAATGTATATTATTGGCTCATTTTAGGTTAGGTAATTCTGACCTTAACAAAAATAAAGCTAATTTGTGATAGCTTGTTGTAATTACCATATGATGTAGTAAGGTACTTTCTTTCCTTCTGGTAGTAATCTTGTAGATGTGAATGGATCCACCATTAAGTAGGCATCCCACTGTTCAGCCAAATTGAGTAGCATTCTAACTAGCATGGATCTTGTAATGGACAAGCTCTCCAATAGCTGAATTCAGTTTCAAAAGTGTTCCAAAACATTATTTTCTGTTGGAAATGTGGCATCTTATTCTCATATGCAGACATCCCATGATCCTGCAAATGCAAGGCATGAGCAAGAGAATGGGTTTCAGCTTCCTGTTTCTTGATGATTATAGATGTTGACAGTTCGTTTTCCACAACATAATATAGTTTCACCTTACTCTGTTCACCGTTTTACACTATGAAGTTTAGGTGTTGCATGATTTGGTTACTTTGTCTAAAATGTGCCTCATGATAATGTTTTTATTATTAATTTTTGTTTGCCTTTCTTGTCATTCTCTTTATTCTGCTGTAGGTACATATTGACACAAAGAGCGCCTCGCAGATGTTTGAGTTGATCAAGAAGAGGTTGAAGCACACAGATGCTTACCCATATTTACTGTCTGTACTCCAGCACTGCTTACAAATGCCTTGTGAGTATATTATTTCTTCTCACAACTAAAGGGAAAATTCTGTGATATCTAAGAAGAAGATTAGCTGGGGTGTGGGTGGCTGATTAGGTGCCCTGGTGGAACTAATGATCCATGAGGCTGGTGCCAAAAATATATCCCTTTCAAGTTTCATAATACAGTGTGCTGGAGTGTTACCACGTTGAGTGTTTAAGTATGGACTGTTGTTGTTAGTTGCCATCGAGTTGTTTACGACTCATGGCGACCCTATGTAATATCACATTATTGTGATATTACAACATAGAACATTATGACATTACGACATAGGATGAGTCATCTTATTGGAGCAAAATATAAATTGATATGGAGATCCCCCCCCCTTTTTTTCTTAAGCCAGCAGCTCTCCAATTCCTTGTAGTAGGAATATATTTCAGGTTTGTCTAAATCCTAAAATGAAGCTGATCTGGACAGATTCAAGAGATATTCAAATATAGCAGAGTTCCTCTGGAGTGGTAAAAGCTGAATCTAAACATGAAGCTTCATTAAATTTCTTTAATTATTTGGATATGGGTTAAGACACAAAAAAGCAGACAGTGTATCTTCTTTAGCTTTCCCTGTAAGAGTGGGAGAAGAGTGGGAAAGCTAGGTGCAGTGGAGAGTTAGGTGGGAAGAGAGAGGAGGGATATATAGCTGCCCAGGGTCCCTCCTTGTGAGGCAGATGGGCGGGATATAAATGTGATAAATAAAATAAATATATTTTTAGCAAGGTTCCCCAATCATAGTGCTTTTGGGAAAGGAAGGTAAATTAATATATTACAAAACTATTCTGGCATTCACTGCTGTGTATTACTTTTCTCCCCCAAAAGCAGGAAAGATAAAGGTTTTGGTAGAATATGTGAGCTTTGGGAGAACTATATGTAATTTAAATAGAGATACTGTATATAACAAGGGGGAAATCCACATTCCTATAGTCTGCTCAGAATTGTCCTCCAGTTTTTTATTATCTTGCCACAAGAGCAACCAAAATCACTAGACTTCCTTAGGTGAACTTTGTCTTTTGTCTCAGTAGAAAAAATAATTGGTGTCTTAATATAATGGGACAATTAGCAGCATTTTCAGACCTGTAAAAATAGACCAATTTATTAAAATATGGGTAGAGCATATTCCTTCAACCAAATAATCTTGTCTTTTACCTTTCTTTTTCCTGATCATTACGGCTAGATACAAGGCATTCTGATATCTCATTATGCCCAAAACAATCATAGCAGGTGCTTTGGTATGCATTTTAGATAGAAAGACACTTAAGCTTACACAATGAAATATATGCAAGATCAATCATAATCAAAGGTTTTATAATGAATCAACATATCCTATCTTTAGTATGCAGTAACTGTGCATAGTGATGTAATGTGATTCTCCATTCTCAGGTCCTCTGGATAGAACCCACAATCTCTTATTTCAGAGGTCCAGAAGAAAATGTTTCAGATACAAGTTGATTAGTGGATTGAAAGTACCACCCAACTGTATCCAGGAAAGGAAAAAAAAAGATATGACCTGTTACTCTTTTTCAGCGTTGAAAATTAATTCATTAGGCAGTTTTCATCTTCTGGGAAGCTGATTGCCCATGTACTCTGACCATACAGTATGAGTTACCTCTGAGACTCACAATTTCCATACAACTAAAAGGAAGGTAGGGATATGTTAGCTCACTACAGAGCTTTTGCCTGCAGACAGCTGGCTTTCCCACAGCATGTTTTCCTGTTTCCACTTAAGATCTCCCAAACACGAAGCAGCCACTTCTTGCAATAAAAAGAGAAAAGTTGGATGAAGTCCATCTGGAAATAAAGTCCATCTTGATTAAATTATTAGATTTTCTTTTTTTAAAAAGAAACAAGAAAGAATGTTTGTGTTCAGGGTCTGAGATACAGGTTCCACCTTTAATTAACACAGAATCATGATGAAAAACAAAACACTGGCCAGATGAACACTCTTGTTATACTATGGGAAATTCATAGAAAATACTTCATTATATTGGCACCTCATGGGAACTGATAAGTAAAAGGTTCTCAAGCCCTAATTAGAAAATCAAATTAGCAATTTCTCTGAAGCATATTGTACAAATTTGGGAATCATAAACTATTTAACAATGTAGCAACAACTAGAGATAACTTGTTTTCATTCAGAGCTAGCCATTGATTTTTCTAGGATCATATTTAACTGAAGGTGCTAAGAGCAAAAGTATGGTTACTGACCTTTTGTAGATCCCTTTAAAGTTTGGGCTTAACACATAAATGCATAGTGGGGCTGTTCATACTGGGTCTACTAGCTCCACTCTTCTACCTCCCATGTTTGTGTGTCTGAAGTTATATATTTAGCTGATTGTATTAGATACCTTCATGTTGGGAGCTCTGCATGATTGGAGTATTTTATCCTGTAGTATGTACATTCACCCAAAGCACAGCTGTATGGAGAGAGTCCATGGTGGCCCAGCTGTAGGAATAGTAATATTGGGCTTAGCACCTGTGGTAGAAGTTGAATTTGCAGATGTTGTAAAAAAGGGCTACTCAGCTGTTTCCTTCTGTGCTGCTTTTCCTCTGTGGAGTAATCCTTCCATCTAGCTGTTCTCTGCTACATCAGAAGTAAGGAATCTGGTGCCAGATCTAATGCTTTGGATTTCAGCTCCTGTCGGCCTAAGCTAGGATAATCAATGGTTTGAGATTATGAATTCCCAAACATCTAGACAGAATCAATACATCTTCCCTAACTTAATATAAATCTCTTCAAATTGTTTTCAATCTGAAATTGAAAATGCATAATAATATTGGCAAGCAGAGGCTGCATGTATAACAGCATCTCTGTGGTTTAATTAACAAAGTTGGGCAAGAGCCAAAGCATCACACCTAATAAAACTCCTCACAAAAATAGTTGGGGGTGGGAGGGGGGTGGGAGATATTCAAGCCTTGACAGAGTTCAGGTGAAGGTAGATTGGATGGATATCAAAAATTCCTTTAAGGCACAATGAAAATGGCAACTTGAAGGAGTTACTTGATCTTATTTGGTCATTGAGGGACTATTCCAAATATTCAAGCCTATGATCCATAAGCCATAGGAGGCGTGGTGGCTCAGCGGGTAAGACACCAGGTTTGTAGATCGCAAGTTCGGAGGTTCGAATCCCTAGCCCTGTGTGCGGAGTGAGCTCCCGCACTTGCCCCAGCTCTTGCCAACCTAGCAATTTGAAAGCATGCAAATGCAAGAAGAGGATTGTTTAAACCTGGGAGACTATAGTAACTAAGTAGTACAATGCATTCAGTTCCGAATATTCATTATTGATAGTTTCTTTTGTAGTAATGAAAAGGGGCATGGTGGCTCAGTGGGTAAGATGCCCGGCTTGTCGATCGGAAGATCGCAAGTTCGGAGGTTCTAATCTCTAGCTCCGCATGATGGAGTGAGCTCCCGCACTAGCTCCAGCTCTTGCCAACCTACCAATTCGAAAGCATAAAAATGCAAGTAGATGAATAGGTACCACTTCGGTGGGATGGTAACAGCATTCCGCGTGCGTCATGCTGGCCACATGACCGTGGAAGCGTCTTCAGACAACGCTGGCTCTTTGGCTAACAAACGGAGATGAGCACCAGCCCCTAGAGTCGGACACAACTGCACAAATGTGCGGGGGGAACCTTTACCTTTATGATCCATAATCCTGGGGTCAAGAAGAGAAGTGTGCAATAGTTTATTTTTAATTTAAAAAAGGACTTAGACAAGAGGGAGTAGTTTAGCAGGCTCTGTTTTTCATGTCTCAGATTCTTCCTCTGTTGTTCCCTTCTTTCAACTTTTCAATTAAATTCCTTGGGTAAGTAAAAGCCCATTTTCTGTAAAGTGGGACTTATTGGCTACATAGATACTCATGCTTTTGGATAACTTGAATATCTTTCTGTAAAATTTCCTTTGGAAGTAATAAAAAAAAGCACAGCAGGTAAAAAGTAGAAATTAATTTATTTATATTTTTAAGTATTATTATTTTTTTATTTCACATTTCCTCTGGAAAATCAAGTTTTCCTGTCATTTTATCTTCACAACAACCCTATGAGATAAGATAGCGAAGTTTACTGGGAGAAACATTGCAAACAATTAGAGGAAGACTATACAAAAGGACACACTAGGAATGCTTTTGCACAAATCAAAAAGATTCAGGCACCGTTCAAGGCTCACAAAGGTATCATCAAGGATAAGCAAGGGAAAGAATTGTCCAACCAAAAAGGTCTCATTAATAGATGGTGAGAATATGCGGAAGAGCTGTATGCTACTAGTACAGAGGAGCAACATCAAAGAGAGGAGGATAAGGAAACAGAACTAGAACCAGCCATCCTTGATGAAGAAGTCAAGTGGGCAATGAACCAAATGCAAAACAACAAGGCCCCAGAAGTTGACAACATCCCTGCTGAATTGTTAAGGCCAGTACCAACTGCAATTATCAGAGCTTTGTGCCAAAAAATTTGGGAAACCAACACATGGCCACATAACTGGAAACAATCCGTGTTTACTCCATTGCCAAAAAAGGGGGATTCAAAGGAGTGTTCTAATTACCGCACTGTTGCTCTCATATCTCATGCTAGCAAGATTCTACTGAAAATCATACAACCCCTGGCTCCAATCATCGAAAGGGAACTGCCAGATGTCCAAGCTGGTTTCCAACAGGGCCGTGGCACCCGTGATCACATTGCAAACGTTCAATGGATAATGGAAAAATGTCACAAATATCAAAAGAATATTTAAATGTGTTTCATCGACTACAGGAAAGCTTTTGATTGTTTTGACCATGACAATCTATGGAGAGCCCTACCAGATCTTGGGGTGCCACTACATTTAGTGAAGTTGATGAAATCACTGTATGTAAATCAGGAAGCCACTGTACGAACTCAATATGGTGACACTGATTGGTTCAAGATTGAGAAAGGTGTGCAACAAGGTTGCATTCTGTCACCTTTCTTATTCAACTTTTACGCTGAAGTGATCATCAGGAAACTGGAGCTAGACGAATCAGAAATTGGGGTAAAAATTGGCGGAAGAAACATCAATAACCTTAGATACGTGGATGATACAACCCTCATCTCAGAAACCCAGGAAGGCCTAAAGCAACTAATCATGAGACTCAAAGAAGAAAGTGAGAAGTTTGGCCTCTTTCTGAATATCAAAAAGACCAAACTCATGACAACTGCAAAGAATGGAAACATCAAAATAGTAATTGATGGAGATGAGGTGGAATGCGTGGAAGAATTCACCTTTTTAGGATCATTGGTCAATCAAAATGGCGATTGTAGCCAAGAAATTAAACGCCGAATCATGCTGGGTTGTACAGCAATGATGAGTTTGAATCAAATTTGGAAAAGCAAAAAAAAAAAAAGACTAGTAGACTAGTCCACACTATCGTGTTCCCCATAACTACTTATGGCTGTGGAAGTTGGATGATGAAAAAGTTTGATAGAAGGAAAATTGATTCTTTTGAACTATGGTGTTGGAGGAGGCTCCTGCGAATCCCTTGGACTGCAAAGATAACGAATAAAGAAGTGTTGAAGCGCATAAATCTGGACATGTCACTAGAAGGAAAAGTGTTCTAGTTACTAGTACTAGTTACTTCAGTCATGTCATGAGATCAACATCGTTGGAGAAAGACGTTATGCTTGGAACGGTCAGTGGCAAAAGACGAGGATGCCAAAGAACACGCTGGTTGGATGTAATCAAAGCAGACACAGGCCAAAATTTAAAGCAACTGAAAGAAGCTGTACAAGATTGGAAATCATGGAGAGAGCTGGCTTATGGAATCGCCAAGGGTCGGATATGACTGAATGGATAATTGGATTCAATTATTATTTTTTTATTTCACATTTCCTCTGGAAAATCAAGTTTTCCTGTCATTTTATCTTCACAACAACCCTATGAGATAAGGTTAGGCTGAAAAAGAATGACTGGTCCAAAATCATTTGATGAGTTCATAATCAAGTGAGGACTAATCCTAGGTTTCTCTCTAATCCAATTCCAAATCTTTAACTATACCACACTATTGATTGTGATGGTCACATCACAGTGATAGGGTTTTTTTTAAAAAAAAAATCCAAATGTTAAGAAAGTTGAAGAATGTAGTATTTATCTATACAGGTAGTCCTCGTTTAGCGACTGCCTCATTTAGTGACCATTCGCAGTTACAACGGTGATGAAAAAGTAACTTTGCAACCAATTCTTGCGTTTATGACTTTTTTAGGTCTGTAAAGCAAAGAAAAGCTGAAGTAAGATCGTAAGCACAGTCATGGTTTCATTTAGCAACCACTTTGCTTAATGACCAAGTTGCTGGTCCCAATTGTGGTAGCTAAAAGAGGGCTACTTATAAATATATTTTCAGATGTGCTCATTTATAATATTCAAAGAAATTGCTTTCAGTATCCTGTGACTAGAGCCCCAATTTTTCTTATTGGTGTTTTAATTGCAGATAAAAGAAGTGGGGGAACTTTTCATCAATGGCAACTTTTAGACAGGATACTGCAACAAATTGTTCTTCAGGATGAACGAGGGGATGATCCAGATGTATCTCCTTTGGAAAACTTCAATGTCAAGAACATCATTAAGATGTAAGAAGTATGAAAACTGGCACTATGATTTTATTCATGCAATATGTTTAAGATAAGGACCCCTTCGTATATAATGTTTCATCTATAATATTAGTCAAAACAATGTCTACATTTTGTCCAATAAAATTTGCATTATGAATAACATTTTGCAACAGGAGGTTAATTTTAGCTAAAAGGCTAACAGCAGTAACAAGAACCTTATTAGAAATAAGCTTATTATGTTATTAGACATGTTCATATTCTTCTAGGAATATTTGTATTTAAATTCTTTGGAATGGATTTCAGGTGATCTGGCTTTGTCTCCATTCAGGTTGGTAAATGAAAATGAAGTGAAACAGTGGCGAGACCAAGCAGAGAAATTCCGGAAAGGTATGCGGTAATTTCAGAGTAGAAGAAATGGAATTTAGGCATGTATCTTCAGGAAATGGAAAAAAGACAAAGCTCGGGGAACATATATTCTTGTCTTTCCAATTTATGGATAGTGAAGAGCAGCTGATAGTGTCTTTAAACATTAGTCTGCTCTTCCTATTTTGAGAGCCATTCTCATAAAAAAAACCTGCTGATTTTCAGTCTAAAGGTTTTTTTTATACATCTATATGAATCCACCATCCCTAATTTTAATGAAACTCTTTTCTCCCCCTGTCACTTTATAGTTTAGATTCTCTGCATTTATTTTATATTTCGATTGCTTGAGATCATCTCATTTTCCCTCTACTGTTTGTAGAACATGTTGAACTGATGAGCAGGCTAGAGAAGAAAGAAAGGGAATGTGACATAAAGACCCAAGAGAAAGATGACATGATGAAGACACTGAATAAAATGAAGGACAAGCTGCAGAGAGAATCTCTGGAGCTTCGCCAAACTCGGGATCAAATGAGTGACCTCGTCGCTCAGATGAATGAATTTTCGGTAGGATATGGGGCTTTTTTTTCTCTTTCCCTAACGGGGGGTTCCAATCCACCCTGCTCCAATGCCTGGGGGAACGGCCAAGTTTTCAAGGCTTTCCAGAATGTCATCAGGATGGGAGTCATCAAGATCTCAGGGGGGACCTCATTCCAGAGGTCAAGTATCACTACAGAGAAGGTCTGCTATCTGGGTCTTGAAAAATGTCACTGTTTAATTGAGGGGACCCGGAGTGTGCCCTCTCTGTTGGATTGTACCAGCCGAGCAGAAACCAAGGGAGACAGGTGCTTGCTCAAATAACTGGGCCCTATGCCATTTAGGGCTTTACAGGTGATAACCAGCACCTTGAATCACACCCACCAGCACACTGGCAAACCAGTGCAGCTCACGAAGCAGAGGTGTCACACAGATACGTTGTGGCAAGCCCATCACTATTCGTGCCACTGCATTCTGGTTGGAGCTTCTGAGTGGTCTTTAAAGGCAGCCCCATGTAGAGTGCATGCAGTAGTCAAGCCATGAGGTGACAAGGACATGAGTGACTGACTGGAGGGCTGCCCAATCCAGGAAGGGGCACAACTGGCACACCATATGGAGCTGTGCAAAGGCCCTCTGGGCCACAGCTGCTACCTGCTTTTCGAGCAGGAGCTTTGAATCCAAGAGCCCCAGATTGAGCACCACTCCTGAATGAGAAAATGCAACCCCATCCAGGAGTAAAGATGGAAAATCCCCAGAAAGTCCCATCAGCGACAGCCACTTGGTCTTTTTAGGATTGAGCTTGAGTTGCTTTCTACTTATCCAGGCCTGCACAGCCTCCAGGCACTGGGACAGGGCTTCAGAATCCTTGCATGGCTGGTCTGGGGTTGAAAGATATACTGTAATTAAGTATCATCAGCACACTGATAATACCAGACTCCACACCAGTGGATGACCTCACCAATGATTTAATGTTGATGTTAAACAAGTGGGGATAGAGTGTCAAGCCCTGTGGCACCCCATAAATGAGGGGTCAAGAGAGCAACCTCTCCCCCCCCAACACCAAATTAAATCTGTGAAGGAAGGAAAAGGACCAGCAAAATACAGTCCCCCCCCCCAATTCCCAGCCCCTGGAGTCAGTCCAGAAGGATAATGTCAGCGATATCAATGCAACACTCCAATCCCAGCACTGCCACAGGTCATCAACAAACATGACCAAGGCTGTCTCTGTACTGAATCCTGGCCTGAACCCCAAATGGAACAGGTCTGGATAATCCATTTCTTCCAACGTCCTCTGTAACTGCAACCTGACCACCTTCTCAACAACCTTCCCTAAAAAGTGAAGGTTGGAGACAGAACAATAGTCATCTAAAATAATTGGGTCCAGGGAGAGCCTCTAGAGGAGGGGATGGACCATAGCTTCATTCAAGGCTGCTGACACCACTACATGGACTCAACTACATGTCACCTCTCTGGACACCTTAACAAGACAGTAAGGACCAGGGTCCAGCAAACAGGTAGCTGAACCAACAGTACAGAGAACCCTGTCCACTTCTTCAAGTATCCTTGACTCAGACACAGACTGTGCTCCTGGCACCTTGGCTGGACCTGCCCAGCTGGAATCCAAGTCAGCGTGGATCAGGGCAACTTTATTCATAAAATAGCCAAATATTCGTCACAGAGGCCCTGCAGATGATCCAATGTCCCATCCCTACCTGGCAGGAACTGGGTTGCCCTAAAAAGGGACGGCTATCAGTGGATGCAATAAGGGTGGGTAAATATTGACATTTTGCCACCTTTATCACCACAAGGTAATCCCTAATATGGACTCTTACGATGTTTGGTGAGGGGTATTATATTTTTGGTACTACAATAGAAATTAATATTTCTTTAATGAAAGAAATGAAAGAAAACATTCTTTTTTTCAGCAGGGGAACAATAGTACATTCCCACTCCCTCCTCAACTACCACCTGGTGGACCATTTGCTTTGTCCTCTTCTCTACGATCGTCAGAGATTTTGCCACCGCCTCCACCACCTCTTCCTTTCTCCAGCTGTCCTCCTCCTCCAGCTCCACCACCACCTCCAGGTGGACCTCCACCCCCACCTGGAGCACCTCCATTCTTCAATGTCAGTATGCCTCCAGTTTCTTCCACCACCACTTTTAGCAACAGTGAGGTTAGCCTAAAGAAAAAATCAATCCCGCAGCCATCTCATCCACTGAAATCCTTCAACTGGGCCAAATTGAGTGAGGTAAGGTTCAGGAACACTATTTTTGCTTATCTTGCTATTGATTGAAACATCGGAGAAGATTGGAATGTTGAAGAATATTGTGCTAAAGTAGTTATGTTACAAGACTCAACTTTTAGGTGCAAAACTGATACTCATCTAGAATTCTATATAGTTATAGAATGGATGATTTTGAAATTCACTTCAAAAGTTATAGGCCTTACTATCAAAACTTATCTTAGGTTGTACATACATACATTTACATCCAGCATCTTAAGATAGGTTTTGATAGTAAGGCCTATAAGTTTTGAAGTTAGAAGAATTTTGTAATTAAATTTCATTACAAAATTGTGTTTCCAAACCCACCACAAAGCTTCTAATATTGCAACTTTGTAATTTAAACATTTTAGCAGAGAGAGCACACTGACATTTCAAAATATATTCTTCAGTCAACTCTATTTAACTTTTCTTCCCTCCCCCATTTCAAACTCTAGCAAAAACATTCTTTCCACATTGCATGTGGAAGTGTTAACATTTAAAATTTTATCATGTGTTTATCCAAACATATGCAAATACCATGGTATTTATATATACCCACGGTCTGCTGGAGCTAGTGTGTAGCATGTTTTGGAGCAAACCTCTTTGGAAGGAAGCTTTTAGCTTTGCAGCTTCCACAGAGATGGATGGAGTGGGGTGGGTGGGTGTTAGGATTGGTGGCAGTGAAAAGCATGCGGAAAAGTTTGAGACAGCCCTCAGGCTAGAATACTTACAGAGACTATTTCTAAACGAAATGCAGTGCTCCGAACAACTTGCTCATTACATAATCATGTATGAGCACAATCACCCTCTTCTGGTTACAAATCAATGTAGACCTGCCTTCTAGAGGAGTATCCAGACCACCTTTTGCATAGCACTTTTTTTTTCCATCCAACTCTGCAACTGCTCCCATCTCCTAATCTCCGCCACCCCTATTTCTCTTTGGTCATTAAAAAATGCAGATAGAATAGTGTCTGTGTTGAATTTGGGTAGCTGCCTAGAAATCCATGCTCTTTTTAAGATTCCCAAGTCACTCAGGGCTCAGCTCAGGCATGTGGAATAAGTGTCCTGGGACCTTTGGAATGCCACAAGAATGCGTTCCCTCTCTTCTCGCTTACTCTCCTTTTCTATTCAAATCAGATGAAGTGAAATATCTGCTGCTCCGCCTGTTCTTGTCTTTCAAAGCCACATGGGGCTATGGGAGACCATGGGACTTAGTTTTATTTTCAGGAGTTTGTATTTTGGGGAAAAGAGACAGCAATATGCACATACGCAAAGACACACACACCACAAAGACACATACACCACACAATGAGAGACACAGGTGTTTCTGTTTAGTTTACAGTGACCAAAGGCTTATCCTTCCCTCTGGTTAATAGTGGAGACAGCTGTACTAATAAATAGGGGTTAGAGAGAGAATAAAAATACAATTTGGGGGCATGCAGGAATAGTTTGAGTTTGGGGAGGAAAGATATGAGTGAGTTTGCCATCATTCACGTAGTGGCTATCAAAACTAGGGTGGGACTTCAGTAATAGGTTGCAAATTTGGTAGTTTAGGCTATTTTTCATATGGCTTATGCTGAGTGTATGTAACTGTGCCACATCCTGAGTATATGTCTGTGCACTGCATATGCCTTCCAGTTGGTAAAATGTGGGCAACAGTATGTTGGCTTGCAAGATAGTATCTAGACTAGAGATCCTAGCTTACATGAAATAGTGGGAGCATGCTTGAGGTAAAAGTGGACTACTAGAATTTATCAAAACTTACCAGTAATGTCCTTACTGTTAGCAAGAATGCTGTATGTGGCATGGGTATAACAAAGGCTGGTAACATAATATACACTTTCTCAATTTAACAAAAAAGTGTTATATCAATCTTTTAGTTGATCAAAACCACAAGGGGTGGCAGAGGTAGGCCCACAAGTGAGCCCATTGCATGATGACCATGCCTAATGTTAGACTGTGTCTTGGAATGTAAAAGGAGTCAATGATAAAGAGTATAAATTAACAAATAAAATTAAAAAAGAAATTATGTTGTATGTCAGAGAAACTAAAAGAGAGAAGGATAAAATAGAATTGAATAAATGTGGTTTGTCTTGTGGAGTGAAGTTGATAAATACATGCAGGAAAATGAAGGTATAGATTTCATTGTGAATGAAAAAGCTAAAACGTGCCAATATCAATTCATGTGACTGAGCTGTTGTGGGTGTGTATGAAAATAAGAATCTTTAGATTAGTGATAGGTGCATGTTAAGCTCTAGTGAATTGTAAATGTGGAAGAACCGTTAATGAGTTTGGGAATGGTCAACATTCTGAATTATAAGACTGCAGGTATAGATAACGTAACTAAAGAAATATTAAAATATGGATGTGGCTTGCCTATGGAGTTGCTGGGCAACTTATTTAATATGTGAAAACTGCATATGTGCTTGATGATTGGAAGAATGCTGTTACTTTTTCCCTGTGGAAAGGGAAGGATAGCAAGAGTAAATGTAAAGGAGTCTAGCAATTCTGTGCAACTGATGAAGTGAACTGCAGCTCATGAAAGTTTATGCCTTTTAATGAAATTTGTTAGTTGGAAAAGGTGCTAGCAGACTCCTGATTAAAAGGGTAGAAGGAACAAAATTAGGGAAGTGCCAGTATGGATTAATGCTGGGCAGTGACTATGCAGACTAGATTTTGCTCTTAAGCAGATCATTGAGAAATATTATTAGAAAGGAAGTTTATTGAACCTGTGTTGATTTAGAGGAAGTGTATAATAAACTGAATAGCCTTGAGTTACCATTACCATTGTATCTGGTAACGGTTCTTTGGTTCTCAATTTATATACTGTACATGATGTGTGTGTGTGTGCCTTCGAGTCAGTGTTGACTCCTGGCGACTGCCTGGACAAGTCCCTGCAGTTTTCTTGGCAAGATTTTGGAAGTGGTTTGCCATTGGCTCTTTTCTGGAGCTGAGAGAGAGTGACTGGCCCAAGGTCACCCACCTGTCTTTGTGCCTAAGGCAGGACTAGAACTCATGTCACCCGGTTTCTGGACTGGTGCCTTAACCACTACACCAGACTGGCTCTCTATATACATGATATAGAAATATACAAATTGGATGGATGGAAGGTAGGCTGAGCAACAGGTTTCTGACTCACAGTTTTCTAATAGCAACAACCAGTAATCTCCTAAATGAGGAACTTGAAAAGAATGCTCTTTGGGAATTCAAAAGTAGATTTTTATGCGATGTATTCTTTTGAGTTTTGCTTTAGTATTAATTACAAATTCTTGGACTGAGCACATATTTCAAAGGACCTAGTTGCTTCTTAGCAGATATTTACCTGTTTCAGGTGCCAGAGGAGAAAATGTGATTGTTCAGCTCTGGCACATTCCAGTAAATACTTTTTTAAGGGCAGTATAAAGGGATGAAGATATGTGGTAAACTTTGTGATGTTTGTTATGCAGCAAATAGATCCAGCATTGCAGAAGCACTTGCTATTTATCTATGGCTTGAACCATCCAGCAACTCTTTTACTTTACCTCAAGGAAAAAATCCCCACACCTGAAGTTAACCCACTCAAAACTTTAATAAAGCTAGAATCCAGGTTGATTTTCCTTCATCTGACATTTAGGACAATGTATTTAAATTCTTTGATGCTTTTCAAGAATCTCTGATAGATTATGCAAAATTGTTCTTGTTTCCCTTGAACAATATTTCATGCATATACAGAGTTAACATAGGAACAGAAGGCTGGAATTCTACTTGACTTGTAAACTTTCTTTCTGTGGGAAGGTGATGGATAAAACTTTCAGTCATATGATCCCTCACTTACACTATAAACTGGTACAGTTCAAGAATTGAACTATTGTGCACCGCCCAGGGTCCCCGTTGGGGGAGATGGGCGGTAATATAAATCTAATAAAATAAATAATAAATAAAAATAAATTGTTTACCACAGAATTTATAGTACAGCATTTCTTTTCAAAAACATTGAAGGTATATCCACTTATTTCCAGGTTTTTTATACATTTCAGTGGCTCTTAGAATGAATGAATACACACACACACACACACACACACACACACACCTTGGCTTACCACAACTTGTTCAATGACTGTTCAAACTTGTGACGGCGCTGAACAAAGGACTTATGATGGGTCCTTGGAGTTCTGGCTGTTGCAGCATCCCTGTGGTCATGTAATCACGATCCGTCCACTCGGCACCTGGCTCACAATTATTACATCACAGCAAGCCGCAGTCATGATCGCGATTTCCGATGTTCCCTGCCAGCCTCCCACAGAGTCAATGGGGAAGCTGGCAGGAAGTCGGAAGTCGCGGTCATGTGAGGTCCTCACTTAACGACCTGTGCAGTCCTCGCTTAACAACAGCATCTGGGACTGCTGGAACTTCTGTCACTAAGTGATGCAGTCACGTGACATCACACTATATGACTGCATCACCTAGCAATGGCAATTCCACTCCCAATTGCTGTTGTGACCCAAGGACTACCTACATACACACAGACACTCTCTCTCTCTCTCTCTCTCTCTCTAAACTTTTCTATATCTTCTTTCAATATCCTACATACCTTATTCTATGAGTAGCTATAGCTATGCCTATTTCCTGTATGTTTCTTATATCAATATCTATCATTTTATTTCCTTCCTCTCCCTACACCTGTCTTAACGATCCTGGCTTAGTTAACCCTGCCCTTTGCTGCTGTCCCATTTATAGTATGTAGGGAAAAAAAGGTTATTTTCTCCTCAGCCTGACTTCTGGCTACCTTTTAGCCATCCCAGATTGGGCTGCTTGGTTGCTGGTTGGTATTTTCTAGGCTTTTCAGCCAGGCATCTGTTGCCTCTGGCCTGAATTGTTGCTGAGACTTTGGCATCTCTCCATTTCTGACTGGGAGGGGGAAAGTTTGCTATCAGTGCTGCAAACTATTGTCACTGTTGCAGAGGTTGGCACGGCTGCCTGGCTCTGCAGCTGCTCTCACCCCTTGGCTCTGTTGCTGCTCACAATTTTCTGCTGCTCGTGCTTCTGAAAAGGCTCCCATTTCTTTGGCCCCTCCAGTCACCCTTTGCAGATGACTCCAGGCCTCCAGCCAGTTTTGTCCTGGGCATCTTCTGTTTCCTCAGCTCATTCCACAGCTCCTGCTTGCAGTAATCTCCTCGCTTCCTCTCCATCGCACATCTCCTCCTGACAAACCCACATCCAGGTCCAGAAAACCTCTCTTTTTGTAGCTGGAGGTGTGGTGTAGCCAATTCAGCTGTAAGTCCCAGAGAAAAAGGAAAAACAATGAGGAGCTTGGACAGACTGTTGCAAAGCTCTCCTACCACAGTATAACATAGGAAAAATGACATCAGAACAAATTTGGGCAATGGAAACAGTGACCAATCAAGAAGATGAATCAAGAAAAGGGAATATAACCAGTGTGTCTTAATGGGAAAGTGGATTTTCTGAGGTTTTACTTTTGATACTGCTGTTTTCATGTGGTAAATTTAGTCAGCTTTAATAATGGGACTTCATTGGGTTCCATTTTTTAAACAGTCAATTTCTGGACTATGTTTTTGACTGTAGTAGCCTCTACCAGTGACTTCCCATGCTCCTCATAAAGATTTGCAGGGTAAAATGTGTCCCAGGGTCATTTTCCATATTCTGGTTTTTATGCCCTACGGAAAATTATGGACTAGACAGGCCATAACACTCTAACAGCTCTGAGTGAATTTAATAGAGACAAAGCAGAAAACTTTGCAGTTCTCAATGGAAACATGCTTTGTAATATAATACCTCTTTGTAAGCCAATAAGTAACTTCAGGAGAGTCCAAAGGCATGGCTGTTTTGGTTTTGTCTTTACTTTTTGTTCTGGATTTTCTCCAGAATTTGCTTCTTCTTTTAATCATGTTCTGACCATTGAGTTGTTCCTGACTGTTTTAGCTTCTCAGAATAATACATTTTTCTCTTGCTTCTTTTAATAAGAGTGAGTGGGAGATGGAGGCTGTTCTTAATTAGTTTAATAATGAAGTGCTAATGCACTTTGTTACGTGAGTGCCTTTTGTGAGCTTCAATCCAGGAGCTACGAGAGTCCTATTTTTAGCCAGTCTGGACTGCAAGACACCAGGTGCTGTGCCTTCCTCCTCCTCCTCCTCCTCCTCCTCCTCCTCCTCCTCCTCCTCCTCCTCCTCCTCCTCCTCCGTGATTTTCTCTTGATTTTTCTTCCTTAAACATAACAGTGGGTTTTTTTTAATCTTCAGATGTTTCTGGTTCTTTTGCATAAAAAAAAAAAAACCAGTGTCTGTAGAGTAAAATCTATTTTATCCAAAGCATCTCAAATATCATTTAATAAAGTGTTAGGTGAATGATTTGCAATCAAATATGAAAAGAAGAAATGAAGGAAGCAGCTCCCTAAGTATTACCTTTAACAGCATTTGGCTTTCAGATGTATTTGGGGTCAAAGATGGAACAATGATAGATATGTGGAAAGTGCAGTTTCAACTCGCATGATTCAATAGAATGTAGGACTAACCATAGCTATATGCATCTTTCTGAATTTCAGGAAAAGATACACGGTACAATCTGGCATGAAATTGATGACATACGAGCTTTCAAGATGCTGGATTTGGAAGATTTTGAAAAAATGTTCTCAGCCTATCAAAGACATCAGGTAAGGCATTTCCATACTGTTTTCCTCATCCCAAGTTCTGAATTCCCTCTGTTCCTCTATAGAAATGGTTTCAATAATTGGTGCACCAACAACGAGGAGCAAGCAGCCTTTTCATAGATATGGTGCTTTCAGGATAAACAGATTGGCTCCAGGTTTGAGTTACGCCAGGTAAAGAGCCTTCTGGGTGGTCCCCTCTTTTCTTGGTGGACCCTTAGCTTACCTGGTGTTGATGGCTGGAAATGGTGTACCACAGCACTGGGTGCTGTTTCCTGCATGGTCATCAATAAAGCATCATTCTGAGGCACTGTGAGACATCAAATGGTGGCTTGACCAAGATACCCAGTGCGGATGAGAATGCTGGACAGGAAGTAGACAGTTTTAATGGGGTCTCAACAGGTGCCTCAGGATGTCAGTTTTTGATACCGATCTTGGAGGTAAACTATGTTATCATTACTTTAGCTTTACATTTTGTTTGCCATAGTGTCTGCCATTAGTGGGAAAATGCCGTTCTTGGGATTTCCAATCTGATTTGTGGTAGCAGTTGTTATGTGATGGGAGTTTAGTTTTAGTTTTAGTTTTAGTTTTAGTTTTAGTTTTAGTTTTAGTTTTAGTTTTAGTTTTAGTTTTAGTTTTAGTTTTAGTTTTAGTTTTAGTTTTAGTTTTAGTTTTAGTTTTAGTTTTAGTTTTAGTTTTAGTTTTAGTTTTAGTTTTAGTTTTAGTTTTAGTTGTTTTTTGAATTTATTAGCTGCCCAACTCCAGTGGACTCTTTTTAGTCTTTTTTTCCCCTTCTTGTTTCATGATGTTAATTCTGGGTTTTTTTCCCCTCATTTTGTAATACAATTTCTTCTGAGCAAATAGATCTTGCATAATAAATTTCAATTGGCTAAGCTTTATATTTGGCTTACTTCATTTTCTTTACTTTTCTTTCAAATAATAGATTATAATGGATACTTTAACGCTAACAGTAGTGGTATACTTTTAACAGGAGCTATTCAGGATTTTTTTTTTCTCCTTTTCTTGGAAAGCAGATCACCCTCATACTGTCTTCCTCTCACGAATGAGACTCAACTGGATAGATCAGTGGGACTTTAACTTTCTTTTTCCTCCTTTTGCAGATTCTTTCTTAGCTATTAAAATATATTTTGAAAACATGGTTTCTTCCAGTTGCCTGGTATTCACATGATAGCCCAAAGCTGGGCTGCAGCTTCAGATTTTCTTCTCCAAGAATATAAAATAATGATGCCACACTACACAGAACTATTGAAAGGCTTTAATAAATTAGTCCAGAAAAACTGACCTCATTCCAACACCTTCCAATTCCCCTTTGGAAGTGAACCATTTAATTTTCAGGAGTCCTAAAAGATTCAGATTCATTTTTGTTGCCAAAAAGTTCATGAAAATGAGTTGGCCACTTCTGAATCAACATGTCAACTTTGGTTCCCATTCAGTGACAAATAACCTCTTGGCACTTCATATCAACCAGAAAACTTTAATAACCAAGTTTGGGACAGGCTAAGATTTTAAACCAAATTGAGATTGTGTTCCTGATGCGTTCCCATCCTAGTAACCAACGTTTAAAGATTTGGATGGAAAGTATGGTTAATTGAAGACTTCCTGTCCTGTCACAGGAAGTGGAATGGGGCTGGAGCATGATTCTGCTAGTTTAAGATATGATCAAAATGAGGTTTGCTTGTCCAAACAGGCCAGTTCTATTCTGGTCATTCACTGTTTACTCTGGGCTTTAAACTTCAGCCAAATGAAGCCAAACCCAGATGTCAAAGCAAATCCCAGAGAAGTGGGGGGGGGGGGAGAGTAAGGTTGCATGCATGAGCATGAATGAGACATTTCTTTTTCTTGCTGCAGTTAATATGATATTGTACTTGGTCCCCTAGCTTCTTTTCCTGTAAACGACTTCATCTTTCTTGGAAAAGACAAAGAGTCTGTTCTTTACTCCATACAAAAGTATTTGCTGTTTGTTAAATACTGAGAAGGCAATGTTAAACAGGAATAGAATTTTATTTCAAGGTCCCTCATTGATTCTTTTAGAATGTTCAAACTGCCAGTTCATTATTTATAACATCACTTACATAATTGCCAGAAAAGTACTGAGAGACCTTATTATTGCCTATAAAATCCTGTTTAACTATTTTCTTTAGAATCTGTATAGAAAAGGTGCAAACTCTGTACAATTCAGTGGTATCCCCTGCTTTTATGACTGCAGAAAGGAGAACAAACTGTGATGCATTACTTCTTCAATTATTTTAATACAATGTCATGTTAACCAATGCTTCATTAGAAGACTAAATATTATTGCTTTGATAAACTCTGTACCTTTTTATTGCTGTGGCTAACTGTTGGCATGTTTCCTTCTCTATTACCTTCAACTGTTGCCTGAGTAGGACCTGCTAACTAATCCTTCTTCCTCCTGTAAGCCGGTGAGTATTACCGCCTGTCCCCTTCCTGACTTTGCTGATTTCTTTTCCAGTGTTTAGATTACGAGATCCAACTGTAACTTCATAACCCACTTTGTTTATTGCATGAGTAAGCCTTACCTTTTATCTGCACATGTATAGGTGTTTCTCTGTTTAAGAGAAAGGTAATAAGGGTTCTCTTGCATGAATTTTGAGAGAGAGAAGTCAAAATCCAATCTGCTTTTGTGTATCCAAACCCACGTGAACAAGTGGGAGATGCCGGAGATGCAGCTGTTACTTTTTTTATGAGACAGAAGGATAGGCTTTACTCTCCTCTTGTAAATAATTATGTTACTTTTATTTATTAAGGGAAGGATCCTGAGTTTCAGTTGCTAAAGGGAGCATCTTTTGAATTGAGCTATGTCACGGATGTCCTCATGAATAGAAGGGGGAGGTGACTTTTACTGGTTCTTCCTCTTTCAGCTTCTCAGTTCTTAGAATATCTGCTCCACTAAACTGAGGATCTTCTGGAACAGTATGAGGTTTTAGGAATTTTATTTGTTTGTGTATTTATTTATTTACTGGGTTCTATATGCTACCCCATTCCAGTATGACACTGAGTGGCTTACATTCCTTCTTACAGTAAAAAGATTAAAAGAGTAAATCTTTTAAGAGTTAGCTAACAGTACCAAGAATACTGTGTCTACCAAGGAACAATAAACATTCAAATACAGCCCAGGGTGGAAATTCCTGATTGATATTAGATTCTTTCCTAGGGATTTTTTTTAAAAAAAACCCATGTAACAGAGAGGAACTGAGAAAAAAAGAAAGCCATCAGGGTCAAACATGGTTAGTTCTTACTTGGGAAAGCACCATGGAATCCCAAGTCCGTATCCTAGACTGGGAAGTAGAAAAATATCTTGAAAGCAGGCAATAACAAATAATACTGCATTGTTGTCAAGAAGACTACAAGCTCCATCCTTTGCAGTCACTAGAACACAGCTTTCCAAACTGTGTGTCGCAACACTTTAGTGTGTCGCAACACACAGTTTGGTGTGTTGCCACACAACCCGAAAGCGGCGGCAGGGACGTGCACCCCCCCACCGTGCTTCCGCATTTTAGCGGAGGCTGCCGCCGCCACCATACACGCCCCTACCCCCGCGCACCCCCCCGCGCCACCGCCGTGCACCCCCCCACCCCCACGTGCGCCGCCGCCGTTGGTGTGTTGCCAACGGCAGCAGATTGGAAAGCACTACACTAGAAATTGAACTCAACTCAAGAGAAACTTTTAAGGAGCAGCTGCAGGGGAAAGTGACATCAGCAAAACATGCTTCACCTTACTTCTCCATCAGGATCCTCTTCTGAATCTCAATCCTATCCATAAGGGTTATTTCACTTCCCAGGTGCTGATTCAATCCCTGTGGTATATCTTTATGGTATTGTTGCTGCTTTTTGAACATGCTTTACTTACTGTATTTGGATATAAGTTTATATAATGTGTTGTAATGCATGTGACTGTGTGTGTATATGTGTTCTACATTTAATTATATGTGTTCAGGCAATCTAATTTATAGTGAAGGCAATAACATAAAGACCTGATGCACATACGTATGCATGCATGCTTGCACATATCCTGCTGTCTGTGTGCACTTATATCTGGATTTGCAAGGAAACAGATAAACAAGTAAATAAAACATGTTTGTACATTTTCTTACTCTTTTTTTAAGTTTTGTTTTTATAGCATTGCAATCCTACATCTTGGGTGGATTTTCTCACAGATTGGTTACTTTGGATATGATGCATTGCCCATCTAGTGTTACTTCTCTGTATTGCATTGACTGAAAAACGGGAACAAGAAAAAAGATAGAGATGATTTCATGTTTTTTGTAGAAGGAAATGGGATCAACTGAAGACCTATACCTATCCAGTCGAAAGGTTAAAGAGCTTTCTGTGATTGATGGCCGGAGAGCACAAAATTGTGTCATCCTCCTTTCCAAGTAAGTCTACTTTATCCTGCATTTGCTTGGAATTTCAGTTTGTTGGTATGCAGAAAGGATGCAAGTAGAATTCCAATTTGACTGCTGCCATCCCACTTATGTTAGACAGGAAGCTGTCTCTGAAATGTTCTTAAGAAGTGAAAGATGCTTATGTTTCTTTCCAATGTCAACTTTGATCAATTCTATCTTTCACATGGATACAAATGCATCAGCTTGGGATTTAAACTAATTTGTGGTATAAACTCAAGCAGTGGTTTACATAACTTGGCAGTTTGTATGCTTTGGATGTTAACAAGAATTTTTTAGATCTAAATATTGATTTATAGGATTTTATATCTCCACTTATCAGACAACTTCTTAGAAATATTGCTTATATTTTCCAGCTATATGGCTTGCATAAACTACTTTTAAGCCAATACTTTCAGTCTTATGTTTGTGACTATTAATAAAAATAATAATTCTTTCTAGTGGTTTGGTAAGTTTCATGCATTATTTTCTGTTTTATTCTTATCAACAAGTGTTTCCTTCATGTGACCTCATTATTTTTTGCAGAATTGAGCAAGAATGATTGGAAGTAAATGATTTATTTGCTCATGAACAAGGCAGTGTGCAAACAAATGGTGCACTGATATTTATGGCATTTGTTTGTAAGCAGCTGCCCCTTTGCTGCTTAGCTGAATTGCTTGTCTATTGTCTTTTCTGGTTTTTACAGAAAGTTATGGGAGATGAATTGTGGGGTGGGGAAAATATTGGCATCAAATATTTGATGCCAAGAAAAGCCATATTCAAGCATGTGTAGTGCTACTTTATTTTGTAACCTGATAAATAATAGGATTAAGAGCTCTTGAACTAGGAACTCAAGTTGCTTTTATGAAGACAGAGGCTTCTTAGCATGACCATTTAAAGACAAAGAGTGGGTTATTCCATCTTTTACTTCTTAAAATATTTCTTTTCAATGAAAAGAAAAAAGATAGAAGGAGATGGAAGGAGGAAGACCATAATCACCTTGTATCATTCATAAACCTTAAGACCATGTAGTTTTTCACTTAAGGTCCATGTTTGAGGCAGTGTGATTGCCTAAAACTCTTGTTTCAGTGCTTCTTGACTTGAAAATATTTTTAATAAAAACTAGGAGGGATGTTTAAATGTTCTTTCAGAAGAACCATGCCTGCTTATATACATACAAGCAAGTTTTGCAAGCAGTATTGTGCAAAATGCAAATAGTAAGCTTCCAGCATCTCCATATACTGTTTCATACATTATTTTTTGTTCTTTAAACTTCCCACCTCTCTTTCAGGATCTCCATCCAACCACAGATTTTTCAGTCTTTGTTTTCCTCTCCCCCCATTCACTCTTCCTTCATATATTTGTTTGCTATTGGATCTTCTATTCTCACCATTTGCTGGAGCATAATATGCAACTATCACCAACCTATGGATTTCTAATTTCTTATACACCTACAGCATCCTAAATGACACTAGTTTATACTTTCTCACATACATTTTAGCCCTTTCATACATAACTGAACCTATAGTTTCCCTTCCCTAAGCATATTCATCAATATGAGTGCATGCACTCAACAAGAACACAATTCTTAGTTTTATAGAACTAATTTTGCTTGATTTCCAATTATCCAGAAGTTTTTTTTAAAAAAATTGCAGTCATCTTCTGGTTGTTACCTCATTTTTCAAAAGTTCTGTTTGCAAGGTTATTGTGATCCCAATCTCAGGAGCAAGTGAGGGGTTACTGTATTAGAAAAGTCAGGCACTTTGTCCTCTGGAATCTGCCACTAGGAATGACATTCAGTTTGACCAGTGGTGATGGATGGTGGAAGTTATTTAACAACATCTCAAGTGCCACAAGTTGTTTTACTTCTGTGTTAGATGAAGCTGATATCATATTTGATATGGAATGTGCAATTCAGAACATAGTAGAAGACAATTATACACTGCTCAAAAAAATAAAGGGAACACTGAAACAACACAATGTAAGTCCAAGTCAATCACACTTCTGTGAAATCAAACTGTCCACTTAGGTAGCAACACTGATTGACAATCAATTTCACATGCTGTTGTGCACAAGGAATAGACAACAGGCGGAAAGCATAGGCAGTTAGCAAGACATCCCCAATAAAGGAGTGGATCTGCAGGTGGTGACCACAGACCACTTCTCAGTTCCTATGCTTTCTGGCTGATGGTTTGGTCACTTTTGAATGCTGGCGGTGCTTCCACTCTAGTGGTAGCATGAGACGGAGTCTACAACCCACACAAGTGGCTCAGGTAGTGCAGCTCATCCAGGATGGCACATCAATGCGAGCTGTGGCAAGAAGGTTTGCTGTGTCTGTCAGCGTAGTGTCCAGAGCATGGAGGCGCTACCAGGAGACAGGTCAGTACATCAGGAGACGAGGAGGGCAACAACCCAGCAGCAGGACCGCTACCTCCGCCTTTGTGCAAGGAGGGACAGGAGGAGCACTGCCAGAGCCCTGCAAAATGACCTCCAGTGGGCCACAAATGTGCGTGTGGCTGCTCAAACGGTCAGAAACAGACTCCATGAGGGTGGTATGAGGGCCCGACATCCACAGGTGGGGGTTGTGCTTACAGCCCAACACCGTGCAGGACGTTTGGCATTTTCCAGAGAACACAAGATCGGCAACTTCGCCACTGGCGCCCTGTGCTCTTCACAGATGAAAGCAGGTTCACACTGAGCACATGTGACAGACGTGACAGGGTCTGGAGACGCCGTGGAGAACGTTCTGCTGCCTGCAACATCCTCCAGCATGACCGGTTTGGCAGTGGGTCAGTAACGGTGTGGGGTGGCATTTCTTTAGGGGGCCGCACAGCCCTCCATGTGCTCGCCAGAGGTAGCCTGACTGCCATTAGGTACCGAGATGAGATCCTCAGACCCCTTGTGAGACCATATGCTGGTGCGGTTGGCCCTGGGTTCCTCCTAATGCAAGACAATGCTAGACCTCATGTGGCTGGAGTGTGCCAGCAGTTCCTGCAAGACGAAGGCATTGATGCTATGGACTGGCCCGCCCGTTCCCCAGACCTGAATCCAATTGAGCACATCTGGGACATCATGTCTTGCTCCATCCACCAACGCCACGTTGCACCACAGACTGTCCAGGAGTTGGGGGATGCTTTAGTCCAGGTGTGGGAGGAGATCCCTCAGGAGACCATCCGCCACCTCATCAGGAGCATGCCCAGGCGTTGTAGGGAGGTCATACAGGCACGTGGAGGCCACACACACTACTGAGCCTCATTTTGACTTGTTTTAAGGACATTACATCAACGTTGGATCAGCCTGTAGTGTTCTTTTCCACTTTAATTTTTGAGTGTAACTCCACATCCAGACCTCCAGGGGTTGCTTACATTTGATTTCCATTGCTTTTGGTGTGATTTTGTTGTCAGCACATTCAACTATGTAATGAACAAAGTAATTAATATGAATATTTCATTCATTCAGATCTAGGATGTCTTATTTCAGTGTTCCCTTTATTTTTTTGAGCAGTATATATATATTTAGACGGACTCAGTGGCTGGGTTCAGATACTATGCTGCCATGGTATATATAAACATGGTTTATTGAATAAACCACAGTTGATTGGGTTAACATAATATGCTGATCCATAAACCTTGGTTTATAAACCACTGCAGTTTGATTCACTTCATATGCCAAACCAAAACTGAAGACAAAGGTCATGGACTGTCCCTCATAGACTTCGAATACCATCAACTTCAAATTCTGAGATGGCTAATTGTCCAGCATTTTAGGATGGAATGTGCATAGAATTTCTGGATGGATTCAAACAATAGTCTTTAAATCTGAAGCAAGCCAAGATATCCTACTTAGTTTTAGCCTCCTCCACAACTGGTTTTTCTTTATTTCAGAGAATAAAACAAAACTAAAAAGCTGAGGAAGGTCAGCACTGCATGTACAAAGTATGTTGCCTGGAGGGGAATGCTATTGCTTAAGGGAGTAGACATCCAGCATGAGAGTCCCCCCTGCTTTCTTTAATTATTTAGACTTATACTCAGATTCATAGTCTTACCTTCAATCGATGCACAGTGCATTCTTTGATTAAATCAAGCATTCCATGTGGAGCTATCGTGTCTAAAATTTCTATCAGTAAGCTGTGTGCTCAGATTTACTCTCCAAACAGACATGCCAGGGGTTTTTTTAGCAGTCTTAAGAGTATCTAAAGGCTTGATGGTAAGTCAAGCAAGGTTTGACTTTGGCTTGGCATCAAACAAGGCTACCAAATGAAGTCTGTACTTGGCAGTCATCAGCAATGTTAACAAGCATGTGCTCCCCTCCAAACCCTTTTGCTCAATGAAAGTTATTAGGGAATAATACCTTAATAATTCCAGAATTGTTTCTGACTTGTCCCGTTTCCTCCATAGTTTTTCAGGGCCAGCCCAAGAACGATGACGAGTCAGTGTAATCCAAACTCCAGTTCTTTATTGTTCTCACCATTCAGACAGAATCTTGCCAGACTAAAGCTATTCTGACTAACCTAAGGGGAAATAACCTAGGAGACTCTAGGGCGGAGCTACTCTGACTCTCTTGGACTCCTTGCCAAGACTCTCCAGACTGCGAGTCCATTTATCTCCTTGGAATGCACTCCCTCCTTCTTGAGAACCAGTGGCAGCTTCGAAATCCACCACATCGTTGGTTCAAATCAAATCAAATCAAATCAAATCAAACATTATTACGATCAATTATCAGCATATCAAAAAAGGAAAAAAAACCCAAAACATAAAATTAATAAATTAAAATTAGTGATACAAGTCCAGATTGACTGCTGCGTTTTCACTGCAGCCACACAAAATTTAGCTCCCATGTTGGTATTAGCAAGATTTGAGTCTGAAAGAAGATTAGTGTAATATACTTATGTCCTTCCTGAGGGATGTTGCAACAGTGCTAGTATGTAATCCTTGCACAGATCCCTGTAAAAATTGCAGTGAAACAATACATGTTGAATGGTTTCTGTTTTCCCAGAGTCATATGGGCAGGTGTGTTTTGTTAGTGGGGTTTTGTTGAATTTGCCCCGTAATAAAGCCAATGGGAGCACATTGTGCCTAGCTTAGCTATAGTTGGTTGCATTTGCAGTATTTAGTTATAGAGCCCCTTGATGAGGATTTAGAACATTTTGCTGATACTTTCTGGGACTTTTCCCAAGTAATTCTTAAATAACATTATGCATGTCCTCGATTCAGTTGTAGAGTATCAAAATTGATTTTTCCTAAACTTGTATATCGATTGCAGACAAATTGTCTGTTCATCATTCCACTAGCAATTTATTTGTCAAATTTCTCTGCCGTCCATCTCGTATACAATGACTCTGGGGGGCTTACAGATTATAAAATGACAATCAATAAAAACACTATATTATTATTATTATTATTATTATTATTATTATTATTATTATTATTATTTACTAAATTTCTATGACCGCCCATCTCCCCCTCAAGGAGGGACTCTGGGTGGTTTACAACCAAACAACATCATTAAAATACAAGAAATATAACAATAAAATAAAAAAAACACACTATAATATAATATCAAAACAAGTATAAATACACATAAATACAGGCACAAATATAAAAATACAAAAATATAAAATATAAAATTCAGGATGGCAATAAGATCTTATCCTTGGCACCATCACGGTGCCAGCCACCCCCATGAATGGCTATCCCCCCTCCCATTCCAAGAGAGGTGGCATAACCATGTCTTCACCCCCTTCCGGAAGGCTGGGAGAGTGGGGGCCTGTCTTACCTCTGGGGGTAAGCTGTTCCAAAGGGCGGGTGCCACGGCAGAGAAGGCCCTCCTCCTGGACCCTGCCAATTGGCAATCCCTCATGGAAAGGGTCCATAACATGCCCTCTGCCTGACCGGGTGGGACAGGTCAATGTAATGGGGGTGAGGCGGTTCCTCAAGTAGCCTGGACCCATGCCATGTAGGGCTTTACTGGAATACTTCATTAAAAGGATTATAGCCATCTGTTGTTTAGTGCCTGACCTAGTGCATTTCAAATGTACTGGATTTACATTGATTGACTTAATTTTCCATAGCTCCTCAGTTAGTTTGACCATCAATCGTGACTTAAGTCCACCATATCCAAAAGCACTAGCTTGGGAATCTGGCGGAATTACCCTTTTCCACTCACTATTAACAGTGATGTGTCCTCCCTTCCTATTTTTGCATTGTTTTGAGAATTAATTGTTCTGTTTTGAAAAAGAGGAGGCTGAGCATTCTCAAATGTAACACTGAAATAGCATCTTTTCAGATTTGGGGGAAATCACCAAGTCCTATAGAAATAGGGTTTTTCTTCCAATATTTTTTCACAATATTTCTGTTAATATCATTGATAGTACCAGAAAGAAAGGGGACAAGAGAGATGTTTCTAAGGTAAGTATACTAGTTAAAGGTAGGATATATGTTTTAAAAGGACAGTGGATTGAACAACACCTTTAAGCAATGTGTTTGAAAAACACCCAGCCTACCCAGCTTTAAAAAGTTAACAATATTTTCCTCCTTACCCAGTAGGCCCTTCCCCTTCCCACATGGTTAGATGTTAAACTATTAATATCCTAGCCTAGGCTACTGCGGTTTTGTCTGTATCTGGGGTTTTCTTCTGTTTTTTTCATATAGCCTGAGAAAATAAAATACCAGTGAATTTTCCCCTTAAAAAGTCCCTTGGAATCCTCAATGCCATTTTGTCTCTCTTCTCAGTGCCTATATTCTTATCCCCCTGACTCTCTGCTTAGTCATTCATAAGTAGTCTGAAACAGGAAATATTTAACAGAAGAAAATAGTGAAGGTTTTGTTGAATAATTGTGATATGATTCATTTACTTGCCCCATGGACAGTGATCCCCTTTCTGCAATCTGTCAACTTCAGTTATAATTCTGTGTGTCTCTGTAAGATTAACTGAGCTATATCGAATTGGGAGCGTAAGGAATGCATTAAATTGGCCATTTGGTTTCTTTGCCCAGTTTTCCTTTGGAGTTTAAAGTGATTTATGGGAATGGATAGAAATTATGATGCCTGGAGATTACAATAAGCAAACTGGCATTTATTGTGTTTGTGTGTGCATATTTATACATTCAATGTATGGACTGCAGAATAATGCAGGTGTCAAGAAAGTAATTAGAAATAGTAGGCAATATTTTTTGTCACTTTCACTTTTGAAATGCTCTTTTTCTAGCTATATGTGCATTTTGCTGTGTCTATAGTAACCTATAGCCTTCAGGGATTAGCACCTAAAAGATCCCATTCTTAGTGCCAGGACATGATTTCCCAGATTTCATATGTTATTTTCCCAATATTTTAATGTCTTTTTATTAGTTGTAGTTGGAAGTGGTTAATGGAAAACAAAATGCTCTCTCATCAAAAACAAATTTTATAAAATGACTCTCAAAAAAAATTGGAACTTTGATTTTGATCCTTTTTTCAAAATACCTGAACATGGGGGGAAAGTCTGAATTTGTCAGGCTAGACTATTATCTTTCCTTCTAATTTTAGACTTAATTTCAGTTACTCTTCTATCCTAAGTAACTGAATGGTATGGATTCTGGAAAACTGATTCTCATCAATTTTTTTTTAAAAAATTGGTATATGTGACTTTTAAGGTCATGGTGGGTTTGTGAAACTAAACTGTTGATAGTTCTGAAAAAGAGATGATACCTTCATTAACCTGGAGTCTTCCAGATGTGCTGGACTGTAAACCACTGAATGTTGGCTGGGTTTTAGACTATAAAATCCACTCCCCATCATGGGAGGAAGGCAGAGGATCTCCCTTAATATGCAGAATTCCTCTTCTGCATTGAAATTGCTCCACTTTCCAGAGCTTTTTGCCTCTTATATATACAGTTGCAATTAAAATTATTCAACCCCCATTGCAAATCAGGTTTATTGTCAAAATTTACAGAATTTCATCTGTTTGCAATGAACAAAGCAAACAAAAGCAATTGAAATTGCTACGCGAGCTGCATTGGGTGCCAGTTTGCTTCCGGGTCCAATTCAAGGTGTTGGTGATTACCTTTAAAGCCCTATATGGCATAGGGCCAGGGTACCTGAGGGACCGTCTCGTCCCGATAACGTCAGCCCGCCCCACCCGTGCATGCAGAGAGGGCATGCTTCGGACCCCCTCAACAAGAGAATTCCATCTAGCGGGGTCCAGGAGGCGTGCCTTCTCTGCGACAGCGCCCGCCTTATGGAACATCTTGCCCCCGGAGGTGAGACTGGCCCCTTCACTCCTGGCCTTTCGGAAGGCCCTCAAGACCTGGCTCTGCCGCCGGGCCTGGGATGACAGAGGCGGCAGTGCCTCCTGGGGTTGGCTGGCCCCGTAGCAATATGACCTGTGCTACGGTCCCCAATCCATCTTGGATTTTATTTTATTTTATTTTATTTTATTTTATTTATTTTATTTTATTTTATTTTATTTTATTTTATTTTATTTTATTTTATTTTATTATTTTATTTTATTTTATATTTTATTTTATTTTATTTTATTTTATTTTATTTATTTTAGATATATTTTTTATATATTTTCTATCTTGTATGGTTTTAAAAATTTAAAATTTTTAAGTTTTAATTATTGTAACCCGCCCAGAGTCCCTTGTATGGGAGATGGGCGGGGAATAAATTAAATAAATAAATAAATAAATAAATATAAATATAAATAAATAAATTGAAATAGCTCAACACAATGAATGCTTCAAGTGGTTTCCCCAAATTCAACTGAAAATGCAACTTATAATGACTTCTCCAGTCTCAAAATTATTCAACCCCTTCATGGCAAGCATCTTCAGTACTTAGTAGAGCACCCTTTTGCTGTTATGACCTGCTGCAAACGAGATGCATAGCCAGACACCGGCTTCTGGCAGCGTTCCTGAGGAATCTTAGCCCATTCCTCATGAGCAATGGCCTCCAGTTCAGTAATATTCTTGGGTTTGCATGCTGCAACCGCTTTCTTCAAATCCCACTAGAGATGTTCTGTGGGGTTCAAGTCAGGTGACTGTGATAGCCACTGTAGAATCTTCCAGGACTACTTCTGCATCCAAGCCTTAGTGGAATTTGAGGTATGCTTGGGATCATTATCCTGTTGGAAGGTCCAATGACGCCCAAGCTTCAGCTTCCTTACAGACGGCATGATGTTTTCTCCTACGATTTCCTGATACTTCAATGTATCCATCTTGCCTTCCACACGCTGCAGGTTTCCAGTGCCAGAGGATGCAAAGCAGCCCCAGAGCATCACCGAGCCACCACCATGCTTAACTGTAGGCAGAGTGTTCTTTTCAGCGTATGTTTCATTCTTCTTCCTCCAGACATACCGCTGATCCATTGGGCCAAAAAGTTCAAGTTTTGTTTCATCGCTCCACAGAACAGAATCCCAAAACTTCTCTGGCTTATTTATATGATTTTGAGCATATTGGAGCCGACTTGTCTTGTGCTTTTGGGTCAGTAGTGGTGTACGTCTTGGAGTTCTGGCATGGAAACCTTCTGTGTTTAGTATGCGCCTTACTGTGCTCACTGAAAGCTCAGTGCCTGTTGCCACCAAGTCTTGCTGCAGGTCTTTTACAGTCACTCGAAGGTTTCTCTCAACCTGCCTTCTCAGAAATCTGGTTGCAGCCATTGACAGCTTTTTCTGCCCCATCCAGGTAGTGTAACCACTGTTCCTTTAACTTTGAACTTGCGAACTATGCTTCCAACAGTGTCTAGGTACATTCAATGCCTTCACTATCTTTTTGTATCCTGTTCCTTGTTTGTGAAGGACGATGATCTCTTCTCTTACCTTTTTGGACCATTCTTTTGACTTAGCCATATTTCTAACATGCAGTCAAATGTGACACTCAACAAACCCCTAGCCAGTTCAGATATTTCATGTGTTCCAGCTCAAGCACACCTGGTGCAACTAATGAAGCCCTTGATTAGTTGCATCAGGTGTGCTTGAGACAACACCTGTTTTGTATACTGTATGTGTGCTGTTGTGACTGATTCTATTCAGGGGGTTGAATAATTTTGAGATTGGAGAAGTCATAAGTTGCATTTTCAGTTGAATTTGGGTACACCACTTGAAGCATTCATTGTGTTGAGCTATTTCAATTGCTTTTGTTTGATTTGTTCATTGCAAACAGCTGAAAGTCTGTAAATTTTGACAATAAACCTGATTTGCAATGGGGGTTGAATAATTTTGATTACAACTGTATGATATCCATATCATCTTACAGAGGAATTTTCATGGAAGGTTGTGTTTATGTATTACAATTTTTCATGTCTTTGTTATGAACAGTCCCAATTACATTGTACATGTTGGTAACATCCAGAATCTTCTTCTCCAGTCTGGAGTGGGTGGCCACAACAAATCTAATACATTACATTACTGTGGAGTCCTTGGTGCTCTCTGAGCCTTGTTGTTTTCTTGCAGACGTTTCATTGCCAGGCTAGGCAACATATTCAGTGCGAAAAGGGAGTGGAACTTGCTCTCTGTTTATATACCCTGGCTTGTCCTGCCTGTGTTGGTGGGGGTGTTGTACTCTCCTTGGTAGTACCTTGATTGGGTTGTTGTGTGCTGCTTACATTACATTACATTACATTACATTACATTACATTACATTACATTACATTACATTACATTACAGTACAGTACAGTACAGTACAGTACTGAACCTAATTTAGATTTCAAACATCTGGAAGCACTAAATTGTGAGAAAACTTTCTCTCTGAGAGATAAGCAAAGCTTTAAAAAGGTAGAGCTTTGGATGTGGGATTTAAGATAAAGCATTACTTTTTTCTTTCTAAGGACAAGAAAGTTGAAGAATGGTGAGCCTTTTCACTTAAATTGGGTGTTAGAATAAAATGAGTCAATGGCCATCCTTACAGAGAAAAGTGAAAGAATCTGCCTGTAAAAGAAGATGAAAAAATGCAGCAGTTTTGCCCAGTAGATTCAGAGTGAGACCTTTTCTTTTCATTTCCCCTTCTCTCATCAAGCAATAAATAACTTCCTTGAGAGATTTCCTTGAGAGTGCAATGATGGCTGGATTATAAAGACAATTATGTGAGAAATGAAGATCAAGAAAAGTTGTATGGGTCATGTTAGAAGTGATTTGATTATTGTGTACCTTAATTCTTTCTTGGAGATTTGGATCTCCTTATTCCTATGTGAGAAGCAGTATCTCTCCCTCCATTGTGCCAGTCTTTAGGAAGAAATACAGCTGAGGTTAACGGTCAGAAATATTATAGCTCAGCTATGAAAAACTTTTACGGAGTTAGCAGTGGAATATGAGCAGGCATGAGTTGTAGGACAACTGGGAAAGGCCACTCTCCTGCCTTCAGTTTACAACTTCAAGTAAGCTGCTGCTTCTGTTTGGCCAATGTGCTTCTGAAGAGTCCATCTGGTACTGCGTGTCTTATCATTATTTTTACAGAAGTTCAAACAAGAACTTCAACTGTTTGGAATATAACCAAATAAATTAACATAATTGGTTTGGGAGATATCTTATTACTGTGAACCACATTCCAGCATAGCTTAAGATTGCAACAATACAGTATATGGTTATGGATGAATTGCACTTAATTCTGTTTAGTTGTGGGGCATTTTTTAGCCTAACATGGTAACATGGATACTATATTGTATATGTTATGATGCGCAAATCCAGCAAAACATCATATTTCTTGAGTATTAATTGAGAGTTAGACCCCTGTAATTTTCATGTATTTTGAAAGTATGCTGTGGTTATACACAAACTAGACAGGATTTTTCAAATAGTTTTTTGCAATGCAAATTAAAAATGTTTAAATAATTGTGTCTCAGCAATTTCTTAAGATATTTTTTCTTTCTTAAAAAATGAGAAACTTGCTGAGAAACAGTGTTCACCACACAGACTTTCTGTGCCAAGCTGCATGTGATTGGGATACATTATCTTCACTATAAAATGACTATACCATTAAAGTGTTGTAATTGTAAAACACAGTTTGAGCTGTCTCCCTGAAGGAAGCTGACTTACACAACCACCCCTTAAAAAAGACATTCTGGTCCTTTTTTTAAAGTGCTGTTCTGATACTGAAAGACAAGACAGATAGCTTCTTCTTGTAGGGTCATAATCTACTTGACATGATAAATATGGAGGGAAAAAAATGCAACCAGATGCAAGTACTAGTTCTCGATGTTACGTATACTCTGTGTCATTTATGTTCAAAGAATGCCCCAGTACTCTTGAATGTTTCTCATAAAGCACAAAGGTCTAAAGAGAGATTCTAAATTCTTGCTCAACTAAATATCCTTAGAATCATCCTACAAATCCTTGTACTGAGAAGGAAAAGGGGACCCAGTGGGAAAGGGAATGTAGGAAGCAGTAATAACATAAATTTTCTCCCTTCCCACTCTTAGCAGTCTTGGATTACAAGTAGAGCTTATGCCCAAATAGGACTGTGATTGCAGCCATATCCTCTGATGTAGATAGGTAAGCCTCCATGCCTTTCCTAATCTTTGTCCTTGGGGAGCATGTGTGTCTAGCCAAAAGCTCTCTTTGCACTCAAAATGCAAAAGTGTCCATTGCAATTGTACTCAGTTCTGTTCTGTCTTCACATGTCAGTAGAATTGCTTAGCTTAGTTATCATTCCATTACAGTCTGTGTGGTTTTTTTGTAAACAAATATAAAACAGACCTGGCAATGCTTAAATTATGCATGCAGTCTGGGGTTTGTCATTTTTTATGCCAGTGGGAGAAATTTAGATTTGGCTCTTATAAGACCGGTATGAAAATTACTGATGATACATATCCAGCAGTGAGATACTGTATGACTTATTTAGTATGTCTCTTCTGGCCATAATCACATTTTAATGTGGTGTCTGCATTGCAACAAAACTCTCCTACTTCAAGTAGTCATCTTCCTTCTGCCCCGAGTGGAAAGATTTTAGGGATCTGCTTTAGTTTTCTGTTCAATCGGTTCACCTGTTTTTGCTTAAAGCTCAGCACATCTGCTTTATGTTACTGTTGGCTATTTTAAGATCCACTGCATGGTTAGTCAGAAGTTTTGGAAAAACAACAACAACAATGAGAATACTTGATTAACAACCCTTTGGCCCAGTTGCTTGTCTAGTTTCTATCTGTGTTTGAATAGCACATTTGTGGTCATGTGGATTGCTGACTGTAATGAGACTGTTTTGTAAGCAATTGCTTGCTGATCTAGCTAGCCTAGAGTGCAGTTTAATAGTATCTGCAGTGATCATTCAGATGCACCGCAGGCTTTGTATAGTCTTTCCAGTAGCCTCACTGCATTGTCTCTTAACATGGGGCCCTGCAGTTCCCTGTGAGAGAGGGACGTGTCACTTGAGCCAGATGTTTCCTTATTAGTTGCTGGGCAAAGGCGGCTGCATATGCATTTCTTGGATTTAACACCAACTCCTTTGAGCATTTTAAATCATGCTTCAGAATAATCAGACCATTAGAAAGGTGCCAAACTGTCATACTTGGACATTAAAACTTGGTGAGGCCATAGATCCAGTTCCCCTGGCCAGGAGCAGTGCAAATTTCTTCCTTCATGGTTCTGAAATCTGAGTTAGAGGAAACTTCTTTTGGGAAGTAAAAGGCTAATTCGTTCTTCGTGGCCTCTTCAGCTTTTGGCTTCTTTGCTTCAACTGATGCCAGTTGGAAGGATGAATGTTATCTGTTTCCATACACAAAGAGGAACTATTATCCATTAAATATGCATTCTGTGTGTTTATTTGAAAATGATGGGCCATGACAAAATAAGAGTAATAGAAAAGCTCCACTTAAATGCTGAACTTTAATGCACAATTACATAATTAGAATCCAGTGCTAGATGCCCTCAATAAGACAGACGGGCATGTCCCATTAAGATTCTGCTCTTTGAATTTAGTAAGCTCTAAGCCAGAGCTTTCCAAACTTTTCATGTTGGTGACACACTTTTTAGACATGCATCATTTCGCGACACACCACAAGGCAGGCACTAGGACCTGTGCGGAATCACAGCAGGTTTGGAGGCAGCCAGGCACAAGGCAGGCACTAGGACCTGTGCGGAATCCTGGCAGGGCAGGTTTGGAGGCAGCAAGGCGCAAGGCAGGCACTAGGACCTGCGGGGAATCCTGGCAGGGCAGGTTTGGAGGCAGCAAGGCGCAAGGCAGGCACTAGGACCTGCGTGGAATCCTGGCAGGGCTTGGAGGCGGCAGCAGCCGCGACACACCCAGACACTGCAGCCGACACAACAACAACGTGTCCTGACACACAGTTTGGAAAGCTCTGCTCTAAGCACTTAATCAGCTAAATAAACAAATTCCTTATTTTATTTTTGAATACCTGGAGAGAAGAGAGCTAAGGGTGGAAAGTTATTTTTTAAAAATAAAGGCCCAATTCTAATTGCCGGTTCTTCATTGTAATGTCTTTTTATTTTGTACTGTAATTGTTATTTTTGGTTTTGATTTGTTATGTAATACACTGTGTTATGTCATTTGGGGATATGAGTTAATTTTTTTATACTGTGAATGTTGTATTGTTTGATCATATTTTATGGTGTAATAAATATAAATTAACAACAACAACAAACTTAAGGATTTTTCCCTCTCCAAAAGTGTTTACATGTATATACTCTTTCTAAACTATATCAGATGTCAAAATACTGATGTCAAATGCTGTAAAATATACTAGAAAGTTTAATCTTCACAATTATTGACCACAATTTCCTCCCTTCTCCTCCTCCTCCTCCTTTTCCTTCTCCTTGCCCTCCCCTCTCCTCCCTCTGATCAATCAGGCTTTGGAATTTTCCGTAATTGTGAGTTATGCTTATCTTCCCTGGTCAATTGCACAAATATAAAAGTTTCTTGAAGAGAATCCTGGCTGAAGGCTTTTCTGCATGACAAGCCATTAATGGAAAGTTATTCTGCTGTGCATGTCTTGTTCAAAGAACATAATATACTCTGAGTTACCACTAATGGGTTGCCATTAATGTAGCCATTATCAGTCATCTTGTTTTAGCAATCTTATTTGTGAGCTTTCATTTGTTCTTATGTCTGTGGATATAAAGGAAGTTCTTGCAACAAATCCTCACTGAAGTTTCATATTTGTCCAAACGAGTTCTGTGAGCAATGTAATAGAGCATTATGATGTTGTTACAGGTTGAAGCTATCTAATGAAGAAATTCGACAGGCAATTTTGAAAATGGATGAAGAAGAAGACCTGGCAAAAGATATGTTGGAGCAGGTGAAAAGACTTTGTCACTAACATACTTCAGGGGTAAAAGGAGAGTGCGTTCCTCTTCTCATTAGTTTCTTGCCAGCATGATGATCAGATTACTTTCAGATTTTTTCCTCCGAAGTTCCTCATTGCCTCATCATTGGTTGATGAGTATAATAATGGTGTCAGGTAGATTGTTACTAATGTCCTTGTATTGTGATAGAAGAGTTATTGATCCTGAATATGAAAAATATAGGGAGAAAGATGCTTAAAATCTGAGAGAAGGAAAGAAGGCAGGAGGAATAGTATAGTGTGTAGAAGCCTGAAGGACACAATTGGTATTTCACAACAACAGCAAACTCATTAGACAAGACTGTGTTCTCACTGGGGAGCATTTTAAAATATACTGTATTCTTTCTAACTTTTGCAAGTTTAGTCTAGTGGTTAAGGCAGAGCTTTCCAAACTGTGTGTGGCGACACAAAAGTGTGTCGCCACACACAGTCTGGTGTGTCGCCACACAACCCGGAAGCGCTGATCATAATCAGCGCTTCCGGGTTTTCCCACGGCGACACACCAACTGCAGCGCGCAAAACCCGAAAGCGGCAGCAGCGCTTCCGGGTTTTTGCGTGCTGCCGCAAGGACGGCACTTCCGGGTTTTCCCGCGGCGACACAATTGTTGTGAATTGGTGTGTCGCCGCGGGAAAACTTTGGAAAGCCCTGGGTTAAGGCAATGGGCTAGAAACCAGGAGTCTGAGAGTTCTAGTCCTGCCTTAGGCATGAAAGCCGGCTGGGTGACCTTGGGCCAGTCACACACACACAGCCCAACTCACCTCACAGGGTTGTTGTTGTGGGGAAAATAGGAGGAGGAAGGAGTATTAGGTATGTTCGCCGCCTTGAGTTATTTATAAAAATAATAAAGGCAGGATAATTTTTTTTTTTAAAAAAACCCACTAGTTATTCTTATTCCCCTTCCATTCCTCAGATGCCTTGTCTGGGGAAATGCATTCATATGTATTTCATCTCTCCTGTTAATTTGCTGTTGCAGTCTTGACCACTTAAAACACTGTGCTGTTTTAAATGTACCACTATTTACTACTAAAGAATCCCTTGGGTTCTACTGAAATGCCTTGGGTATTACAAGGACAATTAGAGAATGGGTATAAAACCTTTTAAATCAGAAAGTGACTTGAAGTGTCAGACATTTATTGCATGGAGTATATTCATGAGACAGGATTATTTGTATTAGGAATGGACAGTGCTTTGAATTTGAAAGGAAAACGGTGCTTCAGAGCACACCGAGGCAGGAACATTGCACCTGTCGACAGCTCCTTAAACCTAACTTGTCTTTTCCCAGGATCACATGCAAGTCCTGAAGGGCAGCTGTGTGATCCTGGGGGAAAAAACAGCTGAGCTACTTTAAAGAGTTGCTAACAGGTGCTATGTGCCCCCCCCCCACGCTCCGAAGCATCTTTTAAAATCCAAAACAGTGCACAGCCAGGCATGTGTGTGTGTGTGTGTGTGTGTACCTTTAGCAAAGCAATAATTAGGGATGATAGAGACATTCTTGGATTCAGTGGCTGGCTAACACATACAGTGTGTTTAAGAAGTGAGGAGCATGTTACACTTTCTAATGAATTGAAGCTCAGCTATTTCCCAGTGATACTGGTCTTTTTAAGTTTCTGTTGTCAAAGTCTGAGGCCAGAGATGGTTAATTTTAATTAACTTGTATTTACCTGTTCAGTTTTTCACTTTTGGGTGGCAGCTAGGACTTCTTCCATTACCATTAGCTCATCTATGGCCCAGTAACACTTAAGCTACTTCTTAGGATAATTAATGAAATGGTAAACAAGCAAATAAACCAGGCTGACCTTCCAGCATATTTTGCTGGCAGTTGACTCCAGTAGTTGTGGCAATTGGATGTGTCAGGCCAAAGCATTAGTCCCGCCAGATAGGTCAAAAATCTGTTGCTGAATGAGCTGGGATTTGAGTTCAACCCATAAATGCATGGATGGAGCACCCTATATATCTAGTCATATAGACATTTTTCATTATCTTTCTGAAGCAGTCATTTTAGAAATGTGCTGGAGGGGATGGAGGGGAGAATAGACAGGACTTTGTACTGGAGGAGGAACGGGACCAACGCTTTTAGTGCTTTATTTACAGTGCTGCACTCTGAACGGCCTTATTTGTCAAAGAAGTTCTTTATTAAGTATCAACAACATACACAGCAAATAGCGGCTGGAAGTGAGAAATCCTACATGGAATTACAAAGTATGTAACAAAGTCACAGTGGGAAGACAAAGAATCAACCAAAGGTTTCAGGAAGCTTATTTTAATAGCTACAGCTGCATTGCTTCAAAAATACTATTATATCAGGATTCAGAGCAGCACTTTCTCTCAGATGAATCTTCTAGTTCATGTATGTGCTATCTTTCTCCTTGCCTTGTTGGTTGCTTCATGTTGTGCGTATTGTTGTTGTTTTTTAAAAAAACCCACCCTTGCGGTTCCAGCTACTAAAATTTGTTCCGGAGAAGAGTGATATTGACCTGTTGGAAGAACATAAGCATGAAATTGACCGAATGGCACGAGCAGATCGTTTCCTCTACGAAATGAGCAGGTGCATATATACTATATATACTTAGGTCTGTTTGCATGTGATGGAGAATGAGAAGAGGAAAGAAAGGGAGGGAATATTGTAATGTAAATTAGCACTCTATATACAAGAGTACAGCCCTCATAATTCCTAGACTTCATGACCTTGCTAACTTGCAATTATGGAAGTTAATCTAATATTGAGAATACCAGGTTGGAGAAGGCTGATACAATACAATATTTCAAATAATATCATTGTAGTTTAGAACTTCTCTTATTAAGTAGCTGTATTTGTCAGTGAAATTGACATTCAAATGAAATTCAATCACCTGCCTTTTTTATTTAAATTATATAATGAATATTATAATATGTTATACCTGAGGATCTGCTGCACGGTCCAGCAGAGGCCCTGGCTGCTGCCTGGAATAGGGAGGCGCCCATGTGACCTCTCTTGTCCCATTGAACCGGGCACTCCCCGTGGTTTACGGAGGAGTTGAGGGTTCTGAAGAGGATTAAGAGATGTCTAGAGCGCTGCTGGAGGAAGACAAGGACCTAATCCGACCAAACACAAGCTAGAGCCACTATTAAGGCCTACCTTGTGGCAATAAGAGCAGCGAAATGTCAATATTTCTCTGCTCTTATTGCATCCACAGAATGCCATCTGACAGCCCTGTTTAAGATCACTTGATCCCTTCTGGGGAAGGTGAGCCCAGTGACTCACCTACAGGGCCATGCAGAGGAGTTTTCTGGGCATCTGGAGGATAAAATTGCTCGGATCCGTTCCAAGGTGGATGCCAAGCATGTGGCATGGCCTGTGGAGATGCCTGGGGAACATACTTACCCAGTTACCTGGGAATGGTTTGATCTTGTTGGGCCCAAGGAAGTGGACAGTGTTCTCCGGACTATAAATGCCACCACTTGTCAGTTAGATCCCTGTCCCTCCTGGCTGGTGAAGGTTGCTTGGTAGGTGATGTGTGGGTGGGTCCAGGCGATGGTGAATTCATCCTTGGAGGAGGGAGTGTTCCCGGCTGCTTTTAAAGAGGCGCTGGTGCACCCCCTCCTCAAGAAACCATCACTAGATCCCACAGTGCTGGACAATTTTCATCCAGTCTCCCACCTCCCCTTTTTAGGGAAGGTGGTTGAGAAAGTGGTGGCATTGCAGCTCCAGAGGATCCTGGATGAAACGGATTATCTAGACCCCTTTCAGTCAGGTTTCAGGCCTGGATATGGGACAGAAACAGCTTTAGTCGCACTTTTGGATTATCTCTGGTGGGAGCGGGATGGGGGCAGTGCATCCAACCTTGCTCTTCTTGACCTCTCAGCAGCTTTCGATACCATCGACCATGGTATCCTTTTGGGTTGGCTCAGGGAGTTGTGGGTGGGCGGCGCGGTCTTGCGCTGGTTCACCTTCCTCCAGGGCCAGTCCCAATCGGTGTTGATAGGGAGCGAAAGATCCGGCCCACAGCCCCTCCTTTGTGGGGTGCTGCAGGGTTCAGTACTCTCTCTGCTCCTTTTTAACATTTAAATGAAACTGCTGGGTAAGATCATCCGTCGCCACAGATGAGGTATCATCAATATGCTGATGATACCCAGTTATACATCTCTATCCCGGGTGACCTAAGTGGTGCTGTGGCCACCCTCTCTCGGGTGGAGGCTGTAGGGGTCTGGATGGAGAACAACAAGCTTCAGCTGAACCCTGGTAAGACAGAGTGGCTATGGGTTGGAGACTCCTTGGCATACAGGAATCTTCCATCTTTGGTTCTGGATGGGGTTGCTCTGCCCAGACAGATCCGGTGCAGAACCTGGGTGTTCTCCTGGACTTACAGCTCCTGCTCGAAGAGCAGGTGGCAGCCGTGGCCAGGGGAGCCTTTGCCCAACTTTGTGTTGTGCGCCAGCTACGCCCCTTCTTGGATCAGGAAGTCACTCATGCCCTAGTCATCTCCTGCATAGACTATTGCAATGCACTCTACATGGGGCTACCCCTGAAGAGTATCCGGAGGCTACAGCTGGTCCAGAATGCGGCCGCGCGAGCAGTTTAGGAGCCCCAAAGATGGCCCATATAACACCTTTGCTGTGCGAGCTACATTGGGTGCCAGTTTGCTTCCGGGTCCAATTCAAGGTGTTGGTTATCACATTTAAAGCCCTACATGGCATGGGTCCAGGTTACCTGAGGGACCGCCTCACCCCCATTACATTGGCATGTCCCACCCGGTCAGGCAGAGAGGGCATGTTACAGACCCTGTCTATGAGAGATTGTCGATTGGCAGGGTCCAGGAAGAGAGCCTTCTCTGCCATAGCCCCCGCCCTCTGGAATAAGCTACCCCCAGAGATAAGGCAAGCCCCCACTCTCCCAGCCTTCTGAAAGGGGCTCAAGACGTGGCTGTGCCACCTTGCTTGGGGTGGGAGGGAGGATAGTTTGTCTTGGGGATGGCTAGCACATTGATGCGGCCCTGAGAAATTTTATCAAGACTGTGATCTCACCATCTTGGGTTTTAGATCTCATATTTTATATTTTAGAGTTTTTAGTATATTTGTATATGTATATTTTATAATGTATCTCTTTTAATTGATATTTAACTCTTTTACTGTTTTAATTTGCTTGTAAACCGCCCAGAGTCATTTGTATGAGATGGGCGGTAAAGAAATGTGATAGATAGATAGATAGATAGACAGACAGACAGACAGACAGACAGACAGACAGACAGACAGACACAGACGATAGATAGATATAGATAGATAGATGATAGATAGATAGATAGATAGATAGATAGATAGATAGATAGATAGATAGATAGATAGATGGATGATAGATAGATAGATGGATGATAGATAGATAGATGATAGATAGAGTATTTAAGTAACAGACTCCATCCCGGTATGAATTGCTCTATTGTGCAATGGAATTGGAAGCTTGAGGCTCAAGTTAGTTATGCCTAAGAGTGACCCTTGTATAAAGTACTGGAAATGTACTGGGCAAATATTTCTTTTATTGAACTGGAAGCTTCTTCCTTCTTTTCCCCCTGTATTTGATGTCTCAATACCTTGTTCTTCAGGGGAATATAAATGCATGATTCTTATGAGATTAAGGATTGACCCTTTGCTGCAAGACCTTGTCAGCAAGCAAAGCAGCTGATAATATATTTTTTTCATATTAATCTAAAACAGATTATGAATAAAAATGGATTGATCTTACAGGTATTCTGTTTTGCTGAAAGACATATTGAAATGCATCTTAAATCTCTTGCTCCCTTCTTTCCAGGATTGACCACTACCAACAAAGACTCCAAGCATTATTCTTTAAGAAGAAGTTTCCAGAGAGGCTTGCTGAAGCTAAGCCAAAAGTGGACGGTAAGTTATATTCTTTACAAACAGTAACATATTTCAGGTGTCGGAGGTGTCATCCTGCCCAAGGGACGCTGTGCAGTGAAGCATTCTGTGCAAACTTAAGCAAAAGAAAATTGATGCCACTGTGATTTATGTTCCAAATTGAGCAGCCTCAGTTTTCTGCCTCTTTGGCAGGATCCCAGCTCTTTGGTGGGCTGGATGGAGCACAGCAGGCCTGGGGATGCATCAAGATTGCTTTTAAAATTTAATAGCATCAAGAGCCAGTTTGGTCTAGTGGTTAAGGTGCTGGGCTAGAAACCAGGAGACTGTGAGTTCTAGTCCCGCCTTAGGCATGAAAGCCAGCTGGGTGACCTTGGGCCAGTTATACTCACTCAGCCCAACTCACCTCACAGGGTTGTTGTGGTGGGGAAAATAGGAGGAGGGAGTATTAGGTATTGTGGAGTCCTTGGTGCTCTCTGAGCCTTGTTGTTTTCTTGCAGACGTTTCATTGCCAGGCTAGGCAACATCTTCAGTGCGAAAAGGGAGTGGGACTTGCTCTCTGTTTATATACCATGGCTTGTCCTGCTTGTGTTCGTGGAGGTGTTGTTCTTTCCTTAGGAGTTCCTTGATTGGGCTGTTGTTTGCTACTTGGTTGATTGACTGAGTTAATAGTTCCTTGATTAGGATATATTGTGCTGTTTGATTGTTCCTCTGGATTAGTATTAGGTATGTTTGCCGCCTTGAGTTATTTATAAAAATAATAATAAAGGCAGGATAGAAATTAAATAAACAAATAAATAAAATAAGATTACTGCAGAGGTAAGCTTGTGCCAACCCTTCCTTCCTCAGTCTCATTTCGTAGTAGCAGTGAGGGGGTTGTTGATGGAGCAGGCAGGGAGCGCAGGTTCCCCCTTCTGCTCTATGCATTCTGATTTGTAATGCAAAATCACTTTGGTAACATTCCTGCCTCTCCCAGAAGCTTTTCTGCAGAACTAGAACCTCCCAGATAAACATGCTCAATGGTGTATTTCCACACAGTATTGCCCTTCCTATGTTGAAAAATGAGCGAGGAGCTTTGGCTTTAGAAAACTGTGGTATGTTGTTGGAAAGATCCCTCCCCCACATCACCCCTTTCAAACTATCATCATTCTGGTATGTCAGTCTAAGGGTACCTCTTGTCTCTTTCAGCTATTCTCCTGGCCTCCAGAGAGCTCATCCGCAGCAAGCGCCTGAAGCAGCTCTTGGAGGTTGTGTTGGCCTTCGGCAATTACATGAACAAGGGACAAAGAGGAAATGCATATGGATTTAAGGTTTCCAGCCTGAATAAAATTGCAGACACCAAATCTAGCATTGATAAGTAGGTTCACTTACTAATGAGAAGTATTCTATACTGTACTTCAGAAAAATTCTCAAGGAAGTTTTCGTAATATAAAAGCAATTAAAAGACAGCTTATTAATTTTGTGCATCGTATGTAAGCATGTGCATCTGGAAAGTTTCTACATCAAAAGAGGTTGCATTCTACGTAATTAATTTTGGTTCAAGTTTGAAACAGAGAAAATAGCCTTGTATCAAAAGGATAATTCTGCCAGTCTTGAAAATAACAAGTTACTCCAGACTGAAGAACTAAAAGGCAGCAATGTTTTTAAAGCTGAAAAAAATCTCTCTGCAAGTCTAAAATTATTAGTGGTATGTGCACAATTTTGAGCTGAAGTTTTTTAGCATAGTCATGGGAATAAAAAAACCCAACTCATCTTCAGGGAATGATAAAATCTTTAAAATCTAAGAGGTGGAGTATTTATCTTTGTATAGTCAGTAGCCAGCACTTTCTTTTGAAACCGTCTTTGCTGCTACAAGAGACTACTGACTACATGATTTCTGTAGCTGTTTTACTCCACAGTGCTTCTGTCCAATGACATTTGGTCATTAGAAAGAGAATGCTTTGTTTTTCATTTTGAGAGCGTCCATAAATATATGTGCCATCCTTCCATATCACTAGGAATGAACCTGTTGTTTTTCTGTAGCATAAAAAAAAGTTCTTTTAAAAGAAGGGAGGGGGGGGAGCTTCTCTAGATGGCTATTAGGAACGTTAATTTTTCTAATCCGTATTGTCAGCACCTCTTCCCTGCCCTTCCAAATTGAAGACATGCTGTTCCACTTTCACAGCTGAAGAATGGGGCTCATAAGATAGGCACTTCCATCCCCAAATGAAAAATAATGTCTCAGGGACCTGGGCAAATGGAAGACTCTTTGTTTGGGAAATACATACACAAACAAAACAATGTAGCCATTGAGTAGGCTTCTTAGAAGCTTGAGGTGTTTTGCTGGGAGACTTTTGTACTTTGTTCAGTGTTGCTTCTGTTGTTGAGTCATTTGCAAATAATCATTTGAGCCTTCAGGGCAGAAGTTGGGAACATCTAGTCCACCAGATGTTGTTGAAATCCCAGAATGTGAAGGGTGCTGGCAGCCATCATACTGTACAACACATCTGAAGGACAAAACATTCCTCACTCTTACTTTAAGGGAAAAGATGGGCTTTGTGAAATATTAAATTAAATTAATAAAAGCATTTACATGGCTGCCCAACTCAGATAAAGTGAGTCTGAGAGGTATCCAAAAAAGGAAGAGAAATCAAACCAACAAATACAAAAAGAAACAATACCTACCTAGCAAAACAATGAAATGGCAATCAGAGCTGAAATATACTGTAACTCCTCAGACTGAGATCTCTACTCAGCCTGAGTAGGCCTGTGGAAGTGGCTATTAGGAGAGAGAAAATTGCAGCAATTTTATTTTAAAAATATATATGCTGATAGTAAGAGTCTGATTTCATTTTAAGCTTTTCAGATATAGCATGGTAATTACCCTATGATCTTGTTTCCTGTCTCATTCATACCATTTTTTCCTTAGGAATATTACATTATTACATTACTTGATTATGATCTTTGAAAAGAATTACCTAGATATCCTTGACATACAGTCTGAACTGCAATATCTTCCAGAAGCAGCAAAAGTCAAGTAAGTGGTGATGCGGCTGGGTAACGGCAGTCTCTTGATGAATAATTATGTTGAGATGTGTTTATAATTTATAGATCAGCATTCTAAGTAAAGGGGATATATGGAAGCAGATATCATAGTTATCAGTCAAAAATGCTCTTGAGTATTACTGAGAATAAATACTCTGTTTCAGAGTATTTAATTCTAAACAGGAAGTGACCTAGGATGATTGCCCAAGACTTTAAAAGGCCATAAAAATTTGATTGGCAATAAATTAATTCATATTTTAATATTTAATAATTAAATAGTTAATAAGTATTAATATTCTTATTAACCCATGAATCCCAAAGAAAGAGAGAGAGTGCATTTTACTTGCCTTTTTTAATGTGGGAATGTCCCAAAGTGTAAGTTTGTCATGTGAATAAGGATCAAAATTGTACTTCCATCTCAATATATTTTTAATATGTCTTGTAGTCTTTAATGCTCAAAATATTGTAGAATTATGAATAAAAAAAGAACCAAGCTCTTATAATAATATCAGAGGCTTCACATAATAACTTTCTAATTGTGCCTATAATAGTTTTTGATCACTTGGATTCTGTAGAAAAAACAGAAAACAAAATATATGACCATTGATAAAACTGAAAGTCAGGATTTTTTTTATTTTTTAAAAAAACAGCCATCAGTCAAGTTAGTAAGAAATACCTTAAATTTTGTAAGTTTCTGTTCCAGTAATCCTTTTTCACTGATTTGAAGAGGTTGTTAGATTCACACTATGGTTCTATACAACTGTATCTGAAAGTAAATCTTAGAGATTTGAAGGTCAATAAATTCTAGTGATTTCAGAGGGACTAAAGAACATGCAGAGAACTGTACTATTGCCTTATTTTGAAGATGTTGATGTTTTGAATAGTGCTTATTTCACATGCAGTTTGGGTTTTAGCTCATGCATTCAATTAGGTATCTGATATACAGTGTTTGTATTCAAAGCATTAATTTGATTTCATTTTATATGCTAAATTGTAGCCCTTCTACTTCTAGAAAAAGATTTAATGATCAAAATGTATTAAGTTAACAAACATAAAGGAGAAGTACAGTATAACATAACCCAGATAAAGTAAACATAAAGCAGGAAAAAATCAAAAGGTTTTCACCTATCACAAAAATATATTAAGCTCCAGTAGGTGCATAGGTAGGCTAAGGATGAAAAACAATTCTGCCTTAGTTCCTCTTGGGGTGAAAAATCACTTCAGTAGATCTATGGGGGGAGATCAAATAGTAGCCAGAATTAAGTCCAAGCAGCACTTGTCTGGGGAAAAATATCTATAGTTGGTACTGAAGCTTGTATTTACTTTCTAAACTTTATGGGATGACCAACAGTATCTTCTATTGTTATTTTATCTACTTATTTTTCCATTCAAAAAGTCTAACATATACTAACAACAGTGCTGGACTCTTTAAAGAGGAAAAGTTTCTTCCTCAGGGCTTCCATTCTAAGATTCAGTGTAAGTTCCATTCATCCCCAGAACAAACATTTGCCATAGTGAAATCTGCCCCCAAAGTGGATGGTTTAACAACTTTAGCCTATCTTGGTCAGTTAATCCTAAATGGGGCACATAATTATTTTGATTTTAAGTCATGGAGGAAAGTAAAGATAAAATCAATACTTGAAGTAGGGGCTAGAAACAGTGGGAAAACTGTAAAGCTGATGAAGGCATTTGCAGTATGTCCACGCTGTCTAGTCTCAATCCAGAGACAGTTGAATGTTACTATCTCTGAGAGCATCTGCTTTAAAGAGTTAAATAAGCAGGCAGCAGCTTTAATGAGTTGTCCTTTAAAGCAGCTGTGTCTCTTTTTAGACTCACACAGAAGGCTGAAAAGCTGTTTAAAGAGATGCTGTGCCTATCCTATGCATTTAGAAACATCTCTTCCAAATCATTTTCAGAGCATGCATAGCCCTAAAAATAGTTAATTGTTGGTATAAGTAGTGTTTATGATCTGAGTCAGATGGATCTCCTGGAGCTACCTTCTTTTGTGTTTTAAGCAATTAGCAATTAATGAATAACATTTCTCTCATGCCTTTCCACAATAGATGCTTAGAGTGACTGGCAACATAGCTATTTTTATTTTTGGAAATTCATCAAAATAGAATCCGCTTAGTAAACATAAGAACACCAGCTAATAGCAAACAAGGACTCCTGTACTTCATTTAAGCTGGTCAGATGAAAAGGCTTAGTTGTGTTCACAGCTCTGGTAGCCTGCCTCCTCTATTGCAGATATCCTGAGGCCAAATTGCAAACTTTTGAAGCATCTAAAGTCTGAAACTTTCTCTTAAAAGCCAGTGAACAGCAGAATGGACTCTGTTCTCTTAGCATCTACTGTGGGGCTGGTGCTGGAGGAAGAATATTAGACTGGAAGGACATTGCACTTTTGTTTTAAGCCACTCTCTCTCTCTGTCTCCTTGCAGCCTAGTGGAGTTGGAGAAGGAAGTTAATAACATAAAGACTGGGTTGAAAGCTGTTGAAGCTGTAAGTATGTCATAGTTTCGAAACACACTCTTTTAAAAATGTCCCACCAGGGATCTGGTGCAGAGGGTGTTTTGGTGAGAGAAGAAGGAGCTTTTCTTCCTTTGTCAAGCAAAGCCTGTTTCTCTGAGTCCCCCCCCCCCCATGTCTCTTGTGAAAGCTGGTGTGACGATATTAACAGATGTACAGGGAAGTTTGTTTGATCTGGGGCTGAGAGCAGGGGAATGGGAGTTTGACAAACTGTTAATTCAAATGTTGAATACTTTTTTCTTCTTTCAGAGACTTTTAGTCTCTGAGCAGGTGTTAGATGTGGCCTCTGTAGATAGGTCTACTCAGGTGGGGTGTAGCCTAAGTATTAAGGCATTTATTACCTGCCAGAATGATTGCCAAATAGGGAGGGAGCAGGCCGAGCAGGCCTGAAAGGAGACAGCCACAATGCTATACAACCTTCCCCAACCCAGATGCCTTGATCTTTAATGCCCCAGGTGGGAATTACTGAAGTCCAACATCCCTAGAGGGCCCCCCAATGGGGGAAGATTACTGTATAGTTTTAAACTAGTTGTTACATTAGGCAGTAAACACAGCTGCCTCCTACTCAAAGCCTTTAAGCGTGATTCTTTTTTTCCCCTAGAATGCCCTCTGCCCTTTTAATGTCCTAACCGAACCTTGTATGTGATATAGATGCATAGATTGTAGGGAGCTGTCTAAGATCAGTTTGGAGATTACTGGCATTTATTCAGGTTGAAAGGCCGGAGTCTTTTGCCTCCCTAACTGTGTGCAAATACTGTTTTATGAATGAGCCGTAGCATTTCACTCCATTTCTGGCCTTTCTCTAGTTCTTGCATGCAAATTGAATTGAAAAAAATCCTTCATAGCTTGTTTTAAAAATAAGGCCTTGGAATATTGCAAGCCTGTCTTTTAGGGAGTAGCTCAAACTTTGAATAGTCCTACTATTTTCTGCTTTAGTTTTATAGGCTTTGGGGTAATTTCTGCAGAATCACACGGAACTCATAAGGAATGGAGCCAACCAGCTTTTGCAAGCAGAAAGACTTAGTCCTACCAGGATTCCTCAGGGTATTGCAGATGGGTGAACTGGGGATAGGAGCTAGAGCCAGTAACATCTCCTTTCTCATCTTATCTCCGTCATGGGCTTTCTGTGTGGCCTTCTTTAGTCATGCTGTCTCTGCCTCCCACCTGTGACTTGGGACGGCTGGATTAGTCTGTAATATCAAACATCTTCCTAAGATTAAATATTTGCAGCAAGTAAGAGCATTTTAGAGTCATATCATTTCATCTGTTTTCTCTTACTGAGATACTTGTCTGCAAACACTAGGACTGTTTTCAGTCATTTCCTTAAGAGAGCTGGTTCAGTCCTCTGGAGAGAGAGCAGTGAAATGTTAATGCCAAGCTTTACTATATGTTTACTGCATGTTTCATTTACAAGGAATGGTTTTAACACAGGATTGTAACATATACCTAGTCACCATATAATGGGTGAACTAGCCATTGGTAGCGCTCTGTGTTAGTAGACATAAGATATATTCCAGGCACAGAATAGCACTTTTTCCCCTTAGACCTGTAAATACCATGCTCCCACATGAGGAAGGGTGGGTAGATGGGAAAGTTATGACACTCCCTTGTTTTCACTCCCTTCCTTATCTAGTAGATTAATCTGCAAGATATCATCTGATTAAATTAAATCATTTTCGTTTTTATTTGATGCTCCTCTGTTTACCTGCAAGTGGTCCTTTCAGTCCTTATCGTTAGACAAAGAGATCTTGAGCAATTTTTTGACCATGCAAGTAAGGACTTGTCTAGGTGAGAGGAATCCCTTGACTGTGCTAGATTTTTGGTACACTGGAAGTAGCATCAATTCCTTGTTACTCCTGAAGGGTGAAAAACCTACAGTATCACAGATCAGGGATTATCCAACCATCTTTAGTCCCTGTTAGACACATCCAGCCTTCTTTGTAACGTACGTTCAGAGTAAATTTTGGAATACATTCCAAATTCCACTGCCAAGTTTAAGTAACACCCTTTGCCCTGTTGTTGTTCTTCATGCTACATATTAGATCTCCCCTTGACTCATAAGTCCTCAGAAAAGGTGTGTGCATGGGAGACACATGCATCAATCCTCAATGTGTGTTTTTAATATACATTTTAAAGCCAAATCTCATAGGGATTCAAGCAGTGGCAAACACTTGGTCAGTTTGCTTGCTAACCCTGAGAAGGTAGTTCTCAAACACTGGGTGTACTGCCTGACAAGTTCACTTTGCCGGACCCCATCTTCTAGAACAGGCAGAATTTTTAACTTGGTAAGAAAGCCCTGTGTGTCCTAGTAACTCTGTGATGGCTGCTTTGTGAAAGCAAGAGATTGCAAGATGCAATTCTTCAGCGGCAAACCACTTGCTCTCAACTTGCCCGATGTCCTTGCGGTACCTTCTCCTTCCTCTTCTTGGCCAAGCGCTTTTTCCCCATTCATGCACCAGTTCCTTTCCCTCCCATATCACTTTATTATTATTATTTTAAAACTTGGCAGCCAACATCTCCCTGTGTAGCTCATTCATTTCACTTTGGGGGGTGGGGTATGTAAAAATGTAGCACTGTAACAACAATAGAAGGCCGTTGTTGGGAGGAGACGACAGGAAAAGAGAAAAAAAAAGGTGCAACTGTTGACTGCATTCCAACATGGTCTCGCCACAGTCCTGGCACTGACAGTGGGGAGGGTTCTTCAAGGCCCCTTCTTACAAACATCAGACTAAAAATAGGTTCACAGTCAGCTGCTCACAGAGGCACTTTGTAATCCGTCGCTTCCCAGGGTTGGCAGCACCATTTAAAAATGAGATGTGAGCCCAGCTTTGAGAAACTTCACAGACTACAGCCAGCAAGGCAAAGTAAATCAAAATGGAAAGCTGTAAACCCTCACTACTCTTTATGAGGATTGCTGCCAAGGCATCAGCTCTCTTGCCAATGGCATTTGTAATTTTATGGGACTGGCTTTGCTGTAAAACTGTTTCAGACTAACAGTAGAAAGCAAGATTTTTAAACAGACGTCTTAACTTGGGCACTGTCTACAACAATGCAATGTGGGTTTCTACGTTTTTCCTCAAGGCAAAGTATAAACAATGTCCTAAACAGTGCCCACCAAAGGTGCTTATTCCGGCTAAAACTGAAAGCAGTAAATAAGCCATTATTGTAACAAAGCCATCAGTGTTTATGGGTTGTCAAAGGAGCTTGCTGCCTCAGTTTAGAGGAAAAGAACAGGGGAGTAGGAAAAAGAGGCAAAGATACTTACTGAACCCTAACAAAATACTGTTGTAGCATTTGGGGAAGGAAATCCTGTTGCTTGGTTAAAGAGGTGCAAATGGATCCAAATTCAAACTCCAGGATCTCTTGTTAGAAGTGGGATGGGCATATGTCTTAATATCCACACTCATTGTTAGTCAAGGTAGGCAATAAGGAGTTAGATGAACCAAGTTGTTAAAGATATAAGGCAGCTTCCTCTTTCTTCCACAATTTTCTGGATTTCCTGCCCTAAATATGACAAGATTTTTAATGCTTCTATATAAATCTCTGTTCTATTTTCTCAAGGACCATACACAAAGAGATCATTTTAAAATCTTGTGGGGTAAATAAAACTGTGTGGGATGGGTGAGATCAAGTGAGATTCAATCCAGTTCTCCCTTAGTCTGCAGTCCTAAGCTACTACTACTGTGTCAGACTTGAATTGTGAGCTCAATTTCCAGATTCACAGCAGAGTCCTAGGCAAAAAGTCCCTCTGGCAAAAAGATTTTCTCAAAACCTTCATTTTGAGGGGGAAAAAAGTAACAAGAGCAGCAACTGTAATCTTATAATAAGAAAATTTAACCAAAATCTAATGAATGATTATTCTAATTTGATGGTGGGGGTAGAGAATCAGTGTTCTGTTTTAAGTGAGTGAAGGCTATACAGAGGTTAGAACTTGGGTGGTAAGCTTACTAAACTTTGCTAGGAAGCAACAGCCTTGAAAGGAAGCAGATAGCAAACTCTATTTGAAATTGTCCTTGACTGACCTCCTGAGGTCATTCAGAACATTTGCAAGTTTTTTAGAAAGAGTCAGACATCCTAAATCACATTAGGATAGGGCCTTTCATATTGTTAAAATTGGAAAGAAAAGTAAAACTATATTGCATGGTAGCAAGTTTTCTGGTGTTTCAGAAGTTACCCCTTAAGTGTTATCCTTACCCCTTCCAAATGATTTATTTTACAATTGATTGTTAGCAAAGGATAAATTAGGATTTGCCATTACCTTATAATCATAGGTATACTGTAATGTAATGGTCTCAGGCTGTTGGTAGCTTTTCTGGTGATATCCTGATCATTCTTGGCTTGAGTCTTCCCAGACCACCCTTATTTTCCTCCCTTTTTCATTGCCATCATGCATCAGTTTGGTCTAGTGGTTAAGGCAACGGGCTAGAAACCAGGAGACAGAGAGTTCTAGTCCCGCCTTAGGCATGAAAGCTGGCTGGGTGACCTTGGGCCAGTCCCTGTCTCTCAGGCCTAGGAAGGAGCCAATGGCAAACCAGGAGACTGAGAGTTCTAGTCCCGCCTTAGGCATGAAAGCCGGCTGGGTGACCTTGGGCAAGTCCCCCTCTCTCAGCCCAACTCACCTCACAGGGTTGTTGTTGTGGGGAAAATAGGAGGAGGAAGGAGTATTTAGTATGTTCGCTGCCTTGAGTTATTTATAAAAATAATAAAGGCGGGATAGAAAATAAATAAAAAAATAAAAAAAATAAAATCATGCTAAGCCGTAATGTGATTTGCTTAATTTTGGCTTAGCATCTCATGTAAATTCATCCGGTATGGATTCAGATCACAGTTTATGGTTTAGTTGCAAGTACAGGCAACCCATAGCTTGCAGGAGACTAAACATTTGTGGTGGCAAGATGGCTGATCTTCAGTGATGCAATTTTTTTGGTTACAAATACAAAACTACAGGTGGAAATGGATGCACTAAATTCCTGTGGTGCAAAACACACCCATTACTGTCCTTGAAACTACCTGGAAGCCTCCCTAAAGGACCAAAACTGTTTAATCCTGCTGTTGCGAAATTCACTGCATCACAGGACGTGCCTCTGCAGCTTCTGAGGCAAAAGAAAGAAGTTTCCAGTCATACGAAATGAATCCACTTCTGGTTTGGTGTGATGTGTGAACCTAGCCAATTGTGGTTTGCAATAACTCTAGTTAAACCAAACTGACTTGGTTTGGATATGGCAATTATGTTTAAAACGGGTTCAGTCACCATTTTTCGGTGTTTCTTCCAATCTTTAAGCGGTGACTTTTTCTATTGTTGCCTCTCTTGCTACCTACCAGTTAGCTGTTCCAATCTTTCTCTTTCCTTAGGAGCTAGATTATCAGAAGAGACGTATGCGGGAACCAGGTGATAGGTTTGTCCCAGTCATGAGCGACTTTATCACAGTAGCCAGTTTTAGTTTTTCTGAGCTGGAAGACCTTCTGAATGATGCAAGGGATAAGGTAAGAAATACTTTTTAAATGGTTTTTAAAAAATCGGTATATCATGGTTCAGTAACTCATAACACAGGGTAATGCCTATAGAAGAACTCTGGTGTTTTTCTTTTAAAGGGATGATACATAGTACATAGGGGTGTGGTGGCTCAGCGGGTAAGATGCCAGGCTTGTCGATCAGAAGATCACAAGTTTGGAGGTTCGAATCCCTAGCCCTGCGTGCGGAGTGAGCTCCCGCACTAGCTCCAGCTCTTCCCAACCTAGCAATTCGAAAGCATGCAAATGCAAGTAGATGAATAGGTACCACTTTGGTGGGTAGGTAACAGCCTTTCGTGTGCGTCATGCTGGCCACATGATCGTGGAAGCATCTTCGGACAACGCTGGCTCTTCGGCTAACAAATGGAGATGAGCACCGGCCCCTAGAGTCGGACACGACTGCACAAATGTGCGGGGGAAACCTTTACCTTACATAGTACATACATCAGTTTTTCACTAGGCAGTGGAATTACTGAAGCTGGACATTCAGTTCCACAAACATCTCTTTTCAAGACATTAAACCCAAGTCTTTTCCTATTCTCCTTGTCCATTTCTAATGACAGTCACTGAGAATGTGGATTGTCTGGTCATGCTTTGCATTCAGCCCTGAACTAAACTGTGTGACCTACAAATTGGAACAGATCAAAGTAGAAGCTCTTCAGAGTGATGGTCTGAAGAATATCTTGTGAACACTGCCATATACGCCTAGAAAACAACCAATGAAAGAGAAAGAAAATACAGTTATAATGTATATGCCATCATGTTTTAAGTGGAATTGCCCTTTTAAGTGGTTTCATACTATATAAAGAACAGAATGTATAAATAACAGGCAGCTTCACTGAAAGTTGACTTAAAACATAAACATTGCTATGGTTGCTAAAGTACATTATTATTTCTCACCAGGAAAATCCATAGCGTTTCTAGAAATGTGGATTGTGACCTCCAAAGGGGTTCATAAGAGAGTGAATGGAGGGTCACCAGAGAGTGCCTTCCTCGCAAGAGGTTGACTGCAAAGTAACGTGACAATTCCAGAGCCCTGTATGAAGCCTGAGTCTACTTTTTTTTAACACATTGCCTCATGGGGGGAGGGGAACAATGCCTTAGTATAGTGAGGATGAAATTACAAGACTAGAGGGAGGGATTTAAAGGAATCAAATATCAGGCTGTAAAGGAAATACAGTAGGATGTGACTTATCTCAGTGCAACTGAACAGGAAGACATAATGCCAGGAACAGCTTACAGCCTGCTCCAGCATTTTAAGAGCAGTTTAAGAGAAACTGATATAAAGCATGAAAACATCCTTTTTTTTTTTCCTCCTGACTTTGTTGAATGAGAGTGGCTGTCTCTGAAATAAAAACTAAGAGTTCAGGAATTATGCAAAAAGGAGCAAACTCTTACCTTCCAGTTTTTAAAAAAATGGTTTTAAATTTTATTGGAGTTTTTTTTTTGGGGGGTGCTTATTTCCAATGAAACATTTTTATTTTATAAAGCTGTATGGTTCTGTCATTGTTTTACTTGAGATATAGATTAATATGTAATGGTTAAAAATAAGTTGTACATTTATTTCTTGCCCAAGCTTAACCCCAATTAATTCTAGTTTTATTTATTCTTGGGGGAGTTACAGTATTGCAGAGTTTCAGACTCCTGCTATAGAATATTGATCTAAAATGTTGATTTCATCAAACACACATATGAATGAAACATTAGCATTTGAAACAAACAAACAAAACACTTCTGGTGATGAAGTTCAGTTATACACTTATTTTTTAAAAAGGGTTCTGCTGTCATACTTCAACCCAAATACATACTCCATTTACAATTGAATAAGTCATGCTTTCATTTCCTTGTCTAAGTCCCCTCCACTCCTCAGGGAGGGGTGGTGCTGGTCCTAGCCAATATGTAACCAGAATATCCAAATGAACCTGCTGTAGGCTGCTTCTGATGAGTAAATAAAGGATTAAAAGTAAAGAATATGTGATATATAAATTATTGGTGTGATCTGTATTGTTCTTGTTCCAAGAAAGCAGGAACAAATGCCAACTTCCTAGCATATTATCCCAATCAAAACAGGACACTTCCTTCTGAACTCTTGTATATCATGTCCCAAAAGGCAGCTTTTAATGTAACCTAGAGAATAGACTATTCTTTGCTCCTGACTAGAAGTTGGCACTATGTCCTTAAGTCTCTAGGGTGGGGAAGAAACCTATAAAGAAAAGTTACAAAGGCATGAAAATGTTTGAAGAACAAGTCATAATATAAATAAGGTGTAAGAATGGCAAATCTTTCCTTCTTTGCTAATGTCATAACAGCTGTTAAACAAAGTAAGTATACCATTGTATTGTCGAAGGCTTTCACGGCCGGAGTTCGATGGCTGTTGTGGGTCTTCCGGGCTGTGTGGCCGTGTTCTGTGGTTTGTTTGTTTGTTTGTTTGTTTATTTATTTATTTATTTATTTATTTATTTATTTATTTATGTTTCGATTTCTATCACCGCGCCATCTCCCACGAGGGGACTCTGGGCGGTTCCTAACGTTTCGCCAGCATCTGTGGCCAGCATCTTCAGAGGGCAGGAGCACAGATAGAAGCAAAATCTCTGTGCCCAGGTAGAGTGGCAATGTTCTATTTATAGAGCTAAATTATAGGAGATTAGGTGGGGTTTTTTGTTGTGTTGAAATGTTAACGAGTGGCTGATGAGCGTGATTAGCATGTTCATTGTGAGAAGTATTCCCATGACCTGGTGGTTGGACTGAGTTCGTTGACCTTTTGCAGGCTGTGTTTTTCAGGACTGGTAGCCAGGTTTTGCTAATTTTTAAACTTTCTTCTTTTTTATTGTAACTGTGCTGGTGTTTGTGAATTTCAATGGCTTCTCTGTATAATCTGGTGTAGTGGCTTTTGGTGTTGTCCAGTATTTCTGTGTTTTCAAATAGGATTTTGTGTCCTGTTTGCTTGAGAGCATGTTCAGCTACTGAAGATTTTTCCGGTTGCTGTAGTCTGCAGTGTCTTTCGTGTTCTTTTATCCTGGTGTGAATGCTTCGTTTTGTGGTTCTGATGTATACTTGTCCGCAGCTGCATGGTATGCGGTATACTCCGCATTATAAGTATACCATTCCTTTTTTCTCCTTTATGTTAACAACTTAAAAAAGCTTTATATATTAGAGCAGAGGGGAGGAGTATTGTTTGTAACTTGTGAAATGTCCTGTTCTTGGCAAGTGATACAGGAAACTTAATTTCAGTCCCACCCCTTCGGACTGCACCATCACAGATCAAACAGGTACAAATAAGAAGAATTAGCTATCTATTCTCTGTCCTGTTATTCTTGGTATGTGTCATTTGATGTGTGGCTCTTATCCAGATTTAGCTTATTACAGATTGATACGTTGATTTACATCATATACACTCTGTTTTTTAGTCCGAGAAGTACCCAATGTAGCTTACAAAAAAGTAAAAACACAATAATTCCTACCCTCAAGCTTACAATTCAGAAGTCTTTCTTCATAAGTTACAGTGTTAGTATAACAGCCTGGCAACCCTAATTTTGCCCCAGTTCCTGTGGGGCTGGCCTTTTCTCACCTCAGACCAGAATTTAGGCCACCTCATCCTTTCTTACTGACTGAAACTTCTTCCAAGCCATTGTAATCCCACCACAGTTTAGTGGTGGCTAAAATTGGTAGCATTTCCCCCTCCTTTAAGGGAAGTACTGCGTGTTAATAGGACCAGCCAGCTTTAACTGTTTTTCTTAGATTCTTGTGGGAAGATGCAATTCTTGCTAGAGATACCTTTATCATGGAAGGGAGAAGGAGATAGACTAGTCTGGGCTATTCATCAACCAAGCATTCCCCTCAAAAAGACCTACCCACCCATGTGGGCAATACATTTTGTCAGCCACAAAACACGTAAGAGAAGAATGGGAATCAGGACAAGATATGAAGACAGGATTTGTATCTGTGTAGCAAGGGTTGGGTTATGTTAAGTCTAAGAAGACACGTCTCAGATGGAAAAGATAACAAAGAAGAAACAGACAAATAAGACAAATGGTTTCTGAAAACAAAATAAAGAAGGAGGGCAACAAGTCTGTTAATGCCAGTAGCATACACAGATGTCAGTTCTTCACTGTCTACTGCTTCTTTGCTTCTGTTCTCATAAGGTGGTTAGTTCCATTAAAGTGATAGGTTTCAAGCTTGGGTTACATACCCCTGAAACATGACTGTATCCTCCCACCATGAGGTGAACTCTCCAGACTCTGGGCAATTTCAAGGAAACCAGTGGTCCACCCAGTTTTGCTCTCAGATGCTGCTGCTACATGGGCCCCAGTTTGAATTACCAATGCAGCATGATTAGCCAGCTGCTAAATCCAGTCCTGTTATGTTGTATTCTGGGACAGGATAGAATCTTTCTCTCTCTCTGTTGTTTCAGAAAGTTATGTCATAGCTCTCTCTTCTCCAGTGGGTCTGTTTTTGACGCAGTTTGCCTCACAGTGTAACAATCACAAGGTCAGTGCAAATGTGAAAGAGACTCTTCATTTGAAAATGAGGAAATAGAAATGTTAGAAAAATGAAATACGCATTGTATTTTATCTGGCTGTACTCAGAATTGTCTTTTATCTTAAAAAAACAAGCCTGTTATTTCAAGCTGTCAGATGTCTGCCTTGGAGCTCTGGGCTCATATAGTATTAACCTGAACCCTAGTGTTACGTAGCGCTTTGCTTCCCAGACCCTTCGCTTTTTGTTTGGTTTCTCTTCATTAACAGGATCTTTCTTCTTGCTTTTAAAACTTTTGTTTCTTTCTGGACTGAGTAGCCTGCAGCAGTAAAATATATAACTGACAAGCCAAAAGGAACAGTGAAGGACAGAAGCCAAAATGTACAGTCTCTGGAAAAGGCCTGGCTTTAGTGGGAATGTTACCTGTTGACTGAATTGAGTTTCCAAGGTAACTGGGAAGAAAGAGATCATCCTTAAGCTAGAAATCTCCCTCGCCAGATTTCAACTGCCTTGGGATCCACTATTGAGCCATGACCTGCAGTTTTGTATCTGTTTCTTTTTAGCACATCACAGATGGAGGTAGAGACTGTTTTTTTACTTCTAACTACACCTGAAATCTACCTCTGAATGGACAATGTGGACATTCAGCTTTCCATGCTTCACAGGGTCGTCCTATTGAACACTTTTTAACCTACCTGAGAACTTGGTCTCTGTGCTTCTTTTTCCTATGATGCAGGAACCATCACTCTGTTTTGAACTTTATATAGACCTTTAATATTGTCTATAGAAGAGGGGGGAAATACATTTCTTTGACACACTAAGGACTGTGCCTCGTAGTGCAGTAGCTTTATGGACGTCAAGACCCATTTCTCATAACAAATCATAAAATACCATGTAAAAGTTTTCTATTTATTGGTGTTGATTCAACACAAAGACAGTCTTTCCCCTTGCTATCAGTCTTTCCAACACATTGTGCGGTTTGTTTTCTGGAGTTGTATAGATTAAGAAAGTAGAGAGTTATTTTAATCCAAAACAGGATTTAATCATACTAGGGAAGGAAAATCAAGTTCCTGTTTCTGCTAAGCTAATTAAAAAGTATCTTCACAGCAAAGCCAGTCGTTCCTGGAAGTGTCTGAGTACAGATTTGCCAGCATAATGCTCTCAATAAGAGATGTTTAATACTAATTACTATAACATGTCCAATCATCTCTTACTCCCTAATGCTTTTTAGTAGCATGCAGACATTTACTGTTCTTGAAGGAGCTTATTTTGAGCTTCTTTGGAAGAGTGTGCAGCTTTTACTCCTCCTGAAACACTGAGCTGCCTTTGGACCCAGGAACTGGAATTTTCTATCTCTAACAGAATCTAAGCTATTTCTTAGGACTGGTTTATTTTTACCTTTTTCTTTTCCCTCTCCATTTTCAGAATATTAGGTGGGTGTTGTACCAAACCAGATGTATTTCTCTGGGCCCTGATCTCCTCCAGTCCTAGTGGAGTCTCTGTGAATATGTGAGCATTATCTCTGCCACAGAAACATTTGCAACTAGCCAGTAAAGTTGGAAGACAGACTATATACTGTAGAACACTCACAACAAATGTGATTTTTATCAATGGAAATGGCACTTAACGCTATGTTTGGTCATTAGGCTAACAAAGAAGCATTACCAGTGGAATTACATCTCTTTCTGTATGTGGATCTGGCAAAATAAATGCCAAGGCCTAAATGGTAGGGTTCCCCCTGCACATTTGTGCAGTCGTGTCCGACTCTAGGGGCCGGTGCTCATCTCCGTTTGTTAGCCGAAGAGCCAGCGTTGTCCAAAGATGCTTCCACAGTCATGTGGCCGGTATGACACACACAAAATGCTGTTACCTACCCACCAAAGTGGTACCTATTCATCTACTTGCATTTTCATGCTTTCGAATTGCTAGGTTGGCAAGAGCTGGGGCTAGTGCAGGAGCTCACTCTGTCACGCGGGACTAGGGATTCAAACGTCCAAACTTGCAATCTTCTGATCGACAAGCCTGGCGTCTTACCCGCTGAGCCACCACGCCCCTTTAAATGGTAGGGTAGTATATTTTTGAAAATTTGGTTTACAACTGGGATGGAAAAATTGCCTTGCTCTTGGGGCACATTGAAATTTCTCAGTCATCAGCACACCAAATACAGATTAGCTCCCCCTAAGGAGGAGTTTTAGTCCCCCTCAGGACTAAAACTAAACAGAGGAGCCACACAATATTTGCACATAAGCCCCAGCCCTTCATACTCTTACACATTGGCTCTTTTCTTCCACACCTCCTATCGGTTGAGCATGAAGGTCTGGGAAGGGATTCTCAGCATGTTCAGCTGTATACATTTGGAAACTTTGTGCAGCTGTTAATCCTGCTTCTCCATGTGCCCCCAACTCCCTTTCCAAGTAGTACTACTTACATGACAAATCCCTTCTCTTCAACCGAAAGCTAAGTTCGTGGCCAAAGCAGTGTGATTAGAACATGGGTTAGATCTGTAAGATCGCAGATCATCAGGCAGCTTTGGTGTGATTGTGTTATTATGCAACCAATTGACATTTCTTTAATGTGCAAATTTCAGTCCACCTTCGGCATAACATCTTTACTGTGATATGGTCAATGAGCACTGACTCCTGATCTGTGCATATGTCAAAACAGTTTTGACACAAGGACCCAATCAGTGCACAACTCCTACATGAAACTATTGCCTTCCTCTTGGATTTTCCAATGCATGCTCCAAGGCAGCTGAATTCGTGCATTCTGGGAAGTATTGTGCTTGCAATAGCCATTAAATTGAGAGAACCAAAAGGACTGAAACAATCCTCTACAACATATATATGAAAAGATACCTAAAGTAAGAAGAAATATGGGAAGGAATGAACTTAAAAAAATAATCAAATTCTTGCAATTAATATATTTTTCAACTCAATAAAGTTTCTTTAAATTTTGTCATCCCTTTTCTTTACCGCTTAAAGTAACCGTTCTGCACTCTGGCACATTTTCCATAATTGCGTTTTCTTTCTGGTTTGAGAAGACCTCTTCCCCCATTTTTTAAAAACTTCCTTTCCTAATGGCATTTCTGCAGCTGCTTAATTTCATTGGCAGGAGTAGCAGTGATTGAGTGCTGCTGTTCCTCTTTCTACCTCAGTTGAAACAACTTTACAAAATGAACAACTGTCTAAACTATTTGCTTTGGCAAAAAGAGGAATTCACTGGAAAGTTTGGTGGTAGGAGGGTTGCTGGCACTGAACTCTACAGGCCTATTATGTCATAAGATGAAGGAGCGATAGCTTGGAGAAAAAATATTTATATTAACAAAAACACATTTATATCTCTTGGGTTACAAAGTAAAGGGGGATGTCATCCCCATTACCAGGCTATACAATTTAGGGTCAGGGTTTGATGGCCATCTTAGTAATTCCCAGTGGGTTTTTACTGGGTACTGGGGAAAATGAAATCGCTGTAGAGAAGGAATCAGACAAAAAGATATGGAACAGCAAGGAGAGGAGCCAAGGGCCATGGATGCAGAAAGACTCTATTGCTGTATCCAGAGCTGAACAACAGAGAAACTGTTTTTGGATTGGTAGGGTTAACAGAAGTGAATTAACAAAACGCGGGGACCAGAATTTAGCAGGCCTTCTGAGCTACAGAGTTGCATTGCAGTAGAAAGAACAGGGTCACTAACCCCACTGTTGGCAGAACCTGCCAGTGGGTGATTTCATCATAGAAGCCATTGAAGATCTAATAGAATTTGTGAGATGGGGCTTTCTTTCTCAGCTTACATCGGAAGATCACTGAACACCTCATTTCTGTAGCCTCAGTGCCAGGCAGAGGTCAACATCCAAACTGTTAAAGGTTTAAAGGTATATATTATCCATGAGTAATCACCCATTTAATAGCATTTCTTCAAAAATAGCGCTGCTAAATTACTCACTGAGTAAACTGTGCCTTAATGGAGGTTTCATTTTTAAATATTGCTTGAATAACCACTGATTTAGAATGGTAATAAATCTAATTTTTCTTTAATATTAGAAATTCTAAAAACTGAAGCCTTTTGTTTCCCATTCAAACTCTAACAGCCTTCATTCTTTCATAGGTTTACTATTCCTATCAAAGAGACAAAACAATATGGCTGTTTGTTAATGATTGTTGGTGTGAGGCATAAGAATAGATTTTGGATTTGAGCTTTAGATCTGGGCTGTGGTTGAATTGTAAAGATCCCCTAATGGCGTTGAAGGTTTGTATCTGGAAGAGAAAGAGCTTGGAGAAAATTCAGACGCTACCTAACCGTGTTGGCCACCACCTCTACTGTTTCCTCATTGAGATTAAAATGTTTCATTTTAAAAGCAATCCCAAAGTGGAATGATACCCAAGCTGCTAAATTCTTCACCAAGTTCCATTGATGTTGTTGATGTGGTTGTATCTTTGGGGGTTCTATGCATGTCAGAAAGAGAAAAGAGTCATGTTCACTGGTCTGCATCATGCTGCCCTGTCACTCCTTCCATGTAAGATCAGCCAAGACAGCTAGGAGCTCAACAAAAAGAAATGGTTCAGCATTATATCTGAATGGACAGTCCTGGGTTGTCAGTTTTCCATCAAGCCAGAATTTATGATCCTTTGCGTATATGGAGCAATTAACTATAAATTAGTTTTGAGGCTTTTCTTGCCAGAGAGTTCCTGATTTGTCTAGCTGCTCACCCACTAGAAGAACAAACAAGAATTATTATTATTATTATTATTATTATTATTATTATTTATTTATTTATTTATTTATTTATTTATTTAATTTATTCCCCGCCCATCTCCCATACAAGGGACTCTGGGCGGGTTACAATAATTAAAACTAAAAATTTAAAATATTTAAAACCATACAAGATAGAAAATGTGTAAAAATATATCCAAATATAAAATAAAATAAAATAAAATCCAAGATGGATTGGGAATAATTGGAAGAATAATTGGAAAGTATGCATAATAATAGTATAATAATAATAATACCATAATAAGTGAGGCGTGGTGGCTCAGCGGGTAAGATGCCAGGCTTGTCGATCGGAAGATCGCAAGTTCAGAGGTTCGAATCCCTAGCCCTGCGTGCGGAGTGAGCTCCCGCACTAGCTCCAGCTCTTGCCAACCTAGCAATTCGAAAGCATGCAAATGCAAGTAGATTAATAGGTACCACTTCGGTGGGTAGGTAACAGCGTTCCGCGTGCGTCATGCGGCCACATGACCGTGGAAGCTTCTTCGGACAACGCTGGCTCTTCGGCTAACAAACGGAGATGAGCACCGGCCCCTAGAGTCGGACATGACTGCACAAATGTGCGGGGGGAACCTTTACCTTTACCTTATGCATAATAAACCAGGATTCTCGGCATTCTGTTTCATCATTTTGTGTGAATATGTCAGAAACAGAAATTAACAAAACTGCTAAGTCCTCATGATTAATAGCTTCAAGGTTTTTTGAAGCCCATTCCTTGTGGTGCCTCCACTTTTTGTCTAGTGCATAAAAAATTGGTGGTACTACCAGTTCTGGATTATTTATGTGTTCTGCTAAGTAAGGCCATAAGCTGGTCCACAGCAGTCTAGGTGTATGCAAATTTGTCCATTTGATAATGCTTAACGTCTCAGCTTTGTGAAGTATAAACTTTTTTTTCTGGAAGCTTTTCTTAAGGTATGCATTTTCCTATGCAGTTTTCCCTAATCTAAGGAAAATGCACGTGAAAAATTCAAGCTTTTGTGTATGGTTTTATTCAATGTAAATGGGTAGAATACTTCTTGGGAATATTTTTAAGTTGCTAGTGTATCACAAAATTTAGAAACGTGCAGAGTTTGATGAACAGGTACATTCCAGTCTTTAGTCAGTTCCAAGATTGAGGATATAATAAATCCACATAACAATTTGGATGGAACAAATTTCTCATTTATCCTTGTTGATTACGAAGGATTTCAGTGCTTGGTTTTTAAATTTTGAAAGAGTCTGCAAGAGAAAAACAAAATACAAAATTTGTAGTCTGTATGATATTGAACACTTCCGCTAGCAGATGATACTATTTTTTCTTAATACACATTTATTCTTTTCCTTCCAGTTCTAATTGCCAGAAGTTTTTCTTCCTTTCTTCAACAGTATGCCAAAGCACTGAAGCATTTTGGAGAGAGTGAGGGAAGGATGCAGCCAGATGAATTTTTTGGCATCTTTGACACCTTCCTGCAATCATTTACAGAAGCTAAGCAAGATCTGGAGAATATGAGGAAGAGGAAAGAAGAGGAGGAGCGCAGGGCACGCATGGAAGTTATGGTGAGGACTCAAAAGTTGGAATAAAAAATAGTTCTTTTTTCAGAAAAATGACTTCCAGAATGTCTTGGGAAGTTAAGGGCAGTGTGAATAAAAGGACATATTATCTCTCAGTGTAAGTGTGTATATGCCAGTTCACAAGCTGGCTTTCATCGTGGCTTCTCTTGGATACTTCTATGTGTTACCTTCTTTAAGCACTGCACATTTCTCCAGCCTCACTTTTGTCCTGAGTGCAACTTTTAGACATTTCATTTAGGGAATGTTTGCCCACCTAAGGTTATCCTGCAGATAGTAGGGAAAATACAAGGTTCTCTTTCTTAAGAACTTGGAAGTTTGTTTGTTTATTTTTATTTATTTATCCTTCCTTCCTTCCTTCCTTCCTTCCTTCCTTCCTTCCTTCCTTCCTTCCTTCCTTCCTTCCTTCCTTCAACTTTTATCACCGCACCATCCCCCCCAAGGGGACTCTGGGCGATTTACAATACAAGTTGGCAGAGAAAAGGTAAATCTCAGGAAGGATTCAGCATTTTGTAATGGGAAATATGGGAAATACTTCCATAAATATTATTTTATTTTGTTATAATAGTATCATTATGATTAAAATTATTCTTTGCCAAAAGATACTGAATTCTATTTTTGTAGTTCATAACATCCTATTTTATTTCTCCTTGAATCACATCTTTAAACTTGTATGTACTGCACGTTATTTCTGGCATCAGAATGACTAATATATTGTTACTAGAGAGTTGCACTTCTGACTACTGACTGTTCTAGCATTCAGTTTGTGTTCAGGATCCATGTTATGTTCTACCTTTTTATACCTGAAATTGTTTCTTATATACCTTATTTCATTTATATCCTCCCAGGGAGTTCAGTTTGTCATAAAGTTCCCCCCTCTCCATATTATCCTACAATATCCCTGTGGGAGAATTTAGGCTCAGATTGGACTGAGAACATCCAGTTTGTTCATCACTGGGTGGCAGTTTGAATCTGGTTCATCTTCCCTTCCAGTCCTAATCCGAGCACACTGATAACTCACCCATACTTTGCAGGGTGGCACTATCACTTTGTGATCCTAAGGCTATATAGTGGAGTCAAGTAATAACGAGCAGTATACTGAACATTTTAAAATAAACCACATTAAGACTTTTTGTTTGAGGATTAGCTGAATGTCATGTTTGTTACATGAGACCTCACATTTTTGATTGGGTAGCTTCCTTAATAGTTTGTGGGAATGCTGTGGAGATAAGATAATGTATCTAGATTCCAGCAAGCATTTGAAGATGTATCCTATGATCAGCAAGCTAGATAATATGGCAATTAAGCGGTTACATATTTGAGGAACATTCATTGGTCTGGAGGAAGATATTGAATGGGGGGCAACAGAAAGTGCTTATGAATCTTTTCAGCATTTTTATTATTGACTGGCATGAAATCTCAGGTAGAGTATTTACCAGATTTGCAGACAACAAAAAATTGAGTGTGACAGCTAATGCCCTAGAATCAAGAACAATATTAAGAAAATGTTTGGCAAGTTAGAAAAATGGGATGAAAATAACAGAATGAAACTGAACAGAGAAAATGCAAGCTTCTTCACTTTTGTCATGTAAGTTTAGGGTCAAAGGGGAGTTGATCCAGGCAACCATTTCTCTCTATGACTGATCTCCTGTTTTAAACCTTACTGTGTATGTGTATGTTTAATCCATTTGAAACAAATTGTTGCTAAAATCATGCAGAGATTGTTGTTTATTTGTTGAGTCGCTTCCAACTCTTCGTGACTTCATGGACCAGCCCACGCCAGAGCTTCCTGTCAGCCGTCGCCATCCCCAGCTCCCCAAAGGTCAAGTCCGTCACCTCCAGAATATCATCCATCCATCTTGCCCTTGGTCGGCCCCTCTTCCTTTGGCCTTCCACTTTCCCTAGCATCAGCATCTTCTCCAGGGTATCCTGTCTTCTCATTATGTGGCCAAATTACTTCAGTTTTGCCTTTAATATCATTCCCTCAAGTGATCAGTCTGGCTTTATTTCCTGGAGTATGGACTGGTTTGATCTTCTTGCAGTCCAAGGCACTCTCAGAATTCTCCTCCAACACCACAGTTCAAAAGCATGACTTCAGATTACAATTCAGTTAAATACCAAAACTGCCTGGATCCCTCCCTGCCCACATTTACTGCTCTCACCTGTATAGGTAAAGGTAAAGGTTCCCCCCGCACAGTCGTGCAGTCGTGTCCGACTCTAGGGGCTGGTGCTCATCTCCGTTTGTTAGCCAAAGAGCCAGCGTTGTCTGAAGACGTTTCCACGGTCATGTGGCTTCATGACATGCGTGGAATGCTGTTACCTACCCACCGAAGTGATACCTATTAATCTACTTGCATTTGCATGCTTTTGAATTGCTAGGTTGGCAAGAGCTGGAGCTAGTGCGGGAGCTCACTCCACACGCAGGGCTAGGGATTCGAACCTCAGAACTTGCGATCTTCCGATCGACAAGCCTGGCATCTTACCCGCTGAACCACCACGCCCCTTACTAAGCCTTAAATATACTAAGTATATTAAGTATACTAAGCCTTAAAAAACAAAACTTTGCTTTCTTCTAAGCTTGGCTATCACATTTTCCATCCCCTTCCTTTGGTACAATATTTCTCTTCTCCTAAACTTCTTGTTTCTGTTCTTGAAGTTACTAGCACTTGGTGTTGGATTGAGCCAAACTTCACAAGAAAATGAAAGTACACATTTAGAACATTTGTCTCTGAATTTTAGCCAGTAGCAGCCGCAGGGAGATAGGAGCTTTTATTGGATGATATGATACAAAGAAGTTGACTCTTCTTCATCAAAGCACTGTCAGTTCCTCCCTCTACCCCTTCAAATTTCTACTGGTCAAAATGTAAAGATACAGAAAATCCAATCACAAATCTTCATTACATAGCTGTTACCTCCTGTGTGATCAAATGTGTCTTGTAATTAATCAATGTCCTTTGTTAATTGCTCTCTTTAATATTATAACTTGTACTATGCTGCCATTTTGGTTCTGCAGAGCTGATTCTTTTCACTCTAGTGGGATCCATATACTCCCAAGGCTAATCATGCTACTGGAACTTTAGTTCCTGGATTCCTGGAGGTTCATGTGAACCAATTTCCCTTTCTAATATTATGATGTCTTAATCGTAGAATAACTCCTCAGGATTTCTTGGCTCCTTTCAAGCTATCAACACTGCAACTTGAACTGCCCTGGTCACTCCAGCCATATTAAGAATGGAGCTTCTGTCCTATGCTCCTGAATTTTCCAGTACTTTCCTGTTTGCTTCAACATTCAGTCAGATAGATTTCAGAATGTGTAGAGAGAGGGAGGTCTACTTCCAGTAAATTCAACAGGTATTTTTTTAACAGTGAATTTACTTGCAGTTGTGCCTAGCTTAAAATGTCAGGACTTGACTTCAGCTTCTTAAATGGAGAATAACAATGAATAGTTTTGCAAAGGCTGAAAGAGCTGAATAATTCTTTGCCAAACAGTATGGGAAAAGATAGCAAAGCCTTCTGCTCAGAAATGAGAGGTGTTTATTCCCAGTTCTGTGCTGGGAACGGAGATGGGGCTGTTATGGGCGAGGGTCAGCGGAAAAGCTGTGGGTGGCCAGGGTGTGATAAAATGATCTGCCATAATATTACTGATGACACTTGAATCAGTGGGGTCTCGCATCTACTGAAATCAATATATTCAAGATCACATTCTTATACCCACGTTAGTAGTAGGAGGAATTAGCTTTCTTTCTTCCCATTCCTCCTAAATGTTTAATCCCATGGGGAATAACCCAGAACAGAGGCAATTGGCAATCAGAGGCAATCAGATTTTATCTTAGTCTTTCTTCAAGGAGTCACAAATTTCTCTCCTTTTCCCCACCATTCCTTTATCTCCCCAGCATGTACTGTACATGAGGTAAGTTAGAAAAAATGGTCCAGTTGAGTCTGAAAGGAGATACAAATCTAGATACCCTTGGACTTAGTTTGGCAGCCTAATCACTTCACCTCACAGGATCTTTTAAGTAGTTTCCAGAATAATTCACAAATTGTTTATATTCAATCCAGAGTTGTCTTGCTGGCTTTAATGAAACAATTGTTGATACAGATGTGGTTTGCAGGCTAAGTCACTTTTACCAAAGGTCTTTTTCCAGTTCTGTTTTTTGCATACTTTCATTCCAGGCCCATCATTTAAAGATGCCCCACGTTCTGAATGTAATGCTAAGAATCCAACGTTACTTACATTTATTTACAAAATCCACAGGGTGGCTAACAAACAGAGGAAAAGCAGCTAAAAGTTAAGTTTAGGACTGTAAACCCCAGGGAGCAAAGTCTGGCTTATTCCTGTTCTTTGTAAGTCACTCTGGGAGCTTCTTTAGTGGAAGAACAGGTTAAAAATGCTTTACATAAATAAATAGCACAATTCTCAAAACAGCAGGGGAAAGGAAAAAAAAACAAACTCCATAAAATCCAAACCAAGGACACAAAGAACATAAGACAGCTATCATCTTTAGATGTATCTGGCTAGCTACTGTTAGAAATGGGATAATGAACTAGGTAGCTTTTTAGGTGATCCCCAAAAAAATTATATTTAGTTTCTTGTATTGTTGAAGTTTTGAATTATGCCAGTGAATAGCTGAATCTAGGATGAGGCCCCAACAAACAACTACTTATGAATGTCTTTTAAAATTGTTATTAATTAGCTTTGTTCATTGTATTGTCGAAGGCTTTCACGCCCGAGTTTGATGGCTGTTGTGGGTCTTCCGGGCTGTGTGGCCGTGTTCTGGAAGTTGTGGTTCCTAAAGTTTCGCCAGCATCTGTGGCCAGCATCTTCAGAGGGCAGGAGCACAGACAGAAGCGAAATCTCTACCTGGGCACAGAGATTTCGCTTCTGTCTGTGCTCCTGCCCTCTGAAGATTCTGGCCACAGATGCTGGCGAAACGTTAGGAACCACAACTTCCAGAACACGGCCACACAGCCCGGAAGACCCACAACAGCCATTTGTTCATTGTCTTTATTAGTGAATTTCCCAGCCAGCCACAATATTAAATCTATATCTATTAAATCTGTATGTATTTCTTAACAGCTTAAAGAACAGAGAGAGAAAGAGCGGCGTCAGAAGAAAGCAAAGGCTGGCAGTGTCTCTGAGGAAGGAGGAGGAGAGTTTGATGATCTTGTGTCAGCACTGAGATCAGGTGAAGTTTTTGACAAAGACTTATCAAAGCTCAAGCGTAACCGTAAGCGTTCAGGGAACCAAAATCTGGAGACAAGCCGGGAACGAGCAGTAACAAAACTCAATTATTAAATATAGATGATGTGCAGATTATAGAAAATGGCAAAACCGTGATGACTGCTGCAACCAAGAGTCAAACAAGGTGGTGAGACTGTCTGAAATCTTTCTTCAGGAAATGTATCTAGTGCCAATGGCTTTTTCCCCAGGATGAACCTATTTCCTGTCTTGCTCTCTTCCATATTGACATAAACTGGAATGGTGTAAAAGTGCCTCTCTAGTGCCCAAAGGATTTGTCTCCAAAACCTTCCTTTTGATTGATGGAATTGCTTCTTGCTCCCACTACAACTTCACTTGGGCCCTTTTGATGGAACAGAAATCTTGGGGGCTTTTTGCACCAGTAACTTGGGGTGGGTGGATGGGGGGATCATGTGCCAAAGCGTACACATTTTTTAAAAATCTCCAACTTGCTGAGAAAATGCAAGACAGTCTCAGGATGGTTCTGAATTCTCCTGCCATTCTTGGTTTGGCTTGCCTTCAAGAGTGAATTAGTGAGTGGTATTATAGAGTTGCAGTTCTGTTCTTCCACTGGATTTCTGAAAGGCTGTTGACTTTGAGAAATACGGCATTGGTCTCAAGGACTGGTATTTAGTGGTCTATGCCAAGCAAGTGATGTTGCGTCAGAGGAAGTAGCTAGAGCTGCTCTGTGTCTGAGATGCATAAAATGTTTGGGAAACTCACTTTTTTCCACTAATCACTTGAGTGTTTGGAAGTGTGCTGAGTCTTTATACCAAGTTGTAAGAAAATAGGAGGAACTATACTCTAAGAGTGATCATCATTAACCTGAACCTGATCAGTTATCATTGCTAAGCAATGTGGTAGGAAAGGGTTTGGGGCATAGCAGTATATCCATTTGTAAAACTGCATTATTTTGATAGCACAGTAACATGGATTATTTGAACTAATAAGATATAGGAACTAAAAAAATACACAAATGGTTTGTCTGATAGTTGAAAAGGAGAATCCTGTCATTTATTGGAAGCCATGACTCAACTGGGATGGAAGTTTTTCGTTCTAATATACTGGCCTTCTTGGAAACTACAACAGTTCCAACGACAACATCTTCACAATGTTACGTCATTGTCAAAATAGCACAATGTATCAGTAGATGACTGGAACATTCAAGGATTTTTATATCATGAAGGAAGTGACAAAGAAAGAATTAAAATATATGGCAGACCCAAAGATTGATTACCCAGTGCATTTGAAAACAACTCTTGCAATGGCAATAAACAAATAAACAAGCAGTTTATCATGTAATAATAAATTGTCGGACATGCACAGCCAAAACAGAATCATGCATATAGAGAGAGCCAAATAATACTTTCCTGTTTCATTGTTTTTACATGGTTGTACATTAATAGAACTATGCAGTATAGGAGGTTTTTTTTTAACCTTATGAATTGAGCAGTTATTCATCAATTCTCAACTGGACCTCAGGAAAAGAGATGGAGTAAGCTTGATTGTGAGAAACATGAAGGCAAAGTTTAAGATGATTTCTGAAAATGTTTTTATGCGAGTGCAAAATCCATAGAATTCCAGGGATTATAAAAAATGCTCCAATTATCACATTGATTACTTGCTTTTATTGATATGAAAAAGCTGTGTAGATTCAGGTTTATTTCTGTAAAGTAGAAAATTCCTCTCTCTCAAGCACAGTCTAACCAGACTTCTACAAGCAATATTGCATGATTCCCTGACAAATATCAGGCTGAATGTTTGGAACCCTAAACAAAAGTGCTCAAATCTTTGAAAATAATAATCTTACTTTTGTGTGCCCTGGTTCTGAATTTCCCTGTTCATGACATTCCAGAATACAGCATTTTTGCATTACATGCATAGGGAAGATAATTTGCCTTTACATAAAATCTCTGTTGTAGGGCTTCCTTTTTTGGAAATATAATTTAGAGCAGTGTTTCTTAAAGTGTGGTCCTCTCAGGGGTCTGCAAAATCAAAATTATTTTCCAGGCTATATTGAAAAATAATACAATATTAAAATCCCATCAAACAATTGTGAGAAGCGGTAGCGGCAGCAATGCAAATTTGTAATATGGTAAATTGGATAAATATAACCCATACAAACAAAAGCTGTTTTGGGGTCCTCCATAATTTTTAAAAGTGGGAAGGGGTCCTGAGAGAAAAAAGTTTAAGAAACACTGATTTAGAAGATGATCCTTCATCACACGACAAACTGACCCAAGTCCCCTCCCCTCCCCTCCCCTCCTTCCCTGACTGATTTGGTCCTTAATCTTCTTGAAGATTTACAGGGTTGTACTTTTGGGATTCTCCAGGATGACCAACTAGAAATTTTAAAGAAAAATGTGAATGCTACATCAAGCTTCTGGCTGCTCCCTTTGGTAAAGATGTAGCATTACACCATGTATGTTGCACTGTGCCGTCCAAGGGAGACTGAAGCAGTACATGCCATAGGGAAAGGCAAGCCCATTTTCCTTGCTGTAACCCCCAAATCAAAAGATTACACATTCTTCAAAACAATAAACATTTGAGTTATATCACTCAGTACTCCCAAATACCTTATAGAGATTATGTACCACAGATAAGATGTACTCCAGTTCAAAATCTTCATCTGTGACTATATTCCATTCTTTCCCATAAAGTATAATCTGATCCATGCTTATGTAAGTGTGTTAATACTGTAGCCATGGTCTCCATTGTTACTGCAGTAAGGAACCATGATAAAGAGAAGATAGGCTTGACTACAGGTTTGGGTAAGCATGATGTTCTCAGGTGGCCATTCCTGACACAGGCATTCCCCAATTTAGATGGTGGGCAAGTAACCCTGATGTCTGGAAGACACTTAAGAAAAATACTGTGACCTGTAATACCTTGGGTAATATTAGAAATCTCTTTCCTTTCAGCTAGGGTGGTAATCATCACTAGTGGACTCTGCAGGAGCCTGAGAGTGCCAATTATCAATTGGGTACTTGGAGCAGGAACAGGGAGATTCTGTGTTCAAATAAACAAATGGGCATTTTTTTCCTATGAAATAAGGCAATCAAGGAAGTTCCTACAATAGTTGGAAAGTCAGAAATTTGATTTTTGTCCCAAACCTCTGCTATGTAATGCCTGATTTTTTTATTACTAGTATTTCTATCATTGGTTCCACAAGATAAAGTCCTGGAGTATCTTTTCACCTATCCTGTGAAATCTACAGCAGTCTGGATCGGAGATTTGTAAGGCTCAGTGGTTTCAACTCTGTTCCTCGCAGAAAGAAAATCTTTTTCATTGCAATATTTTGCAGTCTAGGCCAGTTTAGTATAGGTTCTGTGGTGCATATCTAAAAATAATATAAAATAGAATTACACTTACGATAACATTCATTTCATTTGTAACAAGGGCTCACCACATTTTGAGTCATTCCTTTACTTGGGAAATGTCAACTCCCATGAACAGTTGATGGAATTTAGCAGCAACTTCCCATGACCTCTAACGTCTATTTCAGATTGTCAGGGATTAAAGAAAAAAAAAATAGCTGGAGCTGAGTTCCATGATCCAAAATAGGAGTTAGAAAAGAAAAAGAGAAGGATTCCAGTTCAAACCAGGTTTTCTTAGAGGTAAGACCTATTGATAATACTGGAGTTTATTTACCCCCACACCCTGCCCAAAAGTGCAGCCTCTCTCTCCCTGTCGTGAAGAGAAGTGGCGTGGACCACTGGCCCTTGTCTCCTAGATGCCCGGGGATTTTCTTCAGCTAAGTGAAGCTATTGCTGACATTTGTGAATGACAGAAAGATTCCATCTCGTGGGTGCTTGAGGCCTAGAAGAATAGCATGGATGGATTGAAAATAAATAAATAAAATAAAAATGGCAACAGCAGACCTGCATCCACTTAAATCCATTTTTTTTACTGTAGGTTGTGTTGGAGGTTCTTCAGCCAGGCTCTGTAGTGCTTTTCCTCCTTTGTTGATATTTGGCAGTTCATTAAAAGATACCCCCAGTGGTGAAACTCTGTGCTGCAAGGTCAGCAACCGGGGGCCTATAGGAGTCCACTCGAACTGCACAGGTGCACCATGTGCATATGCTTGAACTGTGTGCATGCACCACATGCAACTTGAAGCTGAGAAGTCTGTTTCTTCATCCAGTTTTCTACCCCTCCCCCAGGAGTCAGGAGGAGGACCGGACCTTGGCTTCTGTGTTAATGTAGAGAGCAGCTGTAACATGTTATGCTCAGTTTATTCTCTCTCAAGAAGGAACCTGAGAACATTCACTCTGAAAAAATACCCACGTAGGGCTGAGGGGGAACAGCTCCTACATCAAAACATCCAGAGCAAGTTTAAATGTGACGGCTCCCATGGTGTCCTAAGCAAAAGCAGAGATGCCAAGTGCCTTTTTTGCTTTCCCACATCTTGCTAAACTTCTCATAGCAGCTCATTTGACTGTCAGATAGGACAGCAGTAGCTTTCTGCCTAAGAGGCCAAGCTGTGGGTTGCCGCAGTAGAGGGCAAACAAAGGCAGGGTAACCTTTTAAATGTTATATTGCCTAACTTAATTGGGGTGGCCCAATAACAAGATTAAGCCTTTTGTGGAGATCCTGTTTGATATGAATCAGACAATTTTCACACAATGATACATTTATATTCCCAAAGCCTAGATCCCTTTTTGAGGCTTTTTGGTGATAGGTTTGTCCTTTCTCCTCCACATTCTCTTGACTATTTATGCAATCCGGCTACATCTACTGCAGTCCAAGGGTTAAATGTTTAACAAAATTAAATGAGAAAGGGAGTTAGGGTTGTTCAAAGTGCAAATCGTATAGGATGCCTGCAAGGTAGGGAAATAATTACTGGAAGATGCACTTCTAGCAGAAATGGGTGCTTTTGAATGTGTTGCTGAATAGCAGTGATAGAAATAAGTTACCAATTCTGGCTAGTAAGCCCACTCTGCTTGTCAGATCCGACCCCAATTCATCTATTGTGATCCAATGCAGTGTTTTCTTTTTTTTTTAAGAGCAACATACCAGCCATGCAAAGCATTCCAAGTTCTTTAAGGAATAATAAAGGCAGTTTAAGTCTCCCTCACCCCAAATAGCTGTAGTAGTGTGACTTAAAGAGGTACTTCTCATTACTAAGATATTTCCATGTCCTTTGGAAATATTATGGTCACTAGTGCTGCATCTGAGGCAGAGAGTAAAAGGGTGGAAGGATGTCATCCTGGGGGATCTCAAAGCCAGACTGCTGTTTTTTGTAGCTCCGCTTTTGCTTTCCAGGTTGAAACCCAAATTGCAGCTGAGAATTTTATATCCTGCGAGGTTTGAGGAGAAAGGAGAGCATTTGTACAGTTCTGTTATGTACATGATGTATGCAGTCTTGTTTAATATTTTTTTTAAGTTTTAATTAAAAATATACAGTTTTAGGAATGTTTTTAAGGGAAACCTGTAAATGTAAACCTATTTATTTTGCCATGTTTTAGTTTGCTTTTGTGTGTGTGTGTCTGTACACCACGTTGCAGCCATGACTATTGAGACTGCACCAGGGCATTATGAGCAAACTGAGTGATGTCTTGGTACTCCTTGGACAGAGCAGACAAGGGCCGGGCACGTTCCCTTTTATCCTTATACCACAAGTGGGCCATGCATCTCCAGAAAGGCAAGTTTCTTTGCTCAGAACGGCTTATATTCTGTTTCCATAGTGTACGACGCCCATAGTGATCAAATGGATTGCCAATCAGATCCAAAGTGTGAGGCAATGTTAGTCCCGCGTAAATGACACTTGCAACAGACCGGTGTCTTGGTGATGTTTAAGCCTCAAAGCCAAATTGGGGAGGAATTAGCAAAGTGGCAGCCCCTTCCCCTACCTTTTTAAAAAAAACCTTTTGAAGAAGCATCTACAAAATGTGCAATTTCTCTCCCTCTCCTCTTGCCCATGTTCCAGGCAAGAATGTAAGATTAGATCAAGCACTTGAGATGGATTCTTATCCAAGTGAGTGATTTTGGCTTACTTAATAGTTCATGTTTAAAAATGGTTACAGAGGGTACCATTCTTCTCTCCTCTATTAGCACAGGAATAAGTGGAAGAATCCCACCCTTTTGTAAGTTAACCAATCTGCCTTAAACATCTCTCTTTGGAGTGTCCCCATCCACAACCAGTAAAGGGCTCCTTATTCTTTGTGTGGATATCAAGTCATGCTCTTCTAATGCTGTGGTGTCTCCTCATTTGTTGGTCAACTTAATTCTATACCTGAATTAAATGTACAAACCCTGTAGCATCCTTTTTATCTGCACCTTTTGTAAGAATGTAATGTAATACTAAAAAGAAAGAAAAAAAAGATGTTGCCCCTGTTTATTTCAATGAGTTATTTTGTTAGTGGAGCCAAATATATTTAAGCAATAAACTAATAATATTCACTAAACTTCTTTATTCTTTGTTTTTCATTTCACAACAACATTATTGCATATAGGGTAGATTGACACTTTCTGTTAATGCAACAGTCTCCAAAACGTATTGGAAGGGTGGGGAAGAGATAAGCTTGAAGAACAAGTACACTCAATCAGGACTGTGTTTCAAAAGAACAACACTCAGATAAGGGAATTAATATAATGCCAAAGAACAGCCTTCTCCAACCTTGTGGAGTAAGATTAGGGCAAGTTGCCAATAAGGATTTTTCAATTCTTGCAACTCAGGCAGTTTATTGTATTCGCTCACCAAACACAATACGTTATCACACTGATACTGTGGCACTTTTTTCTTTGTAGATTATATTACAGGTGCATAAAACACATTTTAATGGGGAACAATGTTAGAACTTTGCTCTGGACCTCATGAAATTGTCCCAGGTCTTGACAATTAGGTTTCTTGTACTATCAGTGGTCTGTATATGTAAAGCACACAGAAGGTTAATAGCATCCATTATGCAAAAAGAAACAAGAGACTCTAGATCAAATGTATTAATAGAGTGGGGAACAGTGTATTAATAAAGCTCCACCAATTTCAGTCCTGCTAGTACATCTTCACTGAAGCAAGCATTACATGGCTACCAAATCTGGACTGCAAAAATGGGAACACCCAGATCATGTTTACATATTGGAGGAAATGGTCCCAACATTTTATAACTGGCCATGCTCTCCAAAGCATAGTGATGTCCAGGATAACAAAAACCTGTATGCCCACTCAGTCCCAGAAAGGATGCTTGCCCCATCTTTACCAATACATTTCCAAGCCACGCAGGAATCATGTGAACACACCAACGGCGGTGGACAAGCCCTGGACTAGAGGAACTGGTGAAATTTGATAAATAAACAAACAAACAAACAAACAAACATTTTGTAAAAACCTTTGAATGCTATTTGGAGGGTGTAGCTCATAGCTTTCCAAAGTGTGTGTCGCCCGCGGTGTCCTGGTGTGTCGCATGAAAAATCAGTGGCGGCGCTGATTGGCGGGGGTGCCGCTTCTTCCGGTTCCCCCCATCAGTGCTTCCGGGTTTTCACGCGATGCACCAGGACACTGCAGGCTGTGCCGCCGCCGCCGTTGGTGTGTGTCGCCAACATGAAAAGTTTGGAAAGCTCTGGTGTAGCTTATTGCAGTAATAGACATAGCAACGTATTACAATGCATTGCATATTACTGTGGTTATGTCCTTGCTCTCATGAAACCATTATGGGCTATGCATAATTAACAGTGGGGAGCTCCTGATCCCATTCATCACCAGAATGGGATCCAGAATCTACCCCCACACCCATCTTGCAAACTCTACTCCTTTAGAAGGACTGTGATGTTCACCTTGACCTGGTTGAATGCCTTGTACAACTTTGCCATATTTGGCTTCAGCATCAGCCTGGCAATCCCCACCCAATCCATCCATTTCCAATCACCTATTTAGGGACTACACTATATTCAGAGGAAGAGAAATGCACTATCACTGTCAATAACTCTAAAACCTAGATTGACATCTCACCAACTTTGTTGTGTATTAATTACAACATAACATTACCTTTTCTCCAAAGAACTCGGGGGAGAATGAATAGCTCCCAGCTCCATTTATCTTCACAATAACCCAGTGAAATAAGTAAGATTAGTTTGAGAAACAGCAATCTTGGGGCAGCCACTCAGTGAGTTTCACATCTGAATTGGATATGGACGGAGTGCAACGTGCCAGGCACACAACCATTCTTCCTCCCATAGAGATAACGAACAACATTCACTATCAATATCTGATATTGTAATCAAAACTAAACAGGGAAATGAAGCAAAAATTACTCAACTTTGTATCCTTTGAACCAATGAAGGAAGATCCAAGTTCTCTTAGGGCAGAATTCTAATCTGTTTGGGACACTTTGACACTGTGGCCAACTTGAAAAATGTTAATTGGGTTAACATTTGGTTATGAAGATATAAAGATTTATTAAAGTTTGAGGAGGGTGAACCAAAAATTAAAACAAGGGAAATGTTAGAACTGGATGGGTTTACATGTCACTGGTTCACCTATATACACTTGGTGGAATGTTTTAAATTAGACAAAAAGAATTATAAATTTGTTAATGAAACAACTCAGTTTGAAATGGATCTTTGTATAAATGATGATCATGTTATTACTAAGATGTATAAGATTCTGTTACAGATGAATATGGAAGATGAACATGTCAAGGAGTGTATGATTAAGTGGGCTAAGAATTTTGGATATAATATGTTGGACCAATGGGAGAATATGTGGACAAAAGGTTTGAAATTTACACTGAATTATAACTTGAAAGAAAATTTCTATAAGATGACGTATCGCTGGTATTTAACTCCTGATAAGTTGTCCAAAATGTATAACGGTGTAACTAATGTCTGTTGGAAATGTTCATAGGGTGAAGGAACCTTTTACCATCTTTGGTGGACTTGTGAGAAGGCTAAAAAGTTATGGGATCAAATATGTATTATTATCCAAAAGATTCTTAAAGTAACTATACAAAGAAAACCAGAACTTTTTCTTTTGGGATTGATGGAAAAGGAATTAGATAAACAATATGGAGTTTTGCTGTTATATATGATTACGGCTGCAAGATTGTTACATGCACAATGATGGAAAGATCCACAAATACCTACGGTTGAAGATTGGATTGTTAAATTAACGGACTTGGGTCAGATGGCTAAATTAACAGCTTTAATAAGAGAGCATTCTGCCTCTGCATTTATATTAACTTGGCAACCACTTTTAGAGTATTTGCTTGTAATAGAAAAAAAATGAGGTTTTGATTTTGGGTTTTAGAGATTAAATGGTTTGTTGTAATAGAAATAATGTTATGAAGGGTTAATTAATTGTAAGAGATTAGACTTGTAAATTTACCTATATCTGTATCAGAGAAAGTCGGAAGTCACTTTCCCGTTTCTTTTCTTTCTATTGACACTTTTATAGTTTGTTTAGGGGGCGTGGTGGCTCAGCGGGTAAGACGCCAGGCTTGTCGATCGGAAGATCGCAAGTTCGGAGGTTCGTGTTCTCTCCTTGGTAGTTCCTTGATTGGGCTGTTGTTTGCTGCTTCATTGATTGACTGAGCTAATAGTTCCTTGATTAGGGTATATTGTGCTGCAAGGAACTACCAAGGAGAGAACAACACCCCCACCAACACAAGCAGGACAAGCCAGGGTATATAAATAGAGAGCAAGTCCCACTCCCTTTTCGCACTGAAGATGTTGCCTAGTCTGGCAATGAAACGTCTGCAAGAAAACAACAAGGCTCAGAGAGGACTCCACAGATATAATATTTCTCGTCAGTACCATGACTTGGCTGCAGAAACAGAGATTATTAAAGCTTAACTCTTAAGGGGAAGGCATTTGTTTTCCTAAAGCAAATGACACCAACCCAGAGTTCTGTAAAGGGGGATGGAAGAGCCCTAGCTACTGTAGTAGCAGAAGCAGAACCTTTGTTTCCCCAAGTTTTAAAAAGATAACCACTAAACAAAAGACACAAGGAAGCAGTAGGCCTCCTTCTAGCTTTGAACCAATAATAGCAGAGAGAAATGTCTATATCTTCTTTTAAAACCTTTTAGAAGCTGTCCTAGTGTTCCATCAACAATACTAACATCAGTCTAAAATAGTTTCCATCTCATGGTTTTATTAGGAAACCTTGGAATTTTAACACCCCTGATCCATCTCTTCTTGTGGACACAAGGGGGGGGGCTCCTCCTTCTGTTGTTCCTCCTTTTCTGATATATTAGCAACAGCAGTAGAACAGGGAAAAATAGATTCCCAAGTAATTCACAAGGATGTAGAACAAAGCCAAATGAAAGTATTTATAGATTTTGTAATATTACAATATTACAACGTTCCACTGAAAAGATTTTTTGGCCTTTCCTCTTGCTGTAATTAATTACAGATTTATCAACGCCTTTCCCATTCCCTAAAATACACTAACATGCTTCCTGTTTCAACGTCTCCTAAAATAAGCATCCAAAAGGATAGACATTTTAAAATTTCTTATACAAATAGAACTGCACTTTGCTGTTTCTTCTTCTATGGCTCTTGGGGTCTTCTTTTATTCCAAAAGCGGCTACTTATTTTTTACTTGTAAAACAAGCTTCCTTTGACATTATCTCCTCTAACCTCAAATATTTTAATTCGCCAATCATTAGTTCGATGGCTGTTGTGGGTCTTCCAGGCTGTGTGGCCGTGTTCTGGAAGTTGTGGTTCCTAACGTTTCGCCAGCATCTGTGGCCAGCATCTTCAGAGGGCAGGAGCACAGACAGAAGCGAAATCTCTGTGCCCAGGTAGACTCTACCTGGGCACAGAGATTTCACTTCTGTCTGTGCTCCTGCCCTCTGGCCACAGATGCTGTCGAAACGTTAGGAACCACAACTTCCAGAACACGGCCACACAGCCCGGAAGACCCACAACAGCCATCGAACTCCAGCCGTGAAAGCCTTCGACAATACAATCATTAGTTCACTTTTCACACACCACATCATTAACTCCCTTCAATTTAATATTTTGCCTGATTTTATGCAGCAAATTGGAATATTGTGAAACCTGAGAATCCTCCACCATTCCTGCATGTACCTTGTCCACAAGAAACTGGACTGCAAAGAGTGCATATCCTAATAAATCAATCCACGTGCCCTTCAACTGTTTGCAAGTGTTGTTTATTTCTTTTAAATAGAACATTCTCAGTACAACCTCAGCAAATATGTATAAACTTTCCATTACCTAGAAACCATACCAGTTTGTGCGTAGATCAAAGAATTATTATACTGACATTTAATGAAAACATCAAAATAAATCTTTAACAACTCTGTTTGAATATAAGCAAGAAAAATAGGAATTAAGACTACCTTCCCCAGACCACAAGAAGGAAATCTAATCTATTCACCCAGCAATTTATAATTTTTTAAAACAAGCCTATCTAAATACCCTGTTATTACTTAGTGCACAGATCTTTCAGAAACCAACACAATGTATACGGAGCTTTCTTTTAATAAAATAAAATTAATTCTGAAGCCCTTTTAGAAGACATTATATCATCACATTTATGAATGAAAAACCAAACTCCAGAAAAGATACATTTTTAGTTTAAGTATCCACTCTCCTGTGCTGCTTACATTGAATTACAGACTTAATGGCTGAAAAGTACAATAATCAAGCTACTCGATGTATTAAGATTTTAACAGTGCCTGGACACTCTTAAGGCAGACTATCTTTCTGCAATGCTGGAATATGGTACTGCTGCAGAGGAACCATGTAAAACATATTTCCAACAGTTGCATTCTTGTTTATCTCATTCATATCACAGGAATGTGTGCAGAACAATTTCTCATGTCATCAGAGACTTCTAAAACATTCAGTGATCTCAGGACACTTGACATTCTCTGGCACCACAGGAAGGAACCAAAATCTAATGATCTGCTTCATACTTACACATTTCCCTATGCTTGTTATCAAGTGCACTTATAGAAAAAATGTGTTATTACTTCCCACCATATACAGAACATGTAGGAAAAATACACAGGAGTGTGAAGCAGCAATTATTCATTTCACTTCTGTGATAAGGGCAAATCATCACTTGCTTCATTCAATTCATAAAGACAGATGGAATAACATGGAATACACATTGGATCTTTCTTTGTCTATAACCATTTTGTTTTCTGTCCTCACACAGAACTGAAATTTGGTGAACAAATAAAAAAAAATCACAGTCACATTCTGATTAAAGCTAAAATTACCCAGATGCACAGAAACATGCATTAAAAGGAGCAACTATAAAGAGACATCAACAGCTGGGGTCAGCAATCTTTTCAGGCTGCAGGAACCATTTTATATGATGTCCTAACGGCCAAAACATGAATATTAATTTTAAAACAAAGTATTTCAACTGACCAAAATATTGTGATATATCACGGAAGCACATGCCTCTCTCAAATTATGGTCATTTAGAAAAAAGTCTGTTGGTGGTCAGGAGGCTCCATCCAATGGCGTCATGTAACTAACCCCTGCAATTGAAGAATCAAGGGGCAACCACAGCAATCAGCATGTGATTAAGGCCCTCTTGTCAAGAATAAACTTGAATCCTTGCTCTTACTAAGTAATGTAACTGATTTTATGTTTACACACATTAGAACAGATAAACTTAAGGATAATTTAATCCTGGAATGCTGTTTGGTGTAAATGTGAACTGCATGAACTATTGGGGGGAGGGGGACACCTATTGTAACTGTTTTTATTTGGAAATAGCCTGAAAAGCCTAGCTACAGGAAAAAGCAAACTGCATCCTGCAAACTTCTCCCCTATTTCCAGTCCCATGGGTTGTACCTTTTTCATTCTCCTTTTTCCCAAACTTGGGGCATTCTTCCCTAAATTTTGCTTTCTTTTGTAAGGCATTTGCAATACACTCTAAAAATCAAAAGGCAAGGAAGAGGTGTCATTTTGGACTAGAATATGTTCATTTTAAATGGCTCTCCCCAGCCTATGTCCTCTGTTGATGACTTCCAAATCAAGAAACTGACAGCAGTGTGTGTGAAGACATAACCAATGGTTTGACTATGATTTCTAAAATTAAAAAAAAAGGTGGCTTTTCTAAGGCCTTTCAGAAATATCAAATTGAACTGAACCAATGTCCATCATGGCATCTGAGTTGCTGCAGCAAAAGAAATCTTACATAGCTTTTTAACAATCAGAAACAAGGCAACCAATGCATTTGGGATTAATTTCTATTGTAGAGAGAATCCCTCCTTATTCTGGTGAATGCTCACCAGATTCTTTCCATGAGATTAGACACGTCAAGACTGTCCCATTTTCATAGCTGTATGGAAAGACCATTTTTCTAAATTCTATGCCAAAGAGCAGGATGGGGAGCCAACTCTCAATCTTGAAATTGCTGCTGAATTGTCCACTAATTGGCTCCATTTAAAAACTTCTGACATTGTGTAATGGTAAGTGGGAATGACCTTGGGAGACAGGGGGAAGAGACGCTGCATAGGGAATGATCAGATAGGAGAGGGCATAGCCCGCAGCTGCATAATGGGCAGAGAAAGAAACTTAGAGAGGAACCTCCCTAACTTATCAGGCTGTAAAAGAGACAGCAGGAGATTTGTACTTTGACACTTGCAAGATTCTGTTAATGTAGCCTTACAATAAAGTAGAATTAGCTCATCTGGTCATGTTTCCTGTCTGGTCTATCTGGGAAGGCTGACACATAGTATTATAGGTAGTCCTCGAGTTACGACAGTAATTGGGACTGGAATTTCCATCGCTAAGCAATGCAAAACATAATGTGACCACATTGCTTAGCAACGGCAATCCCAGCACTCTGTTGCTGTTGTTAACGAAATCCCACCAGTCATTAGGTGAGGACCCACTGCAATCCAAGTCACTCCCAGCTTGGTCTCTCCCAGCCCTGAACCTCGGTAAGGTAAGGGACTGCCTCCTCTTGAACTCCTCCACCCACCTACCTCCCCTCCACCTCTGCCCTTTTGGCTGCCCTGCACAGTGGTACTCTTCAGCGGCAATGGCGGTGCTGGGGCTGAGGTAGAGGCCCGGGGCCTTCAGCCATCTCAGCCGGCCGCCATCGCCCTCGGGCCTCAACTTCAGCCCCTGGGCTGCCAATGCCACCAAGGAGCAGTTGACCTTAGCCGTCTTCCTCCCGCTGCTGACAAGGTGCGCCTGGCCTGGCCCTACGCGAGGCAGCTGCTGGCCATGCCAGGCCTTCTTCCTGAGGCTGCTTGCGCCGTACTCCAAACAGCATACCCCGTTCTTGCGATGCAAAACGGTCGTAACTCGAGGACTACCTGTACTATCCAATCTCTCTAGTGGCAATCAGCACTGGAGATGAACAGTGAAGGTAAAATTCTCTCTGACCTTGGATTAGATTTATTAAGAAAAAAATGGCAACAAGCAACTATGCTTCCAAATATGGAACCTATTTAAAGGTAATTCAAAGTTGTTACATTCTGGCTTTCCTCCTATGCACTTCTGGTGTACTGGGGAGAACCCCATCGCTTTTGAGCAGACAGAGCGGTCCGCCCTTGGGTTTGTTCATATGACAGTTATTAGCCACATTACCAGTGGGAGGATTCTCCCATACACCTTCTACCCTAGATCAAGCACCAGGCACTGATTTCACCCCAGCCGAAGCAATGAAGAACAGGCTAGAGTGGTGGGTGCCACTCCGGGCCTATTTACCTTTATAAATCATTCCCCTCAATTCCAAGAGTGGGGAATTGTGATAATTATTCTGACTTATAAAAAAACGTGGAAAGGAGTTGCTTTCTAATTATTATCCTTTAAGCACAATAAGCAAAATGTAGGACCTGTTTCTTTATGATCATCTTTTGGACTTGATTAAAGTGCAAGGCTTATAGCAGATGAACAAGCAAGCTTTTGCCCAGGCTGCTCGTGCACGGAGCAGGTTTTATCACATCTGGATGAAAATGGTTAGGTTCCAAGTATCACCTCATGTGCAGCATTTGATTTTTAAATTTGCTTTTGATTTAATTCATAATAAAAAATTACTGGGGCGGTAACGGTGGTGTAACGGTTAAGACTACTGACTGTCGAATGAAAGGACGGCAGGTCGGCAGTTCGAGACCTGGAAGCACCGCGTAACGGGGTGAGCTCCCGTTCTCGCCCAGCTCCTGCCAACCTAGCAGTTTGAAAGCACGTAAAAATGCAAGTAGATAAATAGGTACCACTCCGGTGGGAAGGTAACAGTGTTCCTCCTACACGCTGGGGTTAGGCAGGAAGATGCACTTCTTCCCTAAAAGATAGATGGTGGCAGGAACTAACAAGCCACTATTCCAAGAGCAGGAGGCAGGGTCAGGGTACAAAGACCCATAGGAGATTTGAGAACACTGCCCTTCCATACAATGGGGCCTACTGAGCCACTATGGATAGGATAGATAATTGTTTGTAGAAAGTTATTGTGGTGATTTGAGTACTGGGTATTCTTACAGAAAATATCATTTTTTTCCCCCTTAGAGAACAGAAAGAAGCCTATGAGCTTTGAAACATAATTTTGATGAAAGAAGATGATTTCCAAAAAATAATCTGGAAGATTAGAAGAAAATTAAATAACAGCTAGCCCTAGGAAGAAAGCAATGGTAAACCACTTCTGAAAAAGTTGCCTAGAAAACTGCATGGACTAGTCCGTGTAGTCATCAGGAGTCAAGTCTGACTCAAAGGCAAAAAAAAAAAAAAAAAAAAGACATAAATTTTCTGCCAGAAAACAAGGTTAATTGTGCAAGGAATTGTGCTTAGCACTATTGGGAACCTATATTTTTGACAGTATGGAGACTATTTTGCAACTCTTTCCAACCAACAAATATTTACCTTCCATTTTTAAAGACAAATTGAAACTATTCTCATTGGTCTACATTGGGAGTGATCAATGTGAGTCACAGTTTATATTTTCCAGTGTTAGGATACCATATGGTATTAAAATCATAATTCATCTTAGAATCTGAATCTGGATAGAATCCGGATCTGAATCTACTTAAACAGGAGATTCATGTTGAAATCCTGCTGTGTGAATACTTTAGTGCAATTGAAAGGAGATGGAATACTGTGAATACCGAAGACCATAACCTTGTACAAAATCAGAATAAAGTGCTAACCACAAGTACCCTTAGCAACTACTACAAATTGAAGCAGTGTGAGTGCTTAGAACCTACAGGCAAAAGGGCCAGGTGCTACATGGAAGAAGGCAAAAGTGTAGTCCTGTTATACAGCCAAAACAAGACAAACAACTCAGGTTATGATTTAGCAGGGTTAATGGTCAGAATCCTGGTTCCTAATTCTGAAGATGACGGGGCTAAAGCTGTACCCAGAGCATAATGTGTGTTGATCTCTTGATTAAAAACTTTTAGTTCGGAATCAGTCTCGCTTAAAGTCACCCCTCTGGCCTCCTTGCTTGCTGAGGAGTTTTACATCTTCGATGATTATGTCATGGCTCACTGCTTTGCACATATCATACACTGTCAAAGCAGCAAGACTGGCAGCCATCAAAGCTTCCATCTCCACCCCCGTTTTTCCACGGGTGCGGCACAGAGCCCGAATGACGACGGCATGTTTTTCTGCATCCAGACTAAGAGCAACCTCAACCAGACTCAGTGGGACATTGTGGCACAGTGGAATGAGCTGGCTTGTCAGCTTGGCTCCCTGGATTCCGGCTATCTGGGCCACTGCCAGCACGTCACCTTTTTTTATTTGGTTCTGCTGCACCAAATTAAATGCCTTCACACCCAGACGGACCACGGCACAAGCCACTGCAATCCTTTCGGAGTCTGGCTTCCCTCCAATATCTACCATTGATGCCTGGCCTTCTCGGTCAATGTGGGTTAAACAATCAGAGGCAGCAAAAAAATTGGCAGTAGAAAGAGATCTCCAACCCTTCTCTGCTTGGCTTACCATCCCAGAATGAATGTCCCCAGTCACACGGGAAGCCTGCTTGGAGAGAGGAGATCCTGTCCAAAGGCACTTTTCATTCAAGCTGGAGCTCGAACTCTTCTGGAGAAAGCAATTGCTACCGAGCTGGGCTTGTGGAATCCTTGATGCAAGCTGTCGTGCTGAGCAAGATCCTGGCAAGGCATGGAATCCTGTAAACATATTTGTTTTAAACTTTTTCCCCATCTGTTTGGATAAACTTTCTTTCAGAGTCAGGCAGTGGCCTTGTCTGAGGCCCCAATCATTCAAATTTGCTTGGTCCTGCAGGGCATCTTGGAGCAGTGGGAATGACCTTGATGTTGCCTCTGGGGAAACAACAACAAAAGTTGATGTTTAGCTTGTTAGAAGAGAAAAACTACTGTTGATTTTATGCAGAGTTCTACAAATTCCTGTAAAGCACGGAGAGAAAAATAAACACATACATACCCTTCTAAATAAGGAACCTTTTCTTAAATTTTCCAGGATTCTTATCAGTTATTAGAAAGTAAAAAGGTAAAGGTTCCCCCCACACATTTGTGCAGTCGTGTCCGACTCTAGGGGCCGGTGCTCATCTCCGTTTGTTAGCCGAAGAGCCAGCACTGTCCGAAGATGCTTCCACGGTCATATGGCCGGCATGATGTGTGCAGAACGCTGTTACCATCCCACCGAAGTAGTACCTATTAGTCTACTTGCATTTGCATGCTTTCGAATTGCTAGGTTAGCAAGAGCTGGAGCTAGTGCGGGAGCTCACTCCGCACGCAGGGCTAGGGATTCGGACCTCCAAACTTGCGATCTTCCGATCGACAAGCCTGGCGTCTTACCCACTGAGCCACCACGCCCCTTATTAGAAAGTAGCTGCCCACAATTTAAAGGACTATGTTAATTCTGGGCTTGGATGGGACTTGGCACTGATTCTTGCATAACAACTCTCCACAATACACGGCAATCTGCATTTGAAAAATCTTGGGTCCTTCAAATGCAATTTGTATACACAGCATGGGAATAATCCAGGGAAAATGAAAAACCAAGCTGGCAATGGATGTGTCCAGTTTATAGATCCAATGATGGTAACTGCCAAAGGCAACAGTGATCCGATTCCAGAATTCCACCTATCCCAGAAACTCAAACCATATAAGCAATCAAGGATGGGACTTATATACACTAGATACCGATCTATCTCTTGATGGAATTAGGGCTTCTGAAGCCATTCTGGAAAGCTTGCGGCTTATCCTCTACTCTAATTGAAAATCAGAAGACAGGGCTCACTCATATGTAGCAGTGAGGATTTATTTATTTATTTAAAATATTTGTATGGCTGCCCATCTTAAACACAACTCTGGCTGGCTCACAACAATAAAACTACTAAGTATAAAATCATAAACTACACAACCATAAAAAAAAAATTAGAGTGACGAGTCTTTTCCCTTTCTGCCCACACAAAACCCAATCTGTTGTTGATTTAGAATCTGAGACAACATACTATCCCCCCCCAAGCCCAAAATCCTTCCTATGTAATCCTGAGCAGTATTAACTTGCCCTTTAAAAATGGAAGTAGCGGAATCTATCTGAAGTATCTGAGATGTATTAGTTAATTAATTAGAAAGCAGTAGAGGATGTGCATAATATTTCAAATTAAAACATCCTGTTCCAAGTTCAAGATAGATTATTCTGTCCATTTTGGAACAATTTTGAGTTCCTGGATGGTTGGAACCTTTGAACTCAAAACAATGGAGCATTTCTAATTTGAAACATTTCTGTACATCCCTAGAAAGCAACTTCGGAGTCATTAATGACCACAGAATCCCCCCCAACTAAAAATTCCCTGCACAAATAGGCTAGAACTCTATGGCTATAGATTACAGAGATTCTAAAAGTACACCCAGATATTATCCAACAGGAAATGACATATAAAGAATGGCTGAAAGAGGGAGATATGTTTAGCCTAGAGAACAGAAAATTAGGGGAAACATGAGAACAGCTTTTAAATAGCTGAAATTACAGCAGACATATACCATACTACCATACTGTTCTTGAGGGCAGTTCTAAGAATAATGTGAATTTAAAAAGAAGCAGATTTTGGCTAAATATTAAGGAACTTACTAATAGTGAAGAGGTACTGAACAGTTGAACAAACTGCCTTCCTTTCCTAGTGGTTTTTAAACAAAAGCTTAAAATGGTCAACTGTCAGGGATATTTTAGTTACATATATCCCCTTCACTGAGGTGGGAGTTAAACTAAATGAATTTTGAAGTCCCTCTCAACTGGTTAAATCTATGATCAAAATGCCAAGACTCCTGACTTTCAAAAACGGCTTGTGCCACATACAAAGGTGTGTGATGGGGAGGGGTGTTCTGCTCTTGAGGTAAATTTGACTTTAAAAACGAAAAAGCCGCACTGAATGTACAGAGTTGTGCAGGCTCTATATTGTCATTACGGATGCAATCATTATAAAAGGTAGATGCACTCAGGCCTACACAAACACACACTTCCATCCCTGAAAGTTATCTGGAAATGTAAGAGTGGGTCGTATTGCCAAACTCAAAACTGTATTTCATTAAATCAAGTCTGAAGTAAGTACAGTAATGTTTATCCTGACACTGTAAGCCTTTACAGTATGGATACACCAAGTTGTGACCTCCTGGTTATGAGATACAGCTAGAACTTCCAGAGGAGAATATACTACTTTCCCATTTTCAGACCTGAAGCTAAAGCAGTTCTGTGCAGCTGCCAGCAATGGCCGTGTTAACAGGAGGCACGTCATGCTTGGCATGGCTCTGCCAAGAGCTCGTATTCCCTCCTTGATCTGTGTTATCTTTGTTCAGGCCAGTTTCAGTTCCAAGTCTACTGGGAATCAGTCCCCGCTCACTAATCCCTTGGCTGTGGCCATGCTAGAGCCTAGTGCCAAGGACCAAGTTAAAAGGAGACTATTAAACATAATGGAAGCCATGCTTTTTATATACAAGAGAGGAAAAAGGAAAGGGAGATGTAAAGAGGTAGCCAAATCTCTCTTTAATGATGTGTACCTTCACAAAGTTTTGGTGCCCTCTCTCTCTCTCTCTCTCTTTTTTTTGGGGGGGAGTGTTCCCCTAGCAATTCTAGTTCCAATAGCTAAGAGACTAAGAAAGAAACAATGCTGCTCAATGCACACATCTGCCGTATCTTTCAGAGGACTTCTTAAGGGTGTCAAGGTTTGTTTATGATGCAGCAGAATGTCTTTCTTCTTCAGAAACACAGGAGTGCTCTATCTCTCACACATTCATGGCTCTGGTTCTCCTTTTTGGGATGCAGGAGCCCTTCTTACAACTTTCAATTGCTGGAACTAAGGCAGAGGGGGGACATTAGCCTACCCTGATCAAAGACAGCCAAAACCATTGTCTGGAATCAGTGCAGCCTATCAAGTCTATGCTGTGCATGTCACTTTCTGTCTCCTTGCCCAGCTCAACAATGTGGTGCCCATCTGGGAACATTATACTCTTTGAAAGATTAGAATTTAGCAAGTCTACTTTCTCTCCATTATCTTCACACTGTGGATTTATGTAGCTAGCTGCTCCAGAGATACTGGGCAACAAACCCCGTGTAGGCTTTGGGGACTTCTTCTTCTCCCAGCCCTAACAACCAATTGAAAGGAACAAACCCTAAGTTAATCTGGAAAGCTGACAACTTTAATTTCCATTTTAGTTCCTAATTGGGCAACATTAATGCTATAAGAAGTGAGAGTGCACCAGTACACACCAATAATCCGTGCACACATTCAAATCATCCATGGAAAATTCATAAAGGTTACCTTAAATGGGTGGATAGAAGAGGAGCTGCATAATAGGAAAAAGTTCTTACATTCCAGTATTTGCTTAGAACTGAACTTATTTAGATCTGGCCGCTCCTTATACAACAGGGACTTAACAATCTTTTTGACAGCCGTGGAACAAAATCACATGATTGCTGTGTGGTGGGGGGTGGGAGTGGGTCTTGATCTGTCCCTCTCTGATTTAAATCATGTGAGATTTTTGGTAATCTCATCCCCAAGTTTTCAAGTGAGACCATGAACTATCACGAGATTTGGAAAGCTTGTGAGATTTTAGCCATTTTAATTTAATTCAAAAGTATATTTAATGTTGAGGTTTTATAGATGCCAGAGGATTGTGGATGTTATTCATCCCTATTATATCAGAGTATGTTTTTAGTTGATTCTACTGACCTCTAAGATCCTATAGTCAGGACCAGAAATATTGGAACAAGGATAACTGTTTTGGCAGTTGGCCTCTGTACACCACCACATTGAAGCTGAAAGGAAACACACCCAGATGGGAGCAAAGTCAGGACTTTGGTTAAGCAAAACCGGGCATTCTCCCAAAGTGTTGGACTGCAATTCCCAAAATTCCTGGCCAACATGGCCTTTGAGTGAGAATTGCAGAGTTGTAATCCCAACAGCACATCCTTGTTAAATGAGTGCCAATGCTTTGCTTTCCTACCATTAGATAACTAGAGAGAAATTTGTGGCAATGTAGTGGTGAAGGTTTACTAGTTTAATAGCATGAGAAACAGAGAAGATCCATACCAAGTTTGGCAGGAGAGACTGCTCCCATAAACAGACTACGTGCTTATGACTGCATGAAAGCAGATGAAGACAAATGGCAACTAGATGAAGTCAATACAGAATTTCAGACTATGATTCAGTTTTCAGCTGGCTTTTAGAATGCTTCTTGCACTGATGCCTTATTCTACAGAAGTCTTAAGTGCAGCCTCTTTGTTTTTGCAATTCGTCAAGCCTTCCACACTACCAATGAGTCTATGTGAAGGAGCATGTCAAAAGAAAACACTGAGATTAGACTGTATTTTAAGAAGAAGAAAAAACATGCTGAAGCATTCAAGAAAAGCAAGAGAGGGAGAACAGAGTAATTCATTCTTTCCATAGTATTCACTGCAACCCTCTCTTGGACCTTGCCTTGGACCTTCTATCTACTCCCTACTGATTCACAGGAGAGCTGGCTTCATAGAACTTTGCAATCGGCTTGAAACTAAATTGGGAAGCTGCCTGAGTTGCTCTATATGTTCCTGCACTAGTTTGTGAATCACAACAAAGCTGGTCCTACCCTGGTCACAAAGACTGTGCTGTTTGTAGAGAGAAAGTCAGTGGCTGCTTTCCCCAAGGTGCAAAATGCATGGGCTTACCAGACTTAATTTAAGTCCCAGCTACATAGCTGTGTGTAGGCAGCCAGCTTCCCATTCCAAAACCAGCTGGAAGGATCCTGTCTTTACATCTAGCTTCCTTTGCTCTCCCCCACAAACGTCTTATTCAATTACAGGCAAGCCTCCAAATGTATGGTTTACCACATGGTTCTCCCATGCTGTGGAAGTGCTAGTAGTTAATTGTTCCCATTTCCCAAATTATCTATATCCCAACCTTCTACTTCTGGCAATACACCAGATCTTAAAGTGGCTTTAAGTACAGAGAGAACAAGGAACATCTACATAATAAAATTCTCACCTACAGACTGGAAAATGGAAGTTCAGAAACTTCCACATTGCTGGATTAGCAACATGCATATCAAGCATTAGTTTGATGTGCATGCCCCAAGAGAGATTCCCCAAATAATGTTTTTAAAAAGAAAATGTGCACACATTTCTACTTCTTATTTAGAAGATCAAATGTTTAGTCTTTGTTTACAGGTCATGAACTATCTTGCATAACTTAAGTACTTCTTACGTACTGATTGGTCACCCACCAATGAGGACCATTGGCCTGTTCTTCATTTGGGAAATGTTGAACATCCCTGGGAAGAAAATAATGAACATACAAAAATTACTAATACTGCCAGATTTTATATCAATGGAAATAATGCAAAAAATAAAATAAAAATGCTGGTGATGGTATTCTAAGTACTAAGCAATCATCTCTTGAAGTGGTATTTATGAACGGGGAAACAGAAATGTAACTTGAACAAAGCAAAACCAGGCTATGAAAACAATTCACACGAGAAATGGAAAACAGCAGCCTGTAATGTACTTTGAAGAACTTAACCCAAAAGTAAAACCAATTATGACGCATAATCAAAGGACTCAGGCTATAAAACAATGGCAGGAAAGTTTTCAGTGGCTAGGGGCAAAACTTTATTTAGATTTTTAGACAGACCAGGACTGCAGTAACATCATGTCAAAGTTGGCAGGGCCAGTATTTGTGGTTCCTTTCCTCCCTTCTGTCCCATATACATCCATAAAATGAACTCTGAACAAACTGGGTAACATATTTGGAGAACACATGAAGATTGCAAGGAATGGAAATCAATACTTCCTGATTTTTGTCAGCATAAAGTACAGCAGAACCATCATAGTAGGGTGCAATTTTTTTTATTTTAAAAAGTTTCAAGCACAAAACAGCTTTTCTGTTACTACTGAGTGTCCCGATTTTGTTCAGACCTTTTCAGAAGTCTTCTGAGATCAACATAACTCTGTTTTGAGCCTGGAACACTTTCTGGATGAATCGGAACAGTACTGGAACTCTGCCAGTAAGATTAGAATAACCTGTTTTGAACTCAAGAGGTGGGATGCTTGGGGCTTGATTAATTTTGATTTGGAAGCATTTTACAAATCCTTAAATCATAACATTTGATTTTGCTTTTGGACTTTTGCACTGTATTGTGCTTACTCTTAAACTGTGGGTCCAGCTCAGGCTATGGACCTTGGAGAAAAAGTAAAACCCCACAAAATGGCATACCTGCATGTTGTTTCTTTTTATTGCCAACAGCTGCTCCGATAATCTGGATCAACTCCTCTTCTGAGGCATTAAATCGTAAGTGATCCCGCAAGGACACTTCTGAACTTCCAAAAAGGCAGACCTGAAATGGGAATAGAAGATGAGCTGATAGGATGACATAACAGCACTCTGCATCAATTTATGTGGGTGAAGCACTACAGAAAAGTTAATAAAACTCTCAAAACATTTTAGTTCCAGATTATCTTTCAAAAGAAAAGGCTGGTTGCTCCAACAAAGCTTTGCAAATTACAGTAACTGGCAATGACTGTACAAGATGCCAGCCTTCATCATCATCTTAAAGAGGCAACCAGGCAACTCCCACCCCATCTGAAGGTGGAAAGCAGCCATATAGCAACACTTCTCACTGAAGACAAGAGGCCAATTTTAGGTAAGACTTCCATTCCATTCCAGACTACCAGAGATAACAGTAGCTGTTGCAAGGTAGTCCAGACAAGAAGCACACCCAGATGAACTAATTCTACTTTATTATAAGGTTACATTAACAGAATCTTGCAAGTCTAAAAGTACATTTCTCCCCTGTCACCTTTACAGCCTGGGAGTTATAGACACAATGCATCTGAAGGTTACCAGAATGACAAAGACAGCTTTGGAGGCTGTACATTTGAGACCCCAGTGGCATTTCTCCACTACAGCCATGAGTTTCATGCCCAGCAGGGAGATTTAGTGTATTGTATTTTTTGTTGGCTTGGATGATAGCTCCATCAAGTTTCTAGGATTAGGTATGTAATTTTAAATTCCTAATTTTTACCACTGATATTTTAACTGTGTTGTTGTTTATTCGTTCAGTCGCTTCCGACTCTTCGTGACTTCATGGACCAGCCCACCCCAGAGCTTCCTGTCGGCTGTTGCCACCCATAGCTCCCCCAAGGTCGAGTCCGTCACCTCCAGAATATCATCCATCCATCTTGCCCTTGGTCGGCCCCTCTTCCTTTTGCCTTCCACTTTCCCTAGCATCAGCTTCTTCTCCAGGGTATCCTGTCTCCTCATTATGTGGCCAAAGTACTTCAGTTTTGCCTTTAATATCATTCCCTCAAGTGAGCAGTCTGGCTTTATTTCCTGGAGTATTCACTGGTTTGATCTTCTTGCAGTCCAAGGCACTCTCAGAATTTTCCTCCAACACCACAGTTCAAAAGCATCTATCTTCCTTCGCTCAGCCTTCCTTATGGTCCAGCTCTCACAGCCATAGGTTACTACGGGGAATACCATTGCTTTAACTATGCGGACCTTTGTTGTCAGTGTGATGTCTCTGCTCTTAACTATTTTATCAAGATTTGCCATTGCTCTCCTCTCAAGAAGTAGACATCTTCTGATTTTAACTGTATAATTCTTAATCGTGCAATGGATGTTTTAATCATTGGCTTTTTGTAAACCATTGGGAGTCCCTGGCAGATATGGAAGTATACAAATAATAACAACAACAACAACAACATCATCTTGGCTATTAGATAACAGAAAAGCCCTAGTTCAGTAAATGGTGCAGCACTGTAAATTTAAATAACAGATGTTATTAGCTGGCTCCCACCTGTAAAGACTTCTAGCTTTCTTTTGTGAATTGGCAGAAGGAAGATAAAGAACTGTGTTACTCTATTGGCAGCCTGCTAGTTTTCTATGATTAAGTTCAGATTAAGAACCGAATACGTTATCATTCCTCAACATTCCACTTACTTACTACATGCTGCTTCACATCACCTAAGGCTGTTGGGGAAAGATTCTTGACTCCTTGCAGCATGTCCTTGTATTTTTCTTGGAAATAAAGCAGAAGTGGCTTGCCACTGCCTCTTTCTGTTTTTTTTTTTTTGTAAATGTCTCAGTCTAGCCTACAGCACCAGGATTTCCTGGTGGTCTCCTGTCCAGCTACTACATCCAATTTTGCTTAGTCTTTTTGAGATGAGTGAAGATCAGCTTAGTGTTGCCACCTGCTGGTGCTTTAGTTCAAGGCTGTCCTAGCATGACCCAAAGTACTGGCTTTTCATATTTCAAGGACATTAACATCAAGCTCTGTAAGTCATTTAAGCTAATGAACTTCTCCGACTTAGTGTCAACAGATATTAATACAATGCTTGCTGTCACCAATTGTGAGAATTGGAACTTTAAGTACCAAGTCTGAACTAATTACAAACAACAACTTTCAATGTGACAGGAAAGATTGATCATCCTCTCCCAGCTCTCTCCTCCCATCTCACTACTTGGTCTGTACCCCACATGTCTGATTTAATAGAGCACACGAGCTCTGCAATGGAGCTGGGCATCAGGGAAATGGGGAACAGCACAAGCCTTCTTAAGGTCCCTACCCCACGCCTCCTGGTTTGGAAAAGTTTGCCAATTACCACTTACAGGACAATTTCACATAAAAAAAACTAAAACATGTTTACTTCCCACTAGTTTTCATATTTGAATACACTGCATTAGAGAAAAAAGAAAAACAAAATTTCAGGAACAGCAAAAATACTGTTTGCTTCAAGTAGTAAACAGAACAGGAATTGTTGTATAATTTACTTCTTCTGTTTAGGAAGTATTTATCCAAGAGTGTTTAAATGTGTTCTGAATGCAATGCCAACTTTTTATGAGCTCTGTCCATGTCAAATAAATAGCCATACATTCACCAAGTTGAGTTGTTTCGGCCACTAGTCTACCCCCTTGCTTAGTATAGGAGTCCAAATTAAAGCATTCCTGACAGATGGGTGGGTAGCCTTTGCTTGATAACATCCAGTGAAGGCTACCATTTCCCTGGGTAATTGGTTCCATGATCAAACAGACAAAGCAGCAGGGCTACCTTCAAGTTCCCATCAGCTGTGATCCTCAGTCGATTGCAGGATCCACAGAAATGCTCAGACATGGAAGTGATGAAGCTGACTTGCCCCTGAAAGTGTGGTACCTTATATGCCTGTTAAAAGCCAAGCATGGAAGAAAAATGGGGAAAGAAAGGAAGTGAAGTTAAATCACATCATTTCTACTTCATTACTAATGTGCTTGTAAAGACAGAAGTTTGGGGTGTGCAAAATGTTTTGAATTCAAATTCTTTCAAATTCAAAACACTTTGCTTCAAGCACAAAACAGCTGTTTCCAATGTGAAATGTATTTATTAAATGCATTAATTAAATTTATAGGCTGCCTGACTCCATCATGACTCTGGGTAGCATACAGTATAAATTTAAAACAATAAACTGCAAATAATACAAAAAGCAGATGTCTGGAAAAATAACACCAATTCTGACAAACTGTCACTACAAGAGGTCTGCCACCCACTCTAGCTCAAGTCCTGGGGGAAGAGTCAGATTTTAAGGCATAGCTTTCCGAAGTGTGTGTCGCGACACACTACTGTGTCGCCTGCAGTGTCCTGGTGTCTTGCATGCAAACCTAGAAGCGCTGTTGGGGGGAACCAAAAGGAGCGCACCCCCGCCAATCAGCGCCGCCACCGCCATGGCGCTGGTGATTGGCGGGTGTGCCGCTCCTTCCGGATTTGCGTGCGACACACCAGGACACCGCAGGCCGCACCGCCACCACCGTTGGTGTGTGTCGCCAACATGAAAAGTTTGGAAAGCTCTGTTTTAAGGGTTCATCTGAATAAAGCCACAGTGGGGGCCATACAAATCTCGGGAGGGGGGATATTCTAGAAGGCAGGTGCTATGACAAAGAAGGCCCACCTCCTGGTCCCATCAGGGGCCCAGAACATACCAAATCTGCTGTAATATACAGGACTGGCAGACTGGACCCGACCACAAAGAAAAGAATTACTGGAACACTGTATCTACCACTCCTAATCTCCATAGGTGGTCCCAAAGAATATCATGGTTGATAGTACTGAAAGATGCTGAGATATCAAAGAGAACCATGATGTTTGCACTACCCCTGTCCCAGTTCTGCCAGAAGTCAGAGACAAGTGTGACCAATGCCATCTCAGTACTATGTCCCAGTATAAAACCGTGCATAAAAGGATCTAGATAATCTGTATTCTCCAGGGCTCTCTCCATGACCACCTTCTCAACAATCTTCCCCAAGAAGGGAAGGTTGGAAACTGGATGAGAATTGTCCAAGCCTGTCCGGTCCAGCAAAGGCTTCTCGAGGAGGGGGTGAAGCATCATCTCCTTCGAGGCAAGCTGTACCACCCCCTCTCTCAGCAAAGCAAATATTATTGCACGGACCCAACCATACATCATCTCCCAAGTGGCTTTAACCAGCCAGGAGTGGCCACCGATAAACAGGCAATTGGGTTAGCAGACTTGAGGATCCTCAGCAGTTACTGGCTCAAACTATAAGACCTTACTTCTGTCACCTCAATAGGACCTGCACAGTTGGGAGTACAGCTCCAAGTAACTCGGAGCAACCTTATCCACCAGATGCGGCCCTCCAGATTATCCTGTGGCTCATCCCTGCCTAGGATAGAATGAGTCACCTTAAAGAGATTCTCTGAACAGCTATCTGCAGTTGAGGTAAGAGTGCCAACCTTATCACCATGATCCAATCTCTAATATGTGTTTTTACTCATGCTCATTTGGACTCACTCTTTGTCTTCTTCCAATAGCACTTTTGGCATCTCTTCTGGCATTTCATCTCCCAAAGTTCCTCAGAGAACCAAGGAGTTCCCTGGGATTGATGTTCAGTGAGAAGCTACATAGGAGCAATCCAGTCCAACTCCTTTGACACATGCTCATTCCAGAAAGTGACCAATGGGTCCATCAAACCACCCATCAGATCCTCAGGAAAGACCCCAAGCTCCCTCTGAAACCCCATAGGGTGGACCAATCTAATAGTTGTTTTCACCTGTGGCAGCAGAGGGCAACCCATGTGTGTCTAAATACAATCAGACAGTGATGAAACAGGCTAGTTCTGAGCATTTTAGAAATATCTCAAGCTCAAAACCCATTTTACACTCAAAATAGCTGCTTCACTCTTGAAAATGGAGTGTTTCAAATTCAGTACAGTTCAAATTCAAATAATTTTGCACACCCCTAATAGCAGTGAATTAGATATGTTACGGGGAAAGTGTAGGACATTGGCAAGAAATTCTGTAAATGCTTTTACAGAAGGGAATGCCACCATGAGGTTAGAAGTCACCAGCAGAAATAGGCATGGGATCAATGCTATACTGGAAACAAATTCTTGAATCTGGGGTTGTACTATTCCTTCAATATGTAAGGACATTTATGATAAAGAGCAGACGCTAGCATTACAAGGATTCTTATCTTCTTACCAACAATTTCCTGTTAAACTTATTTCTACAAATGTCTTACGTGCAACATGGAAAAGTCCATGACATTTTAATGACATGTGTTTAGATGAAGGCTATTTTAAAATTCTTACGTGGTGCATACTTTTCTGTAAAAAACATTATGCAAATCATGTACAAATCACATGTATTATAGAAAACATTTATATTATAAACACAACAGCAGTTGTCATGGATACAACGGCAAAGTGACCAAAATTCCCAGACACTATACCTCATGCATAGTCTACATAAAAAGCAAGCCCAGAATACTTTTTGTGTAGTAGATAACACCAGACACTTATCGACAATTACCTATGAAGGTAATTGTCGTGGGATAAGTGTCTGGTGTTATCTACTACACAAAAAGTATTCTGAAGTATTCTATGAAGGTAATTGCGCATAAACGTACTCTGGAAACTGAGGCAATAACAGTTTACAAGCACTATTATTACAAAGCACTATTTCTAGTCCCAATAAGTTTGGTTACTTCTCTGTGTATGCGCGTGCATGCGCACTCTCTCTCTCTCTTTCCTATTATTTTTATTTCTAACCTGGGCTTTTTTTTACCACTGCAGTATGTATTGTGGTATACAATTAAATAATACAGTATTTAAAAATGGGGGGCATTCCCTATGGCCAGAGAGATTCATGAAATTTATCTACCAAGTGAACATGTAATGTGTATGTTTAATCTTACGATTTTCATATCAAGATAAGAAAGGTGCCATTAAAAAAAATCCCTATCACAGCAATACAACTCCAGTTCCCTTTACTTCCCTGTTAAAATTCATCCTGACAGATGTATACTTGTTATCTCCAACACCACTTCCTTCTAACACTTCTTTCCCTTTTTAAATCAACTACAGCTGTTACTGTAGTTATTGTTATTGATTTACTGTGATAGGCACAGCATCTAGCCAATACCACAAGTACACAGGGAGGCTCTACCAGGACAATAGAACCCCTATCATCTCTCCCTCCCTGATAGCTAATCAAACTAGCACTGAAGTGAATGACCAAGAAGCGTTCTCTGGTTAGCGATCCTTTGATCATGCTAATAACCACCTTGGCAGTGCTAGAGGCTTCTTCACAGGGCAACTTTTTCAAGTCTGGCCATCTTTGTTTGATCGTATCCAGCATTTCCTTGTAGCTCACCATTTTCTTGAAGTTCCACTTGTTGCCTAAAGTAAAAGGGGCACAAATGTTACTGATCAAATAAGGCTGGCAATGACTGTGGGAGGGATTTAAGTCTATAATAATAAAAAAATGTTTTAACTATAGCAACTATAGCAACTAAGTGGCTAGAGAACAGTGAAGATGCAATGGTGGGCAGATAAGCAGCAGTGGCTGGCAGTGGAAGGAGCAGAAGTCTGTGAAAGTCCAATTCCACTGCAATTCCTTGTGTTTTTCAATGTGATGTTTGCAGCATATCAATAATAGTATTATTAATGAAACTTAAGGTATAAATATAGGAATACCTGGAATAAACTAGTTGTCTTTTGTTACAATGAAACTGTCAGATCAGAGACATACAACATTAAAAAAAAATACCAGCAATGCCAATACTTTCACCCTGTAATTGTCACTTTTCCAAAGGTACCTTTATAGGCCACAGAAGCTGAAGACAGCTTAAATATGCTCTAAGTTGATTTTCCATCTCCATCTTCCGTAGGAACGGGAAACTGCCCACTTTCCCATTTACTCAGTCTTTGAAGCCAAGTGAAATCTCAAGAACTCACCATCAAAAGGCATGTATTCTATAAAACGCACATCCAGGGGCTGCTTTTCTGTAAGAGAAACAAAATCCAGCAGCTCATCTTCATTGAGTCCTCTCATAACCACACAGTTCACCTAAAAAAAAAAGTGAATGAATGAGCCCAAGGGATGCAGAGTCATTTCATCGGGATGACAGCACAAACTGTCCATCTAGATAATGTGCTGTCTGTTATTATTGAACAGACAATTATTCTCTACTTTTCCTTTAAAGTATAATAAAAAAAACTTTGTGTATTGGGAAATTATTTCATAAACTAATTATTGGGATTGAGGCACACCGCCAGCCTTCCCAACCTGATGATCTCCATATCCCTTGGGCAACATGTAATTTCCCATAATTCCCAATCAGCAGTACCTGGAGACATCTATTCTTCCTCATTTTTTATTCCAGAGTGGTGAGACAAGAAACAAATAAGTGACAGCACTGCATTTATTTAAGTAATAAATAATAGAAAATAGAACAACATATGAGATGTGAAATAAGTATGCCAAAACTACATTTGTACATTTATGTAATAGGATGAATACCATGTAGTTCAAGATTACTAATAAGGAATATTCTCACCTTAACAGGATTATATCCAAGTTCAAGAGCTTTGTGAATTCCTTCCATTACCTTGTGGAATCCTAAAATATCAGAGTGTAAATATTTAGAAAAAGTTAAACAAAAAGTTTTATAAATACACATACACTGAATCTAATACCAATACTGTAAATCTATTCTTGCATTCTTTTAAAGTTGAATTCATGACTCAAACACATTTAAATAAAAGCTTTTCTTGATATATAAAACAAAAGAAATATCATAACAGATTGTGCTTAAGAACATTATTCAGACGAGCACTAATGCAGTGCAGCAACCCAGAACACCAGAAAAAAGGAAACAGAACAGCATCTTCCATCAAAATGGATACCCACACAACTTTATCAAAATGTGCCTGACTACACAACCCACTACAACATTTAACATACAGACATTTACATTTTACATAGTACATTTCCATTTACACTTAGACATTCCATCAATTGCATATTTTCATAACTTCATAATATAAATTTTTATTTCTAGTCTTTTATATAGTTCATTCTTTCAATTCTATTCTATTCTCTTATGTCCCTTTATCCATTTCTACTTTCTTTTTCCTTCCAACCTTCTTTCCTCCCACACTCCTCTCCTCCTACTACTTATCCCTTGACCCCCAACATCCCTTCCTTATCATTTTTATCTATTTTTGTTCCTTTAATTCTTTTCTTTCTTTCTTATGTTTCTATATATATATATCTATTCTATTATTCTCTTGTGCATTTTTCCTTTCTTACTATTTAAAAAATTAACCACTACTACATACACATACATACAACTTACACATACACCTTTAAAATTGCTTCCGGCTTTCTTAACTCAGAACATTAAATGTAACTAGTTTGTATACATTTTCTCTCTTACTTTCTATATTTCATTATTTATACCCCCCTTACTATATTTTTATTTATAGTTATATATTTATATATTTACATATTTACATATATATATATATATATATATATATATACACACACACACACATACACACACACACACACACACACACACATACATACACATACAGTATATCTATTTAATATTATATTCCTTTTTGACATATTCTGTAAAAGGGTCCCATATCTCTTTATGCTTCTTCCCTATTTCTTTCCCTTTTATTAAATTAGTTAATCTATCTACTTGCATTAATTCCATTAATTTCATTATCCATTCTTCTTTTGTTGGTATGTTTTCTTCCTTCCATAATTGCGCATATTTTACTCTTGCCGCTGTACTCAAATATAAAAATAGTGTCTTTTGTCTTTTATTCATAGTATCCTCGATTTTACCTGATAGATTGATTTCTGGTTTCATTTGTATATCCTTACCAAACATTTCACTTATATATTTATTTATTTTAGTCCAATATTTTTTTGCTTTCTCACATAACCACCATATGTGGTAGAAAGATCCTTTTTTTTTTACATTTCCAACAAATATTCGTGTTCCTAATTTTTGATTTAAATAACACCTCAGGTGATAGGTACCATCTATAGATCATTTTGTACATGTTTTCCCTTAAACTATTACTTAAAGTAAATTTTATATTTTTTGACCATATTTTTTGCCACTGCTCATATGTAATTTCTATACCTAAATTTTCTTCCCATTTCTTCATATAATTTTTGATTTTTATATCTTTGGTTTTCATTTCCAATAATATGTTGTATATTTTTGATATCAAGTGGTCGTTGTCTCTTTCTAATATATTATCCCAATTATTTTGATCTTTTATGAATTGATAGTTTTTATTGTCTATTTTATATTGTTCTTTTAGTTGAAAGTACGTAAACCAATGGCACGTTATATTTTCGTTTTCTAGTTCCTCCCGTGTTTTTAATCTGTAGTTATTTCCTTCCATTTTTAACAAATTTTGATATTTTATAAAGTCTTTATCTGTTTGGTTCCCCATTCTGGCGCCTGCTTCCTGTGGCGATACCCACAATGGCAAGCCAGGTAAATAAAGTTTATTTTTAAAAAAATTTTAAAAAAAAGAAGACACGATGAAAACTCCTTAATCTCACAACACATGGACAGACTCAACTGTACTTTCAACTGGGAAACTGTGACCATCTTAGACCAAGCCAAATCCAAAAATGCTAGAGAATTCCTGGAAGCTTGGCACTCAGACAAAGCAGCCATCAACATTTACATACCATTCATAAGAGATAATAGAAAAGCCAAAAGACCAGAATACCTTGTCAGCAATCAATAGCCAGATATGCAAAGATTAACACCAGGATTAGCACCAGAGGAACAATCAAACAGCACAATAGACCCTAACCAAGGAACTATTAACTCAGTCAATCAACGAAGCAGCAAACAACAGCCCAATCAAGGAACTCCTAAGGAGAGAACAACACCTCCACCAACACAAGCAGGACAAGCCATGGTATATACAGTAAACAGAGAGCAAGTCCCACTCCCTTTTCGCACTGAAGATGTTGCCTAGTCTGGCAATGAAACGTCTGCAAGAAAACAACAAGGCTCAGAGAGCACCAAAGACTCCACAGATTGTGCTTAAATAACAATTCTAAATACTTTTATGTAAGAGTACAGTCACAATGGGCATTGGACATGCATAACATTGTGCTGAGTGTGTTTTCAATTGTACAGAGAAACCCAAATCAAGTCTTTTCACAAATTTTCTATTTCACCATCTCTTCAATCAAATTGATCTAAGAGATGTTTATTCAAGAGGAATATAAAGTACTTTATGTAATCCCAAATATTTGGAGAAGAAAAATACATTGTTGTTCCATGAAAGAAGAAGAGTGGGATGGGCAGGCAAATGTCATGAGGATTAAATAACATAGACTACCTTAATTGTTTGATGTCAAAACGTGTTTGTTATTTCTTTATCCTGCTTCTCTGAAAACCTTTGACTTCAATTGCAAGGTTTACTCTAATAAAATAAGTTTGCAGGTTAAACATGACATCTGGGAGCATAACATACAGTGAAAACACTAGAGTTATTGTCAGAAATCCATTCTGCTTACAGAAAAACTTGGAAGGAAATCGGAAAGAAGAGGACTTCTGTGCAACTTTAGGAATATCAGGCAATGTTTTAGAAACAAGAAAATACTAACCAAAACAAGAAGCATCAGTACTGTTCTAGGATAATTGTACCAGGCACATACTGTATAAAGGACTAAGTACATATAAGGAAAGTTGCTGAGATCAAACCAAACACCTATCTAATGTTTCTATAGTGGCAACAGGGAGCTCATACACCACATGATGCCTGCCTGCTTTAGGACTGCCTGTTCCCAGCAGTATCTGCCCATCCAAGTCCCTACTCTGAGAGAATGTCACTGTCAGGAGCCTTGAATCCGGGCCTTCTCTGGTGCTCCCGTCTCCTATGGAACAGGATTCCCCTTGAGATCAGTGTGGTTCCACCTTTTTGGAATTCAGGACTGGCATCAAGAAGCATGTAGGGATTGGAATGGAAATGGCCCCTGCAGGTGGTGACTGTTTATACAGGAGATTGTTTCAGTCATGCATTAGGACGTTGATTATTAATACTGTTGCATGTTGTGTTAAGCTTTGTTGCAAAAGTGGAGTATTTGCTACTTAGAGTTGGTTATGACTGAAGTGGCCCAGAAGTCTAAGCTATAAATACTGAGTATATGAGCAATGAATAGTAAGCTCTGAGTCATTGGGAGGCACACAAATTTGAGAAAGGAAGGAAGCAAGCATGGAATACATGTATTTTAGAACTATGATGTTCTGGAAGTAGTTATATATACCACCAAAAGTAGCCACTGATGGATGTTTCTGCTTTCATTAATTTATTTAATTCCCTTTTTAAGCACGTGATCATCAACACGTTGTTGGGTAAGCACTGTGGCCTGCTAAAACAAGGTTAATGGTTTGGAGTCAATTTACTTAATGCCTTCTCATTTTACAGGACCAGATTTAGTTCCTTGACTAGCAATGATGAACAGTCTGAAACATTTAGGTACTCTATAAACTTCCCCAGGCATCACTCTGAACTCTGAACTGACTGCACTGTGGTGGAGTTGCAGACAATCCTGCTGGATTCATTCAAAGCTTTATCTTCCTGCAATAAAGTTTTCTAAAATTTGATATATAATCAAATATATTTTAATATTTAAATATGCAAGTATACAAGGATAAGCTTCCTCCATGTATTCAGAGATTCTCATATGTAGCACAATCCATATTTAGAAACAATTAAATATAACACAGAGGGAAATGTGCAAACATCTTGAGCTGATTAAAGTCACTTTTATTGGCTGTTTTTTCCTACTATGCCTCCATTGGTTTTAACTGACATTGTATCACCACCTAGTGGCTACAGATGGGCATTTCCCCTACAATGAACAGATTACAGCCATTCCAAACTGAGATTATTAACATGGTCTCAAATGTTTGCTTTCAATTTTGGAGTCTGTATAATTGATTCTGTTAAGCAATATTTATCGTCTCTATGCTGACTGTCATTATCAGTAAGATTGTTAGCAAAAAGCAAAGGATGCTTTCACAAAGAGAAAGGTGCAGAGTTTTAAAACATTTAAGACTTGTACTTGCAAACAGAACGTAACTCTCCCTTAATTATCTTCCACATAAACTGTGTGCACTGTGCATATTAATTCACAACTAAATATTCCAGCCCCATCTCCATCCCCACACTTTGGCAGCACCATTCGTACTGTTACAAAAGTGGGAGGAAAGGCATTTTCCAGAATTTTATATAGCGTAACTCAATCTAGCTGATGCTAGGGAAAGTGGAAGGCAAAAGGAAGAGGGGCCGACCAAGGGCAAGATGGATGGATGATATTCTGGAGGTGACGGACTTGACCGTGGGGGAGCTGGGGATGGCGACGGCCGACAGGAAGCTCTGGCGTGGGCTGGTCCATGAAGTCACGAAGAGTCGGAAGCGACTGAATGAATAAACAACAGACTCAATCTAATTACTGTTCAATGAGACAGAAGACAATCTGTGTCTTAAGATGTCCCATTTACATATAGTGCTGCGTTTTACATATCCATTTCTCTGTTGCTTTTACTGGAAACTTTTATAAATTATGAAGCCACCCCCACCTCGTAATCACCAACAATTCAATTTAACCTTTGAATGCCTTACATACAGGATACCTTTATTTTACCAGATGCACTAATACAATCCTGTTACTTGTTTCTGAAAATCTGAACTCTTCCTTACCTATGTCAGTTCTGTTCTTCAGCTGACAGAATGGCTGCTGTAACTTATATGTTCAGTCATAAAGGGAAGGGGAAGCAACCCGTCAAATTATTCCAAAGGAAGTAAAAAAAAACTATAGGCAACACATTTCGCCAGCACCCCTTGAAATATCCCAAAGCTACCAATCAGGAGCTGTGCCAGCAAAGATGCTCACAAGTTGTCTACATGGAGAAGAAGCCAATCTTTCCATGGAGAAGAGCTCCAACAGAGAGTAGAACTCAAAGGCAAGAGTGTGCCCTTGATCCAGCTGCCCCAACCCAGCACCATCCAAATGACTTGGGGCTCTGGCTGCTAGATTAACAAGCCAGCATGGCTTTCTGCACAACAGGAATGTTAATGAAGAAACTGTGCAATATAAACCTGGTCCTGTGGGGGTAGATGCTGTCACAAATAATATACTGTATGTAAACGTTAAACGTAAGAAGTGTGATCTGATATTTATGGGGGAAAATATCCCTTTTATGGGAACAGTGGTGGTAGCAAAGCTACCTTTAGGCTCTTTATTTTTCTATAAAATTGTATCAGCATAGATTATTCTGATGTACTGAAATTCTAGAGTTGATCAAACTTGCTCATTCTTAAAAGAACTGAAATTGTAAGTGTATATTTGTATGGGAGTTTTTTATGACCTACTGATCTAGCATCATCCCCAAAACAAAGCTATTTTTGTTCTTAAAATATACACCTTTAATATTAACTGGAAGTGAAACACAGAGTTCCAGTGGCAATGAGAATCTATCTGAATTTATTTCACTGCCAGCTGAAACTTGCTTATGTGGCTGAGGAAAGATTTCTAAGCAGTATAATGTATCTTCATGAACAATTAAACTGCCTCAAATAACCCATTTGGGCCAGAAAATAGTCTAACATCTAAAATATATGGCTTTCCACAAGTTTTTTTTTAGTAGTGTCTACAATAACTATTTCTAAATTAGAAATTATTTATTAATCAGCCTTTAATCAATTAAATTAATTAAAATTTAATTTAATCAATCAACTATTAACTTATTAATATATTAGAATTTAAAACCAACCAAGACATATGATTTAATCTTAATGTCTAATAATAAAATCCCACCTGATACTCAATGATGGAATTTTATTAAGAGTCTAGTACAGGGCTTTCCAAAGTTTTTCCCACCCGTGTATCGCCGCGGGAAAACCCGGAAGCGCTGATGATGATTAGCGCTTCCGGGTTGTGTGGCGACACACCAGACTGTGTGTGGCGACACACTTTTGTGTCGCAACACACAGTTTGGAAAGCTCTGGTCTAGTACATTTAATTGATGTATTTAGTTCCAAGCTGAGAGCAATTCTCATGCTACTGAAATTTCAGCAAGAGTGCACTATTAGAGTTCATATAATAAACTTTTAAATTTAGATACTCTCACTGGTGCGATAGAGTTATGAAGCCTGTACCCCTGTAGACGGTAAGTGTTGAAATGGGAAACAGGCAGAATCCAGCACACTGACCAGGCAGAACTACTGTACAAATGTGCAACAGCCTGGGAAAAGAATAGCCAATCTGGAACAGGTTTATTGCTGAGCCTGGCCTAAAGTTTGAAATGGATGTTCTTGATGTTCTTTTTTAATCTTATCCAACATGACTAACGGTCAGAAATTTTTATACATACATACATACATAATATATACATATACATATATACTGTATATATACATACATACATACTATATATTATATATTAAATATAACATAACATAATATAACATAACATAACATAACATAACATAACATAACATAACATAACATAAACAAACATAAACATAATATATATATTAAAAAAAATCTGGCAGTGCTACCTAAAATAGGGATTGGAAATCTGGAGCTCCTCAGAGAATATAGGATATACAGTGGGGCAAAAAAGTATTTAGTCAGCCACCAATTGTGCAAGTTCTCCCACTTAAAAAGATGAGAGAGGCCTGTAATTGACATCATAGGTAGACCTCAACTCATAATTAATATATTAATTATGGTTTATTATGCTAAGCCAAAAGAAAGCAAATACTTATGGCTTTCTGTTGTGTGTGAATCTGGTCAATACATGCTATGCTGTTATTAAAAAAAAAAGTAGAATCATTTGCCTTTTAAAGGAGGCTTACAATTCAACATTGGTCATAATCAACAATAGTTGATATAATTGTATAAATTTGTATACTAAGTCACCTGAATTATGACTACCACTGGAAAGGGGGAGCTCCACTAAAATGTATGTGTTTATGTGCCTTCAAGTCAGTGTTGACTCCTGGTTACTGCCTGGAGAAGTCCCTGCAGTTTTCATGGCAAGATTTCGGAACTGGTTTGCCATTAACTGCTTCCTAGGGCTGAGAGACAGTGGCTGGCCCAAGGTCACCCAGCTGGCTTCGTGCCTAAAATGGGACTAGATCTCCCGGTCTCTAGCCTGGTGTCTTAACCACTACACCAAACTGGCTCTCCACTATAATGGGAGCCTCATAAACCACTCAATGAATAATCAGAAAGAACTTTCATTCATAAATGAAATACGAGATGGGCGGGGAAGAAATATGATTGATTGATTGATTGATAAAGAACACTTTTTTGATCATATACCAGAATAGTTGGGTTCAGTTTCTCTCAGAAACATTTCTATGTCTCTACCAACACAGCATTGTAGTGGTATATCTTATTCTTTGGAGTGTTTGTAGAAATGGACACATTAGTGAAGATTAGTATTTGTATTTGTATTTGTTATTTTAATGGATGCTAAACTGATAGCTGGTACACTTGCTGCTAGTGAGGACATTCGCTGATGCCTCTTCTGATGGTTCTTCGAAAATAAAATTCCTGACAATCACTTTCTGAAATTTGGATTAATGTGCAAAATGTGTACCATGAGTTTAAGCAAGGTGGTTATGAAAGCAGTGATTCCATATGGAATGTAAGTTCATGTAAGTCAGGGTTTTCTACCGTTGTTGCTATAAAGACTCCAGCAAAGGAGATCGTTACCTTGTCGTGGTGCTGGAGCTTGAGCACCTCAATGAAACCATGAGCTAAACCGTGAAGGGACACCCAAGACGGGAAGGTCGTGGCAGAGAGGTCAGACTAAATACGATCCCTGGGGAAGGTAATGGCAACCCACCCCAGTATTCTTGCCATGAAAACTAAATGGATCAGTACAACCAAAGATATGTCGGTATACCATCGGAAGATGGGACTCCCAGGTCGGAAGATGGTCAAAATGCTACTGGGGAGGAACAGAGGATACGTTCAACTAGCCCCAGATGTGATGACGCAGCTAGCTCAAAGCCGAAAGGACGGCTAGCGGCCGACGGTGCTGGTGGTGAACGACGAATCCAATGTTCTAAAGATCAACACACCATAGGAACCTGGAATGTAAGATCTATGAGCCAGGGCAAATTGGATGTGGTTATTGGTGAGATGTCAAGATTAAATATAGACATTTTAGGTGTCAGTGAACTGAAATGGACTGGGATGGGCCACTTCACATCAGATGACCACCAGATCTACTACTGTGGACAAGAGGACCACAGAAGAAATGGAGTAGCCTTCATAATTAATAATAAAGTGGCTAATAATAAAGTGCTATAAAGAACAAATATTGACCAAAGCTAAATACAGAACAAGATACAAGAGTGCTGTCTTGAAGATAAAATTCAGATTTCAGGAATTATGCAAAAGTAAACTCATCCTTCCCATTAAAATGTTTTACATTTTGGGTGTATTTCCAATGAAACTGTTTCATCTTAAAAAAATTTAAGGTTCTACTGTTATTTTATTTTATATATAGATTAAAATGTATATATTAAAAGTAAGTGGCAATCTTACTTTTCTTTTTTCTCCAGTCTAATCCCCCAAAATTGTTACTATTACTCATGGAGGGTGGAGAATATTGCACAAATTCATTTGTTGTTTTAGGTGGTCATGATACCACGACATTTGAGAAGTCCTGTTCTATATAGTGCTGCTCTGGGTATGAGAAATAAATGAGTATATTCCACATGTAGCCAAAAATAGGAAAAGGTGCAGCTGTTTTAAAGAGTTGCAGGTAGATCATGACCTTGTATACACTGAAGTACCTTTTTGGAATAAAATCAAAAGTGTTGCATACCTCTATTATAAATATAAATACACACCAATACTGTATATTAAATAATTACAGATGATGCCATATAAGAAAGAGTAGCCCCATGCTTAAACAATGCATATTCATCCCTACATGCTGAGCAGTAATGAAAACAAAAAAACTTCCAAATTTGAGATCAAATGATCAACTAGCATATTTGCTCTCTCACTAGTTCTGAGCTCTTCATTCCATATTATACGGTAAGTTCCATACAGGTCACAGTAAAAAAATTTTTAACATGCTATTGTAGAAGACTTCAATATACCTTTTCGACGGACAATGAATTCAAATTTAGCTGGCACCAATGTGTCCAAGCTGATATTAATGGCATCCAGGCCAGCCTCCTTCAGACGGGGTAACAGTCTGGCTAAATTGATCCCATTGGTTGTGACAGAGATGGTTTCCAACCCTTCTAACTTGCGCAGCTGAGCTGAGAAAATGCGGTGGTGACAAAGGATTAGCAAGAGAGAAAATTGTATTAAAGTGTAAGAACAGGTAAACAGTATAGGGAGGAGAAAAAATAACATGACACTTACATACAGTATATAATAATATAAGATTTGGGGCATACATGTGTTTATGGAAATCTGTATCTATTCTCTAAATTTGGTGATCTGCAGATTTTCAGTTAAGAAACTTATTTGCACCATCACCTATAATCAAGATGAAGGCAAAAATATACTGTATATCAGAGCTTTCCAAACTGTGTGTCGCGACACAAAAGTGTGTCGCCACACAGAGTCTGGTGTGTCGCCACACAACCCGGAAGCGCTGATCATCATCAGCGCTTCCGGGTTTTCCCGCGGCGATACACCAACGGCGGCGCGCAAAAACTGAAAGTGTCAGCAGCGCTTCCGGGTTTTTGCGCGCTGCTGCAACGGTGGCACTTCTGGGTTTTCCCGTGGCGACACACCAACGGCGGTTGGTGTGTCGCCGCGGGAAAACTTTGGAAAGCCCTGCTGTATATACTCACGTATAAGCCCATCTACAGATAAGTCAACCCTCAATTTTTTTAACCAAAATACCATGAAAAATGAGCCACCTGTGGATAAGCCAACCCACATTTTTCATGGTATTTTGATTAAAATTCAAGGGTCTGCTTATCCGCAGATGGGCTTATCTACTAGTATATACAGGAAATAAAGGTAGTTTTAAAAAGTATTATGGTGTATACTCCCGGATAAGCCCATCCGCGGATAAGCTGAACCTGATTTTTTAGTTGCATTTTGGCACATAAAATTCTTAGTTTATCTGCAAGTATACGTGGTATTCCAGGGATCACAAGATGCACACTGAGACTTCCGGTGCGGACATGGCGAACTGAACAGCTGTGCTTGTGGGCTCCGCAGACAGAACTGACAACGCAGCAGTTTTTTTGGACTCAGGCAGGTTTTTTCTGATGCCCTGGAGTGTTTTTCTGGACAAAGAAAATACTCGGAATCATCCCATCTGTCCTCCGGAACGGCATCTTGCAGCCAAAGGATTGTAAACAGCGTTTGTGCTAATCTGGTAAGAGACCCCGGGGGCTGGGATGTCACCATTTCCAAGCTGCGCTGTAGCCTTCAAGGGACATTAAGACCGGCCACCCCATTTCTAAGTTACCCAATTTATATTTTTTAAAGCTTATGTACCCTAAGAGAGGCTTTCTACAGCAAGGAGAAGTGATCTCTCTTGGTGCTTATCATTATTTTTGGGATTAATTTTTAAAAATCTTTTCAAGTTTTGGCTTGTTTCCCATCCAAATACTGAGGAGGATTGAGACTAAATAATCATCTCCCTGTTATTATTTTTGCACTGAATTTGAAGATTTTAATATTTAATATCAAACAGCACAATATACCCTAATCAAGGAACTATTAACTCAGCCAGTCAACCAAGCAGCAAACAACAGCTCAATCAAGGAACTCCTAAGAAGAGAACAACACTTCCACCAACACAAGCAGGACAAGCCATGGTATATAAACAGAGAGCATGTCCCACTCCCTTTTCGCACCAAAGATGTTGCCTAGTCTGGAAATGAAATGTCTGCAAGAAAACAAGGCTCAGAGAGCACCAAGGACTCCACATTTTAATATTTTCCTACACATTGAATCTGCTGTTTTGATTCTCCAGCTTTCTGCTGCTACTTTCCCTGGGGAGCTGCTTGTTATTATACTTTCACTTGTGTAAGCACATCTCAATCACTTTCCATTATCTACTACTTTCGCTGGTTAAGTACCTAGGGGGTGCCATAATCTACTGTGCGAGACATGGAAGACTTCAAGCAGACTTTCTCAGATTTCCATCGAGACCTTAAACAGATTCTTTTTGATTCTTGTCAAGTCGTTATGCAAGATATTTGGGACATTGTAGAAAATATCAGCTCTAAAATGTGTCATCTGGCTGGGGATGTTGTGGAACAAATTGAAGAGCTTGATAATGATAGAAATGTTTTTACTGATAGCGAGATTGAAGCCTCTGTTGAAATGCCAGACGAGGACCGGTTTGTCGAGTGGAAGAAATTAAAGGGACAGGTCGAATTGCAAACCTTAAATGAAATTGTCTTTCTGATGGAATGTTATGGGAAGGAAGGGGTTGTTATCTATGGGAAGTTTTTTGCTGAGGTCAGAGTCTTTAAAGGGGGCAGTTGGCCATTTTTTTATGAAAAATGCTCTGTGTGTACTGTGGAGATATGTAAATGCTTTGGTTTATTTTGAAGCAGGATAAGGGTTTAAGAAGGTTCATCTGGATTGCTTTTAGGGCTTGTTTGAGTTCATTTCTTTCTAATGATTTGGACTAAGATTAATAAGGTATAAACAATAAATGCTTGGTTTTAGATTTAATATGATTAAGATTGTTATAAAAGGTAAAGGTTCCCCCCGCAATTTGTGCAGTCGTGTCCGTCTCTAGGGGCCGGTGCTCATCTCCGTTTGTTAGCCGAAGAGCCAGCATTGTCCGAAGACGCTTCCACGGTCACGTGGCCGGCATGACTCACGTGGAACAGTGTTACCTTCCCACCAAAGTGGTACCTATTAATCTACTTGCATTTGCATGATTTCGAATTGCTAGGTTGGCAAGAGCTGGGGCGAGTGCGGGAGCTCACTCCGTCATGCGGGGCTAGGGATTCGAACCTCCGAACCTGCGATCTTCCGATCGACAAGCCTGGCGTCTTACCCGCTGAGCCACCACGCCCCTAAGATCGTTATAGTTGTAGTATTATAAATTATAAGAGCAGACAATTTATATGCTTTTTAGTTTGATCTTTATAGAAAAAATGTGATTTTGGTTTGAAATAGAGTAAGGGATTGATTATGGGAAATTGCTGTATATTCTTGTTAAAAGTCGGAAGTCACCTCTTTATGTAATCTTTTAAAAAAATTTCTTCTTGTGTTTTCACACCTTTTTAGGTTTTTTTCTTTTTCTTTCTGTAGTTTTTTTCTTTTTTGTAGTTTTTACTCTTGCTCGAAACCTAATAAAATTCTTGTTAAAAAAAACCCAAGATGCACACTGATCTTGGCTATCAAGTGTTTTTGTACAGCAGGCAAACCTACAGATCTGCTTGAATTCTCAAAGTAGTACCTGTAAGAATCTCCCACAGTGTGACATAAAGTATCTATAACAAGCGTACCTATGATGTCCACCACATCAGGCCGGATGAGGGGCTCTCCTCCGGTCAAACGGATCTTGTCCACACCTTCCTTCACGAAGAGTTTGGCAAGAGTGATGATTTCCTGGGTGCTCAACAACTCAGATTTGGGAGTTAGCTGAACTCCTTCCTCTGGCATACAATACTGACCTGAAACATGCAGTCAAGAGTTTTAAGACATGTCTGTTTCCCAATTATTTTATGAGAAGCAAACTTTATTTCCAAATAAAATTACAATATTTTGCTTTCCCACTCTTAATGTACTGTCCTCTCCCATGATCTGTAAGAAACCACAGAGATGTGACTATGAATGAAAAATTACCTACACATCACAATAGGCTATAGGCCACCACATTATATGCCACAGTCCCAGGAGGAAACTAGCTCCTGGAGGGTCTTCAGCTGTGGAGACTTCAGCTCCCTGGATCCTACAGGAAGCGTGGCCATGGCTGAGAATGCTGGGACCTTAACCGTAGCACTTCTGTAGGGTGCCCAGGTTGGGAAACACTGCAGTAACTTTTGTGAACAGCAGTTCACTTCATTACATACATCTGACAAATTGGACTGTAGTTCCAAGACGTTTATGTCATAAAAATTAGTCTTTAAGGTGCTGTTCTTGTTATCCAGATACGTACTTTTCTGTGTTCTATAACCAAAACAGATGAGCAGGAGACAATTCCTAAAAGTGCCAACACTTATTCAAATCCAACTTCTTATGTTTTGGTTTAGTAATGAAAGTGATCATCTTTCAGGTTCCCAACTGCTCCAGGGGGAAGAAGATGTGTTGTCCAAACAAGTTGGACTGGAATATGTTTTGACACAACTGCTCATTTATTGCATTCAACACCTTTGTTTCTAATTTCACAATCTAATTAAATCTGCAGGAAAGGAATGGTATCCTGGTCTGTGAGACACTGGCCCAAACATGCTTCCATTAGCATGTGAAACAGTACCAATGAAACAAATGCAGTTTTGGGGTTGCAGTGTGTGGCATTGCACAAATAAGTCTTTACAACAGTTGCTAAACATACGTCCACTAACAAGATGCTATAAGAACAAAACTTTGCATTTTATAACTGAACTTCTATTCAGAGTAGACTTACATCTGAGGTTGCATTTCTCAGTTAGGGAGATTCTCAAGTAGTTATGCTGGCGTCCAAAGCTATCAGTCAGGAAAGCAGAAAAAGGGGCAGCACGTTCAGATAAGAAGCGTGTTCTTCTTGGGACTGCAATCACCTGTGTTACAAATAAAGTTATTTTTCACTTTTGAGATTTCATTGAAAATGTGTTGATTCTATTGAATGTAGAAATGGGAAGGGGTGGGGAATATAATTAAGTGAAGGCAAGTAACTCAGTTCGGAGTACCCAATGTATTTGCATGCTCCTTTGCATTCTAAAAGCCATAGCATTCTACATGATAATCCAGATTGTCAGTACCAACACAAGAATTGAAAGAGCAAAGTAAGGCATGAATTTCTTAAAATATACAGTCAGGACCAGAAATATTGGAACAAGGATAACTGTTTTGGCAGTTGGCCTCTGTATACCACCACATTGAAGTTGAAAGGAAACACACCCAGATGGGAGCGCAGTCACGACTTTCAGCTGTAATTCAAGGGGTTTGACAAAAGTGGGGCACCAACAATTCAGGAAGTACAGCCAGTGGCATACACACACACCCATCGTTGGTGGCTCATAAGTAATGGAACAAACCAACATCATTACAAACATAAAGATCACCTTTAATACCTGGATGAAAATCCTTTGCAGTCAATGACTGCCTGAAGTCTGGAACCCATGGACATGACCAAATGCCGAGTTTCCTCCCTCGAGATGCTTTGCCAGGCCCTTACTGCAGCTGCCTTCAGCTGCTTCTTGTTTGTGGATCTTTCTGCCTTCAGTCTTGTCTTCAGTAAGTGAAAAGCATGCTCTATTGGGTTGAGATCAGGTGACTGACTTGGCCATAGAAGAACATCCCACTTCTTTGCCTTGAGAAACTCTTGGGTAGCGTTTGCTGTATGTTTTGGGTCATTATCCATCTGCAATATGAAGTGGCGTCCAATCAGTTTGGCAGTATTTGGCTGAATCTGAGCAGAAAGTATAGCCCTATACACTTCAGAATTCATCCTGCTGCTTTTATCAGCAGTCAGGTCATCAATAAACACCAGTGACCCGGTTCCATTGGCAGCCATACATGCCCATGCCATAACACTGCCTCCACCATGTTTGACAGATGATGTGGTATGCTTTGGATCATGAGCTGTTCCTTTCCTTCTCCATACTTTTCTCTTCCCATCATTCTGGTGCAAGTTAAACTTGGTTTCATCAGTCCAAAGAATCTTATTCCAGAACTGGGCAGGCTTTTTTAGGTGTTTGCTGGCAAAGTCTAATCTGGCCTTTCTGTTCTTGAGCATTACCAGTGGTTTGCACCTTGTTGTGAAGCCTCTGTATTTACATTCATAAAGCTGTCTCTTGACTGTAGATATTGACAATGACATGCCTACCTCCTCAAGAGCGTTCTTGACCTGGCTAGATGTTGTGAAAGGGTTCCTCTTCAACTTGAGCAGAATTCTGTGGTCATCCACTTTAGTTGTCTTCCATGGTCTTCCAGGCCTTTTGCTGTTGCTGAGCTTGCCAGTTAATTCCTTCTTTTTCAGGATGTTCCAAACTGTTGTATTGTCCACTCCCAATGTTTTTGCTATCTCTCTGATGGGTTTATTTTGTTTCCTCAGCCTAATGATGGCCGCCTTCACTCGCATGGACACCTCTTTGGAGTTCATGTTGGAAGTTCCAGCGAACAGCTACCAAATGCAAATGTAACACACAGAACCACCTCCAAGCCTTTTATCTGCTTGATTGGTCATGGGGTACCCAGGAAACAGGCCACACCTGGCCATGCAGCTGCTTGGCAGCCATTCGTTCCATTACTTATGAGCCACCAATGATGGGTATGTGTGTATGCCACTGGCTGTACTTCCTGAACGGTTAGTGCCCCACTTTTGTCAAACCCCTTGAATTACAGCTGAAAGTCGTGACTGCGCTCCCATCTGGGTGTGTTTCCTTTCAGCTTCAATGTGGTGCTGTACAGAGGCCAACTGCCAAAACAGTTATCCTTGTTCCAATATTTCTGGTCCTGACTGTATCTTTATTATCTAGACATTAAAATCTTTAGGAGGTATGTCTGGTGAAAACACAAGTGAGGATCTTGTAGCTGGCTGCTCCAATTCTTTGGATTGCCTTATCAAGGTTCATCAGACTAGACCACTCTCTTCTTCCACGTATCTTTTTTTCCAGGAAGAACTTTGATGTGTACCTAATTTGTGGTTCTTCGAGTTAGGGAGATGCCAGGCAGTCCCCGGGTTAACAGTTTACGGACCACCCATAGTTAAGAACAGAGCCTATTATAGCAAAATTCGAGTTAAATACACAATGGTTCGAGTTAATTACACAATGGTTCGAGTTAATTACACAATACTACTTATACAGTATTATACAATAATACTGTTCCAGCTTACATACAAATTCAACTTAAGGATAGACCTTCGGAACGGAACTCGTTCTTAAACTGGGGACTATGGATTTTGCTTCCTTATTTGGCAAATTGGTCTGGACAACGTTTGCTACTTCCCCACACAATGGATATTCACTGTTACCAATAAAGTAGGTTTTCTCCTGTACGAGTTAAGCTTTTGGACTTGAAAAATCCCATTTGCCATTTAACAGACATTCTGTTTTAACAGATACCCTTCCCATTTACCCATTCAATTGATATAAAAGGTAATTTGTGCATACTGGGAAGCTTCTTGGACTGGCAGAAACCTTATTAATTAGGTTTACTGACAGCTCCATTTCACTGTCCTGCCAAGTTATATCATCTCAGGTGATTGTATGCAACAATTAAGGACACTATCATGATGTTATACAAACATGCAAATATTATTGAGAAAGCAGTTCTAACATTATTTCCAAAAAATGCTGATTCTTTGCTTATCATGTGTCAAGGATCAAAACAAAATACATCAGCAATGGAAGACACAGAAGGGAAATGCTTATATTGAAATGTTCATACTGAAACGCTCATGTCAGAAGCAAGATATTGCTTCCTGCCCCACTAAAACAGCACTTTTCAGAACACAAAGAGGAGGAAGTCAAATATTTGATTTGTTGGCAACTATTACTGCAGCATTTTTCAAAAACAAATGTAAAAATCCTGAGTTAACCTTTATATAATCTCCTTCTGGACTATTGTCTATTCTGAACCATTATCTTCATCTTTTCACTAGCACTAAATGCAGACCAACATCACAGAGAAAAATAATCCAAGAAATTATGGAATAAAAATAAAATAATTGTTTGGCCCTAAGGCAAGACAACTAAATATACCTATAATATACAACTATTTGTTAATTCATAGTACTCTTAAGTTCATGATGTTCTAACAAGTGATATGAGTATGTATCTATATACAGTATGTATGCATGTATGGGGGGGGAGAGAGAGAGTATTAAGATGTCTAACTATGTCAAGCAGAATCAGCTACCGCTGGAATTCATTCTTAAGGAGAGGCTAGGATCTTTAGAATGAAGTTATATCTCCAATATGTTCCTCTCCTATCAATATTCTTCTGAGATTTCGTATGAGAATCACTCCTCACTGCCCTCCCCTCCCCCCGGCCCCTAAACCCTAGGAAGAGTTTCCACCAAGATTTAAATGCAGACATTTACTTCTCACATGTAATGGAACTTATAAAGTTAATTCACTTGAGTCTATAATTCAGGAAGATTTAACAACCTTGTTAAAACTATACAGATAAGTATTACAATTATGTTGTTGTACCTCTTGAAGATCTTCTAGTCTGAGTCAGAAATGTATGATGGGCAAGTGGCCACATTTAGTGTTTGAATGGCATTCAGATGCATGCACTCTAAAAGCTGAGTAGGATAGAACCAGAAGAAAAACTGAATTTAAGTTCAATTTATGTACAGTTAATTTGATCATCCTCATTTAATAACTGTCCTATTCTGTCATATTAAAAAGCAAAAGTAATGAGCAACTTCGGAAAATCTCTGGGGGTTGCATAAGGCACCAAAGTCACTGCATACCCTTGACCAAATCCAATAATGGTCAGCCAGAGCCCTTAGAAAGGCATAGGCAGGAAATTAAAGCAATTGCCACTCTGTTCCTCCTTTGCACCTTTATTCCATAGGTCATGCTAGCTGCAGTTTCTAGAGTTTGCATTCTAATGCATCCATCCTTGAAGGACTACTATCACCAGGGTCCATGAAGAAATTGCTGCCCTCTCCTTTGGACCAATGTTCCACCTAAGGTCAGATCAACACCAACCCTATTGGCACTTAGGAAAGCAGCCAAGACCTGGCTGTTACAGAAAGCATTTAGGAATTGATAGCATGGTGCATTCTCATCTTGCAGTCAGTGATTGGTGCTGTTATGACTATTTCTTCCTTAGTGTGATTATAAAGGTTTTGTGGTTGTTTGAATTTTATTGTAATGTCTTACGGTTTTTATTCTTTCATTGTTTTTATTTAACCCTTTGTATTATTTGTAAGCCGCTTAGAGCCTTTGGGGGGGGGGATTGAGCATCATATACATTGATAAATAAATGCTTATTTTCTACATATCCAGAAACCTTTTCATGATTACAGTGCCCAAGACAAATACCTGGAGTCCTAAACCTGCATATTTCATTTTCTAACTGCTGATATTTGTATTTGAATTCCAGCATCACATAGCTATCTTCTCACTGACCATTCTTCCAAAAAATAAACAAACAAATTGAAGATTAGTAAATCCATTCATTTTGTCCTTCATTCTTGAAAGACATGTCAGAAAAGTAATGAGCATTCCATGGTTGGAGAAGTTGGCCTCCAAAGACATATTAAATAAAAAGTTTATTGAATCATGCACAACTCCTAGTGAATTCATTGACCTATCCATTTAGTTTTTTACAGCATTTTGGAACCACCATCTGGGATTTTTTTTTAAATTCACAGTTTAGCCTAAAGTCCTGATATTTTCTGGTGCTCTCCCATCCAAGTGATAAACAGGTGTGTCTTTTTTAAAGAGGAGCCAAGGTCAGCTAAAATGAGGCACCAATCCCTCATACCTACAAATTTTTGATGATCTGAGAAACTGTAACTAGCTCAATTTTTAAAATTTCTCCATTTACTTTTTGGTATAGATTTTCACATATTCACATCAATTCTTTTCTGAATAAGTTGTAGCCTTCCATCACTGCATTTCATGAGCCCCATTTCACCAAATCTCAATTATACTTAGGAAATCGATTGATATTCCTATGCCAGAAATTCAAGCTTGTCTGATTTCCCATATTCTGCACATAAGTATAAAGTCTGCATCAGCTTGTAGGTTTTAAACTGTAGCCATGCTAAATGCTTAACTTTCATCTCCTTTAAGTACCTCTGCACATCCTTAATTTATACTAGCACATGAAGGCATGTTAGAAGCTGAACTATGCAGAGCTGGGTTATTCTGTCATAGTTCAACTAAAAAGTTTCTTTGAAAGTTTTCATCAGAGGTTAGGATGCTACAATGTTGTGTGCAAACTGCTATGTTGATGTCACTGCAGTTTGCTGTGGACACTCCTGCTTTGACCTACAATTTCTTATTCCTTTTCTGTGCTTTGCTACAATTTAAAGATGCAGACTTCATACTTATGTTCAGAATATGGGAAATCAGACAAGCTTGCATTTCTGGCATAGGAATATCAATCGATTTCCTAAGTCAGAGCTTTCCAAACTTTTCATGTTGGTGACACACTTTTTAGACATGCATCATTTCGCAACACACTCTTACAGCAGGGCATCATTTCGTGACACACTCTTACAGCAGGGCACAAGGCAGGCACTAGGACCTGCACGGAATCACAGCAGGTTTGGAGGCAGCAGGGCACAAGGCAGGCACTAGGACCTGTGCAGAATCACAGCAGGTTTGGAGGCAGCAAGGCACAAGGCAGGCACTAGAACCTGCATGGAAGCCAGGAGGCAGCAGCAACACACCCAGACACTGCAGCCGACACACTAACGTGTCCCGACACACAGTTTGGAAAGCTCTGTCCTAAGTACTTAACCCCAAAAGGAATAGTGTGGCGGATACATGCGTATGCATATATTTACAGAATGTTACATCTGCAAAAATCAAAGTCAACTCCATTTTCCTACATAAAACCTGTGACATAAGCCAGCTACTTTGCAATTAGTAAGAGTCCATTGGAGTCGGGCAGCTAATTCAAATAAATAAATAAATAAAAATACACAACTACTTCAATTTTCAGTTGGCTAATTTAAAGAACATTTACCACTATACAGTTTAGCTATGGGTTACTGAACCATCTTGGTGTATTGATACAAAATATTTAAAATTTAGAGCAACTGAAGAACCACTAAATAACCACCTGTCATTGTATTGTCGAAGGCTTTCACGGCCGGAGTTCGATGGCTGTTGTGGGTCTTCCGGGCTGTGTGGCCGTGTTCTGGAAGTTGTGGTTCCTAATGTTTCGCCAGCATCTGTGGCCAGCATCTTCAGAGGGCAGGAGCACGATAGAAGAGATTTTGCTTCTATCTGTGCTCCTGCCCTCTGAAGATGCTGGCCACAGATGCTGGCGAAACGTTGGGACCTGAAATCCAAACTTCCAACTTGTTCCAAGGAAATGTATACACTGTTTAACCCTGAATACTTCAATGAAAGATTTTGGGAGGATTAGAAATAGTTACGCATCAGCACCCTTGTAAAATTACTTCAGAGAGATACCATCTTACCTTCAGGCCAAAATATGAGAAGTTGAGATCATCAACTTAATGCCAATAAAAAAAAATACAATATAGAATATAAAAATACAAATAGTCATTCATTCATTCATTGGCGATCACTTGTAGCCGAGTAAGATTGTCTTCCAAAGGTAAAATTTCAGCACATTAACCACTTCAACCCAAAACAAATTTACTGAGCCTCATAAATCATTTTTAACATAATTCAAATAGTTAAATATGCTATTCTGAGTAGCCTCTTTCAACCTGCTACCCTTGAGAAGTATTTGGTTTCAGTTCTTATCTAATTTCAACTGGTTGGCAATTATGAGAATTGCAAAGGGAATCAAGTTAGTTTTAATCACAAGAACGATAAAATTACGTTGGCAAATGTTTTTTTTTTGTTTCTTTCAGTTGTTTTCTAAATTTTAACCTATACAAAGCGGCAACCCCAGCCTCAGGAAATGTACTGTATGTCCTCACATTTCATACAGAACTTTTGGATTAAGTATTGCGAATGCAAATGATATCATGTAAGCACTTGCTTTTGATAATCCTCAAATTCTTCTTTTACATCCTATTGCTAATTCCCAGGGGTTTTACTTCTGAATCCATTCTGAGTGCCAATACTTGGCTTATATAGAGTAAGAAGAAAGCACTCCTATGCAAGTGAAGAGTAGTTTTTTTTAATGTACTCACAAACACACACTCCCATTGTAGGATTAGGAGTAATGTTTCTAGGTGAAAAAGCATGGTATATTCTGGTATACTTGGTATAGGGCCTGGTTCCTTGAGGGACCGCCTATCTCCCATACCATCTGCCCAGCTGATTCAATCCTGAAGGGTTGGCCTTCGATTAAACAATTTTCATCTCCCGGGACCCCGAAAGCACTCCTTCTCTGTAGCAGCGCCTGCCCTCTGAAATGAGGTTCCCCCCCAAGATCCAGATGGCCCCCACTCTGCTGTTGTTTAGAAGAGCGTGAAGACTGGCTCTTCGCCCAGGCCTCTGGCAAGGAAGAGTGAAATCCATTGCTTCATCATGCTTGCCATTCTTTATCTTTTATGTTTTATTGATATTATTGCAATTTGTTTCATTGTTGTGAGCCACCCAGAGCACTTGAGAGTTGGGCAGCATACAAGTTGAGTCGTTGAGAGTTGGGCAGCATACAAGTTTAATAATTTAATATTCATACAATATTATGCCACTGTTTGCTTAACTATCATTTCTTGAATAATTACAGTTACGGTGGTTCACACTAGAGCTACTATATCTGGGCTGCAAAGAGTTTACGGTTTTCCTGCTCTCTTTGCTGCCATTTAATGCTTGTCCGCATTTTTGCAGCCCAGATACAGCGCGCGTTCACACAACCCGCTAACTCAGAAAGAAGCAAACCCACACTGTAGCTCGGCGTGTTATGGGAATCCAGCCAAATTTCTCCCCACTTAATCCGCTTTCGGAATATGCCGCTGTCCCAGCATTAGGTAATTTGCCCGCTTTAGGGTCCAAGGTATTTCCATGTCACACCCCAGAGAAGAAACCCGCGACTCGGCAAGGCTTCCAACCGAGCGCATGGGCTTAGAAAGGCAGCGCTGGCCACTCAACCAGACCGTTTGGAAGGCAAGTCCTTCCTCTCCTCTGCTCGCCCGCCTCACCTGCTCAGAGGGTAATTCCACTGCGTGCTGCTGCTGCTGCTGCCTCGCCGGTGCCCCGGACCGACAGCTCCTGCTCGGCTGGACTCGGAAGGCCCCGCGCAGGAGCAAACCCCGGCGCCCACGCTGAGCTACCCTGAGAACTGACACGGCTGCCATAGCTCTTGGCTAAACTGAAGCCGCCTTCCAACAACCTCCCGGGCCTGAGCAGAAGTAGCGGGCTGGAGTAACGTGAGTCGAGAGGGAGGGGAATCCGCTTGGCATGCCGGGATTTGTATTCGGCGGAGGCCTCTGCAACGAGTCCTTGCGTAATTTTCTGCTTGGGTTCCCGGCTATCGGTGTACATTTGCGCAATCCACGTGAGTTTTATCGCTCCTGGGTCTTTAAAGACCAGAGGCAGCGAAGAGCTGTAGGATCCCTGTCTCGGGCTGCTTTCTCCGGCAGCAGCTATCCGAAACAAAAGATGAAGGGGAAAAAAGGGGGTATTAACCTCAGTTTTGCAAGTGCATGTTTGTCAGCAACCGGAACGAACCTTTGTTGATTCCGAGCCTTTTAGATATCAGGACCGATAACCAGGCTTAAGTTTTTTAGCATTCTTAAGCCCGATGTCTGTTTCGAAAAGGCGAGGGAGGGTAGCATTAGCCAAGCAATCTTGCCACCGCCAGTATCGCGCAAGTTAAACACCAACCCTTCTGTGGGATTTCCCCTGTTTGGATTAAAGATTCACGCGGGCTGCTGTTGCTAGCGCGGAAGCCAAAGTTCTCAGGGAACAGTTGTTGTTGTTGTTGTTGTTGTTTAGTCGTGTCCGACTCTTCGTGTCCTCATGGACCATAGCATGCCAGGCCTTCCTGTCCTCCACCGTCTCCCGGAGTTTACTCAAATTCATGTTCGTTACATCAGTGATGCTATCTAACCATCTCATCCTCTGACGTCCCCTTCTCTTTTTGCCTTCAGTCTTTCCCAGCATCAGGGTCTTTTCCAGTGAGTCTTCTCTTCGCATTAGGTGGCCAAAGTATTTGAGCTTCAGCTTCAGTATCTGTCCTTCCAATGAGCAGTCAGGGTTGATTTCCTTTAGGATTGACTGGTTTGACCTCCTTGCAGTCCAAGGGACTCTTAAGAGTCTTCTCCAGCACCACAGTTCGAAAGCATCAATTCTTCGGCCCTCAGCCTTCCTTATGGTCCAACTCTCACAGCCATACATTACTACTGGGAAAACCATAGCTTTAACTATACGGACCTTTGTCGGCAAGGTGATGTCTCTGCTTTTTAATATGCTGTCTAGGTTTGCCATAGCTTTCCTCCCAAGGAGCAAGTGTCTTTTAATTTCATGGCTGCAGTCACCGTCTGCGGTGATCTTGGAGCCCAAGAAAATAAAATATGTCACTGCTTCCATTTCTTCCCCTTCTATTTGCCAGGAAGTGATGGGGCCAGATGCCATGATCTGAGTTTTTTTAATGTTGAGTTTCAAGCCAGCTTTTGCACTCTCCTCTTTCACCCTCATCAAGAGGCTCTTTAGTTCCTCTTCACTTTCTGCCATTAGGGTGGTATTGTCTGCATATCCGGGAACAGAGCCAACAGCAAATACTTTGCTCGCTTCTGGGCCTGGCTAGGCCTTGCGGTTGAGTCTAGCATAGGTGGGCATAAAGAAGCAAGAGGACCAGGGTAACTGGGGTGAAGCTGGTGATACATTTCCACTCTCGTCCGACTCTGCATCTATCGCCAGAGTTGGCTTCGAGGTGCTGTAGGGGCAGATCCGAAGAAAGCATTCTTGTTCCTGCAGGTTGTTGTGCATGGCGACATCTCCCCACAACCTGCTACCTCTAATCATTCCCTGATGGCTGTGTATGGGGAGAGCTGAACGTCAATGGATTTGGTTGAAACGAGAGGGTTTTTTTTTTAAGTGAGAAGCAAAAAGATTTAGGTTGCAGCAGGAGAGGTTGATACTGAGCATCACAAGAAGCATGGAAAAACCAGTTAGTCAAGGACATTATAAAAATGGAAATAGTGCAGAGAAATTGATATAGTTTGGTGTAGTGCAAAACCTAATCTCATTATTCTTGATTGGTAATTCAGTAGTATTGGATTTCACTTTTAAACTTTAATTCAGATAGTATTGTATTTAACCTTTAACTTTCGAAGATTGTTAAAGGAGTTTGCCTCTATTAAACCAGAAGGCAAAAATGCAGCTAATGGATGATAATGATATAGAAGCAGATTTCAGCTAAACAGTAAGGAACACCTTCTAAATGTAGGCATTGGCTTCTCTTTGATAGCAATAATTAAGGAAAAGCTGGAAGGTCTTTTGTTAGGAATGAAGTTACATCTGACATTCTGCATGTAACTGAAAGGGATCCAAAATACACCTGTCTAGTCTCCAACCTTCCTTTCTTAAAGAACATTTAAGGATTTTGGAAGAAATTTATTTTCTGGGTCACTGGAAGTCAAAATATGGGATAGAAACTGCATTGGTCACTTATGGATGACCCCCATCTGAACCCAAAGGGCTGTCCTGGTCATTTATTTATTTTCTGGGTCACTGGGAGTCAAAATATGGGATAGAAGCTACATTGGTCACTTATGGATGACCCCCATCTGAACCCAAAGGGCTGTCCTGGTGATTTTAGGTTTCAGTGGCACTTAATGCCATTGATCATAGTATTCTTCTCAACCATTGTTGATCTAATCCTTTATAGACTTTATAGCAGCAAAATGAAAATTTGTAAGAATTTTTCCTTTGCCAGATTCAAATTTTGAATTCCTTTTGGGAAAGAAATGAACAATTTCACCTAAAGGTCAAGTTTTATACATGCATTACTTTCAGGTGAACAACATTATGCAGAGCACAGAAAAGGGTTAAGCCAAAGATATTAAAGGGATGACATAAGAAAAAGAGAAGGAAATGTTGCTAAATTTAGTTTACAACAGCACCATCCACTATTTAATTAATTAATTAATTAATTAATTCAATTGATATGACCGCCCATCTCCCCCAATGGGGAACTCTGGGCGGTTTACAATAAAATCGCATTTAAAACAAAATATAAAATTTAAAATTACAGTTTGATTAATACAATTAAATAATTATAAATCCAATTTGGCAAATTAACTTAACACAAAGGAAGGACATTATGAAATTAACCACCCCCATGAGGAACTATTACTTCCCCCTTCCCATGCTAGGCGGCAGAACCAGGTTTTCAGCTCTTTTCTAAAGGTCTGAACTATGCCTCACATAACTTCCTTACTGCAAACCATTACATGCCTTACAAACCATTCTTGCTTCTGCCACATCATAGAACCACGGGGTTCTATGGAAGAAACCTTGGAGGCCTTCTAGTGCAACCTCCCTGCCCAGGGCATGAATCCTCAGACCATCCCAGAGAAATAACTGTCCAACCTTTGTATTGTCGAAGGCTTTCACGGCCGGAGTTCGATGGTCCAACCTTTGTTTGAAAACCTCCAGTGATGGAGCACCAACAGCTCCAGGAGGCAGGCTGTTCCATTGCTTAATAGCTCTCATGGTCAGGAAATTCTTCCTGATTTTGATCTCTCTCTGTGAAGCTTCCATCCATTGGTTCTTGTCCACCCGCTTCTTTTTGACAACTTGTCCATGCACCATTTCATACATTACCTTCCTTTAACCTTTTCACCTCTTTTTGAGGATCTGTGGATAACTGAAATAAGAATTTTACTTTTAATTGATTGCACTTCTCTGTGTTTTTGTATACAACCATGGTATTACTTACAGGTAGCCCTTGGTTAACAACCCTTCATACATATGATAGCACTGAACAAGGAGACTTATGGCCAATCCTCAAAGTTGCAGCCATCGCAGAGTCCCAGCAGTCACGGGATTGCAATTCGGGTGCTTGGCAACTGGCTCGCAATTATGATGGTCTCAGCATCCCGCAGTCTCGTGATCACCATTTGCGACCGTCACTGGTGGCTCAATGGGAAGTCAATGGGAAAGCCAACAGGAGGTTTTCAAATGATGATCATGTGACATTGCGCCTAACAACTGCGCAGGATTCACCTAACAACTACAACTGGAACTTCTGGAACTGCCGCCATGAGTCAGTGCAGTCACGTGATGTTGCACTTTATGACCACGTCACTTAGTGATGGCGTTACCATTGTTAACCGAGGACTACATGTATATGATTTTGGTTGCATTTCTCTGGTAGTTCTTTTAAGTAATGAATTTTACAACTGTGCCAATGTACTGTCAAATATTTAAATACCAATAGAAGAGGCTGTTGATTTAATGATGTGTAATGCTGCTTCCTTATCTCATTCTCTCCTGCCACAGTAAAGTACAGGCTCAACTTACTATCAATTACAGTATATTGACTAACAGGAGACAGTATGTGACCAGTTTCATCCCTATTGGGAATCATCAGACATATGTAGCCAAATCTTATTTCGTGGGGTTCAAACTCTCTACTGGGAATTGAGCTCATGGGCCATTGCACTTTAGATGACCATATACGGTTCATTAGCTTTAGGAGCTATCCAAGCTCTGGCACTCAGTGGAGTTGCAGAAAGGGACATATAGAATCTATCAGAATGGCCTTTATAGCCCGCCTTCCCTTAATCTCTCAGAGAGAGAGAGAGGGAGGGGGAGGGGGAGGGGGAGGTTACATTATGTCATGGCCCCATGTACAAGGTTTTATATGTCTTCCACATCCACTCTTGAAGAAGGGGGATTTCTCTATTTTTACACAGTATGTATCCTGTGTGGTGTTTTCAGTTTACCCTACTTAACTTTGATTAAGTAAGCTAGTATATAATAAATTTGTAAGTTTGGCAAGCTGTGTGAGTTTTGTGAATTCTGCAATTTGAGTTTGGGCTGATGTGTAAGAAGTACCTGTACCAGAGTTGTCCGTTGTTACAGAAATGTTCACGAAATTGACCATCTAAAAAGGAAAGTATTTGTTAAACTGCTGATAGGTACCTAATCCTCATATGGCAGGGGAGACTGAATTCTTGGTGATCACACGTAGCCGAGTAAGATTGTCTTCCAGGGGTAAAATCTTAACAGTGGATCCGTAAGTGGCTGTAAAGGCCAATTCTGGATCCGCACAACCTTGTTTCAATTGGGAGACTGAATATATACATGTCCGTTGATCTCCCATCGATTTACAGAATATGAGCACCACCTTTCTTTCAATTCTGGAGGATCCTGGAAATTCCATAGAGAATTAGACATTGTATTGTCTATGTGGCCTACCATCCTATGTAGAGTGATATAAATCAATTATTGGGCTGATATAAATAAGTTATTTTACATACTGAACAGCACAACTGATTGCATAGTGGGCAGAAACACCTTGTACAGATTATAGATTTTAACAAGTCAAAACTTGCCTTTAGCGGCTGTAAAAACATTTGATCAAGTCAAACCGGATTGTTACAAAATATCAGTGTGTTGTCAGTGGTCTGATGAACACCTTGGAGACTATTATGAAAGGTTTCTACAAATATCTATTAAATATTCAGGCAGACTGGAGCCACAGCAAGCAATGCCTGTTATAATTGCTAACATCTTTATTAATAAAATGTTGCTTGATGTTAGTAAACAGTTGAAACTGTCCCTGGTAGGGAGGTTACAAAAACCAATAGCAGAGCTGATAGCAGCCGCTCACCACTTTTTGCAGCAGTCTCAGAATGCCTTTTTATTTCAGCAGCTAAGCATGCAAGTAGAATTATGGTGGCGCACCATATTGCTGAAAGTGATATCCAGCCCCAGGAGCAACAGGGGTCACTCTGGAAAAATAGATACAAGCAATGATGGCCACAGTATATACTTGCACCACTTGTCTACAATTGTGGGAAATATGAATACTGGAAAAGCCAGTATCTGTCAGCCTTTCAAGGTAGACCAGACAGGAAGCACGACCAGATAAACTAATTCTACTTTATTGTAAAACTACACTAGCAGAATCTTGCAAGTCTGAAAGTACAATTCTCCCACTGTCACCTTTACAGCCTGGTAACTTAGGAAGGGTCCCTTCTGAGCTTCTTGCTCCACCCACTATGCAGCTGTGGGCTGTGTTCTCTCTTATCTGACTGTTCCCTAGGCAGCATCTCTTCGCCCCATCCCCCAAGGTCATTCCCACACACCATTATAGTATCCTAAATTAGAACAAGTGCCAGGTGGCCCTGCAACCTCAACATCAGAAGCTACCATTGTAGTAGTATGCTCAGTTTCAGTATTAGCCCGTCTTTCCACTTTTACCTTCACAACAGGTCTGACTTGGGAGAACTCTTCAACTTAAACCTTTAATTTCTTTAGATTCCAAACCTCATACTGTTTTAGAGGTTGGCAATCACTTTGAATCCTTTCTGGATGATATTGCAGCTGATAGGACAATGACCGCCTAGAGTCATTGTTGAGATGGGCGGTGGAAGAATGTGGTAAATAAATAAATGCCTTCCCAGCTTTTCTTTGACCAATGTTCATTGTTTTGCAGTGAGAATTTCAAGAACTCAATTCTACACTGGGAAACTCAGAAACTGCTGATCATCATTCATTGACAGAATCTCACTCCTTCTCAGGGGACTGATTTACATGTTAATCTTTTGGGAAGAGACTGTTTTGCAAGTTGGATTTCACTTTGATTGTATCCCTGAAGGGGTCTTTTTAGATGCTCACAATACTAATGAACACAATCTTGCCTTAGCAACATTGGAACTGGCTTCTGACCAACTGTCATTTCTTCATCTGCCTCTGATCCCCTTTTGCAGTGTGTGCCTGAAAAGCGATGGGCACCTCTAACTCTAATTGTGGGTTCATATTATCTGCAGAACTGATAAAGGCGCATCCAAAGCCTGGTGTCCCACTTATCTAGATTTCCCCAAGATCCATGGAAGGAATTTGACCCATTATTCTGTCCCTCAATGAACAAAGCATAGTGGTTCCTGTATCAAGTCCCTGTAATACTCCAGTACTCAATTGTTTCTGTCAAGAAGCCAAGTTCAACACACCCCTGCCCCTGGTTGGTGTCTGATGCAAGATCTTCATGGAAGATTGTTGACCCCATTTTTCCTGTTCTTCCATCTATTTTTGGAAGAACATACTCTATTTACTGTAGTAGTTTTGTGTTCTGTCTTTTTCCTGTCCCAGTGCATGGTGACTGTCAATATTTGTTTGCTTTCACTTGTAAAGGTACTCCGTATACTTTCACATGTCCTCTTAGGAATATTGCAAAACTTTGTGGGACATTGCCACCTTCCATTGCCTTGTGGCTCTGGGTTGTTATAATATGTGGATGATCTTCTGGGAAGGTCCAGACTTCACCTCCTGCCAAGAGGATGCAGTAGCTCTTCTCTCCTATTTGGGTTGCCAAGGGCATAAAGCTAACAGACAAAAATGGCAGACCCAAGTTAACTACCTGGGGCATTTATTATTTGCCACTCAGCAGAAATTAGCTTTGGAATGAATTGAGTCTATGTATAGTCGAAGGCTTTCACGGCCGGAATCCGATGGTCGTTGTGGGTTTTCCGGGCTGTGTGGCCATGTTCTGGCAGTTTTGGTTCCTAACGTTTCGCCAGTCGCTGTGGCTGGCATCTTCAGAGGACAGGAGCACAGCTAGAAGATTCTCTCTCTGCCCAAGTCTTCTAGCTGTGCTCCTGTCCTCTGAAGATGCCAGCCACAGCGACTGGCGAAACGTTAGGAACAAAAACTGCCAGAACACGGCCACACAGCCCGGAAAACCCACAACAACCATCAATTCAGTCTATCTTTAAATTCCTTCCCCAACTTCTGCATCCAAATTGCATTCTTTTTTCAGCATGGTGGGATATTTCGAAGTATGGATTGTGGAGAATATGGGCAGTTCCCAGAATGCTCTGCTGTCTCACAACACTCCTTTCAATTCGGCTGAAGAAACTGGAACTGGATTTCAATGATTACTCGAGGCGCTAGCTTATAGCCCTGCTTTGAGTCTTCCTAATTACAAGTTTCTATTCACTTTGTTTTGGCTAGTGAGTTATTTTTCTTATAAATTCAGTCCTGTAGCTCACATGTACCTTGTTTGTGAACAATTGCTGCCACTGCTGGCTTGTTAATTGAGAAAATGCCATCACTGGTACTTAGAAATCCCTTTACTGTTGCTGTTCCCCATGCAGTTATGTCTTTGTTACCTCACCCTCAGCTTAACTCACCCTATTTCAGCAGCACATCTACCTAATTTGACTTCCTACTTCTACAGACCTCTAATGTTACTGTTATTCATTCTCCAGTAAATTTGGCTATACATTTGCCTCCATCTGAGGAAAGGGAAGAGGAAGAACCTCACGATAGTTGAGGTCACTGTTATGATTATGAAACCTAGGATAGTACTAGAGGAAAACCTTTACACAATGCTGATTTCGAGCTGTACGTAAATAATTCTGTTTTTGTGACTCCTGATGGCAAGCGTGCAGCAAGCTATATCCTTGCCTCACCTTTCACTGTTCTGGAAGCAGGAGAACAATCTGGGACCTCAGCCCAGACTGCTAAGAACTTTGCCCTTTTTTTATGCCTGCCAGTATGCTGCAGGGCAAACTGCTAATATTTGCCTTGACTTTAGATACACCTTTGGTGTTATCCAACATTACAATTTGACTTCTGCTGGGTTCCCCAATGAACCCTTTTCCTTGGTTCTTGCTTTACTTGACACTCTTTTACTTTGGAAAGCATTAGCTAGTATTAAGGTATTGAGACATTCTTTCCTCCAAGGAAATGGTTTAGCAGAATCTTCTACAAAGTCTGCTGCCCTCAGTTCCCCCAAAGTTCTTGAGGGCTTTTTGCCTGCTCCTTTTTCTTTTCAGGATTTGATTTTAATGCAATCAGAGGTGCCTCCAAAGGAACAGGTGCTTTGGTCTTCTAAATGTTGCATCACTGATAATGATGGACTGTGGAAGGCTCCAGATGGTCAACCAGTACTGTAGCTTCAAATATTATATTGCCTGCACTTGCTCATCTCACACACTGAATGGGCCATCCACCCTAACCCTAATCCTTACCCTGAAAAATCGACTCATTAGATTTTTGTTTGTACCAGGATTGTTGACAGCTTTATAAACTGTTACTTGACCTGTCTGGTGTGTGTCTCTAATAATGCAAGAGGGGCTTTGAGACCACCACCTTAGTTATCTGGAGGGTCTCTTTTGGTCCTCCAAATGGGCTTTTATGGACCTCCCACCGTCAAGGGGGTTTAAATATGTTTGTTTATTGTCTGCATGGTTTTTAAATGGATTGAGGCTTTTCCTACCTGAAAGGCAAGTGCTATTGCTGTTACTAAGCCCCTTTGCATCAACTGATATGCAGCTTTGGTGTCCCCCAAATTTTATCCTGGAACAACAGGATCAATTTTGTTAACATTACTATAAGTGCTCTTAGGAAAATTCTGGATATTACTCTCAAGGCGTATTGTGTTTTTCACTCGCAGTTTTTGGGCCTTGTGGCATTCCTTAATAGGGTGCTTAAGAATAAAGCATCCCATTAAATAACCCAAGACTTGTGGGTTCCATGGCCTGATATGTTGCCTTTAAATCTCATGAACATCAAAACCTCTCCCACTAGGACTTTAGGTCTTACACCACATAAAAACCTTATGGGCTGCCAGGTGCTGGCCCCTTTGGGTGTGTCCTAATCTTATATTGATCCTTGCTTTGGAGATGAAGCTGTTATAGAATACCCAAAGGGGTTGATTTCCGTTATTCATGCACAAATTAGACATATTGTGGCTGTGCATTCCAGATGGACTCCCTGGGAGGAGCCTGATCCCAAAATTGGGATAAGGGTCTGGATAAGGGCTAAAGTTTATCAGAGAAAGAATTCACAAATTCCTAGATGGACAGACCCTTATTAAGTGGTGTTAAGAATTCCCATGGGAGTCAAATGTGGTCACACATACAATAAACTTAATGAACTGCTAAAGAGCAAAGGTCTTGCCTGCATACTTAAAGTTGCATTTCTCTTCCAAATTTTTTTCATTGTCACCTTTAAACCTTTAAGCCAGAATTCTACCAAACCTCTTTCCAAGCACACTTAACAAAGTAATCCTCTTGTATTTCTTGCATTCACTCTTACTACTTTTCCTTTTGTATAGGAAACAAAAATTGTATTCTTCCAATTGTCAGGCACAGATGCCGTCTTTATATACATATTAGACAAATATGTGCACCGTAAACAAACCATGCCCATGTTTTAACATTTCTCCAGTTATAACACCTACACCTGCAGCCTTGCCATTTTTCAACATTCTCACAGCATGTGAATCCAGAGCTTGATGCTCTCCTGTGTGTTACTTGACGTCTACATGTAAACTCATAGAGAGCGGTCATTTACTGGTTTAGGGTGAGGTGTCATCAATGTGCAGATGGTACTTACTGTAGTTATATATTGCCACCCCTGACAAAGGCCAGAGAAGTCATTTCTGTAGACTGTGAGAATCTGAATGGACTTGTGTTTGTGTAGGACTTTCCCTTCCCTTCTTCCAATACCCCCACATATTCCCACACATCTGCTTTACTTCAGTTAGTAAAAGTTATCTACATATCTACTGAATCAAAAGGACCTCTAAAAGCACATAACTTTCCACAACCACTGGAAACATAGTGTGGATGATTAGCATACAGAATCCCAAAGGAATTGGCCTTTGCTTCTTCCAGCCATAACCTTTTATGTACCAGTAACAGAATAGATGGAAAATAGGACACCAGGTGATCCTTCCTCTATTCTGCACAAGGAAGGAAACAATTTGGAGGTAACATATCTTTTTTTTTCCTTTCAATCAATCAAAACCTTTATTGGCATTAAAAGAACAAAAGGAACAAAATACAAAAAACATGACATGTCATGAGAGTAGCCGGAGAAAAAGCCATATTCATTGGGAGATTTGTTTACATTTTCTTTTAAGTACTTCATCTAAGAATTTAGCTACAATTCTGGTGGTTTCAAATACAACATCACTCAGTAGATATTGGCAAGATGATACAGTATTTACAGCATTTAACGAATATTTACCCTGAAAAGGTTTTAAAAGTAATTCATACCGAAGGGACTCAAATAAGTGGCAGTCAAAGTTTATGTGGTAAATTGTATCTGGACTACCACAAGAACAGAGCCTCTCATGGCTAGGGATACGTTTATACCTTCCGAAAAGGTATAATGATTTTCTATACCTAACATAGCAGGCGAACAAATACGAGGTTGGGCAGGTCTAAATTTGTGGTATTCTAAATCCATAAATCTCTGTTTAATAGTTCTGAATACGTAGATTTCATCCAATAAATATAAATCAATTGCAATCCCAACTTGCCTAAGCTTGGACATAATATAGGTAACATATATATTATAGTGGGGGCGGTGGCTCAGCGGGTTAAACCACTGAGCCGTTAGACTGCCAACCACAAGGTTGGCAGTTCGAAAAACCGCATGGCGAGGTGAGCTCTCGCCATTTACCCCGGCTTCTGTCCACCCAACAGGTCGAAAGCTGAATGCGAGTAGATAAATTGGGTACCACTTACATGGGTCAATTTGCTGGCATCCATCAGAGGGTCGTCCTCAAAACAAAGAAGACCTGGAGAGTCCCAATGATGGCGACGGAGGACGACGGATCCAGAGCTGCAACTTCCTGGACGTCAGCAGCCGGCGCGGAGCGAGGCATTCTGGGGCATGTAGTCCGATGCCTGCAGCTGAAGAGCCGGTTCCCTTCCCTCCTCCCTCTCGCGCGGTAAACTTGATTGTATATGATATGATTGTATAATTTGAATTTACATGATTGTAAGCTGCCTAGAGCCCTCCATTAGGGAGGGGATAGGCGGGGTATAAATAAGATAAATAATAACAACAACAACAACAACAACAACATATCTTTCAGTTGTACTGTTCAGGCTCTTGTTTACTGATTAAATGGAAAAGTTTAGAAAAGTTGTATATTATTTAGGAATGATAGAAATGGTTCTTAAGCCTACATATACTTAGCTGAGAATTCAAATGCATTATGCATTATTTCTGGGAAATATAGTAAAAGAACTGAAGATTCACTCCTATTTTCTTTCAAACAAGCATAATTTTTGTCTTTCAGGATTCAGATCTTTTTATTAATAATACCAGAAGGTAATAGGCAACAGTGAAAGATTTTTATTTTCAGCCAATTTCCATTCAAATTATTCATCCTATAACACTTAGCCCTTCTTATCCTTACTGAGATATTTATACCTCCCCTCTTTATCTAGGAAGACAATTTGGCTAATAAATGTCTTTTTAATGGAAAAAAAAGTATTAAATCATAAAAAACAGCAGCAGAACATTTAAAATACTAAAAAAAAAATGAGGAAAGCCTAAAAACAGCAGTATTTTTTCTGAGGTTCCTTGAAATATTTTTAAGAATAAAACCAAATTGTTTTGGTTGGATATTAGCTATTATTCATAATGTGAGTATATCACTTGCTGTGTATTGCTCCCCAAACCAAGAGGGTTTTAACAATCTTTCATCTTTATTTTTATGATGTGTCTCCTGCAGGAAAAGTAAATATGGGTAGTTCATTTTGTCTTAACTGAATTGCAAAGGCTCATAACACTGAAAGAGTCTTCATTGCTAGTCAAATAATTTATCAAAAATATGCCATTCCTCAAAAAATAGTGTTCAGTAAAAATAGTGTTCAGTAATATATGATCCCGCACTTGCCCCAGCTCTTGCCAACCTAGCAATTCGAAAGCATGCAAATGCAAGTAGATGAATAGGTACCACTTCCGTGGGATGGTAACAGCGTTCCGCATGCGTCATGCCGGCCACATGACCGCGGAAGCGTCTTCGGACAGCGCTGGCTCTTTGGCTAACAAATGGAGATGAGCACCACCCCCTAGAGTCGGACACGATTGTGCAGGGGAAAACCTTTTTAACCTTTAATATATGATACATGAACCTCACAGGAAAGGAAAGGAAAGGAAAGGAAAGGAAAGGAAAGGAAAGGAAAGGAAAAGGGAGGGGAGGGGAGGGGAGGGAAGGGAAGGGAAGGGAAGGGAAGGGAAGGGAAGGGAAGGGAAGGGAAGGGAAGGGAAGGGAAGGGAAGGGAAGAGATGCTGTTCTGGATGTCTGATTCACTGATTTTTTTTTGTTTGTTTTCATTTTTCTTCTGGACTTTTGGGACTGCTTGGACATTCAGAGATGTCAGGCTCATTTTTCTTCTCTTTTCAAGCTTCCTTTGGAGATTTAATTCCTAAGTGCTCAAAAAAGTCTCTTGTCTCTTTTCTAGTTTTGTGGATGATCACATGCTCTTATCAGTAGTGATAAATTTGTCGGGAATACCCAATGTTTGGTAATTTCCCAATCATGTGACTGACTTATGAAAGGACAATGAGAGTTTTTTATGTGCTGTAGTGTTTCAGGGAAAAAGTCCTGAAGTAATACATGACTGTTTATTAACTGTAGTTTATTAACTATAGTTTCCTGTGGCCCTCATACCTGGCTTCTTTCAGATTACAGGTAGTCCTCACTTAACAATCATTTGTTTAGCAATGGTTCAGATTTACGGTGGCACTAAAAATCTGATTTACGACTGCTGCTCACACTTATAGCTGTTGCAGCGTCCCCTCAGCAAAGTGAGAGCTTTTTCAAAATCCTCTGTGCTTATAGGAATATTGTAACTGGTGGCCATGTCAAAAACTTTGGTATGAAAAATACTTTCAGATCCCCCTCTTCTCCCTGCTTCTCTTCTCTTTTTGCATACGGATTGGAGACTCTGTTCTTGTTTTCAGACTCCTGCTTCATGGTTTATATGTTCTACTGAGAATACACACATACACAGACAGACCGACAGACTTTTATATATTCTACTGAGATCAGAGGGATTCCCCTCCCCCAGCTTTTTACTGCTTAATCCCTATGTCAAATGGTTCAATTGCTTTCTTAGATAGGTCTGCAATTTTATCAGAGGTTTATGTCAGCTTAACCTTGACCATTTTTTTTCAGTGCTGCAACCCATTTAAAGAGGTATCTTTGTCATTTCCAACTCAATGGAAGGTTGGAATGAATTTCTGTAAATAGGTTGGCGCCCAGTTCGCCTGTCAACAGGATAAATCTCTGGAAATTGAGCAGAATGGGACCAGGTTTTTTTGTTTAGATTTTTTTATCCTGCCTTTATTATTTTTATAAATAACTCAAAGCGGGCAACATACCTAATACTCCTTCCTCCTCCTATTTCCCCCCCCCCCAACAACAACCCTGTGAGGTGAGTTGGGCTGAGAGAATGACTGGCCCAAAGTCACGCAGCTGGCTTTCATGCCTAAGGCAGTATTAGAACTCAGTGTCTCCTGGTTTCTAGCCTGGTGCCTTAACCATTAGACCAGACTGGCTCTCAGTTTGTTTGGTAAGGTGGGCAAAACTGACAAAGGAACGACTGTGTTTGAAAACGGGATGGAACTGGTTTGGGGTTGCAAAGAAAAACAATCCTGAAAAAATGCATCCCATGGATTGCTTCATTCAAGTCCCTCCCTCCCCACTTTCTTCCCTGTCCTATGAACTGATATTAGCTTGTCCAGTGCTTCTTAATGCACACAGACACCTGAGGGGAAAGCAGAAAGACATGCACATAAATACACAACATATTATTTCATTACCCAGAAGGAAATAGAGACACCTTGGATGATCCCTGCTGGCAGTGGGGTTAGAAAGTATTCAAGAAGCCATGCTCTTCATCCATCCTGTAACACAGTGTTTCTCAATCTTGGCCATTTTAAGAGTGTGGACTTCAACTCCCAGAATTAAATGCATGTCTTAAAATGGCTAAGGTTGAGAAACACTGCTTTAACTGGTCCTTATAGCATAAAGGTTTCTATATTTCCCCTATGTTGCTTGGAGCCTCCATTCTATGGAAACACTTTCCTCAAAGTTCCCTGCCTCTGCCACCTGGGGGATTTTACAGCAGTGGTGTCCTCAAGTTCTCACTGCTATTGTCTGAATGTTGAAAGCAATGTTGCAGCATCATACCACAACTTTGCCCCTTTGGGGTCTATAGTGACATAGAAAAAGGCGGGGCTTGCATTGTGATGCCATGATATTACTTGCATCACTCTGACCCCCCTGCCACTGGATGCTGCTATTTTTACAACCTAAATTACAGATGTTAGAAAATAATACAGTATAAACTAGTACAGATTAATCTATTAAAACTGCACTAGAGTCAGTCAGCCTGAAAGAGATAGTGTAGTGCAGTAGTTAAACTGTTGGTCTTAGACCAGGAAGACACAGGTTCAAGTCTATCCTCACCCACAAAAACTGACCGGCTACTTTCTTTCAGTCCAAACTGACCCAGGCCACTGAATAAAATCTGTGGCTGAATTAGTGAGTTAGATCTAGTGGTCTAAGTCCATGTCTGGTATGCTAACCAACTACAGTATATGGTGTTGATGCTACTGTGTAGAGTAAAGGAGATGACCTTGACAGAAATATGCAAGAACCGTTATCTAGGCAAAGAGGGCTGAAACATTATTTAAGTCCTGGGAAACAAAATAATATTTGGAAGTGGCTCAAGCAAATGCCTCCTTGATGCACTGGGATATAAGAAGGAGTGTTGTGTACAGCACAATCAGACTTGCAAGATTCAGTTATTTTAGCCAATAAAGTGTAGTTCTAGTCTTCCTGTGGAGTTGATTTCCTGGTCTGGTCCACCTAATGGGGTTGACATACAGTGTGTTATCATTGTATTCTGCCATAGAAGCAAGATCAAAAAATGTAACTTGCTAGAAGCTACTGCTGCAGCAGCATTTGGAGTCAGCAATCCTGAAAATGCTTTTCTTTTTACCAAAATTTGAATCTGCGTTCTCAAGCCTACTATCTATTAGTCATTGCTAGATTTCATGAACATGAGCTGTAACTGACTTACTCAAAATCTACATGACAGTTATCTTAGATACCTTTACTTGATGTGCAAGTTTCTCATATGTAAATCCATTTCTTTTTTTAATAAAATGTTATTGCTTTTTTATTAATAACAAAAGAAAAACAAAAACAAAACACAATAATAATAATAATAATTAAGATACATACACTATCAAGAAGAAGGAAAAAACATTAAAAAGTGCTATTACAAAAAAGTGAAAAAAATACAACAAAGGAAAAAAGCTTGGCATAGTATATCATTATAACAGTAAACAGTTTCAAATCTATATATATTTATCTAATGCAAATATTATTCAGATGCATATATATTTGTAATACATTTATATGACTATATATTTTTTTTAATTTCAACCTACTGTATTTTGTATAAATGAGTCCCATATTTCATTATACTTGTCCATACAAAGTCTATGCCTATTGGCAATCTGCTCATAAGTGGCGGGTGCAATCAGGTGGTCAATCCATTGAATAAATGGGGCCATTCATTTATCTTTCCGATGCTGCAATATCAGTCTTTTGGCCACAGTAAGGGCACAGAGAGTCAGTTTAAATATGTAAATGGTTATGTAAATATGTAAATCCATTTCTGACATGGGTTCAAGTAAATGAAACCTTCCCAACAGTTTTGGGTAGAATAGCCACAGGAAATCTACAGATACAATTTTCTTTTCAATAAGATCAAATACAACTATTTCCCCCAGTGCTTAAAAGAAGCAAAAAGCTGTGTAACAGCTAGGTGGAGTCATTGACCTGTAAATCACAACAAAGCTTTCATTCCTATTTTCTCCAGTACAGCTTGAGAAAATTCAAGTGATTCTAGTGATGCTTTGAGTAGCATTTAATTATTGACTCAATTATACAGTATATACCTTTGTCAAGGAGTTCTAGAAATATCATTACTAAAGAGAGAAAGAGAAAGAGAGAGAGAGAGAGAAATGACTAAAAGCTGATTTTACAAACTGATGTATAAAGTGTTTCCCCTGCCCCCCAGGATGTTTCTGTCTTTTAAAGGTATAGTGAACAATCACACCTTCAGGATGTCAGAGACTTCATGGCATGAGGGGAAGCCTAGAGTAATCCAAGAATACACCAGACCTGCAATATGGTGACTCCTTCAGAGCACATAGTGTGAGGAGGCATTGGAAGCAAGATCCAGGGATCGCCCAGAACAAGCAAAGCATTTCTTATATGCTGATTTAAAAAAAAAAAACCTTCTTCGGTCCATCCAATGTTTCCATAAAATCTCTCATCTTCAACCCAATTTGAAACTAGTTCAACCATGATTCTGTAGAAAAAGGATATTATATCTTTTTGTTGCTGTTTCCTTTTATGATAGTTTTAGTATTTGTAGGGAGAACTGATGAGATCTTACTAGATGTTAAAAAGGTAAAGGTTCCCCCCGCACATTTGTGCAGTTGTGTCCGACTCTAGGTGTTACTCTTCCTTTTATCCCAATTATGTTCCTGCATATATTACTTTTGGTAACTTGATTGATTGGTAACTTGATTGATTATGTGCCATCATGTTGATGTTGACTCTTAGTGACCACATAGATAGATTTTCTCCATGAAAATCTTTCTCTGGTCCTTCAGGTCTTCCAATGGTGCAGCCATCACAGCTGTAACTGAGTCCATCCACCTTGCTTTTGATCATAGTCTTCTTCTCTTTCCTTCCATATTTCCCATTATTAGAGCCGTCTCCAGAGAGCTAAGTCTTCACATAATGTGTCCAAAATAGGATAATTTGAGCCTGGTCATTTGTGCCTCCAGTGAGAATTCTGGGTTGATTTGTTTGATGATCCATTTCTTGGTTTTCTTGGCTGTCCACAGTATTATCAGGAGTCTTCTCCAACACTAAAGTTGAAAAGCATCAATACTCTTTCTATCCTGCTTCTTCAAAGTCCAACTTTTGCTTCCATAGACATCAGGGAATACAATTGCTTGTACTGTTCTGACGTTTATAGGTATAGATGCATCATGGCATCTGAATATCTTTGCCAAGGCCTTCATGGCTGCTCTACCAAGTGCTAGTCTGTGGTATATTTCTTGACTGCTTGTTCCCTTACTGTTGATGGTTGATAATAAAAGGCAGAAGCTATCTACCACTTCAGTGTCTTCAGTGTCAGTTCTAAGGCTGGTGGTTGTACCTATTGTCATTTTCTTTATATTTAATTTTAGTCCAATTTTTTCACTGTACTCCCTAACTTTTATTACTAGAGCTTGCAGATCCTTGGTAACTTGAACAAAATAAAATAGAAATCTGTCAGATGATACTGTTCAAAGCTAATATGACTTATTTGGCATAAGCAATTGATGTAAGAAATACAACAGAATGTATTTTTAAATACACTGAAGCTTCCTAAGGCACTCTTAGAAAATACTAAACTCCTAAAACTATATTATTCTTTCATAGAAGGAAAGTAAAATTGACAACAGTGATGCCACAGTTCATTGGAGTTAATTAGAGATATTTCATTGAAAAGTTCAATTTATACCTTCTAGTGTTGTTATGTACATAATATGATACCTGTAATGTCCTTTCCCAACCCAGTGCCCTCCAGATGATTTAAATGCTAATTTTTATTATACTATTAACCATGATATGGTGGGAAGTATAACTCATATATCTGGTGGCAGATAGTTGGGAAAAAGCTAATTTGGTGTTATTCTAGAAGGAGTTATTTTTCTGAAAAGCTGGAAAGGAGTAGGATATCTGCAGAGTGCTAGTGCAGGATAAACCCCAACAATTTTCCCTTCCATTCTCCTCAGCAGCTGTGTTTCTACTGCAAAAGTCTCAGCTGGATCTCTGGTTCACACATAGTGCATGTTTTGATTTTGGCTTAGTTTGCTGTGCTGATCAACATTGGTTTATTGCATAATATGATGTGCAAGCTCAGCCACTGTATTGAATAACTCTGACATGCGATAGAATGGGGCAATTGTTTTTAATTCATTTAAGGAAAATGGACATCTGCAACTCACCTTGTGCCTCATTCAAAATCCCTCACAAAGCTGTCTCCAAAATGTACTTTGCAAATATGAAACACCTGAATGAGCAAGAAATGGATGGGTATGCTGCGAGGTGGATGCTGCCTAAGGGTTGTACCTTATGGTATAAACCTAACTCTGGAAAATTAAAATGTCCTCATCTAACTATGGTTAGTTAGTTATGGTTAGTGGCTGACTGATGAGGCTTTACAAATAGCTGAGGAAAGAAGGGAAGCAAAAGGCAAGGGAGAAAGGGAAAGATATAAACAACTGAATGCAGATTTCCAGAGAATAGCAAGGAGAGATAAGAAGGCCTTCTTAAATGAACAATGCAAAGAAATCGAGGAAAACAATAGAATGGGGAAGACTAGAGATCTTTTCAAGAAAATGGGAGATATCAAGGGAAGTTTTGTGCAAAGATGGGCATGATAAAGGACAAAAAAGGCAGGGACCTAACAGAAGCAGAAGAGATTAAGAAGAGGTGGCAAGAATACACAGAAGAACTATACAAGAAAGATCTTAATATCCCTGATAAATACGATGGTGTGGTCACTGAGCTTGAGCTGGACATCCTAGAGAGTGAAGTCAAGTGGGCCTTAGGAAGCATTACTAACAACAAAGCTAGCGGAGAAGACAGTATCCCAGCTGAGCTATTTAAAATCCTAAAAGATGATGCTGTTAAAGCGCTGCACTCAATATGCCAACAAATTTGGAAAACTCAACAGTGGCCACAGGATTGGAAAAGGTCAGTTTACGTTCCAATTCCAAAGAAGGGCAATGCCAAAGAATGTTCAGATTGCCAACATTTGCTGGATCATGGAAAAAGCAAGAGAGTTCCAGAAAAACATCTACTTCTGCTTCATTGACTACGCTAAAGCCTTTGATTGTGTGGATCACAACAAACTGTGGCAAAGTCTTAAAGAGATGGGAGTACCAGACCACCTTACCTGTCTCCTGAGAAACCTGTATGCGGGTCAAGAAGCAACAGTTAGAACTGGACATGGAACAACCGACTGGTTCAAAATTGGGAAAGGAGTACGACAAGGCTGTATATTATCACCCTGCTTATTTAACTTATATGCAGAGTACATCATGAGAAATGCCGGGCTGGATGAATCACAAGCCGGAGTTAAGATTGCCGGGAGAAATATCAACAACCTCAGATATGCAGATGATACCACCCTAATGGCAGAAAGTGAAGAGGAACTAAAGAGCCTCTTGATGAGGGTGAAAGAGGAGAGTGCAAAAGCTGGCTTGAAACTCAACATTAAAAAAACTCAGATCATGGCATCTGGCCCCATCACTTCCTGGCAAATAGAAGGGGAAGAAATGGAAGCAGTGACATATTTTATTTTCTTGGGCTCCAAGATCACCGCAGACGGTGACTGCAGCCATGAAATTAAAAGACGCTTGCTCCTTGGGAGGAAAGCTATGGCAAACCTAGACAGCATATTAAAAAGCAGAGACATCACCTTGCCGACAAAGGTCCGTATAGTTAAAGCTATGGTTTTTCCAGTAGTAATGTATGGCTGTGAGAGTTGGACCATAAGGAAGGCTGAGCGCCAAAGAATTGATGCTTTTGAACTGTGGTGCTGGAGAAGACTCTTAAGTGTCCCTTGGACTGCAAGGAGGTCAAATCAGTCAATCCTAAAGGAAATCAACTGTGACTGCTCATTGGAAGGACAGATGTTGAAGCTGAAGCTCAAATACTTTGGCCACCTAATGCGAAGAGAGGACTCACTGGAAAAGACCCTGATGCTTGGGAAAGACTGAAGGCAAAAGGAGAAGGGGACGGCAGAGGATGAGATGGTTAGATAACATCACCGATGTAACTAACATGAATTTGAGTAAACTCCGGGAGACAGTGGAGGACAGGAAGGCCTGGCGTGCTATGGTCCATGAGGTCACGAAGAGTCGGACAAGACTAAATGACTGAACAACAACAAAAAACTATGGTCTTCATGCTGATTTGGGCCAAGAGTCTTGGCATCACAGGGTCTACAGCAGCATATTGTTATTTATTGTTATTTATTTTCTATCCCGACTTATTATTCTTTTATAAATAACTCAAGGTGTGGGGAACATACCTATTACTCCTTCCTCCTCCTATTTTCCCCACAAAAACAATCCTGTGAGGTGAGTTGGGCTGAGAGAGAGTGACTGGCCCAAAGTCACCCAGCAGGCTTTCATGCCTAAGGTGGGACTAAAACTCTCAGTCTCCTGGTTTCTAGCCTGTTGCCTTAACCACTAGACCAAACTGGCTCTCTATCTTGGGGTTAATCTTTGTCTTCTGATGACGAGTCCTCCAGAGTGGGCCCATAACGCCAACTTGCATATTTCTTCTCATGTTTGGGATGGAGACCTTTACTTAATGGTTGCTGCCATTTTTCTTCATTACTATATGCTCTTGCCTTGTGTTAACTATTTCTTGCTTTTTCTACAGCATCAGATTTTTCATTATTTCTTCTGTTGTTTCTGAAAGGGAAAAGAATAGCCTACCTTTGTTATTCTTTATAAACTTAAGATATTTAGAAGTGCTTAGTGACATGATCAGACATATAAGAAATGGTTACTGAGGTAAATTTTCATAAGATATTTTCAATGCTGATTTACATTGCTGCTATAATTTTAAACAGATTTTGGATTCCCATCTGCGGGAAGGCTCTTCTTTAGCACAACAGGAGTTTTTGTAAAATAATATGTCAAGTGAATTGGCTAGAAAGAAATACTGGATAGGATTAAATAGGAATATTATGCTGCATAATTTGAAGAAGAGATTCAGTTTCACAGAGCAATTCTAAAAAGGGAAGAGCACTGCATCATCTCCTCAAAAGCAAAATAAATGTCTAGACAAAACAGTGTGAAGGAGATTAAAGAATGAAAAAGGGTAAAGCCCTATGAAGAGGCTTGTAGAATATGGAAGTTTCTTGAGATAGAAATTGCTCTACAGTATAAATTCTGTGCAAAACTTATACCTTACTCAAGGACCTGTCTTATTAGGAGGCTGCACGGGACTAGCTCTCATATCATATAGTAGAACATAGCATCTCCATACAAAAAACAAGAAAATTAAGTTCAGCCCTATTATTCCTATTGCAATTTCATTCCTCTAGGACAGAGCTTTCCAAACTGTGTGTCGGGACACGTTAGTGTGTCGGCCGCAGTGTCTGGGTGTGTCGCGGCTGCTGCTGCCTCCGAGCCCTGCCAGGATTCCGCACAGGTCCTAGTGCCTGCCTTGTGCCCTGCTGCTTCCAAACCTGCTGTGATTCCACGCAGGTCCTAGTGCCTGCCTTGTGCCCTGCTGTAAGTGTGTCGCGAAATGATGCATGTCTAAAAAGTGTGTCACCAACATGAAAAGTTTGGAAAGCTCTGCTCTAGGAAATGATGCATAGTGAGATGCCACTTGTGAAGGCAAAATTGTGTCTCCAAGTAAACTTTAACCTTCTTTTTAGGATGCTTTGCCTCACAGAAACACAATACTAAGCTGGTTCTTATTTTGTCGTAGTCTCATGAAAACTAAAATTACGATGCATGCAGATGGACTATCAACATTAAAGGAACCAGCAGTTAATAAATATGCTGCAGGCTAGTACTTGGTAGGGTATTAATGAAGACCTTAGGGGCGTGGTGGCTCAGTGGGTAAGACACCAGGCTTGTCGATCGGAAGATTGCAAGTTCGGAGGTTCGAATCCCTAGCCCTGCGTGCGGAGTGAGCTCCCGCACTAGCTTCAGCTCTTGCCAACCTAGCAATTCGAAAGCATGCAAATGCAAGTAGATTAATAGGTACCACTTCTGTGGGTAGGTTACAGCATTCCACGCGCGTCATGCGGCCACATGACCATGGAAGTGTCTTCAGACAACGCTGGCTCTTCGGCTAACAAACGGAGATGAGCACTGGCCCCTAGAGTCGGACACGACTGCACAAATGTGCGGGGGGAACCTTTACCTTTTTAACGAAGACCTTGGGAAAGATATTAAGATGCTCTGATGTGCCTGTGCCTACAAAGATCAGAATCAGAGACCAGATTTTCCCTGTGACACTCAATGGAAGAAGCAGGATAGAAAAAGTATTGACATTTTTGGTGTTGGAGAAGACTCCTGAGAATACCATGGGTAGCCAAGAAAACAAATGGATCATAGAACAAATCAATCCAGAGTACTCATTTGAGGATCAAATGACCAGGCTCCAATTACCATAATTAGTCAAGCTTTCAAGATAGACCAGACTAGGAAACCAATGCCATGTAGGTCAGTACTACTTTTATTGTAAAGCTATAGTAACAGAATCTTGCAAGTCTGAATGCAGTTGTTGGAAATCAACCTCTCTGTGCAGTTTTACTCCACTGCTGTGTTTGGGAACAGAACTAGGTCTTAGTTCTATAGGCCTAGGCCTTAGTCACAATATTTGTAGGTTCTGAGAATGTTTACTTGTTTTCAAGAGTGAAAGCAAAGCTTGTCTGTCTTCCTGTGCCAGCTCCATTGCCGCCTCTTGTTTGTATGCAGCACAGTTGCTTGTCTTTCTCCTCACATACCAGTCCACCTGCCAGCCTGCCTTCTCTGCTGGGGTAGTTATTCCAGTCTGAGAGTTCTGCAAGAACCTGATCCAGCCAGCCAGATCTGGCACTTTCTTCAAGAAGGTTAGAGCACTGGACTTCCGGTGGGAATATGGCCGACTGAGCAGCTGTGTCTGCGGGCTCCGCAGACAGAACTGGCATCGTGGCAGTTTTTTTTCGGGCTCAGGCTGGTTTCTCCTGAAGCCCTGGAGCATTTTTCCAGAGTAAGGAAAACGCTCGGAACTGACCCATTTCTCCTCCACACGGCAACTTGCAGCCTGAGAATCGCAAACAGTGTTTGCGCTGTTTGGGTAAGAGCTGCCGGGAAGATGGGACGTCATCATTTCCAAGCCGCGCTGTAGCCTTAAAGAGACACTAAGTCGAGCCACCCCATTTCTAAATCACGCAATTTTTTATATTTTTTAAGTTTTTGTACCCCAAGAGAGGCTTTCTACAGCAAGGAGAAGCGATCTCTCTTGGTGCTTATCATTGTTTCTGGATTAATTTTCAAATCTTTTTAAGCTTTGGCTTGTTTTCCCATTTAAACATTAAGGAGGACTGAGAATAAATCATTGCCTCCCTGCTATTATTTTTGTATTGAATTTGAAGGATTTAATATTTTCCTACATGTTGAATCTGCTATTTCGAATCTTTGGTTTTCTGTTCACTTTCCCTGGGAGCTGCTTGTTAACATACTTTCTCCTGTGTCAACAACTTTCGGAAATCTTCTATTAACACATTAACTCCTATTCCTGCTAGTCAAGTATCTAGGGCATAGCTTTCCAAACTGTGTGTCGCGACACTTTAGTGTGTTGCAACACAGTTTAGTGTGTCGCGAAGCGGCAGTGCTGTGGCGGTGGTGTGTATTGCGGCAACGGCAGCGGTGCGCCATCAGCGCTTCCACGTTTTAGCGAGGCCGCCGCCATACACGCCGCTGCGCGCCCCCCCATGCCACCGCCATGCACGAGCGCGCCACCGCGCCACCACCACTGCCACCGTTGGTGTGTTGCCAACAGCGGCAGTTTGGAAAGCACTGATCTAGGGGGCGCCATAATCTACTGCCTGAAACATGGAGGATTTCAAGGAGACTTTCTCAGAGTTTTGTTCTGAGCTTAAGCAGATTCTCTCTGATCTCTTTCAAGCTATTTTGCAAGATATTTGGGACATTGTGGAAAATATCAGCTTTAAAATATGTCATCTGGCTGGAGACGTTGTGGAAGAAGTTGAAGATTTTACTACTGACAGCGAGATTGAAGCCTTTGATGAAATGTCAGGCGAAAATTATATTCTGGTGATGAAGGGGTTAAAGGGACAGTCTGAGTTGCAGCAAATGGACTTGTTTTTCTGATAGACTGTTATGGGAAAGAAGAGATTCTGCTTTGTGGGAGGTTTTTTGCTGAGAAGTTTGTGTTCCTAAGGGGGGCAGTTGGGCTGTTTGATTTCTGTATGAAAAATGCCCTGTGTGTATTATGGAGATATGTAAATGCTTTGGTATATTTTGAAGTGGGGTAAAGAATTAAGAATGTTTATCTAGATTGATTTTAAGGCCTGTATGATTCCATTTTTCTTTAATGATTTGGATTAAGTTTTACTGGATTGCTTTTAAGGTTTGTTTGATTTTTAAGATTTATAAGGTATAATAATAATTGCTTGGTTTTAGGTTTAATAGGGTTAGAATTGTTATAGTATTATTAATTATAAAAGTAGATAATTTATATGTTTTTTATAGTTTGATTTTTATTACAGTGGACAGAAATATATAGAATAGTGGTAGGAAGGAAATAATTAAATAAATGTTTTGGGGGGAAGTTGATTTGGAGGTTTATATATTTCTTTTTCTTTCAATATAAGGGGAAGGAGCAATTGTATTTAGTGATTTTTATAACGTGCTAATGGAATGATTTATAGAAATAATGTGATCTTGGTTTGATATAGAGCAAGGGATTGATTATGGAAATTGCTGTATATTCTTGGTGTTGAAAGTCGGAAGTCACTTCTTTATGTAATCTTTAAAATTCTTTTTTCTTGTGTTTTATGCTTTTTTAGTTTTTTTCTCTTTCTTTTTGTAGTTTTTTGCTTTCTTGTAGTTTTTATCTTTCTTTCAAACTTAATAAAATTCTTATATATATAAAAAGAAGGTTACAGCACTGTCAGCAAGCCACAATCGGAGTTTACATCATTTTGAGACCTATCATTGGACGTCCTTCTGCAACATCCTTATAAAGATACAGTATGCTTGCCAGGTCTAAAGATCATATGCCATGACTGGGAATCTGTCAGGATGCCATTGCCATCCTGCCAGAGACAGATGGGGTTTGTAGGTAGTAGGTAGATGGGGTTTGTAGGTAGTAGGTAGATGGGGTTTGTAGTTATTAGGTAGATGGGCAGTAATTAGTTAGCATGCTTGCAGGATGTTAGAAGAAGCATTAGAGATGGGCATGGAATGCAAGGCATTGAAATGTGGGAGTGGAGAGACAGGAACCAGACTCCAAGGCCGTTCAGCTGGAATCAGCAAAGGACTAACAGTTTAGAGTTATGGGAACTGAGTCGATAGGGGAGGGGTTGGTGAGGAGTAAGTGGGAACTGGCATGTTTAAAGTTGTGATTGTGCGCGCTTTTGCTTAATCTGCTCTTTGCATCGATTCTATTCACTTGTATTAATAAAAGAACTTTTTCATATCCTAACATGGCTTGTGCTGAAAGTTTCTAAATTAATATCAAAGGAGTGGATCGTCACAGAATCTAGAAAGTAAATACAATCTGTGTTTGAATTTTCTGAATTGAATCTCAAGAAGAAATGTCTTGCATCTGAATTGTTGTCGTTCAGTCGTTTAGTTGTGTCTGACTCTTCGTGACCTCATGGACCATAGCACACCAGGCCTTCCTGTCCTCCACTGTCTCTGAATTAGAGAACACTAAATTAAACCAAATTATGCCAACTCTGAAACTCAAATCTCCAATTTGAATTACATCAGGGCTGGTTGATTGGGCCCTTCAGCATCAACTTTATCCTCATCCTTAACTAATGAATCAAGATGATAACAGACATTCTTTGTTTGGAGAGTTATATCTATCTCTTCATAAATAAAATCTTTCTTTTAAAAATAGAACAATTAAATAGTTGTTTTAAATGTCATACACTCTGCATACAACTTGAATATTCTCTCATTTTCTCATGTATGCCCTTTAATCTTTTATACAATGACTCATTTTAGTGCCAGAAACTTTTCTGTACTGGTCAAGTTTTCATTTCCAGCAACCTAGGGAACTAAGTGTCCTTCACATCTAGCATATCCATTGAAATTACTCTTTTTTTCTCTCAAACAACAAATATTTCTCCCTCTTTGACAGAACTCCCTACTCTCTGCTACCTGAGTAGCATTTGTATTGTGTTGCATTTATTTATCCACATGCTATCCCACAACAACCTAAGTGTGTATTATTTTCATTCCAAATATTGCTGCTTCTGGGGAAAATGCTGCTAGTTAAAGAAAAAATGACCATATTTGAGAATTTGACACTTTATATTAATACTGCCATATTGCACTAATTTCTATTGATGAACAGAAGCTGTATTACTGGATGTTGAGAAATTTAGTTGTTCTGAAGCTATTCTTTTTGTATAGGACAATAAACATACAATATCCAATTGTTAAATTTAACAGTGAAGTCACAAAAGGGAGAAGAGTTTTTATTCTTCCTGTGTGAACCACCGAAATTGGATCGACCATCCAGAGATTCGTATCTTGATATGCCTAAACACAGCCTTTGCCTACCACTTTGGTTTTCTTAAATGAGTCTCTACTCCTACAAAAGGTCCTATTGGTTTTCTTGATAACATTTAGCAATTTCGCATGCATATCTTTTTATATTGGTTTTCAGGGCTCAGTGAATACAGTTATACTCCTAAGTTTTATTTCTAACTGTGGTGATGGAGGGCCTTCCTGCTATATTATCTTAGGTTTTCGTACGACCATTTTGCTTCACCCCTGGTTTTTCTTTCACTTTGGATTTTCATCTCTCTTATCTTTGTTTTTGGCAATTCCTCTTGGTCATGTTCAGTTATGCTTTAATCCCAGCAAAACACTGTAGAGTTTACATTAGGCATGTTATCCCTCATTCTCAAAAGTGCTTCCTGCTTCTTCTTCTTCTTCTGTTTGGCAGTTTCAGTGCTTTGTCAAAAAGAAAGGAACCCTTCGTTCTGGTTTGAATTTTCCGCGATGCTCTTTCCTTCCCCTTCCCCAACTAACATTTTCTCAACTTTGTCATTCCTTTGAACTCTGTTTGTATCCCCAGCTGTGAGGCACATGTTTGAAGCTCTGGCACTTAAAGGTTTTCACACATTGGTGGAAGCCAGGAGCAAAGAAGATTTAAACCTCAAAGCCAGAGTTTAAGTACAGAAGAGCATTTTCAGAGTCATAAAGCAATCAGGGTTGATCCAGACATTTTGTTGCCTCTGGGTTCCCTATCATTCCTGCACAAAAGCCAGCCATAGTGACAGTTGAGTCTTTCATTTACAATGGTGACAGGGCACCACATCCAAGGGATGCTGGCTAACATAACAGACATAGCATATGGATATACACAGCTCTTTGTCTGAAGAGGTTGCTGCCTGTATGCACCATATCAGTACACACTGGCTCATTGCCCACTCAAACCAATGCTGCAATGCAGCTGCAGTAACAGGAAGTATCATGTAAGCAGAACTGTACATAGATGTGTGCAATGCCTGCTGAAATGCATAACCAGGCTGGCTGCACCAATGCCAGTTTGCACAGTTATGGCTTTATCTAGCACTTTTGTCGCTGACCAGCCAGCTAGTTCATTAACAAGTAAACATACTTCTTAAGACTGCATGGAAATTTCATTCAGGTAGTTTTGTTAAGAACTTATCAATATTTGCAACTGTCTTCATTAAAGAGAAGGAGTTGAAAAAAGCTTGCCTCTACCTTGCATAACCTGTTGTCAACTATACGTGAGTGAAGCAGGTTGGATCCATGAGTACTTTGACTGTTGGGATCTTAAAAGCATGTTCCTGGCACATTACTTTAACACCTTGATTTCCAGTTCATTGCTATTCTATGTAACTGATGTACTTTTATTGTCCCTACTTCTTTTCATAGCTAATGCCATGCTCCTGGCTTCATAGCTTCTCCAGACAAGGAAGAGGACCAAGATGAGGCACCTGGGGAATTATATATGGACATTGCAGGTCAAAGCCACGGTGGAGAGGTGGCATCAGATCTGACCACTCCTGACTCTGGCCTTAGATTGTATCTTGTCCATCTAGGAGTTCTGCCTCCATGCAGGGGGGAGGGGGAAGGGGTTGGAAAATACAGAAATAGATGAGTAGTTGGCCACATAGAGAAGCAGCTGGCACAGGCAGATCTATTCTGAAACAGTCTAGCAGTGGAAATCATGCCCAGGCACAGGCTGAGAGCTACCTTTGCTGGAACATTGTTCTGTTGTATCCTGACTGTGCATACTCTAATATTTAAGTCTGGCTGTGAGAAAAAAAACTTGTTCCTTGCTTGACTTTGACAATGAACATAGGTTTACCTTGCAAACCTCTGCTAATGGAAGGAAATCTGCCCCCTTTCAACTCAGATAGTATTTATAACTATGCCTTTGCCTGATAGATTTATGACCTTGAATTGTTACTTCACTGCCTAATGCATACTCTTATCACCAACCTCTTTAATCTAATCTCACCATTTTACTGCCAAAAACTAATAGCTAATTACTAGGGAACAGAAATTATGGTATCTATTTTCTTCCAAAGAAATGCTTGATCACATAAATGTATATCAAGCAAACAGCAATCTTCCCCAACCTGGTGCCTTCCAAATGACTATACTATCTAAGAATTATGGGATTGAAGTCCAAACCATCTAGAAGATGTCAGGTTAGGAGAGGCTGAAATGCAGTATCTACAGCTCAACTCAGGCTGTCCTCCATAAGTAGTTTTCTTTGGGTTATTTTTAAATCTAAGAATTCCAGTTACAATGAATTAACATTCTAAAAAGAAAGATATTAATTAACTAAAAAAGAAAGATACTGCTTCAGATGAGAAAGAAAGAAAGAAAGAAAGAAAGAAAGAAAGAAAGAAAGAAAGAAAGAAAGAAAGAAAGATAGATAATCCTATATAATGTAGTATTTTATTGCTAAATTAATTATAAGTATAATGGACTGATGTTAATAAGATGTCAATATAACCATAGATTATGTCTTAAAATCATGACTAGTATGTAGAACAGGGTTTCTCAACCAGGGTTCTGTGGAACCCTAGGGTTCCACGAGAGGTCACTAGGGGTTCCCTGGGAGATCACAATTTATTTAAAAAAATATTTAAAATTCGGGCAACTTCACATTAAAGAGGTAAGTTTCATTCTTCATTGTTAGTTTAAGAACACTGTTAATGCGTATATACAGGCCTACACATGGAACAAATATAATAATTTTGTAACTTCTGGCCTATATTTGAGCCTGAATGTGCAGGGGTTCCCCGAGGCCTGAAAAATATTTCAAGGGTTCCTCCAGGGTCAAAGGTTGAGAAAGGCTGATGTACAAGATTGTACATGTAATTATCAAGATGGACTGTGAGTTTGTGTGAGGTGTGTCATTGGCGATCACTCGTAGCCGAGTAAGATTGTCTTCCAAAGGTAAAATTTTAACGGTGGATCCGTAAGTGGCTATAAAGGCCAATTCTGGATCCGCACAACCTCCCACAATGAGGGCATAGTTTTCCGGGTGGGAGACGGTCATTATGAGGGTTTGCCTGACGTGCCTTCCTTTTAGCTCTTTTCTCCTTTTCGCCCTGTACTCGTGCTTCTTCAAAGTCCATAGCGCCATTAATAAAGGATGACCTCCAATTGAAACGCTCATGAGTTAGGGCTTCCCAGTTCTCAATGCTGATATTACATTTTTTTAAATTAGCTTTGAGAGTATCTTTGAATCTCTTTTTCTGTCCACCAATAATCCGTTTCCCATTCTTAAGTTGGGAGTAAAGTAGCTGCTTTGGAAGACGATGGTCAGGCATTCGAACAACATGACCGGTCCAGCGAAGTTGATGTTGGATGATCATTGTTTCAATGCTGGTGGTTTTCGCTTCTTCTAATACGCTAACATTAGTCCGCCTATCTTCCCAAGTAATTTGCAGAATTTTTCGGAGGCAGCGTTGATGGAATCTTTCAAGAAGTTGGAGGTGACGTTTGTAGAGGGTCCATGTTTCACAGGCGTACAGAAGGGTTGGTAGTACAATGGCTTTGTAAACAAGCATTTTGGTCTCCCTGTGAATGTCCCGATCCTCAAACACTCTACGCTTCATTCGGGAGAAAGCTACACTCGCAGAGCTCAGGCGATGCTGAATTTCAGCGTCGATGTTGGCTTTTGTAGATAGATGGCTGCCGAGATAAGAAAAGTGGTCGACATTTTCTAGTGACACACCTTTAAGCTGGATTGATGGCGCTGCAGAGGGATTGGTTTGAACTTGCTGGTAAAGCACTTTGGCTTTTTTAATGTTAATCGAGAGGCCGAGTTTTTCATATGCTTCTGCAAAGATGTTTAGGATAGTTTGAAGATCTTCCTCAGAGTGTGCACAGACTACGTTATCATCAGCATATTGAAGTTCTATAACAGAAGTTGCAATTACCTTATTTTTTGCTTTCAGCCTACTAAGATTAAAAAGCTTTCCATCTGTTCGATATATAATTTCTACACCAGTAGGAAGTTTCTCTTCAACAAGGTGTATAATCATAGCGATGAAGATAGCGAATAAGGTTGGAGCAATAACACATCTCTGTTTAACACCGGATTCCACTTTAAATGGATTGCTTTGAGAGCCATTGTTATTCAGGATTGTTGCCATCATGTCGTCATGGAGTAACCGCAAGATGTTCACAAATTTATCAGGGCATCCGATTTTCAGAAGGATGGTCCAGAGAGCAGTACAATTTACAGTATCAAAAGATTTAGTCAGATCAATAAACCCCATGTGCAGAGGGCGGTTTTGCTCCTTGCATTTTTCTTGAAGCTGTCATGCAGTGAAGATCATATCCACTGTTCCCCTGGAAGGGCGGAAGCCATTTTGCGTTTCAGGGAGGATGTCTTCTGATACAGATAGGAGAAGGTTTGCAATGATCTTTGCCTGGATTTTGCCTGCTGTGGCTAGAAGGGAGATGCCTCGATAGTTTCCACAGTCTGTTCTATCACCCTTTGTAAAGAGAGAGATAATTATGGCATCCCTAAAGTCTGCTGGAATCTCCTCCCTCATCCAGATTTTTTCGATGAGCTTATGAAGTTTTTGTGTAAGCTCAGGCCCGCCTTCTTTAAAGACTTCAGCAGGAATCCCATCAGGTCCACTAGCTTTGTTATTTTTCATTTGTTTAGTGGCTTTACTGACTTCCTCCAAACTAGGGGGTACTGCAAGCTCATTTCTTATTTGTTTTTGCGGGATTTGCAAGAAGACTTCATCAGCCACAGTAGAGTGACGATTAAGGAGATTGTAGTAATGCTCTTTCCAGCACAGTGCAATAGACTCTTTGTCCTTTAGAAGTTTAGCACCATCTACTGAGCGTAAGGGATTTGTACCATGGTTTGTTGGTCCATAGATGGCCTTTATGGCATTAAAAAAGCCCCGTGCATCATGAGCATCTGCAAAATGTTGGGTTTCTTGGGCTTTTTTTATCCACCATATGTTCTTAAGTTCTCTAGTTCTTCTTTGGACTTCTGCCTTTGCACTGGCGTAGATTTTTTTCTTAACGGCACAGTTAATATCTTTTTGCCATATCTGGAAGGCTTTCCTTTTCTTGTCAATAATATGTTCAATCTCACTATCGTTCTCATCAAACCAGTCCTGATGTCTCTTAGTCTGGTATCCGATAGTTTGTTCACAGGCTGAAATAATAGAAGTCTTCAATTTAGTCCAGTGTTCCTCAACATTTTCAGGAAGTTCCATAGGCAGATGTTCCTTGAGAGTTGATTGAAAGCAAGCTCGTTTAATAGGATCTTGAAGGGCCAGTGTATTCATTTTACGCCTTGGTTTTCTTCCTTGGAGCCTACGATGAGGGACAATCTTTATGGCCATCGTGGATCGAATTAATCGATGGTCTGTCCAGCAGTCATCGGCGCTCGTCATGGCTCTGGTGAGAAGTACATCACGGCGATCTCTAGCATGGACAATTACATAATCTAAAAGATGCCAGGTGTGTATTTATATCCATATGTCCATATATCCACAAGGATATAACCTCTAATTCTAAACTCTATTTGACTCTTCCTTTCTTTCTGAGCTATTAACATTCTAAAGAAAGAAATATTTTGTTTCTTTACTAATGACAACAGGTACAGCAACCTGCCTTAGAATTGACAATGAAGTTACTTAAATGATGAGTAGCTTCTACCTTTCAGGATCAACTATCAATGGTAAAGAAACCAGAAGTCAAGAAATATGATGCAGACTAGCACTTGGTAGAGTAACAATGAAGGCCTTGGGAAAGATATTCAGATGCCATGACATGCCTAAACCCTCAAAGATCAGAATCAGAGATCATATTTTCCCTGTGACACTCTATGGAAGTGAAAGTTGGACTTTGAAGAAGCAGGATAGAAAGAGTATTGACATTTTTTAACTTTGGTGTTAGGTATTTGTCACATTTTTTTTATACCCAAATTTTGATTGTTTCAGGATCAAAATGATCTCCTAAAAAGCACTGAACTCTACAACACTTGGAGTTTTTATATCTCCCCTTACAGGTTGGGGAGATGTTTTATTTTAAACAAAACTATCTACAGTACAAAAGTGTGTTGGGATAAATTAAGATCTCTCCCTGCCCTCGATATTGTCTTCCCCCAGAACACTGTCTGCCCTCCATGGTGTCTTCCCCCAGAACAGGTAAAGGAAGCCCAATTGTTAAAAGGTTACAAAATAGAATGAGTTTGATAATGCCAGAGATTAAGATGGAAAAGGAAGCCCAACTGCTCAGACAAAGGATTCCCTTCCGATTCAATTGGAAAGCTTGGAACACAAAAGGTCAGCTCATTCACAGAACTTAGCCAGCCCATTCAGGTAGACCTTCTTCCCCAGCCAAACAGATCTCCATAATCGAATAACAAAAGATTCCTTCCAAGGTGCACATTCCAAGTAGTAGACAAAGCCACAGCCTGCAGGGAACACAGACAGGAAACACAAACAGCAGGGGGCCCAACCACAGAGCGCCTCCTCTCTGAAATCCGGCAAATTACACTTCTCTCAAGTTCCTAGGGGGCGGGAACACCTTTGCATAGCAACGACCAAGCTCTCCTATATAAATGGCCTGTGGGGGAAATACAGGTGTGGCCACCTTCCAACCAGCATACCCTGTACTTTGTACTCTGGATATGCTCTGGGGAATAAACCAGCAAACCTCTGTTCCAGCAACTGCCTGCGTCTATTCATTCCCGGCTTCGGACGAACCTTGGTAAGATTTCCTTCTAACAAGTGAATATTTCAAAAGCTATGAAACTTTTCTAGAGCTAATATCTTACTATGCTACCTTATTACTAATGAAACTATACTACCAATGAAGCTATACTATACAATGATATGCTAATCTTACGCAAATCGCAGTTGGTTCATTCGCCTGGCACAATAAGCCAATAATTACGCAAGGCGGGAGAATCAAAGACACATTTTATTGTAGACGTCTAGAAGAAACCGGACTCCTCCCCCCAACAGGAGAGAAGCCCCGGACACAGGACGAATGGCACCTTTTATACAGTTTACAAAGTCCATTAAAGCCATTTCCCAAGCCCCTCATTGGCTATTTATCTCAGATGTTATATCACCTCCTCCGGATTCCCATCCCTCATTCCTAAGCTGCCTTTTCACACTGAAGATGTTGCCTAGCCTGGCAATGAAACTTCTGCAAGAAAACAACAAGGTTCAGAGAGCACCAAGGACTCCACTTGTTCAGTTTGCATATATTAGAGTAATAGAGCATCTGACCTTCTAAATTAGCACTCTCACCATTAACTGTTCTCACACATCTTAAGGCATGACTTGTGAAAGCAAATGGGAGATGGCTAATATGGAATTCATTATTTCCTTCAGATTCTCTGTTTGTTTTTCCTTTTATCTTTCTTTTTCCCCATTCCCAACAGTTCTTCAGTGTTTTGTGATTCCGAGCATGCTCAATCTTTTTTTGTTTGTTTGTTTGTTTTGACCTACTTCTGCAAACATTCACTTTTTCCAAGCACGGCAATGTTTTCTTTTTGTTGTTTCTCAGAACATTAGTTTGCTATTAATATATAAGAATAAAAGGAGAGGACGGGGATTAACAATGTATACATATTTCCACTTTTTCTATCATTTGTTCTGTTCTGGGCTAACCATTCAGTGTCTTAGCTTATTACATGACTCATTTTTAATGCAGTGTTGTTAAACTCATACTGTTATATGCCCTATTTGACCCAAACTGAGCTTCTGTTAGTCATTGTGTCATGCTGTGAAAAAAGGCATGGATTGAAGAGCAGGCTCCCCCCACCCTTAGATAAATAGGGGGTTAGAACAGGCCTTAAATACATGATTACAAGTTTAATCCTGATCTCAGTTACAAAGTAACTGGAAGTTAAAGTATAACTTCAAACTGTGAAAGCCACATAACATCAGAAAGAGATGGAGCTGTGCTCACAAATTGCACTAAGACACAATGTACTTCAGTTTTGGCTTGGAGTGATATATAAACCCAGCCTTGTGGCTTTTAAACATAGTTTATGATGAGTAACCCACGGCCCCAAGACCACATCCAAGGCCTTATATGGTCCCCAGACTACCTTTTTGTAGACTCTGCAATCTTCTTCAATTATTATTGTTGAATATTGGTGGTGCAGTTTCCCAGCATTTTGAGGTAGGAAACACGTTTAGAGCAGTAAGATAAGCCTGAAATGGGTTTAAAGGGAAATAAAAGCCCCACCTCCCGAAATCACTCCAAAGATTCCGAGGGGAAAGAGATTACAGAAATCCAGGTCCAACTCCTGTTTATGACATTACCCAATGTACTGCCCACTGTGGTCCTTCACTCCCAAGGTACTCCCCACCACCAAAAAGTTCAGTCTTGCTTTTGGCTTAATGTTATACATGCACCAATTCCCTATGGCTCCTTCAACAAAGCATGGTCAAAATAAACAATGTGTAAACCCAGGTAATTTCTATTCAGGGTTTTGGATAGAGCCAGTTTGGTCTAGTGGTTAAGACAATGGGCTAGAAACCAGGAGTCTGTGAGTTCTAGTCCCACCTTAGGCATGAAAGCCGGCTGGGTGACCTTGTGCCAGTCCCTGTCTCTCAGGCCTAGGAAGGAGCCAATGGCAAACCAGGTGTCTGTGAGTTCTAGTCCCGCCTTAGGCATGAATGCCGGCTGGGTGACCTTGGGCAATTAACACACACTCAGCCCAACTCACCTCACAGGGCTGCTGTTGCGGGGAAAATAGGAGGAGCAAGGAATATTAGGTATGTTCGCCGCCTTGAGTTATTTATAAAAATAATAAAGGGATAGAAAATTAAATAAAGAAATAAGAATAACAAGTCTACCGACTTTGCCTCCTCTAAATCCCATCTTCCCATCCCTTCCTTGTTGAGCAGCAAAGTCTGATCAAGAAATCTCTGTGCTTTCACTGGAACATCCCTAGGGACTGCAGGAACAAAAAGTTCTTAGGTGTGTCCCCTGATGACAGTGTCAGTGAAATGCTGAAATTCCTAGCTGTACGGTTGAGCAAGTGGATTTCTCAAGGGATTAATTATTGATTTCTGCGTCTAGGCTTTTAACCCTGAATTTTGGACAGTGGGTATTTGAAGGAACAACCATTTTATCATGGGTATTAAGATGGTGTTCTTTGTTTCTGGGATGGCTTAAAGCTCAGGATGAGTCTTATAAACATTAACCCAAGTGTATAGTCGAAGGCTTTCACGGCCAGAATCCGATGGATGTTGTGGGTTTTCCGGGCTGTGTGGCCATGTTCTGGCAGTTTTTGTTCCTAACGTTTCGCCAGTAACTGTGGCTGGCATCTTCAGAGGACAGGAGCACAGCTAGAAGATTCTCTCTGTGCCCAAGTGGAGGATGTGTGTTCCTGCTGGTGTTTATAGCTGCTGAGAGGTCATTTACAAGAGATTGGGAGAGGTTTTTTTGTGGTGATTAGGGGGTATGGTGCTGTCGTGTGTGGGATTAGCACATCCATTGTGTGAGTTTGTATATTTCTGTGATTGAGTAGAGTTTGTTGACCTTTTGCAAGCTGTGTCTATGAAGGTTCTCAGTCATCCAGGTGGAATTGTCTGTAGCTTGAATCATGTCAACTGGATTTCTATTTTCTTAATGGAAACGTTTCGCTCCTTATCCAAGGGGCTTCTTCAGTCTGAGGAAAGTTGGTAAGGGAATCCTAAATATGTTCCTAGGTAGCTGTGTGACCTTACACCTGGGGCTAGGTCATGGTTATATTGAGATGTAATTTTTAAGTCCTTTTATCATCTAATGGAGGGTCGTTAAAAACACCATGCTGCTGTTGAGCTTCTGAAATGGTCTTAATCTTCCTAGGCACAGAAGACAACACGGGGAGGAAGATGGGGGAGAGTTTGTGCCTGAGGCCCCCACCTCTATTCAAGGAAGGATTTTCCAAGTTGGCATAAATGGATTCCTTGACCCCTCTCTCAAACCACCTATCTTCTCTGTCTAAAATGTGAACATTAATGTCCTCAAATGAGTGTCCTTTTTCTTTTAGATGAAGATAAACTGCTGACTCTGGTCCTGTGGTGTTATTTCTCCTGTGTTGTGCCATCCTCCTGTACATAGGTTGTTTGGTTTCTCCAATGTAGAGTTCAGAGCACTCCTCACTGCACTGGATTGCATAAACTACATTGCTTTTCTTATGTTTTGGAGTTTGATCTTTGGGGTGTACAAGCCTCTGTCTCAGTGTGTTGGTGGGTTTGAAATATACAGGTATGTGGTGTTTGCCAAATATCCGTTTTATCTTTTCAGACACGCCAGCCATGTAGGGAATGACCAGGTTCTTTCGTTTACTCTGAGTCTCAGCCCTATCTGTCGCTGTTTTAGGTCTGGTAGATTTAGATTTGGTGAAGGCCCAATTTGGATATCCACAGGCCTTCAGGGCTGTTCTCAGGTGCTGATTTTCATTCTTTTTGGAATCCATGGAGGTGGGGATGGTTTCTGCTCTGTGTGACAATGTCCTGATGACTCCTAGTTTGTGCTGCAGTGGATGGTGGGAGTCAAACATCAGATATTGATCTGTGTGTGTGGGTTTCCTGTAGATCCCTATTTCTAGCTTGCCACCGGTCCCAATGAGGACTTCACAGTCTAGGAATGCCAGTCTGTTGTCCTTGGTGTCTTCTCTGGTGAAGCTAATGTTGGCATCTATAGTGTTTATATGGTCCGTGAAGGCCTGTACTTCCTGGGCCTTGATTTTGACCCAGGTGTCATCCACATACCTAAACCAGTGGGTGGGCACCGTTCCCTGGAATGTGTTGAGTGCTTTCTTCTCCACTTCTTCCATGTATAAATTGGCCACAATGGGTGACACAGGAGAACCCATGGCACAGCCGTGTTTTTGTCTGTAAAAGTCACCTCTGTATGTGAAATAAGTGGTGTTAAGACACAGGTCCAGAAGATGGCAGATCTGGTTTGGGTTGAGATGGCTTCTCCTTTCCAGGGTGCTGTCCTCTTCTAGTCTCTTCCTGACAGCGGATAGAGCATGAGTGGTGGGGATGCTGGTGAAAAGGGAGGACACATCAAAGGAGACCATAGTTTCATCTGTATCCAGTTTCAGGATCTTTGCTTTGGAAACAAATTCTTCCGAATTATGGATGTGGTGTTCAGAGTGTCCAACTAGAGGTGCTAGTATGGTAGAGAGGTGTTTGGCAATGTTGTATGTTACCGAATTGATGCTGCTGACTATGGGTCGGAGGGGTGTTCCTTCCTTGTGGATCTTAGGAAGTCCGTAGATGCAGGGGATGGCTTCTCCAGGATACAGACGGTGGTAGGTAATCCTATCGATGGAGCCATCATGTTCCAATTGTTTCAAACTGTCTATTGCCTTTTTCTTGTAATTGTTGGTGGGGTCTCTTTTCAGTTTTTCATATGTATGGTGATCCTCCAAAAGTGAGGTAATTTTATTGTGGTAGTCTGCAGTGTTTAGAACCACTGTACATCTTCCTTTGTCAGCAGGTAAAATGGTGATGGTTTCATCTTTGCTGAGGGCTGTCAGGGCTCTCCTCTCTTGGACGGTAAGGTTGGGGGGAGGAGGTTGAGCACTGGACAGAGCTGCAGATATTTTAAGCCGGAGTTGTTCTGCTTCTTCAAAAGGTAGGTGGTTGTTGTGGATGGCAGATTCTGTGGCTGTAATGAGCTCCACAACCGGAACTTGCTTGGGAGTGATGGCAAAATTAAGACCTTTGGCTAGGACATCTCTCTCTGGTTGGGTAAGTTCTCTGTCTGAGAGATTTTTCACCCACATGTTCTTTTTGTCCTCTGTGGTCCTGTTGTTGTTGTTCCTCCCAGTGGTTTCTCCAGTTCCTTGTTTCTGCTTGTTGCGAGAAAGAAGAATGTCAAATTTCTTAGTTTGCCTCTCCTTTGTCTTGTGATGCTGGGCCAGCTGTACTTTATTGCCAAGCTGAATAACTCTATCCAGGATTGGGTCAGGAAGGGTGGCTGTGAGTTCCTGGTGAAGGTTTTCAAAATTGTATTGCAGGGCATCAATGGTGAAGTGGACTTGCCTTATTCTTTCATTTAGAAGATGTCTTTGTGCCTGCTGCAGGATCTGATCTGCTCTGTGACCCTTAACTGTAGATTGCAGGCGTAGGCTTGTCGGGATGAGTCTCTGTTGTCTGCATCTGAGGTTAAAACGTAGGTGGTTTCTATAGTCTGCCACCTTTCTTGCTGTCTTCTCGAATTTCCTTACCAACTTCAGGGTTTCATCCCCAAAATGTATGGCAATATGTCTATGAAGGTTCTCAGTCATCCAGGTGGAATTGTCTGTAGCTTGAATCATGTCAACTGGATTTCTATTTTCTTAATGGAAACGTTTCGCTCCTTATCCAAGGGGCTTCTTCAGTCTGAGGAAAGTTGGTAAGGGAATCCTAAATATGTTCCTAGGTAGCTGTGTGACCTTACACCTGGGGCTAGGTCATGGTTATATTGAGATGTAATTTTTAAGTCCTTTTATCATCTAATGGAGGGTCGTTAAAAACACCATGCTGCTGTTGAGCTTCTGAAATGGTCTTAATCTTCCTAGGCACAGAAGACAACACGGGGAGGAAGATGGGGGAGAGTTTGTGCCTGAGGCCCCCACCTCTATTCAAGGAAGGATTTTCCAAGTTGGCATAAATGGATTCCTTGACCCCTCTCTCAAACCACCTATCTTCTCTGTCTAAAATGTGAACATTAATGTCCTCAAATGAGTGTCCTTTTTCTTTTAGATGAAGATAAACTGCTGACTCTGGTCCTGTGGTGTTATTTCTCCTGTGTTGTGCCATCCTCCTGTACATAGGTTGTTTGGTTTCTCCAATGTAGAGTTCAGAGCACTCCTCACTGCACTGGATTGCATAAACTACATTGCTTTTCTTATGTTTTGGAGTTTGATCTTTGGGGTGTACAAGCCTCTGTCTCAGTGTGTTGGTGGGTTTGAAATATACAGGTATGTGGTGTTTGCCAAATATCCGTTTTATCTTTTCAGACACGCCAGCCATGTAGGGAATGACCAGGTTCTTTCGTTTACTCTGAGTCTCAGCCCTATCTGTCGCTGTTTTAGGTCTGGTAGATTTAGATTTGGTGAAGGCCCAATTTGGATATCCACAGGCCTTCAGGGCTGTTCTCAGGTGCTGATTTTCATTCTTTTTGGAATCCATGGAGGTGGGGATGGTTTCTGCTCTGTGTGACAATGTCCTGATGACTCCTAGTTTGTGCTGCAGTGGATGGTGGGAGTCAAACATCAGATATTGATCTGTGTGTGTGGGTTTCCTGTAGATCCCTATTTCTAGCTTGCCACCGGTCCCAATGAGGACTTCACAGTCTAGGAATGCCAGTCTGTTGTCCTTGGTGTCTTCTCTGGTGAAGCTAATGTTGGCATCTATAGTGTTTATATGGTCCGTGAAGGCCTGTACTTCCTGGGCCTTGATTTTGACCCAGGTGTCATCCACATACCTAAACCAGTGGGTGGGCACCGTTCCCTGGAATGTGTTGAGTGCTTTCTTCTCCACTTCTTCCATGTATAAATTGGCCACAATGGGTGACACAGGAGAACCCATGGCACAGCCGTGTTTTTGTCTGTAAAAGTCACCTCTGTATGTGAAATAAGTGGTGTTAAGACACAGGTCCAGAAGATGGCAGATCTGGTTTGGGTTGAGATGGCTTCTCCTTTCCAGGGTGCTGTCCTCTTCTAGTCTCTTCCTGACAGCGGATAGAGCATGAGTGGTGGGGATGCTGGTGAAAAGGGAGGACACATCAAAGGAGACCATAGTTTCATCTGTATCCAGTTTCAGGATCTTTGCTTTGGAAACAAATTCTTCCGAATTATGGATGTGGTGTTCAGAGTGTCCAACTAGAGGTGCTAGTATGGTAGAGAGGTGTTTGGCAATGTTGTATGTTACCGAATTGATGCTGCTGACTATGGGTCGGAGGGGTGTTCCTTCCTTGTGGATCTTAGGAAGTCCGTAGATGCAGGGGATGGCTTCTCCAGGATACAGACGGTGGTAGGTAATCCTATCGATGGAGCCATCATGTTCCAATTGTTTCAAACTGTCTATTGCCTTTTTCTTGTAATTGTTGGTGGGGTCTCTTTTCAGTTTTTCATATGTATGGTGATCCTCCAAAAGTGAGGTAATTTTATTGTGGTAGTCTGCAGTGTTTAGAACCACTGTACATCTTCCTTTGTCAGCAGGTAAAATGGTGATGGTTTCATCTTTGCTGAGGGCTGTCAGGGCTCTCCTCTCTTGGACGGTAAGGTTGGGGGGAGGAGGTTGAGCACTGGACAGAGCTGCAGATATTTTAAGCCGGAGTTGTTCTGCTTCTTCAAAAGGTAGGTGGTTGTTGTGGATGGCAGATTCTGTGGCTGTAATGAGCTCCACAACCGGAACTTGCTTGGGAGTGATGGCAAAATTAAGACCTTTGGCTAGGACATCTCTCTCTGGTTGGGTAAGTTCTCTGTCTGAGAGATTTTTCACCCACATGTTCTTTTTGTCCTCTGTGGTCCTGTTGTTGTTGTTCCTCCCAGTGGTTTCTCCAGTTCCTTGTTTCTGCTTGTTGCGAGAAAGAAGAATGTCAAATTTCTTAGTTTGCCTCTCCTTTGTCTTGTGATGCTGGGCCAGCTGTACTTTATTGCCAAGCTGAATAACTCTATCCAGGATTGGGTCAGGAAGGGTGGCTGTGAGTTCCTGGTGAAGGTTTTCAAAATTGTATTGCAGGGCATCAATGGTGAAGTGGACTTGCCTTATTCTTTCATTTAGAAGATGTCTTTGTGCCTGCTGCAGGATCTGATCTGCTCTGTGACCCTTAACTGTAGATTGCAGGCGTAGGCTTGTCGGGATGAGTCTCTGTTGTCTGCATCTGAGGTTAAAACGTAGGTGGTTTCTATAGTCTGCCACCTTTCTTGCTGTCTTCTCGAATTTCCTTACCAACTTCAGGGTTTCATCCCCAAAATGTATGGCAATATGTCTATGAAGGTTCTCAGTCATCCAGGTGGAATTGTCTGTAGCTTGAATCATGTCAACTGGATTTCTATTTTCTTAATGGAAACGTTTCGCTCCTTATCCAAGGGGCTTCTTCAGTCTGAGGAAAGTTGGTAAGGGAATCCTAAATATGTTCCTAGGTAGCTGTGTGACCTTACACCTGGGGCTAGGTCATGGTTATATTGAGATGTAATTTTTAAGTCCTTTTATCATCTAATGGAGGGTCGTTAAAAACACCATGCTGCTGTTGAGCTTCTGAAATGGTCTTAATCTTCCTAGGCACAGAAGACAACACGGGGAGGAAGATGGGGGAGAGTTTGTGCCTGAGGCCCCCACCTCTATTCAAGGAAGGATTTTCCAAGTTGGCATAAATGGATTCCTTGACCCCTCTCTCAAACCACCTATCTTCTCTGTCTAAAATGTGAACATTAATGTCCTCAAATGAGTGTCCTTTTTCTTTTAGATGAAGATAAACTGCTGACTCTGGTCCTGTGGTGTTATTTCTCCTGTGTTGTGCCATCCTCCTGTACATAGGTTGTTTGGTTTCTCCAATGTAGAGTTCAGAGCACTCCTCACTGCACTGGATTGCATAAACTACATTGCTTTTCTTATGTTTTGGAGTTTGATCTTTGGGGTGTACAAGTCTCTGTCTCAGTGTGTTGGTGGGTTTGAAATATACAGGTATGTGGTGTTTGCCAAATATCCGTTTTATCTTTTCAGACACGCCAGCCATGTAGGGAATGACCAGGTTCTTTCGTTTACTCTGAGTCTCAGCCCTATCTGTCGCTGTTTTAGGTCTGGTAGATTTAGATTTGGTGAAGGCCCAATTTGGATATCCACAGGCCTTCAGGGCTGTTCTCAGGTGCTGATTTTCATTCTTTTTGGAATCCATGGAGGTGGGGATGGTTTCTGCTCTGTGTGACAATGTCCTGATGACTCCTAGTTTGTGCTGCAGTGGATGGTGGGAGTCAAACATCAGATATTGATCTGTGTGTGTGGGTTTCCTGTAGATCCCTATTTCTAGCTTGCCACCGGTCCCAATGAGGACTTCACAGTCTAGGAATGCCAGTCTGTTGTCCTTGGTGTCTTCTCTGGTGAAGCTAATGTTGGCATCTATAGTGTTTATATGGTCCGTGAAGGCCTGTACTTCCTGGGCCTTGATTTTGACCCAGGTGTCATCCACATACCTAAACCAGTGGGTGGGCACCGTTCCCTGGAATGTGTTGAGTGCTTTCTTCTCCACTTCTTCCATGTATAAATTGGCCACAATGGGTGACACAGGAGAACCCATGGCACAGCCGTGTTTTTGTCTGTAAAAGTCACCTCTGTATGTGAAATAAGTGGTGTTAAGACACAGGTCCAGAAGATGGCAGATCTGGTTTGGGTTGAGATGGCTTCTCCTTTCCAGGGTGCTGTCCTCTTCTAGTCTCTTCCTGACAGCGGATAGAGCATGAGTGGTGGGGATGCTGGTGAAAAGGGAGGACACATCAAAGGAGACCATAGTTTCATCTGTATCCAGTTTCAGGATCTTTGCTTTGGAAACAAATTCTTCCGAATTATGGATGTGGTGTTCAGAGTGTCCAACTAGAGGTGCTAGTATGGTAGAGAGGTGTTTGGCAATGTTGTATGTTACCGAATTGATGCTGCTGACTATGGGTCGGAGGGGTGTTCCTTCCTTGTGGATCTTAGGAAGTCCGTAGATGCAGGGGATGGCTTCTCCAGGATACAGACGGTGGTAGGTAATCCTATCGATGGAGCCATCATGTTCCAATTGTTTCAAACTGTCTATTGCCTTTTTCTTGTAATTGTTGGTGGGGTCTCTTTTCAGTTTTTCATATGTATGGTGATCCTCCAAAAGTGAGGTAATTTTATTGTGGTAGTCTGCAGTGTTTAGAACCACTGTACATCTTCCTTTGTCAGCAGGTAAAATGGTGATGGTTTCATCTTTGCTGAGGGCTGTCAGGGCTCTCCTCTCTTGGACGGTAAGGTTGGGGGGAGGAGGTTGAGCACTGGACAGAGCTGCAGATATTTTAAGCCGGAGTTGTTCTGCTTCTTCAAAAGGTAGGTGGTTGTTGTGGATGGCAGATTCTGTGGCTGTAATGAGCTCCACAACCGGAACTTGCTTGGGAGTGATGGCAAAATTAAGACCTTTGGCTAGGACATCTCTCTCTGGTTGGGTAAGTTCTCTGTCTGAGAGATTTTTCACCCACATGTTCTTTTTGTCCTCTGTGGTCCTGTTGTTGTTGTTCCTCCCAGTGGTTTCTCCAGTTCCTTGTTTCTGCTTGTTGCGAGAAAGAAGAATGTCAAATTTCTTAGTTTGCCTCTCCTTTGTCTTGTGATGCTGGGCCAGCTGTACTTTATTGCCAAGCTGAATAACTCTATCCAGGATTGGGTCAGGAAGGGTGGCTGTGAGTTCCTGGTGAAGGTTTTCAAAATTGTATTGCAGGGCATCAATGGTGAAGTGGACTTGCCTTATTCTTTCATTTAGAAGATGTCTTTGTGCCTGCTGCAGGATCTGATCTGCTCTGTGACCCTTAACTGTAGATTGCAGGCGTAGGCTTGTCGGGATGAGTCTCTGTTGTCTGCATCTGAGGTTAAAACGTAGGTGGTTTCTATAGTCTGCCACCTTTCTTGCTGTCTTCTCGAATTTCCTTACCAACTTCAGGGTTTCATCCCCAAAATGTATGGCAATATGTCTATGAAGGTTCTCAGTCATCCAGGTGGAATTGTCTGTAGCTTGAATCATGTCAACTGGATTTCTATTTTCTTAATGGAAACGTTTCGCTCCTTATCCAAGGGGCTTCTTCAGTCTGAGGAAAGTTGGTAAGGGAATCCTAAATATGTTCCTAGGTAGCTGTGTGACCTTACACCTGGGGCTAGGTCATGGTTATATTGAGATGTAATTTTTAAGTCCTTTTATCATCTAATGGAGGGTCGTTAAAAACACCATGCTGCTGTTGAGCTTCTGAAATGGTCTTAATCTTCCTAGGCACAGAAGACAACACGGGGAGGAAGATGGGGGAGAGTTTGTGCCTGAGGCCCCCACCTCTATTCAAGGAAGGATTTTCCAAGTTGGCATAAATGGATTCCTTGACCCCTCTCTCAAACCACCTATCTTCTCTGTCTAAAATGTGAACATTAATGTCCTCAAATGAGTGTCCTTTTTCTTTTAGATGAAGATAAACTGCTGACTCTGGTCCTGTGGTGTTATTTCTCCTGTGTTGTGCCATCCTCCTGTACATAGGTTGTTTGGTTTCTCCAATGTAGAGTTCAGAGCACTCCTCACTGCACTGGATTGCATAAACTACATTGCTTTTCTTATGTTTTGGAGTTTGATCTTTGGGGTGTACAAGCCTCTGTCTCAGTGTGTTGGTGGGTTTGAAATATACAGGTATGTGGTGTTTGCCAAATATCCGTTTTATCTTTTCAGACACGCCAGCCATGTAGGGAATGACCAGGTTCTTTCGTTTACTCTGAGTCTCAGCCCTATCTGTCGCTGTTTTAGGTCTGGTAGATTTAGATTTGGTGAAGGCCCAATTTGGATATCCACAGGCCTTCAGGGCTGTTCTCAGGTGCTGATTTTCATTCTTTTTGGAATCCATGGAGGTGGGGATGGTTTCTGCTCTGTGTGACAATGTCCTGATGACTCCTAGTTTGTGCTGCAGTGGATGGTGGGAGTCAAACATCAGATATTGATCTGTGTGTGTGGGTTTCCTGTAGATCCCTATTTCTAGCTTGCCACCGGTCCCAATGAGGACTTCACAGTCTAGGAATGCCAGTCTGTTGTCCTTGGTGTCTTCTCTGGTGAAGCTAATGTTGGCATCTATAGTGTTTATATGGTCCGTGAAGGCCTGTACTTCCTGGGCCTTGATTTTGACCCAGGTGTCATCCACATACCTAAACCAGTGGGTGGGCACCGTTCCCTGGAATGTGTTGAGTGCTTTCTTCTCCACTTCTTCCATGTATAAATTGGCCACAATGGGTGACACAGGAGAACCCATGGCACAGCCGTGTTTTTGTCTGTAAAAGTCACCTCTGTATGTGAAATAAGTGGTGTTAAGACACAGGTCCAGAAGATGGCAGATCTGGTTTGGGTTGAGATGGCTTCTCCTTTCCAGGGTGCTGTCCTCTTCTAGTCTCTTCCTGACAGCGGATAGAGCATGAGTGGTGGGGATGCTGGTGAAAAGGGAGGACACATCAAAGGAGACCATAGTTTCATCTGTATCCAGTTTCAGGATCTTTGCTTTGGAAACAAATTCTTCCGAATTATGGATGTGGTGTTCAGAGTGTCCAACTAGAGGTGCTAGTATGGTAGAGAGGTGTTTGGCAATGTTGTATGTTACCGAATTGATGCTGCTGACTATGGGTCGGAGGGGTGTTCCTTCCTTGTGGATCTTAGGAAGTCCGTAGATGCAGGGGATGGCTTCTCCAGGATACAGACGGTGGTAGGTAATCCTATCGATGGAGCCATCATGTTCCAATTGTTTCAAACTGTCTATTGCCTTTTTCTTGTAATTGTTGGTGGGGTCTCTTTTCAGTTTTTCATATGTATGGTGATCCTCCAAAAGTGAGGTAATTTTATTGTGGTAGTCTGCAGTGTTTAGAACCACTGTACATCTTCCTTTGTCAGCAGGTAAAATGGTGATGGTTTCATCTTTGCTGAGGGCTGTCAGGGCTCTCCTCTCTTGGACGGTAAGGTTGGGGGGAGGAGGTTGAGCACTGGACAGAGCTGCAGATATTTTAAGCCGGAGTTGTTCTGCTTCTTCAAAAGGTAGGTGGTTGTTGTGGATGGCAGATTCTGTGGCTGTAATGAGCTCCACAACCGGAACTTGCTTGGGAGTGATGGCAAAATTAAGACCTTTGGCTAGGACATCTCTCTCTGGTTGGGTAAGTTCTCTGTCTGAGAGATTTTTCACCCACATGTTCTTTTTGTCCTCTGTGGTCCTGTTGTTGTTGTTCCTCCCAGTGGTTTCTCCAGTTCCTTGTTTCTGCTTGTTGCGAGAAAGAAGAATGTCAAATTTCTTAGTTTGCCTCTCCTTTGTCTTGTGATGCTGGGCCAGCTGTACTTTATTGCCAAGCTGAATAACTCTATCCAGGATTGGGTCAGGAAGGGTGGCTGTGAGTTCCTGGTGAAGGTTTTCAAAATTGTATTGCAGGGCATCAATGGTGAAGTGGACTTGCCTTATTCTTTCATTTAGAAGATGTCTTTGTGCCTGCTGCAGGATCTGATCTGCTCTGTGACCCTTAACTGTAGATTGCAGGCGTAGGCTTGTCGGGATGAGTCTCTGTTGTCTGCATCTGAGGTTAAAACGTAGGTGGTTTCTATAGTCTGCCACCTTTCTTGCTGTCTTCTCGAATTTCCTTACCAACTTCAGGGTTTCATCCCCAAAATGTATGGCAATATGTCTATGAAGGTTCTCAGTCATCCAGGTGGAATTGTCTGTAGCTTGAATCATGTCAACTGGATTTCTATTTTCTTAATGGAAACGTTTCGCTCCTTATCCACAATAACACCACAGGACCAGAGTCAGCAGTTTATCTTCATCTAAAAGAAAAAGGACACTCATTTGAGGACATTAATGTTCACATTTTAGACAGAGAAGATAGGTGGTTTGAGAGAGGGGTCAAGGAATCCATTTATGCCAACTTGGAAAATCCTTCCTTGAATAGAGGTGGGGGCCTCAGGCACAAACTCTCCCCCATCTTCCTCCCCGTGTTGTCTTCTGTGCCTAGGAAGATTAAGACCATTTCAGAAGCTCAACAGCAGCATGGTGTTTTTAACGACCCTCCATTAGATGATAAAAGGACTTAAAAATTACATCTCAATATAACCATGACCTAGCCCCAGGTGTAAGGTCACACAGCTACCTAGGAACATATTTAGGATTCCCTTACCAACTTTCCTCAGACTGAAGAAGCCCCTTGGATAAGGAGCGAAACGTTTCCATTAAGAAAATAGAAATCCAGTTGACATGATTCAAGCTACAGACAATTCCACCTGGATGACTGAGAACCTTCATAGACATATTGCCATACATTTTGGGGATGAAACCCTGAAGTTGGTAAGGAAATTCGAGAAGACAGCAAGAAAGGTGGCAGACTATAGAAACCACCTACGTTTTATCCTCAGATGCAGACAACAGAGACTCATCCCGACAAGCCTACGCCTGCAATCTACAGTTAAGGGTCACAGAGCAGATCAGATCCTGCAGCAGGCACAAAGACATCTTCTAAATGAAAGAATAAGGCAAGTCCACTTCACCATTGATGCCCTGCAATACAATTTTGAAAACCTTCACCAGGAACTCACAGCCACCCTTCCTGACCCAATCCTGGATAGAGTTATTCAGCTTGGCAATAAAGTACAGCTGGCCCAGCATCACAAGACAAAGGAGAGGCAAACTAAGAAATTTGACATTCTTCTTTCTCGCAACAAGCAGAAACAAGGAACTGGAGAAACCACTGGGAGGAACAACAACAACAGGACCACAGAGGACAAAAAGAACATGTGGGTGAAAAATCTCTCAGACAGAGAACTTACCCAACCAGAGAGAGATGTCCTAGCCAAAGGTCTTAATTTTGCCATCACTCCCAAGCAAGTTCCGGTTGTGGAGCTCATTACAGCCACAGAATCTGCCATCCACAACAACCACCTACCTTTTGAAGAAGCAGAACAACTCCGGCTTAAAATATCTGCAGCTCTGTCCAGTGCTCAACCTCCTCCCCCCAACCTTACCGTCCAAGAGAGGAGAGCCCTGACAGCCCTCAGCAAAGATGAAACCATCACCATTTTACCTGCTGACAAAGGAAGATGTACAGTGGTTCTAAACACTGCAGACTACCACAATAAAATTACCTCACTTTTGGAGGATCACCATACATATGAAAAACTGAAAAGAGACCCCACCAACAATTACAAGAAAAAGGCAATAGACAGTTTGAAACAATTGGAACATGATGGCTCCATCGATAGGATTACCTACCACCGTCTGTATCCTGGAGAAGCCATCCCCTGCATCTACGGACTTCCTAAGATCCACAAGGAAGGAACACCCCTCCGACCCATAGTCAGCAGCATCAATTCGGTAACATACAACATTGCCAAACACCTCTCTACCATACTAGCACCTCTAGTTGGACACTCTGAACACCACATCCATAATTCGGAAGAATTTGTTTCCAAAGCAAAGATCCTGAAACTGGATACAGATGAAACTATGGTCTCCTTTGATGTGTCCTCCCTTTTCACCAGCATCCCCACCACTCATGCTCTATCCGCTGTCAGGAAGAGACTAGAAGAGGACAGCACCCTGGAAAGGAGAAGCCATCTCAACCCAAACCAGATCTGCCATCTTCTGGACCTGTGTCTTAACACCACTTATTTCACATACAGAGGTGACTTTTACAGACAAAAACACGGCTGTGCCATGGGTTCTCCTGTGTCACCCATTGTGGCCAATTTATACATGGAAGAAGTGGAGAAGAAAGCACTCAACACATTCCAGGGAACGGTGCCCACCCACTGGTTTAGGTATGTGGATGACACCTGGGTCAAAATCAAGGCCCAGGAAGTACAGGCCTTCACGGACCATATAAACACTATAGATGCCAACATTAGCTTCACCAGAGAAGACACCAAGGACAACAGACTGGCATTCCTAGACTGTGAAGTCCTCATTGGGACCGGTGGCAAGCTAGAAATAGGGATCTACAGGAAACCCACACACACAGATCAATATCTGATGTTTGACTCCCACCATCCACTGCAGCACAAACTAGGAGTCATCAGGACATTGTCACACAGAGCAGAAACCATCCCCACCTCCATGGATTCCAAAAAGAATGAAAATCAGCACCTGAGAACAGCCCTGAAGGCCTGTGGATATCCAAATTGGGCCTTCACCAAATCTAAATCTACCAGACCTAAAACAGCGACAGATAGGGCTGAGACTCAGAGTAAACGAAAGAACCTGGTCATTCCCTACATGGCTGGCGTGTCTGAAAAGATAAAACGGATATTTGGCAAACACCACATACCTGTATATTTCAAACCCACCAACACACTGAGACAGAGGCTTGTACACCCCAAAGATCAAACTCCAAAACATAAGAAAAGCAATGTAGTTTATGCAATCCAGTGCAGTGAGGAGTGCTCTGAACTCTACATTGGAGAAACCAAACAACCTATGTACAGGAGGATGGCACAACACAGGAGAAATAACACCACAGGACCAGAGTCAGCAGTTTATCTTCATCTAAAAGAAAAAGGACACTCATTTGAGGACATTAATGTTCACATTTTAGACAGAGAAGATAGGTGGTTTGAGAGAGGGGTCAAGGAATCCATTTATGCCAACTTGGAAAATCCTTCCTTGAATAGAGGTGGGGGCCTCAGGCACAAACTCTCCCCCATCTTCCTCCCCGTGTTGTCTTCTGTGCCTAGGAAGATTAAGACCATTTCAGAAGCTCAACAGCAGCATGGTGTTTTTAACGACCCTCCATTAGATGATAAAAGGACTTAAAAATTACATCTCAATATAACCATGACCTAGCCCCAGGTGTAAGGTCACACAGCTACCTAGGAACATATTTAGGATTCCCTTACCAACTTTCCTCAGACTGAAGAAGCCCCTTGGATAAGGAGCGAAACGTTTCCATTAAGAAAATAGAAATCCAGTTGACATTTTGCAAGCTGTGTTTTTCAGGACTGGCAGCCAGGTTTTGCTGATCTTTAGGCTTTCTTTTTTATTGAAACTTTGTTGGTGTTTATGTATTTCAATGGCTTCTCTGTATAGTCTAACATAGTGGCTGTTGGTGTTGTCCAGTATTTCTTTTTTTTCAAATAAGGTTTGGTGACCAGTTTGTTTGAGAGCATGTTCAGCTATTGCAGATTTTTCAGGTTGCTGTAGTCTGCAGTGTCTTTCATGTTCTTCCTTTCCCAAAACCTCTCCCAATCTCTTGTAAATGACCTCTCAGCAGCTATAAACACCAGCAGGAACACACACCCTCCACTTGGGCACAGAGAGAATCTTTTAGCTGTGCTCCTGTCCTCTGAAGATGCCAGCCACAGCTACTGGCGAAACGTTAGGAACAAAAACTGCCAGAACATGGCCACACAGCCCGGAAAACCCACAACAACCATTAACCCAAGTGCCTAAGGAAAAATTGCTTTCCATCTTATATCAGTGAGGAGACATAAATTTGAAGAAACTATTGGACTGAGAAGTGCTGACGTTTGCAACTGATCATTTTCTTGTTCATCACCCATCATCATATAGTGGACAAGAATTGCTGATATCTTCTTTAGTTCTGCTGTAGGAATTTGTTGAAGTGCCTTACTTTAGTGCATTATAGCAGGGGTCCCCAAGCTGTGGGCCACGGCCAACTAGTGGGCCGCGGCCTGTTAGGAAGTGGGACATGGGGCTCCTGCCTGCAAACCCCGCCCACTGGTGCACGCAATTGGCTCCTGCCTGCAAACCCCACCCCCCAGTGTGCGCAATTGGCTCCTGCCTGCAAACCCACCCACCCCGGTCCATGGAAAAATTGTCTTCCACGACCGGTCCCTCGTGCCAAAAAGGTTGGGGACCGCTGCATTATAGGGTAGCCATGTGTTTCCATATTTTACATAACATTGCTAAAAAGTTGGAGGCACCCAAAACCAAGGTTTAACAGAAATTGTGCTTTTAAAATGAAGTGAAAGCAGGCAGAAGGAGACAATTTGTTAATATAATAAAATAATTCTTGTTAGTCTAATAGAGCTAAGGCTGCTCTCAGTTATATTCATGAAAAGAAATTAAAAAGCACAAAAACCAAGGCAAAATGCAAAATGGCATAGCTCTGATTCCTAAAAGCTGGCACTCTGCTGGGGTGTTCTGATTGCTATTTAACTTGTCAGTGTGATTATTTAAATAGCAACAGAAGAGATAGAGTTTTATTACATGTAATGTAAAAGTTCAGTACAGAAAATATTATGGATAATTAAAGTCCTACTGATACTGTAAGAGTTAAAGGCAAAATGAAGTTACCTGATTTTAATGCAACAAGAGCTGTTTATTTTTCTCCATTATGCATTCTAGTGTTCACAATTATTGAACAATTAGCATTCTTGAAAAATTGCACGTTAATACATTTTCTAGTATTTTTACCTAAGATAATTTTTTGAAATACCATCTTACAAGAAATTTCCCTGGAGAAAATGGATGAATATTTAAAGAAACAAAATTTACTGAAAATTACAGAGAAACAGAAACAGATTATGAATGGACCTATAACAATAAGGGAAGCTATAAAAAGGACTAAAACAGGAAAGGTGCCTGGACCAGATGGTTTACCAGCTTCTTATTACAATTGTTTTGAAGATGAACTCTGACAACCTTTACAAAATACGATGAATTCTATTTTACAGAGGGGAAAGAGGCGAGATAGCTGGAAAGAGGCTAATATTTAGGCTGACCATACATACTGTTTTGAACAGGACAGTACCGTTTTTTTCACATTTCCGATCGTCCCGTCGTTTTAATATAAATGTCAATTTTGTCCCATTTTTAAAAAAACCTGTAAGGATGGAGGTTGGGTCAGAGGAGGAGGGCGAAGAGCCTGTTAGGGCAGGGTTCCTCAACCTCAGCCATTTTAAGATGTGTGGACTTCAACTCCCAGAATACTCCAGCCAGCAATGCTGGCTGGAGTATTCTGGGAGTTGAAGTCCACACATCTTAAAATGGCTGAGGTTGAGGAACCCTGTGTTAGGAAAATGTCGTTGGGGAAAGCACAGGAAGGTTTGAGGGGGAAGCCGATCAGCTGGCAAAGCCTGCTGCCCGATCTTGCTGAGCTGCTGCTGCCTCCGATCTCTGCTGGGATTCTGCGTCGGTCCTAGTGCCTGCCTGTTTCCTTGCTGTCAAGTAGGAACGCTGCCTTGCTCTTAGTCTTGCCTTGCTTCCATGTAGAACTCCTGAGTCAAGCCTTGCCTTGTTCTTAAGCCTTGTTAATGTAATAAAACTTTTCATTTTAATGAAAACAAAAATATTGTTATATATACAGTAATCTGTTTAAGGACCAGCAAATGGAACTTAAAAACTCTTCAAAACTTTTTTTATCATCTTACTTTTTCATGAATATGGAATATTACATAAGTTTAACCCTGTCCCATTTTTGCCATCCCAATGTCCCGTTTTTGTCTCAAGGAAATATGGTCAGCCTACTAATATTGCATTAATACCTAAAGAGGGACAAGATTTGACTTTAACAAGAAACTTTTAGCCAATATCATTATTAAATAATGACTATAAGTTATTTACAATGATTTTGGCTGAGAGGTTGAAAATAATTTTGCAAGACTTTATTCATAAAGATCAATGTGTTTTTTACCTAAAAGACAGTTAAGGGATAATATTAGAAATGTGTTGGACATTTTGGAATATTTAGAGCAACATAATGAAAAACAAGCTGCATTGATTTTCTTAGATGCAGAGAAGGCCTTTGACAATTTGAGCTGGACTTTCCTGTTTAAAGTTTTGGAAGATATGAACTTTGGAGAGAATTTTATTAAATGGGTAAGATCGATCTACACCTCACATAAAGCACAAATAATTGTTAATGGAGAACTAATAAAACCCTGTGAGATACAAAAACGAACAAGAAAGGATGCCCATTGTCTCCGCTTCTGTTTATTTCGGTTCTTGAAGTATTGAATAGAGATATAAGACAAGATTAGAGAATTGCAGGAGTAATGATCAAAACAGAAACCTGTAAGTTAAGGGCATTTGCTGATGATTTGGTGTTGGTCTTGGAGGATCCGTTAAAGGGAATAGAAATATTAATGGGAAAATTAAAAGAATTTGGTATGCTAGTAGATTTTAAAATTAATAATCAGAAGATGTTGTTAACAAAAAATGTGAAAATAGAGGATCAAACAAAACAGATAAAAACTTTTAAGATTGATTAACTGCTGCTTATATTTTCCTTCTATTTCTGCACTTTCTTAGTTTTTTCTTTTTTCTTTAGCTCTGTATTCTAGCTTTTCTGTATTCTATATTTTGTATTTTAACTTTACTTTGAAAATTTAAAAAAGTTCTTATAAAAAAGAAAAAACTGTTTTAAAGATTGAGGAAAAAAAGTAAAGTATTTGGGTATCACTGTGACAAATATGAATTATATGTTATTTCAAAATAACTATGTTAAGATATAGAATGAAATTTAAAATCTCTCCCGATTGGGGGAGATGGGCGGTCATATAAATTTAAATAGTAAATAATAAATAAATAAATGGACATGTTAAGACGGGAGAAACTACAGTTGTCATTGTTGGGGAGAATTTCTGTGATAAAGATGAACGTTCTGCCTAGAATGATATTCTTGTTTCAGACAATACCTGTTTTGGCAACTGATGTACCATTTAAACAATGGCAAAAAGATATATCCAAGTTTGTATGGCAAGGGAAAAAGCCACGAGTTAAATATAAGGTGTTATAAGATGCAAAGAAAAGAGGAGGATTGGGTTTACCTGATCTGAAATTGTATTTTGCAGCTTGTTGTTTGGTTTGGATAAAAGAGTGGGCATTGCTGAGAAAGAAGATAGAAGACTTTCAGAGTTAGAGGGACATGACCTGAGATTTGGGTGGCATGGATACTTGTGGTACGATAAAGGCAAGGTTAATGTGGATTTTAAAAATCACAATGCTAGAAGTGCCATATTGAGAATATGGAATAGATACAAATCCAGGCTGTGCCCAAAAACACCTTTATGGTTTTCAGCACATGAAACATTTTATAGACGAGAAATAATAGGCAAAGATAAATGGTTAATGTATCATGAGATACTAGAATGTTATCAAAGGGAATATAAAATAAAATCAAGAGAACAAGTGATGACAGAGGGACATAGTCATTGGTTTTCTTATTTGCAGTTAACAGAAAGATTTAAAGTAGACAAAATAATTCATGGTATTGAACAATGTAAGACAGAATTTGAAACGGAATTGTGTACAAACGATGAACTTGTGATGGCTAAAATGTATAAACTTTTATTGAAGTTTGAAACAGAAGAAGAACAGGTCAAAGAATATAATAAAATGGTCTAAAAATTTTGGTTGTAATATACAAATGGAACAATGAGAAAATATGTGGTTGAAAGGATTGAAATTTACATTATAATCTTAAGGAGATTTTTAATAAATTAATGTACCATTGGTATATGACACCAGAAAAATTACCTAGAATGTATAAAGGTACTTCAAATTTATGTTGGAAATGTGAACAAGAATGGTCATTTTTATCATGCTTGGTGGACATGTAAAAAAGCTAGAAAATTTTGGGCTCAAATACATACAGTGATTCAGAGGATTTTAAAGGTTAACATTCAATTAAAACCAGAACTTTTCCTCCTGGGACTGATGGATAAAAAGTTAGCAAAGAGCCATGGAACATAGTTTTTTATATACAATAACTGCAGCAAGATTATTGTATGCACAAAGATGGAAAGATTTGGCAATACCTACAACGGAGGAAGTTGGTGAAGATGACAGAATTTGCTGAAATGGCTAAATTGACTTGTTTGATTAGAGAAAAGACAATATCTACATTTATTGGTGACTGGAAATCACTTATGGACTTTTTGTGTGAAAAAGAAAAAAATGAACTTATGATTTATGATTTTGATGATTAGACAGGATAGATTATAGAAAGAAGAAAGTCATGATGTAACTTTAGAGAGAGGTTAAAATATAATTGTACTTATAACTGCTGTGAAGAAGATTGGAAGCCACTTCTTTATATCTTTCTTCTTTATATCTTGCAATCACTTGTATCTTTCATGAGTAAGTGAATAGGAAAAATTGGAAATAACTGAAGTAATTATTTTTCTTTTCAAAGGTCTGTTCAGTTAAGTACTTTCTCAGGAACTGAATCTTTCTCCCAATTAAGGTGACTATCGAAGCACTGTGGTAAAGTGATTAAAATGCCAGTCTATAAAACCTTGGGTCATTTTCTTGGTCTGAACATACTTCTCAACAGGAATACAATAAAAAAAGTGACCAGAAGCCTTTTCCCCTATTTTTAAGTACCCACCATTTATTTGCCAGTTCATCCAAATATCTGGTTTTAATGTGATTGATGCTGATCATGGGAATTTATATTTTAATGCTATTTATAGATGTTGTTTTAAGGTATTTTATTCTTGTTAAGTATAAATTGCCTAGAGAAGCCTTTCTCAACTGGGGTTCTTTGGAATCATCAGGTTCTGTGAGAAGTTGCTAGGGATTCTGCAAGAGATCGGATTTAATTTTTTTAAAAAAACTTTCTGCACTGCGTAATGCTAGCACTTGCAGTGGTGGGAATTTTTACACAACTCAACTGCTGGCCTGACACACTGCTGCTGTTGTAAAAGTTGTAAAATGCGGAGTGTGTAGGTTAGAAGTGAACTGTATTGTGAAACTGTTGTATTTTTTATGATTCTTATGCAGGGCTTCCCTGATTTCCTCCAAGGTAAAAAGTTTGAGAAAAGCTGGCTTAGAGTCTTAGATAAGGTGGCAAATAAATGTATGCAATAAAATAAATAAGATGTGCTGCTTTATACACCACCAAATTGTGGATGAAGATAGGCTTATTATAGCATTAACCACTAGCATCTTGGGACCAGGGGTCCTAGCAATCCAGACAACTGTCCCCCAGGATGGAGCAATCAGGTTGGAAGTCAAGATAACCACCAGATTTGAGGTCTCTTTTCCCCTGAAGGCCTTCAGGCCCCTCAGATGCCCTCCTACTATCATTGGGGGGGGGCTCAAGCTTTACCCCCATGTCTGCTTCTCATGTCAGGTGAGGCCACCTAATCCTCTGCTTCATTTCATACTCAAGACAGCCCCTGCAACTCAGAGATAGAAAATCGGACCAGACATGGGGTGGGGGCATCATAACCATCCCCTTTGATCTTCCACTCTGTGCACTTAGACTCTACTGGCCTTAAATCTCCTGAGAGGTAAATTGGTGACCTGGCAAGACCGGCCTCAATCCTGACAATCATTCAAATCAAAACCAACAGTCAATCAGTCCAGTACAAGCAAAGGTCCCACCGAGTTGTGATCCAGAAATGAAAGTCCACAGGAGAATAAGGCTAAAGTGACATGTCTCTCTTGCCTCAAAGCCTCTCAATCCTCCAATTTGCTCTCCTCCATGTCTCTGGGCCTCCAGCTGATGGAATCATTCAAATAAGCAAAACTGGAAACTGGAAAACAAAGGGCATTGGGTTCTGTCTACCATGTCTTTTGCCACTTGCAGGCTGAATTCATGCCTTTCTTGGCTGCTTTGTGGGTCAGGGGAGAATGTGATGGGCTGGAGGGAAGGGACAATGCTTGTAGCCTTGAAGGGAACTTGCAAAGTTACTCTTGCTGTCAAGACTACACCTTTTAACTCCTGCAATGTGTTCTACACAGGCCATATAATGGGTTACATGGGTCTGTGTGCAATCTAGGGGTCCTCCTGAACTCACGACTCCTACTTGATGAACATGTGGCAGTTGTGGCTAGGAGGGTCTTTGTACAACTTTGTATTGTGTGCCAGTTGTGCCCATTCCTAGATCGAGGGGCCCTACTCATGGTCACTCACACCCTGGTCACCTTCCGGTTAGACTACTGCAATGTGCACTACATGGGGCTGCCCTTGAAGAGTATTCGGAAACTTCAGCTGGTGAAAAATGGAGCGGCGTGAGCAGTTATGTGTGTAACTCCCTGTTTGTTTCCAGGTCCAATTCAAGGTGCTGTTGACCTTTAAAACCCTTCATGGCATGACATGGGACTGGGCTATTTGAGGGACTGCCTCTCCCTGATTTCATATGCCCGTCCCACCAGATCTAGCAGAGAGGTCATGTTACGGGTTCTGTTGTCTAGGGAGATATATTTTGCAGGCCCTAGACGGCGGGACTTTTCTGCGGTGGCACCCGCATTATGGAATCTTCCCCCTCTTGAGGTGAGGTTGGCTTCATCACTTCTGAGCTTCTGAGGGTCCCTCAAGACCTGGTTATGCCAGCAGGCCTGGGGACCCCAGGGGACGGGTGAACTAATGAGGTGGCTCTGTTATTATTAACATCCCTTTGTCTACTATTTTTTTTGTTTTAGTTTGGTTTTTATAGTTTTTAATGTTTTTAAATAATTAATAAGGATAATGATTTTAGGTATTTAAATTGTTTTAGCTTTGCTGTATGGTGCCCAGAGTCACTTGCTTTGTGAAATGGGCAGCTATATAAATTAGAGAAATAAATAAATAAAAATATTTTAAGCTATATATTTTTATGCTCTATGTTATATTGGATGTTTAACTGTTATTCTTTATGCTGCCATGAGTCTGTTTGGATTAGGCAGCATACAAATCAAATAAATAAGTATTTTTTGGCAATCTGTAAGCAAATGAAGCTGGGGTTGCTGTCTGTATTTGGGAAAAGCAGCTGCAACCAGGCAGAAACACTTCCCACCACCACTTCCCCAAGGCTAAGCTCATGCTTTTTCTCAAAGGGCCATAAAAGTTTACAGCCCCAGAAACTTGAGATGAGATGGGCTCATTCATTAATTCAGAGCTTTCCAAACTGTGTGTTGCGACACAAAAGTGTGTCGCCACACACAGCGTGGTGTGTCGCCACACCACCCGGAAGCGGCGGCACGCGCGTGCACGGCGGCAGCAGCAGCAGCGTGGGATCAGTGGTTCTGCGTTTTAGTGGAGGCTGCCACTGCCGCCACCGTGCACACATGCGCCGCCGCACACCCCGCCGCGCTGCCTCCGTGCACGCGCCCGCTGCCGCACGCCCCCCGCGCCGCCGCACGCCCCCCGCGCCACCGCCATGCACGCCCGCGCTGCCGGCGCACTGCCGCTGCCGCCGCCGTTGGTGTGTCGCCAGCGGCGGCACTTTGGAAAGCCCTGCATTAATTCATTCATCCCCCTACTCACAGTTTACTCACAAGCATCCACACCAGCCTTCCAGGTGTCTGGCTAATTGAGCCACATCCTGGTGCGTTTAGGAATGTGCCGACATCCATAGGCAGCCTCACACCACCCAGGCCCTTAGCCTACAAAGTGTGGGTGTGTAGGAGAAAAAAAGAAGACGACAACAGGCAGACAAGGAAGCAGGAAGCAATGTCTGGGAATGTACAACTCCTACAGGCAAGCAGGAGAGCTATCAGTCAACTGCCAGGACCACAAACTAAGGTAAGCAGCCCGTTGTGGTGTGATTCTTGCCTGGAGCTTGGCTTAGAGCTTGGCCTGGAGCTCAGTCACAACCAAAAGAGGAGCAACCATGCTGAGGCAGTGCCTAATCCCAACAAGTGCAAGAACTTTTGGAGGGAGGCAAAGGTTATATGTATGCCACTCTGCAAACTTGAAGATTTTTATTTGTTTTAAGGATTGAGCATTAAAGATTTATTTATATGGCTACATCAGCTTGCAAAGCCTGGGAGGGTGAAGATAACCCAGGGCAACAGCCTATTGTTAGGAAAGGTGTGTGCTCTAATAAAGCATGTGGTGTGTCCAGTCGGTGGAAAACAACCTTCACACAATCTGGTTTTTGAAAAGTAACTGCTAATATAGGACATCTCCAGTAAACTTAGTTTACCCTAATCTATATACTACTAAAACTCTTATTGTGTTTATCTGTTTGTATGTTTGTACCCTCATGTTAGCCCAAATGGTACATTATGCCACAAAAATTTTTGAATCAAGGTACCTAAAATCTGCTAACTTAAAGAATGCATAAAAAATCTGGGACCCGTTACTCCTGTGGAGTTGAAATTTCCATGATGGTCAGACCAGCTTTATTCACAAAGTTGTGGCCATTGCAGCATCCCTGCGGTCACCTGATCGTGATTTCCAACGCTCCCTGCCAGCTTCCCACAAGCAAAGTCAGTGGGGAAGCCATCACAAAGTCAGAAGCTGCTTTTGCTCCCACTGCCTTTTTGCCCGCCTGTGGTCATTCTATTTATCTGTTTAGGTAAGTAAATATTGACTTCTTATTGAAGTTCATTTGCCACTTCAATTATGTTTCTATTTATGATATATACCCTTCTTAGATGATCATGGGACCATCCAGCATTAGGGTAAAAAAAATATGGTCAGCCTAAAATTTTATGTTCATTCTGGTCAAATCAGACTGCACTACCTTTCTCTCAAAGGATAACCCAACGGCCACAGGGTTGTCTAGTAGTACCCAAATTTATCCCTGTTTAGTTTTCTGTAGCTTGAATCATGTCAACTGGATTTCTATTTTCTTAATGGAAACGTTTCGCTCCTTATCCAAGGGGCTTCTTCAGTCTGAGCAAAGTTGGTAAGGGAATCCTAAATATGTTCCTAGGTAGCTGTGTGACCTTACACCTGGGGCTAGATCATGGTTATATTGAGATGTAATTTTTTTAAGTCCTTTTATCATCTAATGGAGGGTCGTTAAAAACACCATGCTGCTGTTGAGCTTCTGAAATGGTCTTAATCTTCCTAGGCACAGAAGACAACACGGGGAGGAAGATGGGGGAGAGTTTGTGCCTGAGGCCCCCACCTCTATTCAAGGAAGGATTTTCCAAGTTGGCATAAATGGATTCCTTGACCCCTCTCTCAAACCACCTATCTTCTCTGTCTAAAATGTGAACATTAATGTCCTCAAATGAGTGTCCTTTTTCTTTTAGATGAAGATAAACTGCTGACTCTGGTCCTGTGGTGTTATTTCTCCTGTGTTGTGCCATCCTCCTGTACATAGGTTGTTTGGTTTCTCCAATGTAGAGTTCAGAGCACTCCTCACTGCACTGGATTGCATAAACTACATTGCTTTTCTTATGTTTTGGAGTTTGATCTTTGGGGTGTACAAGCCTCTGTCTCAGTGTGTTGGTGGGTTTGAAATATACAGGTATGTGGTGTTTGCCAAATATCCGTTTTATCTTTTCAGACACGCCAGCCATGTAGGGAATGACCAGGTTCTTTCGTTTACTCTGAGTCTCAGCCCTATCTGTCGCTGTTTTAGGTCTGGTAGATTTAGATTTGGTGAAGGCCCAATTTGGATATCCACAGGCCTTCAGGGCTGTTCTCAGGTGCTGATTTTCATTCTTTTTGGAATCCATGGAGGTGGGGATGGTTTCTGCTCTGTGTGACAATGTCCTGATGACTCCTAGTTTGTGCTGCAGTGGATGGTGGGAGTCAAACATCAGATATTGATCTGTGTGTGTGGGTTTCCTGTAGATCCCTATTTCTAGCTTGCCACCGGTCCCAATGAGGACTTCACAGTCTAGGAATGCCAGTCTGTTGTCCTTGGTGTCTTCTCTGGTGAAGCTAATGTTGGCATCTATAGTGTTTATATGGTCCGTGAAGGCCTGTACTTCCTGGGCCTTGATTTTGACCCAGGTGTCATCCACATACCTAAACCAGTGGGTGGGCACCGTTCCCTGGAATGTGTTGAGTGCTTTCTTCTCCACTTCTTCCATGTATAAATTGGCCACAATGGGTGACACAGGAGAACCCATGGCACAGCCGTGTTTTTGTCTGTAAAAGTCACCTCTGTATGTGAAATAAGTGGTGTTAAGACACAGGTCCAGAAGATGGCAGATCTGGTTTGGGTTGAGATGGCTTCTCCTTTCCAGGGTGCTGTCCTCTTCTAGTCTCTTCCTGACAGCGGATAGAGCATGAGTGGTGGGGATGCTGGTGAAAAGGGAGGACACATCAAAGGAGACCATAGTTTCATCTGTATCCAGTTTCAGGATCTTTGCTTTGGAAACAAATTCTTCCGAATTATGGATGTGGTGTTCAGAGTGTCCAACTAGAGGTGCTAGTATGGTAGAGAGGTGTTTGGCAATGTTGTATGTTACCGAATTGATGCTGCTGACTATGGGTCGGAGGGGTGTTCCTTCCTTGTGGATCTTAGGAAGTCCGTAGATGCAGGGGATGGCTTCTCCAGGATACAGACGGTGGTAGGTAATCCTATCGATGGAGCCATCATGTTCCAATTGTTTCAAACTGTCTATTGCCTTTTTCTTGTAATTGTTGGTGGGGTCTCTTTTCAGTTTTTCATATGTATGGTGATCCTCCAAAAGTGAGGTAATTTTATTGTGGTAGTCTGCAGTGTTTAGAACCACTGTACATCTTCCTTTGTCAGCAGGTAAAATGGTGATGGTTTCATCTTTGCTGAGGGCTGTCAGGGCTCTCCTCTCTTGGACGGTAAGGTTGGGGGGAGGAGGTTGAGCACTGGACAGAGCTGCAGATATTTTAAGCCGGAGTTGTTCTGCTTCTTCAAAAGGTAGGTGGTTGTTGTGGATGGCAGATTCTGTGGCTGTAATGAGCTCCACAACCGGAACTTGCTTGGGAGTGATGGCAAAATTAAGACCTTTGGCTAGGACATCTCTCTCTGGTTGGGTAAGTTCTCTGTCTGAGAGATTTTTCACCCACATGTTCTTTTTGTCCTCTGTGGTCCTGTTGTTGTTGTTCCTCCCAGTGGTTTCTCCAGTTCCTTGTTTCTGCTTGTTGCGAGAAAGAAGAATGTCAAATTTCTTAGTTTGCCTCTCCTTTGTCTTGTGATGCTGGGCCAGCTGTACTTTATTGCCAAGCTGAATAACTCTATCCAGGATTGGGTCAGGAAGGGTGGCTGTGAGTTCCTGGTGAAGGTTTTCAAAATTGTATTGCAGGGCATCAATGGTGAAGTGGACTTGCCTTATTCTTTCATTTAGAAGATGTCTTTGTGCCTGCTGCAGGATCTGATCTGCTCTGTGATCCTTAACTGTAGATTGCAGGCGTAGGCTTGTCGGGATGAGCACAAAGACATCTTCTAAATGAAAGAATAAGGCAAGTCCACTTCACCATTGATGCCCTGCAATACAATTTTGAAAACCTTCACCAGGAACTCACATCCACCCTTCCTGACCCAATCCTGGATAGAGTTATTCAGCTTGGCAATAAAGTACAGCTGGCCCAGCATCACAAGACAAAGGAGAGGCAAACTAAGAAATTTGACATTCTTCTTTCTCGCAGCAAGCAGAAACAAGGAACTGGAGAAACCACTGGGAGGAACAACAACAACAGGACCACAGAGGACAAAAAGAACATGTGGGTGAAAAATCTCTCAGACAGAGAACTTACCCAACCAGAGAGAGATGTCCTAGCCAAAGGTCTTAATTTTGCCATCACTCCCAAGCAAGTTCCGGTTGTGGAGCTCATTACAGCCACAGAATCTGCCATCCACAACAACCACCTACCTTTTGAAGAAGCAGAACAACTCCGGCTTAAAATATCTGCAGCTCTGTCCAGTGCTCAACCTCCTCCCCCCAACCTTACCGTCCAAGAGAGGAGAGCCCTGACAGCCCTCAGCAAAGATGAAACCATCACCATTTTACCTGCTGACAAAGGAAGATGTACAGTGGTTCTAAACACTGCAGACTACCACAATAAAATTACCTCACTTTTGGAGGATCACCATACATATGAAAAACTGAAAAGAGACCCCACCAACAATTACAAGAAAAAGGCAATAGACAGTTTGAAACAATTGGAACATGATGGCTCCATCGATAGGATTACCTACCACCGTCTGTATCCTGGAGAAGCCATCCCCTGCATCTACGGACTTCCTAAGATCCACAAGGAAGGAACACCCCTCCGACCCATAGTCAGCAGCATCAATTCGGTAACATACAACATTGCCAAACACCTCTCTACCATACTAGCACCTCTAGTTGGACACTCTGAACACCACATCCATAATTCGGAAGAATTTGTTTCCAAAGCAAAGATCCTGAAACTGGATACAGATGAAACTATGGTCTCCTTTGATGTGTCCTCCCTTTTCACCAGCATCCCCACCACTCATGCTCTATCCGCTGTCAGGAAGAGACTAGAAGAGGACAGCACCCTGGAAAGGAGAAGCCATCTCAACCCAAACCAGATCTGCCATCTTCTGGACCTGTGTCTTAACACCACTTATTTCACATACAGAGGTGACTTTTACAGACAAAAACACGGCTGTGCCATGGGTTCTCCTGTGTCACCCATTGTGGCCAATTTATACATGGAAGAAGTGGAGAAGAAAGCACTCAACACATTCCAGGGAACGGTGCCCACCCACTGGTTTAGGTATGTGGATGACACCTGGGTCAAAATCAAGGCCCAGGAAGTACAGGCCTTCACGGACCATATAAACACTATAGATGCCAACATTAGCTTCACCAGAGAAGACACCAAGGACAACAGACTGGCATTCCTAGACTGTGAAGTCCTCATTGGGACCGGTGGCAAGCTAGAAATAGGGATCTACAGGAAACCCACACACACAGATCAATATCTGATGTTTGACTCCCACCATCCACTGCAGCACAAACTAGGAGTCATCAGGACATTGTCACACAGAGCAGAAACCATCCCCACCTCCATGGATTCCAAAAAGAATGAAAATCAGCACCTGAGAACAGCCCTGAAGGCCTGTGGATATCCAAATTGGGCCTTCACCAAATCTAAATCTACCAGACCTAAAACAGCGACAGATAGGGCTGAGACTCAGAGTAAACGAAAGAACCTGGTCATTCCCTACATGGCTGGCGTGTCTGAAAAGATAAAACGGATATTTGGCAAACACCACATACCTGTATATTTCAAACCCACCAACACACTGAGACAGAGGCTTGTACACCCCAAAGATCAAACTCCAAAACATAAGAAAAGCAATGTAGTTTATGCAATCCAGTGCAGTGAGGAGTGCTCTGAACTCTACATTGGAGAAACCAAACAACCTATGTACAGGAGGATGGCACAACACAGGAGAAATAACACCACAGGACCAGAGTCAGCAGTTTATCTTCATCTAAAAGAAAAAGGACACTCATTTGAGGACATTAATGTTCACATTTTAGACAGAGAAGATAGGTGGTTTGAGAGAGGGGTCAAGGAATCCATTTATGCCAACTTGGAAAATCCTTCCTTGAATAGAGGTGGGGGCCTCAGGCACAAACTCTCCCCCATCTTCCTCCCCGTGTTGTCTTCTGTGCCTAGGAAGATTAAGACCATTTCAGAAGCTCAACAGCAGCATGGTGTTTTTAACGACCCTCCATTAGATGATAAAAGGACTTAAAAATTACATCTCAATATAACCATGATCTAGCCCCAGGTGTAAGGTCACACAGCTACCTAGGAACATATTTAGGATTCCCTTACCAACTTTGCTCAGACTGAAGAAGCCCCTTGGATAAGGAGCGAAACGTTTCCATTAAGAAAATAGAAATCCAGTTGACATGATTCAAGCTACAGAAAATTCCACCTGGATGACTGAGAACCTTCATAGACATATTGCCATACATTTTGGGGATGAAACCCTGAAGTTGGTAAGGAAATTCGAGAAGACAGCAAGAAAGGTGGCAGACTATAGAAACCACCTACGTTTTAACCTCAGATGCAGACAACAGAGACTCATCCCGACAAGCCTACGCCTGCAATCTACAGTTAAGGGTCACAGAGCAGATCAGATCCTGCAGCAGGCACAAAGACATCTTCTAAATGAAAGAATAAGGCAAGTCCACTTCACCATTGATGCCCTGCAATACAATTTTGAAAACCTTCACCAGGAACTCACATCCACCCTTCCTGACCCAATCCTGGATAGAGTTATTCAGCTTGGCAATAAAGTACAGCTGGCCCAGCATCACAAGACAAAGGAGAGGCAAACTAAGAAATTTGACATTCTTCTTTCTCGCAGCAAGCAGAAACAAGGAACTGGAGAAACCACTGGGAGGAACAACAACAACAGGACCACAGAGGACAAAAAGAACATGTGGGTGAAAAATCTCTCAGACAGAGAACTTACCCAACCAGAGAGAGATGTCCTAGCCAAAGGTCTTAATTTTGCCATCACTCCCAAGCAAGTTCCGGTTGTGGAGCTCATTACAGCCACAGAATCTGCCATCCACAACAACCACCTACCTTTTGAAGAAGCAGAACAACTCCGGCTTAAAATATCTGCAGCTCTGTCCAGTGCTCAACCTCCTCCCCCCAACCTTACCGTCCAAGAGAGGAGAGCCCTGACAGCCCTCAGCAAAGATGAAACCATCACCATTTTACCTGCTGACAAAGGAAGATGTACAGTGGTTCTAAACACTGCAGACTACCACAATAAAATTACCTCACTTTTGGAGGATCACCATACATATGAAAAACTGAAAAGAGACCCCACCAACAATTACAAGAAAAAGGCAATAGACAGTTTGAAACAATTGGAACATGATGGCTCCATCGATAGGATTACCTACCACCGTCTGTATCCTGGAGAAGCCATCCCCTGCATCTACGGACTTCCTAAGATCCACAAGGAAGGAACACCCCTCCGACCCATAGTCAGCAGCATCAATTCGGTAACATACAACATTGCCAAACACCTCTCTACCATACTAGCACCTCTAGTTGGACACTCTGAACACCACATCCATAATTCGGAAGAATTTGTTTCCAAAGCAAAGATCCTGAAACTGGATACAGATGAAACTATGGTCTCCTTTGATGTGTCCTCCCTTTTCACCAGCATCCCCACCACTCATGCTCTATCCGCTGTCAGGAAGAGACTAGAAGAGGACAGCACCCTGGAAAGGAGAAGCCATCTCAACCCAAACCAGATCTGCCATCTTCTGGACCTGTGTCTTAACACCACTTATTTCACATACAGAGGTGACTTTTACAGACAAAAACACGGCTGTGCCATGGGTTCTCCTGTGTCACCCATTGTGGCCAATTTATACATGGAAGAAGTGGAGAAGAAAGCACTCAACACATTCCAGGGAACGGTGCCCACCCACTGGTTTAGGTATGTGGATGACACCTGGGTCAAAATCAAGGCCCAGGAAGTACAGGCCTTCACGGACCATATAAACACTATAGATGCCAACATTAGCTTCACCAGAGAAGACACCAAGGACAACAGACTGGCATTCCTAGACTGTGAAGTCCTCATTGGGACCGGTGGCAAGCTAGAAATAGGGATCTACAGGAAACCCACACACACAGATCAATATCTGATGTTTGACTCCCACCATCCACTGCAGCACAAACTAGGAGTCATCAGGACATTGTCACACAGAGCAGAAACCATCCCCACCTCCATGGATTCCAAAAAGAATGAAAATCAGCACCTGAGAACAGCCCTGAAGGCCTGTGGATATCCAAATTGGGCCTTCACCAAATCTAAATCTACCAGACCTAAAACAGCGACAGATAGGGCTGAGACTCAGAGTAAACGAAAGAACCTGGTCATTCCCTACATGGCTGGCGTGTCTGAAAAGATAAAACGGATATTTGGCAAACACCACATACCTGTATATTTCAAACCCACCAACACACTGAGACAGAGGCTTGTACACCCCAAAGATCAAACTCCAAAACATAAGAAAAGCAATGTAGTTTATGCAATCCAGTGCAGTGAGGAGTGCTCTGAACTCTACATTGGAGAAACCAAACAACCTATGTACAGGAGGATGGCACAACACAGGAGAAATAACACCACAGGACCAGAGTCAGCAGTTTATCTTCATCTAAAAGAAAAAGGACACTCATTTGAGGACATTAATGTTCACATTTTAGACAGAGAAGATAGGTGGTTTGAGAGAGGGGTCAAGGAATCCATTTATGCCAACTTGGAAAATCCTTCCTTGAATAGAGGTGGGGGCCTCAGGCACAAACTCTCCCCCATCTTCCTCCCCGTGTTGTCTTCTGTGCCTAGGAAGATTAAGACCATTTCAGAAGCTCAACAGCAGCATGGTGTTTTTAACGACCCTCCATTAGATGATAAAAGGACTTAAAAATTACATCTCAATATAACCATGATCTAGCCCCAGGTGTAAGGTCACACAGCTACCTAGGAACATATTTAGGATTCCCTTACCAACTTTGCTCAGACTGAAGAAGCCCCTTGGATAAGGAGCGAAACGTTTCCATTAAGAAAATAGAAATCCAGTTGACATGATTCAAGCTACAGAAAATTCCACCTGGATGACTGAGAACCTTCATAGACATATCCCTGTTTAGTGTGATTATGTCATTACATCACTTTGTTGCCTACAACCTTTGATGCCTTCTGGTTTATCTGAACATTTCTTGTTTTGATAATGGCTTATATTTACAAACCATAGTTTTTACTAGCCTCAGTTTATCCTAGTTCACAATGAAATGACAAACTGTAATTAACTGAAAATTTTCCTTAATATGTCTCTGCGAGAAAAGGAGAACAAACAAACAAGCAAACAATTGCAAGAGTTGTTAATATAGCAGTAAACTCTGGTTTTGCACAATGTTTTGGCTTCTGTCATTCTATCTTCACCCAACCTAGGAGACTGTTTTGAGGCTGAACTGTGAGACAGGGCAGAGAACAATGTTGTATCACATTACGTTCCTTAGAGAAAGAATGGGATAAACATCTGTTAGGTAAATGAATAAAATCTTATATTGTTACTGCCAGTTCAAATTATACCCAAATTTATGAATATTATCATGTAATCTATTTTATATCTATTTTTATTGTTATAATTAGGGACAGCATGTCATTGAGTGGCTATAATATTACCTCTGGCTATGTAGTGAAAATTCAAAATTAATCAAGAACTTATTGAATTCAGAATAATCTCTAAGTTCTGCATCCTTAATGTGAGCATGAATTCAGACCAATTTATGATTGCATTTCTATATCTTTTTTTTAAGTAGTAGGGAGGACATTATTTCAAATGAAAATATAGCACAGGGAGAGGAGGTTTTTAATCTTCTATCCCTATAATTTCACCAATGAGAGCCTCTCATAAGCTGTTAGTTGTTGCCATAGCAAACAAACTGGTGGAAGGATAACTTTCATGAAGAAAAGGTTGGGGAGGAAAGACTTCCCATCCCGTGCTTTGGCTCCAATTCCATTTCTCCTCCTGTGGCTTCAGATAGATAAATCTAGATCCTGACATGCTTCATCCACCACCCAATTGTGGATGAAGGAGCTCATTTTGCAGACAGACCTGGCATTATTAGAGACCTTGAGACCAGGTGACAAACAAATTAAAGCCTATAAAGCATTTTTGGAGAGAGCTAGTTTGATGAAGTGGTTAAAGCACCAGGCTAGAAACCAGGAGTCTGTGAGTTCTAGTCCCACCTTAGTCATGAAAACCGGCTGGGTGACCTTGGGCCAGTCACTCTTTCTCAACTGTAGGAAGAAGGCAGTAGCAAAGCACTTCCAAAGAGCCTGCCAAGAAAACTGCAGGGATTAGTCCAGGCATGAGTCAACAATGACTCAAAAGCACCAAAAAGTAAAACAAAAACAAAAAAACATTTTTGAGAGTCAGCGTGGTATAGTGGTTGAGGTTCAGGTCCACCCTCACCAATGGAAACTCAGTGGGTGTCTTTGGGCCAGTCCCTGTCTCTCAGTCCAATCTACCCCACTGACTTGCAGTTGTGAGGAAGAAATAAAGGTGGAACTCCTGTAACCATCACTGAACTCTTGGAGAAAAGATGGACTATAAGCCTAACAATAATAATTGCATGCATCTACAGTGAAACCTCATAAATACTTAATATTCCTTTTCAACTGTTAGAAGGATTTGAGAAACCCCCCCCCCCCCCCGTTTCTCCTTCTCCTCGAAACTGCCATTTCTCCCCTTTTTCCAAACCACGCTTCCTGCTGAAACCACTTCCATAAAGCGATCAGGACAGGAAAGGCGGAAAGGCAACAAACATCTTAGCATAAGGGCTCCCCTTTAGAACATCAAACAATCAAAGCCGGACCGACAGAATACACAACCCGGGAGAGAGAGAGCTAAATTGATCAAAGGAACCAGAAACCACAAAAGGAGCAGGGGGCGTGACCACAAAAATGCCTCTAGCCTTTGTTCAATTAAGAATCCCTAGAAAACGCCCCTGAAACTGAGAAGAGTGCAAAATCCAGCAAAAGCAAGCACCGTCTCTCTCACCTACCGTAAACCTACCATAGACATCAAAAGGTCTACATCTCTATAAAAGGGGCTAGTGGGGGAATACACGTGTGGCCACCTTCCAACCAGCATACTCTGTACATGCTCTTGGGAAATAAAGTGTTCACCTCTGTTCCAGCAATTGCCTCTGCTGCTTCATTCCCGGCTCAGGACGAACCCTTGGTAAGATTTCCTTCCAATACAACTATTGCCCTCAATCCAACAAACTCTGTTCATGAAGAGAAACCCCCTTTATTTTACTAGCTTCTGGCTGATTGGATTGTACATCGGATTATATCTGATCAAAATGCCAAAAGCAAAGTCCCTGAAAAATTAAACTTTTGAAATAAACTTTAAAATGCAGGACATCTTGCAGATCTAACACAGACAGGAAATTTAAAAATGGCTTCTGGTAGTTATCGAAGCTCACAATTCATTTTCTCAGGGTTGGGTGTTTTTTTTTGGGGGGGGGGGTTGCCCTTGTAATACTCAGCCACTCTCATATTCTGGGAAACATGAAGACAAAAGAACTGGAAGAAAACAGAACACAAAAGGATGTGTATCAAAACAGGGATGAATATTCATGGGGATTCCTCTAACTTTGTGTGAGAGATGACAAAGAACCCTTTCTTATTGGAGTTCATGAACAAAATGTTAGCTATGCCTCATTTTAAGTTAGAAGGCAATGAAAGAGAGAAATTTAGTTCTGTACTACCATGGGCAAAGCTGAATGAACTGCTAAAAAGAGAGAGAGAGAGAGAGGTTTGTTTTATTTTGATTATTTCTGGAACCTATATCAATGCTGTACATGTGTATGTGTAGGGTAGCAAATTATAGCCTTTATGATTTTTAGGCATTATCTATGGCATAGCTTTCCAAACTCTGTGTCGTGACACTTTAGTGTGTCGCAACACACAGTGTGTTGCGAAGTGGCGGCGGGTGTGTGCATGGTGGCGGCGGCAGTGGCGCGCCATCAGTGCTTTCACGTTTTAGTGAGGCCGCCGCAGCTGCCGCCGCCGCCGCCATGCACGCCGCCGCTGCGCGTGCCCCCACACCACCACCATGCACGCCCTGTCCCCGTGCTGCTGCTGCCGCCGTTGCTGTGTCACCAACGGCGGCAGTTTGGAAAGCACTGATCTATGGGATTGGTCTGAGAAATAATATGGAAATTGTAGCTGGTTGGGCCAAATATTCCTCTCTTTTTGGGGGGGATCATGTATTCCCTGCAGTAGTGGAGAGAAGTTATTCAGATCAAAACCTTTATCATAGCCATAAGGCCAGTAATCAGATACACAGAAAAGAAATCATCCATCCATCCATCCATCCATCCATCCATCCATCCATCCATCCATCCATCCATCCAATTCTTCAGTCACAAGAAGAGATGGATCATCCATATAGGGGCACAAAATTAAGCAACCTGGGAGGATATATCTGAATAATGGTCAAACAGAGGAAGCAACAAATAGACCTCAACTGATGACCTGACTAAACCATCAGGGAGAGATGGAACTAACTAAATGGATGGAGGATCTGGAATTAGCAGCTAAAAGGTGAGGGGCCTATCAATGGATTTGTTTTCCCTGTGGAATCATCATTCAAAGCAGGTGAAAGTGAGGCAGAAATTTGCTTTGGACCAAGGGAAACCTGAGAAGCATCAATTACTGCAGAGCTCAAAACCTGCTGGGATTGGGGATACCTGCCAATAAAATGGCTATAGGAGTTCTATAGGGATAAGCAAATTGCAGGGAGGGGGAGAGCTTGGGATATTTTATTGGTGAAGGCTCCAGGTTCTCTTTTTTCCACATCTTTTAAGACAAGAGATAATCCAGAGTCAATGGGTCATCTGTTTCCACAGCCCCAGAATGCCCTAAGATTGCATTACTGACATTTGGTAGTTCTCATAGGCTTAATGCATCTATTGTGATTGAACCCCCTGCAGATGTCACCATGACACTGCCATGCTGTTTGAAGGCTAAAATAATAATACGGGTTGCCTGCACCCTGTTGTTAAATAAACAGATTAACAGAGACACTACTTCAAGGGGTGACTTGATAGCCTCAGGGATATATTGTATATACTTTTTAAACCTTTTAAAACCATATTTAAATGCATTTCCGATCTGTACGGTTCAGTTATCTGTAGGGTTAGCATGCCAGCAATATCCCTGCTTCTACTGTCACGTTAACTCTGCACATGAGTTCATCATAGCATGTCTGTTGGTGTATTATTCAAAAAGGGGAAGTCACAAGGCATCACATGCTCTCAGGTTAAAAGATTAAAGGGAAGAAAGATTAGGCATCATGTGCTCTCAGATTAAAAGGTTAAAATTTAAAAAGGTCAGGCATCAGGTGATCCAGGTTAAATAAAGTATAAAAGAAGCTGCCTGTCATTGTGTGCTCACTGTTCCTGTTCCTACTGCTGTTCCTGCCTTCTTCTCTTTTTCTCGTGTGTGGATTTGTAACACTTCCAGGGATCTGGAAGAGAACTGTAAATATTATCTGTTTGTATGAATATCTAATACGACTGCAACTAAGTTACTGCAATGCCTGGCGTCGTTATTGGTCTCTAATGCCAATGCTTTCTGATACTCTGCACATGCAAGAAAACCCACACACCAACAATGTCAATGTTTAAGTTCTGGACTAGAATCCAAGCATATTCACCTGCCCATATTATCAACCTGTGAAATTAGGATTGATCAAGGGAATGCCATGCTCCTGGTATCCTTCCTGGACCCTCTGTGGAAGTCAAACTCCTTACCTGCAGAGTACAGTCAAGGAAGTGAGATTCATACAGACTTTCTTTAATTAATTTTAATGCCAGGAATTAAGGGTTAGAGTACAGAATCTTGTAAAGTGAGGTAAGAACCCTCCAGCCTTTCTTTATTAGTGAGTTCATTAAGATGGGGACTCTTTGAAGCTTTTGAATCTCTTTTTCATGGAGTGTTGCATGAGAGACTGAGAGCTTATTAGATAAGCCTGTAACAGGATCCCGTATCTGCTGTCTGTTCTCGCTTCTTTCTTTCTCAGCCTCAGCGTAATTTCTTACAATGGGATAGAAGTGCTGGTATCTTTTATGGTATTCGGCCAATGTCCTCATTCGCAGCCATCATCAGGGCCCTAAAGGATTCTACATGGCTGTCCCAAGCCATTCATTGTGCATAAAACTCCCAACTGCCACTGCTTTGAGTCAAAGTTTGTTTCAGGAGGGAACAATTATTATGAAACGTGGAATGAAGGAGAGGATGCCTAATGCTTGTTCTGTCTGCTACTTTTCAACATAGGTGCTTGTTAGTAGCCACGATGACATTCAGTGAGTAATGATGTCATTGCTCAAATGATGTGAATAATATTATATGTGTTACTACCTCACTGATGCACATTACATTGCTTGTGTCATTTGTACAATGTCCCCTGAGAATGTCCAAACTCTTGAAAGGGGGGGGGAAAAAGCTAATTTCCATTGCAAATATGGCTGAAACATAGTGGGAGAACTCTAGCAGAAAACTGGCAGGCAAAAAAAGAATTAAAGTTAACTGGTGAATATAGAAATATTGAACACTTATTGTTAAGGTTCCTTTCCAAAGCATTTTGCCAAACGGGAGCATCTGAGATTTTAATGCATATGGTTGTGTATAACATATAGATTGGCTTTAATATGAATTTTGGACAAAGTTAATATGCATTTTCTCACAATCCTATAAATATTACCTAATTCAAAATTAATTTACTTCATCAGACTTGTTTCCAGATAAGTGTATATAGGATTACCACCTAGATATGAATTTGGAAATATCTTTCATCATTGCTGAAGGTCCTGTTCTATTATTAGACTTTCTGAAATAGGCTCCAGAAATCCAATTCCTTATCATACTTCATTACAAAGAATACGATTCTGTATCATTTTATTTTTATCTGATTCTGAGAATCTGGGATTTGAAAGTTTCTCTGTCTCATTATTCTGTACGATACATTCTTTCTATACGTTAATGCCTATTGATTGTCTCAGATTGTGTCAGAGAAGCTAGTATTGACAGTATTTTATGCCGCCCTTATTTAGTTTGTTTCAAGATTCTCCATTTAAATGCTTCTGTCACACATTAATTATCTCTGGGAGTGCATTCTATCACCCCTGACTGCTCTATATTGGTGTTCCTCTGCAATTTCTGTCAAATACAGTCTCTCTAGATATTCAGAAAGCTGGATGCCCTGATGCTTTCCATCTAGATTTTTTATGACTTCATTAAACCAGAAGTGTGGTATGTAGTATGAAATGTAGGGGTTTTTTTCTCAGAAAAGTTTTTGCAAACTGTACATATACATACATATAGACAGGAAATAAGCTTGCACTGAGAACTGGATTGTCCTCAACCTCATCCTTAGGAGAGTAGTTAAGACCTGACTCTTCCAACAGGCTTTGGAGACTGTACATCTCATGCTTCAATATTTGTCTGAATTTTAATCTTAATCTATTAGGTAATTTACTGTAAATTACTTCCTCTTACTATTTTTGTGAACCATCTAGTGTTTTTATAATTTGGAGGTACAGTATATAAACATTGGGAAGTAAAATGAATGAACGAACGAACGAATACCTACTGTACATATGCAACAAGGCAAACTAAAGAGGTGGGGGCCTCAGGCACAATCTTTCTCCCATCTTTCTCCCGGCTTTGTCTTCTGTGCCTAGGAAGATTAAGACCATTTCACAAGCTCAACAGCAGCATGGTGATCTTAACGATCCTCCTTTAGATTATAAAAGGACTTAAAATAACATCTCAATATAACCATGACCTAGCCCCAGGTGCAAGGTCACACAGCCACCTAGAAACATATTTAAGGATTCCCTTACTAACTTTGCTCAGACTGAAGAAGCTCCTTGGATAAGGAGCGAGACGTTTCCACTGAGAAAATAGAAATCCAGTTGACATGATTCAAGCTACAGACAATTCCACCTGGATGACTGAGAACCTTCATAGACATAAGGCAAACTAAAAACACTCCCTGCGTATCTTAGAGAAGTCAGCCTTATTGACTGTGTTTCAGCAGACCTTCTTCAAGATGATATCCTCTAAGTGTGTTAAATGTCAAATACTGTCATTCCAACCTGACACTGCCAAAGATTAAAGAGTGGAGAAACTGGTAGCGCTTCCTTGATTCTATCGTGGATATTGTTTGGCTTTTATAATGCTAAAAGAGATTCTAGTGTAATTCGTTTTGCAACTGATTAGAGACAGATGCCATAGATGGGTGGAGAGCCAGTATGGTATGGTGTAGTGATTAAGATTTTAGGTGAGCGCCAGAGAGGAGGAGGATAATAATGCAATAAGAAGTCTGACTTTTGAAGACTTAATAATATTTTATTGTCAGTATGCTCAGGCTATGCGTCCATGCTGCCATAGTTAACTGGATGAACCCCATTTCTCAGGGGGATACTTGATCATAATTTTAATTATTAAGGAATTCCTAGTATGTTATAGCACTCATTGATTAAGTTCCTGCTCTATGCCTACACAGGCTTCTAAGAAGGAAGGATTCTAAAGATCCTCAAATTAACAGCTTAAGGAGGTTCATAGGAGGAACAAACTTCTTAAAGCCAATGTAAGATCATTTCTCTTCCTTTTGATAATGACTTGCATTCCTGAAAAGGTTTTCTGGAGATTAAGAAAAGTCCCAGAATGCTAAGTTATTGGGAAGAAGGGGAGCTGTGGAACGTGAAATTTGCCTATATTGGGTCCTAAAATGGATTAATTCAAGGACATTCATGCAAAGAAAGCCTTTCCCCCAGCTCCTTTTCATTGGTTATAGATAGTTGCTGGAGAAGGGACATAAACCTCCTTAAACTGATGTATTTTATCTATTTATATATGAAAACTATATCCACTTCAGTCACAATAGACTGTACATAATACATAATAATATAGAATAGAGGCCCTCCGAATAGTCACCCATGCCCTTGTCATCTCTCATATAGATTATTGCAACGCGCTCTACATGGGGCTACCCTTGAAGAGTATCCGGAAGCTTCAGCTGGTCCAAAATGCAGCCGCTCGAGTGGTTATGGGTGCGAGAAGATCAGCACATGTAACACCACTGCTCCGCGAGCTGCATTGGGTACCAGTTTGCTTCCGGGTCCAATTCAAGGTGTTGGTTATCACATTTAAAGCCCTACATGGCATGGGGCCAGGCTATCTGAGGGACCGTCTCATCCCAATTGCATCTACCCGCCCCACCCGGTCATGCAGGGAGGGCATGCTGCGGACCCCGTCAACAAAGGAATTCCATCTAGCGGGGTCCAGGAGGCGTGCCTTCTCTGCGATAGCGCCCGCCCTGTGGAACATTCTGCCCCCAGAGGTGAGGCAGGCGCCCTCCCTCTTGGCCTTTAGGAAGTCCCTAAAAACCTGGTTCTGCCGCCTGGCGTGGGACAAAGGTAGAGATAGTTCCTCCTGGGGGTGGTTAGTTTAATAATGACCTCCTTTTAAGATCCTACCATCCTCTGGATTTTTATATTCTTATTTATTGTACTGTTTATTGTATTTTAATGATTATTGATTTTTAATCTTAATTTTAACATTTATTGTAAACCGCCCAGAGTCTACCGTGGTGGAGATGGGCGGTGATAAATTTGATTAATAAATAAACAAACAAATAAATAAATAATACTATAGAATAATACTAACAAAACAATCAAATGGAACAAGTGGTGCTACAATTCACTCAGTTGACAATACTGTCTACTGCACAAGAGCTTTCTGGAACAACCACGTTTTAACAAGTTTCTGGAAGATCATGAAGGAAGGGACCAGCCTCACCTCTGTGGACAAGGTATTCCAAAGGAAGGAGATTCTACAGAGAATGCTCACTTCCATCATCCTATTTATTATTATTTCTAACTTATATCACCGCCCATCTCCCCCCACAAGGGAACTCTGGGCGGTTATCCTATCCACTGGATATCTCAGTAGGAGGGGACCTTCAAATAGGTATGCATACCCTGGATGGAAGAACAGAAGGTCTCAAAAATACCAAGTCCCCAAGTCATATAGGGCTTCATAAGTGATAATCAGCATCACTTTATGGTTTGGCACAATGTAGGAATAAAAACACGGTACCAGAGATCATCACCTTATTCTTCAAAAGTGCTTATAATGCAAATCTTGAATATTAATTCTGCTGTCTCCTTTCAAAATAAGAGATTTTGCAAACCTACTTCAGGGGTCATGAGATATGATATACATGTGAAAGTGGGAATATATTAGTTAATCAGTCAAACTTTATTTCAGTCAAAGACCAGTGAAGAATGAAACAACTGTTTAAAAGTAAAAGAGGAGGACCAGACATAAAACACAAGTTAAAATAATAATACAGTATATTAGACATAGCAATATAAATGTAGTCATTTATTTACTTACTATCCTATCCCAAAGGATATTTCCCGAATAAGAAATACAGTATTATCACTCAGGATGTTAAAAGAACTATAGAGCAGTACTAACCTAGGAAACATTTTATTTTGTGATGGTATGGTGGCAGACTGGCCAGTTTAGGAGCCTTATAGAACAGATTTGATTAACCGAGCAAGCTAATCACTGGCTTGATATCGTGCTAAGTCATGATTTTCTTTAACCAGAGTTTTTGTTTTTTAAAAGGCCACTGTGTTCCGTTATGCTATAAACCATGGTTGACAAACCAAAGTGACTGGATATATACTGTACACTAAACTAAAACCAAGGTTATGTTTTAGCCTGGAGGTTCATAATACATAATAAGGGGGCGTGGTGGCTCAGCGGGTAAGACGCCAGGCTTGTCGATCGGAAGATTGCAAGTTCGGAGGTTCGAATCCCTAGCCGTGCGTGCGGAGTGAGCTCCCGCACTAGCTCCAGCTCTTGCCAACCTAGCAATTCGAAAGCATGCAAATGCAAGTAGATGAATAGGTACCACTTCGGTGGGTAGGTAACAGCGTTCCGCGCAAGTCATGTGGCCACATGACCGTGGAAGTGTCTTCGGACAACGCTGGCTCTTCGGCTAACAAACAGAGATGAGCACCGGCCTCTAGAGTTGGACACGACTGCACAACTGTGCGGGGGGAACCTTTACCTTTTTAGTCTATTTTACCTTATCTTATTGTATTTTACCTGTCTTATTTTACTGTATTTTATTGTGGCTGATGCCCATTTTTTGATATGGTCAATTGACTAATCAATAAAGCTATACTTACTTACTTACTGATGTTCTTAGAGATTCTTTTTGCCTTGTACAACCTGAAGTCCTGAATAAGCTTCTTGAAAAGCTGAGATTAACCATTTCTTGATAGTTTTTTGTCCTCAGACAATGCTGGCTCTTCGGCTAACAAAAGGAGATGAGCACCAGCCCCTAGAGTCGGACACGACTGCACAAATGTGCGGGGGGTACCTTTACCTTTTCATAATACAACACCTACAGGCACCAGGGTATCTTTTCCCCCAAATTGTGTCTGTGATACCCCAAATTAATGTTTTGTGTGTGTGTGCCTTTGAGTCAGTGTTGACTCCTGGCAACTGCATGGACAAGTCCCTGCAGTGTTCTTGGCAAGATTTTGGAAGTGGTTTGCCATCACCTCCTTCCCAGGGCTGAGAGAGAGTGACTGGCCCAAGGTCACCTAGCTGGCTTCATGCCTAAGGCAGGACCAAAACTCACATTCTCCTGGTTTCTAGCCTGATGCCTTAACCACTACACCAAACTGGCTCTCAAATAGAACAGCAAAGTAAAAATAAACAGTGGCTGAAATCATGCACATTCTTTCATATGATTATTGAAATTGCATGCAGCATGTTTTAGAGGAAAGGTGCCATTTAGGGCTTGAAAAGTTACCAACTCTTCTCAGTTGGAAGGTGTGTGAACCAGGCCAGTTGTTATTTTTTTTTTAATTGACCAGGAATGTAAACACTGTTGATTCTCTTTCCATGAGTATGCATTTTTCTCTCTATACCACTAGATGTCCTGAAAGTTCTTTGATTTTGTGCTGCTCTGATGATGCAGCCTGTTGCTTGACACAAAGGCACCGCTGTTTATGAAAGGATCCTGGCTGCTAGGGCTTAGTTTTAGGAGGATAACTAATATTTATTGTATGAATGTATTCAGTTTCAAAAGCTGAAAGGAAAGTGCTATGATAATAGGGAACTTACCAATTATGGGAGATCTGCATCAAAGGAGGGAAAGATAGTTGCTCAGGGCCATGCTGATGGAAGCAACAAAATTAATATTACAAAGATGAAAAGTGTATGATTACTTGGAATGATAGACGGGTTTCATAATATCAGTGAGAGGCTTATCAAATTCATGAAAAATGTTCTTCAAGCTGCAAAATGTGATAGAAGACAGTCAACATTTAGAGAACTAGGATCTGGTTCTGGTGCAGGTACTGTACTAGCATGTACCTATAGGAACCATTTTATCCAAATTGGAAAAAAAATCAAGGCCAGATCATCAAATCTATAATGGCTCAGTGACCATGTACAAAAGGGATGGAGACTTTGATAGCCATGTTGGCAATTTGCACATATGGGGAATTTATTTCTGGGGAAATGAGCACAATCTATTTGCAGAACCTGTGCTCCTATATGATCTTCCCCATCCCTTTAGATCTCTGGAAAGCTGAGATGGGCCTTCTTTGTCTTTACCCAGGGCTACAGACCGTATCTCTTGGAGAAAATCTGTCTATGTGGTTGCTAAGAGTTGACAATGACTTGATGGCACATAATCAATCAATCAATCAATCAATCAATCAATATCAGTCAGTTGATCGATCAATCAATCAATCACAGAACCTCTCCCATTCTTCTGTCAGTACTTGGGTGTATTTCTCTATTAGAGCTGTGTACACTCACTGCAACTATGAAAGTATCATTTTTTTTTCTCTTTGCAGACTGATGTGGAAACCTGAAAAATGTTGGCCACTTTAATGACTAGCAAAGAGGTGCTGATTTGGCTGTCGCACAAGGTCCAAAGCACTTTTTCAAATCATATTCAAAGTGTACCCAGCCCTATTCTGTATACTTCAGGTACCCCAGATAATAAACTTTTGCTACTTTTTCATAAGAGGAAAATCACTAGACCCATGATTTACTGACATTTTTTGCAGATAATGCAATATTAATATTACTGTATTGCTTAATATTTGTACTTCAAACATAGAAATACTTTTTAAACTGTAAGGAATTATTCCAGGCAAAGTGACTGTGTATTAATAACCAGGCAAACTATAGTGCATTTTAAACCAGCTGTTGGGTATTTAAAATCCAACTCATGGAGGCTGAAATTTAAAAATCTTTACATCCCATTTAACAGTAAAGTAAAATTTGATTTAATGGAACTCCACTGAAAGGAATTCAGATGCAGTGGACAAAACTAAGTCTGGACATCCTCCTGAAATTATACAGAGTCTGCTAAATTAAGGTTTTATTTCTGCAAAAGAAATGGGAAGATTTAGTTGGGGAGGATGGTCTGGCAGTCTTGGTGGGAAGATGGATGAGAAAAGGCTGGTGGGAAGATTGGTGGGAAGCTCAGGGTTGGGGAAATTGGTTGGAACCAATGCTATGCTATGACTTTGGTGGCTGCATGGTAGCAAAATCAGGGGCTCGGTCTAGAAGTAAAAGGGCCATCAGGCTTCTAGCACAGGCCTAGGAGGCAGCCAAGAAGACATATCAATGCTATCAGTTGTGGCTGCAGGAAACAGCCCCCAGCAGCAGGGCAGGATAAGGTTATTAACAGGTGGCTATAGTGCTAAGGGAAAGTGGAAGGCAAAAGGAAGAGGGGCCGACCAAGGGCAAGATGGATGGATGATATTCTGGAGGTGATGGACTCGACCGTGGGGGAGCTGGGGGTGGCGATGGCCAACAGGAAGCTGGCGTGGGCTGGTCCATGAAGTCACGAAGAGTCGGAAGCGACTGAACAAATTAACAACAAAATAGTGCTAAGCCCCGTTGGCTTGGCAGAACCAGAAGAGTTGATACATAGTGTTATCCATCTGCAAAAAAAGTTTTTTTTTTTTTTTGCATACTAAAAGTACCTTTCACATTGATCCAGGTTTAATGGGCAACTTTTTCCACTGAACAGTCAGTGTTTAAATTGAATGGGAGCCACATGGACATCCTTTGGGAGGGGGTTCAAAACAGTCGTTTTCAGCACTGATACAGTTTTGTCTCTTGTGTCTGCAGGTTCATATGGTTGTAAAGGTACCCCCACCCCCAATACACATGTAAGTTGCATTCACTACCAAACCTATGGGATGCCAACCCCCCCCCCCTTGTAAGAAAACATTCATAGCAAGTTGAACTGACCCTGAGTGGTGACAGGGAGAAGACTTAGTCAGGAACCTGTGGCCCAAATTGCTTTTATTCACCGACCGTATCTCAAAGATAGTATGGCAAACATGCTGACCTAGTTGGAAGGGATAAATAATAAGGTCACACGGATGGGTTTATCTAAAACATTCCAACGTCATGCTGTAATTTCTACTGTGTCTGCCTTTTTCCTTTATCTTGTCTTTGAAATGTAGTAGGCCAAAGATATATAAATTCTGGTTCTGCTTTTGCTCATGGCTGATCAGCAAAGTGCCAAAGCTTTGCTGGGAGCCATGCACACACACACACACACACACACACACACACACACACACACACACTCCCCTATATTGGGGAGCAGCAATGCAGGAAGATGTTGGAAGCAGATGATCACTTTAGTGACAATGGCAAAGGCATTATTTCATACTTCTTGGGAGAAGGCTATGGTAAACCACTCCTGTATTTTACTAAGAACACTACATGGATAGACAGTGTAAAGTGATTTATTATATAATGCCAGATGATGGGCCCCTCAGGTGGGATGACACTCAATGTGTTACTGAGGAAGAGGTGAGGATCTTTCAGAGTACTAATAGTGTCTATGACATGGATAGATTAAAGCCTTCAAGATATCTAGTTGCTCATGTTACCATGCAGGAAAAGAAAACTTGTAGCAGCAAATACAGAATTCAAATGGGAGCTTGGAATGTGAGAAGCATGAACATGGGAAGGCTCAACACAGTGAAAGATGAAATGAATCAATTGAACATTGACATCTTAGGCATCAGTGAATAGAAATGATCTAGAATTGGATACTTTCAGTCAGAGGGTCATACTATTTACTACTCAGGACATGAAAAACAAGGAATAGTATTGTTTTTATATACAGGAAGGATATAGTAAAAACAGTACTTGGGTACAGTTCAGTCACTGACCAAATAAAATCAATTAGACTTCATGGACAATCCTTTAATATGATGATGATCCAAGTTTATGTTCCAACTAATGATGCAAAAGAAGAGGAGGTGGTCAAATTCAATTATGGTCACATTATGGTCATTATGGTCAAATTCAATCTGAAATCAACAGAATATGCAAACAAGATACGCTGCTTGTGGCTGGAGACTGGAATGCCGAAGTTGGAAATATTAAGGAGGAAAATGTAGTTGAGCTGTATGACCCAAAATGAAATGAAGAGGAGAACAACTTATCAATTTCTGCCAATCCAATAATTTCTAACCAAAATGACACCTAAATACTTGGACAAAACCAGATGGAAAACACAAGAAATTAAATTGATATAGGTACTAGGAAGTGAAAGATCTCAGTGTTAACAGCAAAGATGTGGCTAGGGTTAATTGTGGAATTGTAATGGTATGTGGGAATGACCTTGGGAGACAGGAGGAAGAGCCACAGACTAGACATTGGTCAGATAAGAGGCAGCTTAGCCCACAGAAGCATTGGGAGCATGGCAAATGTCTCAGAAGGGACCCTCACTACTTTTTTGGATTGTAAAGGTGAGGGGGGAGAGATGTATGGTCACTCATGTCCTGGTTATTTCCCACATAGACTACTGTAATGCACTCTACATGGGGCTACCCTTGAAGAATATCCGGAAGCTACAACTGATCCAGAACGCTGCCGCGCGAACAATTTTGGGTGTCCCAAGGAGGACACACATAACACCTTTGCTGCACGAGCTGCACTGGGTTCCAGTCTGCTTCCGGGTCCAATTCAAGGTGTTGGTTATCATCTTTAAAGCCCTACATGGCATGGGACCAGGATACCTAAGGGACCGTCTCATCCCCATCACTTCATCCCGTCCCACCCGGGCATGCAGAAAGGGCATGCTGCGGACCCCTTCGGTTAAAGAGTTCCATCTAATGGGGTCACGTAAGCGTGCTTTCTCTGCTGTTGCCCCTGCCCTTTGGAACATTCTTCCCCCAGAGATTATACAGTCCCCCTCGCTCCTGGACTTCCGGAAAAAACTTAAAGCCTGGCTTTGTCAGTATGCTTGGGGTGGGAAGGAGAATGTGCATACCTGGAGATGGCTAGCACCTTAGATTATCCCTGGAGTGCTCGTTTTACGAACGTAAGAAGATTCTGCCATTGGATTTTATTATATTCTCTATATTCTAAACTGTTATTTAATATGTATTTTAATCTATTTATAATTGTATATTAATGATTATATTTTGTTGTAAACCACCCAGTGTCCCCCTCGGGGGAGTTGGGCAGTGATAAATTTGATTAAATAAATAAATAAATGTACCTTCAGACTTGCAAGATTCTGTTAATGTAACCTTACAATAATGGTAGAGCTAGTACTTCTGGGTGTGCTTCTTGTCTGGACTACCTCACAAGGCTGACGGGAATAGACCATGAACTGCTCATGTGCTAGTTCCAAATCAAGGTAAAGTGGAAGAGGAAAGCCATCTAGTTTCTACAATATGATCTTGAGCATATACCTACTGTTTTCAAAGAGAACATCAGGAATCACTTTGAAGTCCTGAACCTCATTGATATGGAACCAGAGGAAATATAGAATTAAATTAAATAAATTGTTAAGGACGAATATAAAAAAGACTGTCAAAGATTTTTAAAAAATGAAGAAAGCAAACTGGATGTCAGAACAAACAGTGGAAATTGCCAAGAATAGAAGAAGAGACAAAGACAAGAAAGACAAAAATCTCAGGAAGGAATTTAACAAAGAATCTTAGAGAGCTGTTAGAAGAGACAAGAAGCAGTATTACAATGACATCTGTAAAGTACTGAAGGTGGAAACAAACAGGAAAAAATAAGGGAACCTTGAATTAGTATGCTAAATGTCACCAGTGGACAGATAATAACTGATTCGAAGAAGATCAAAGATGGAAGGAGTATACTGAAATTCTGTACTGCAGAGATGTCAACATCCAAGATACCTTAGAGTAGGGGTCCCCAACCCCCGGGCTGTGGACTGGGACTGGTCCGTGGCCTGTTAGGAACCGGGCCGCACACTTCTGTCCACGCCATCCTGTCTGCTTACCACTTCCGTCTGCACCATACCGAAACCATCCCCCCCCCGCGGTCCGTGGAAAAATTGTCTTCCACGAAACCGGTCCCTGGTGCCAAAAAGGTTGGGGACCACTGCAGAGGATCTCTACTATTAGAAGATGAAGTTACATCATCAGCCGGTCATTACCAAGTTGGAAGGTTACAGGAATTGTTGGATTATGTGCAGAAATATGGAGAGCAACAGAAGAATCAGTAAAGATTCTAACCAAACTATGCCAGAAAATCTGGACAACAAGACAGTGGTCAACATATTGGAAGAGCTAAGTCTACATACCAATACCAAAGAAAAGAGAGTTAACAGAATGTGCATACTATCATACAATATCCTTAATTTTGCATGCTAGCAAAATAATACTTAGGAGAACCCAATGCAAATTAGCTGTACATGGAACAGGAGATGCCAGACGTTCAAGCTGTCTTGAGAAAAGGCCAAGGAACAAGAAACATTATTGCTGATGCATGCTAGATAATTGAGAAAGCCAAATAATACAAAAAATAAGTCAATATGTTCTTCATTGATTATAGAAAGGCCTTTGATTGTGTTGATCATGACAAGCTGTGGAATGTGCTTAGAGAAATGGGAATCCCAGAAAATCTCATTGACCTCATGCAAAACCTATACTGAGCTCAGGAAGCCACAGTCCAGATGGAATGTGGTGAAGCAGACTAGCTGCAGGTTGGCAAAGGATTGAGACGAGGCCTTATATTTCCCCTTATTTATTCCACCTATATTGAGGGAAGCTGGATTAGAAGAAGATGAACATGGTTTTAAAACTGGAGGAAGAAACATCATTAATTTGTGCTATGCTGGTGACACTATTTTAATAGCTGAAAATGCTAAGGATTTGGAAGGTCTGGTAATGAAATTCAAGGAGCACAGAGAAAAAATGGGACTAAGATTAAATATAAAGAAGATCAAACTAATGACAACAAAAACCAGCCCTATAATCAACAATAAATATATAGAAGTGGAGGAGAGATTCTGCCTTTTAGGGTCAACTATCATCAGTAAAGGAACCAGCAGCCAATAAATACATCACAGAATAGCACTTGGTAGAGTAGCCATGAAGGTCTTGGAAAAGATATTCAGATACCGTAATATGTCTATACCTACAAAGATCAGAATCATGCAGGCAACAGTTTTCTCTGTGAAAGCAAAAGTTGGAAAGTACTGATATTTTTGAACTTTAGTGTTGGAGAAGATTCTTGACAATATCATGGATAGCCAAGAAAATAATCAGATTATTGAACAAATCAATTCAGAATTCGCACTTGATGCACAAATGAAGAGGCTCAAATTATTGAATTTTGGACACATTATGCAAAGACCTAGCTCTTTGGAGAAGATTATAATGCTAGTAAAGGTGGAAGGAAAGAGAAGAAGAGGATGACCAGCAGTGGATGTACTCAGTTACAGAGGAAATGGGTACACCATTGGAAGACCTGAAGGACCAGGTTGGGGACAGAGTGTCCTGGAGAAAATCAATGTAGTCACTAAGAGTTGACACTTAGTTGATGGCACATAATCGATCAAGCTAGCAAGCTAGCAAGCAAGCAAGCAAGCAAGCAAGCAAACTAAAACCTTGAAATCCACAAGCATTCAGGCCTTGGTGTTTTATATTACCTAGAACTTTGAAATTGTCTTTAAAGCAGTCCAACATAAAGTCACAACAGTCTAGTCTGACTCTAACAAGGACATAAATAACTTAAGCAATGTCCATCACATTTAGATTGAGGCATATCAACTTAACTTTTACCAATTTACACAAGGTAGATTTCCTAGCTGCTACTGCCAATGTCTCCATAGGTAGTTCCAAGCTGAAGAAGACACCCAAACCAGGCAGTGCAACCCCATCTAGAATGAGGTAAAGACCTTCACCCAGATAAGCTAACTTTATCACCTACAATACCTGCTTCTGCAGTTTAAATAGCAACATAATACCTTCCCAAATCTCAAAATTGCCTTCAAGTCCCTTCCTTTGCAATAATAGTTTTAGTTCATTTAGTTCATTCAATAATATTTTATCTGGTTTCAGTTCCGATCATGTCCTATCTTTCAAGTTTCTTTTCTGATACTTCCAGCTCCCATGAGTACATCAAATATCATCTCAGTCCTGCATGCCTTTGGTTTAGATCTCCTAACACACATGCTTAACAATATTCAGGTTTATAATTCCATCAGCCTCACTGAGACTAAATATGCACTCAAAATTAATCATGTGTTTAATTGCTGTTTTGGACCAGATGCAAAAGCTCCACAGGTTGCATGACTGAATGCCCAAGATGCCATTCAGGAAGGAGTATTACAGAATTGATTTGTGTTTGACGATTCCACATCTTTGTTCGTATCAACCCCCCACTTAGGCTTAGTTCATAGATTTCTGTATTATGAAATTGAATGTCAGAACCATAATGTATGGAAATGGTAACCATCTGGGAACAGGAAGAATATGAGATTAATTCTCACAACCCCATGATGCCATGGTTTTTTGTTGTTATTCGTTCAGTCGCTTCCGACTCTTCATGACTTCATGGACCAGCCCATACCAGAGCTTCCTGTCAGCCATCGCCATCCCCAGCTCCCCCACAGTCGAGTCCGTCACCTCCAGAATATCATCCATCCATCTTGCCCTTGGTCTTCCTTTTGCCTTCCACTTTCCCTAGCACCAGCTTCTTCTCCAGGGTATCCTGTCTTCTCATTATGTGGCCAAAGTACTTCAGTTTTGCCTTTAATATCATTCCCTCAAGTTAGAAGTCTGGCTTTATTTCCTGGAGTATGGACTGGTTTCATCTTCTTGCAGTCCAAGACACTCTCAGAATTTTTCTCCAACACTCCAACAATGTTCAAAGGCATCTATCTTCCTTCGCTCAGCCTTCCTTATGGTCCAGCTCTCACAGCCGTAGGTTACTACGGGGAATACCATTGCTTTAACTATGCGGACCTTTGTTGTCAGTGTGATGTCTCTGCTCTTAACTCTTTTATCAAGATTTGCCATTGCTCTCCTCCCAAGAAGTAGACATCTTCTGATTTCCTGGCTGCAGTCAGCCTCTGCAGTAATCTTTGCACCTAGAAATACAAAGTCTGTCACTGCCTCCACTTTTTCTTTCCTCTATTTGCCAGTTATCAATCAAGCTGGTTGCCATAATCTTGGTTTTTTTGAGGGTTAACTGCAACCCAGCTTTTGCACTTTCTTCTTTCACCTTCGTCATAAGGCTCCTCAGCTCCTGCTCGCTTTCAGCCATCAAAGTGGTATCATCTGCACATCTGAGGTTGTTAATGTTTCTTCCAGCGATTTTAACTCCAGCCTTGGATTCATGAAGCCCAGCACATCGCATGATGTTGTCTGCATACAGGTTGAATAGGTAGGGTGAGAGTATACAACCCTGCCGTACTCCTTTCCCAATCTTAAACCAGTCCGTTGTTCCGTGCTCTGTTCTTACCGTTGCTACCTGGTCATTATACAGATTCCTCAGGGGGCAGACAAGATGACTTGGTATCCCCATACCACCAAGAACTTGCCACAATTTGTTATGATCCACACAGTCAAAGGCTTTAGAATAGTCAATAAAACAGAAATAGATGTTTTTCTGAAACTCCCTGGCTTTCTCCATTATCCAGCAGATACTGGCAATTTGGTCTCTAGTTCCTCTGCCTTTTCTAAACCCAGCATGTGCATCTGGCAATTCTTGCTCCATGAATTGCTGGAGTCTACCTTGCAAGATCTTGAGCATTACCTTACTGGCATGTGAAATAAGTGCCACTGTTTGATAGTCTGAACATTCTTTAGTGTTTCCCTTTTTTGGTATGGGGATATAAGTTGATTTTTTCCAATCTGGTGGCCATTCTTGTGTTTTCCAAATTTTCTGGCATATGGCATGCATCACCTTGACAATATGTCTATGAAGGTTCTCAGTCATCCATGTAGAATTGTCTGTAGCTTGAATCATGTCAACTGGATTTCTATTTCTCAGTGGAAACATTTTGCTCCTTATCCAAGAAGCTTCTTCAGTCTGAGCAAAGTTAGTAAGGGAATCCTTAAATATGTTTCTAGGGTGGCTGTGTGACCTTGCACCTGGGGCTAGGTCATGGTTATTTGAGATGTTTATTTCTAAGTCTCTTTATCATCCAAAGGAGGATTGTTGAGATTACCATGCTGCTGTTGAGCTTGCGAAATGGTCTTAATCTTCCTAGGCACAGAAGACAGAGCCGGGAGAAAGATGGGAGAAAGATTGTGCCTGAGGCCCCCACCTCTATTCAAGGAAGGATTTTACAAGTTGGCATAAATGGATTCCTTGACCCCTCTCTCAAACCACCTATCTTCTCTGTCTAAAATGTGAACATTAATGTCCTCAAATGAGTGTCCTTTTTCCTTTAAATGAAGATAAACTGCTGACTCTGGTCCTGTGGTGTTACTTCTCCTGTGTTGGGCCATCCTCCTGTACAAAAGTTGTTTGGTTTCTCCAATGTAAAGTTCAGAGCACTCCTCACTGCACTGGATTGCATAAACTACATTGCTTTTCTTGTGTTTTGGAGTTTGATCTTTGGGGTGTACAAGCCTCTGTCTCAGTGTGTTGGTGGGTTTGAAATATACAGGTATGTGGTGTTTGCCAAATATCCTTTTTATCTTTTCAGACACACCAGCCATGTAAGGAATGACCAAGTTCTTCCGTTTACTCTGAGTCTCAGCCCTGTCTGTCGCTGTTTTAGGTCTGGTAGACTTAGATTTAGTGAAGGCCCAATTTGGATATCCACAGGCCTTCAGAGCTGTTCTCAGGTGCTGATTTTCATTCTTTTTGGAATCCATGGAGGTGGGGATGGTTTCTGCTCTCTGTGACAATGTCCTGATGACCCCTAGTTTGTGCTGTAGTGGATGGTGGGAGTCAAACATCAGATATTGATCTGTGTGTGTGGGTTTCCTGTAGATCCCTATTTCTAGCTTGCCACCGGTCCCAATGAGGACTTCACAGTCTAGGAATGCCAGTCTGTTGTCCTTGGTGTCTTCTCTGGTGAACCTAATGTTGGCATCTATGGTGTTTATATGGTCCGTGAAGGCCTGTACTTCCTGGGCCTTGATTTTAACCCAGGTGTCATCCACATACGTGAACCAGTGGGTGGGCGCTTTTCCCTGGAATGTGTTGAGTGCTTTCTTCTCCACTTCTTCCATGTATAAATTGGCCACAATGGGTGACACAGGAGAACCCATGGCACAGCCATGTTTTTGTCTGTAAAAGTCACCTCTGTATGAGAAATAAGTGGTGTTGAGACACAGGTCCAGAAGATGGCAGATCTGGTTTGGATTGAGATGGTTTCTCCTTTCAAGGGTGCTGTCCTCTTCTAGTCTCTTCCTGACCGCGGATAGAGCATGAGTGGTGGGGATGCTGGTGAAAAGGTGACAGCATCACCTTGACAGCATCATCTTGCAAGATTTTAAACAGTTCAGCTGGGATACCGTCATCTCCTGCTGCCTTTTTATTAGCAATGCTTCTTAAGGCCCATTCAACCTCACTCTTCAGGATGTTTCGCTCTAACTCACTGACCACACCGTCAAAGCTATCCCCGATATTATTATCCTTCCTATACAGATCTTCCGTATATTCTTGCCACCTTTTCTTGATCTCTTCTGCTTCTGTTAGGTCCTTGCCATCTTTGTTTTTGATCATACCCATTTTTGCCTGGAATTTACCTCTGATGTTTCTAATTTTATGGAAGAGGTCTCTTATCCTTCCTATTCTATTATCTTCTTCCACTTCCGCACTAACCTCTGGAATTTTGCATTTAACTAATATAAAATCATGTACAGAAGGATTGTGGCAGCTTCCCAATTCCAAGTATTGCTTGGTAACTATCTTATTTTGTCTTGTAAAGCATTTATTGGTAACCCAAATATAAGTGTAGATCTCTGGATTGCAGTTTGTTATCCTTAGACCCTAAGTTCAGTTGATTCCCAAAATGAGAAATTCCTATAACGTTTGGCATGGGGATATTTCGGACAATAACATTAGCTAGAAAAGAGGCATTGCCAGCTATTGTTTTATCTTATTAGAAAGGAACACTCAGGGTAACAGCTGAGTTATTTGCCTTTGCATCTCAGAACTTTTCAGCTGAATCTGCACAGTAGTTCTTACTAGGCATGAAAAGCAGAGCAGATCATACCTCTTTTGAGGCACCACTCAATCATGTTTGTTTATGGCATGTTAGAGTACCTCTTAGCCAAGCTTGCAACTTGGTTGAAGACTCTTTTCTGCAGGGTAAAATGGAAATTCCCTTGATGCCTAAGTGCCTAGGTGGCTTGGATGTTATTGTTGATGGGGATCCCCAATGTTGTTGAAAGAAAATGACCAAATGGCATTACTCTTTCTGATAACCAGCTGCCAAGAATGTAATATATTTGATGCACAGTAGCAGAACCTGTGACATCAGAGGTGAGCTGCCCCTTGATGGGTCATTATACAGGCATGTTTTCACTCTCCATAGTAGAGGAATTTTATTATAGGAACCTTCTCTAACCTGAGGTCCTCCAGATGCATTGGAGGTCAATTATCTCAATTCTTAACCAATGCATCCAAATACATCTAGATGGTCAAAGGTTGAGCAAGTCTATTACATGAAGGAAGAATCAATAGCATGGGAGAGTAGACTGTATCTTCTGAGTAACTGCAGCAGAGTAAGCCATGGCTTCTAAGTGCCATTATTCACCTCTTTTGGCTATGCTAAATTAGCAACGATCATGCACATAATCTTATGTGTAACACAGAAGGGACTCCCTGAAGCCTATTCTGCAAAGTATGTGATCTCTTTTGTACCTCCACAAATATGCAAATGTTAGAGGAACATGTAAAGCTAATTCATTCTATCATTGTGTCATTCCACCCTTCCCTCATCTCTTGGATAATTCCTAGCCATGTCTGTCTCTTCAAGATTTTGGGATTGTTTGTTTTCTGCAGTTGACATCATCTTCTAATTATTAATACTTTTTCAGGGTGATTCCTCTCACAGTAGAAACAACATCCTCCCTGGCAAATATTTGTATGATCTAGGAAGCAATATCTTCTCTTCAGTGTTGCTGACCAGCCAAGAGTTCAGGCAATACCTATTCTTCTCACATTGCTTATCTTCCATTGTGCAAGTATTAAAACACTTATCAGACTGAGAGCACCTTGACTGATTGAAGAGTTTTGTTCTATCACTCTGCAGTTCTTGTAATTAAACTGAAGTCTCAATAAAAAGCATTTGTTATTTTCTAATTCTTCCTGGGTTTTTTTAATGTCATTATTCCACACACAATACGGTTATTTGAAGTAACAAAATTAGCCACACATTTCCAAGGCAGCTGTTCTTGCTTTCCTTGTGTGTGTTTGGCTGATTTTCTCGGCATCATTTATAGTAAGTGTTATGAATTGTAAACTATATTGTCAATTGCATGGTAGATATTATGACATAGAAGACTAAATGTCAGAATCAGATGAAAAATATGAATCAAGCATTATATTTATAAGCATGTACACGCCTTCTATCTGTTAATTTCTTCTGTGTTCCAGTTCATCAGAAACAGGGTTCATCAAAAGTTTACAGGTGAACTTGTTGCATTTTGAGATCATCCTCTGACTAGTCATGAGCGGAATCATAGTGTTAGATGAAACTTGGTTAAAGCCATAATGAACCTTATGTTCTAGTGTTCTCAAGTTAAAACTGGGGCTTAATGGAATGTAGTTGAGATTGAACTCAGACCCAGCTAAGAATAATAATCAGGATAATGAAGCTGCATCTTTCAAACATCTGGAAGGCTACAGATTTGTCACAACTAGGTTAAACAGTCAAATTAGTTCCAGACTGGGCCACAAGTTTAATAAGTCTCTGTGTGAATGCCTTCTCCCAGTGACATTTGCCTGCCCAATAAGATCTAGTAGGACAGGCTTTATACATGTCCACATGATAAGAGACTGTCATCTTCAGAGGTCACAGAAGCATGACTTTTCAACTGCCACTTCCCTCTTCTGGAATAGGATCCTATATATTTAAATGATGAAAACCTGGTTATTGTACCAAACCATGGGGACTGGATTGCTATCAACTCCTAGCAGCCTAAGCCTATATGTCCAATAGTAAAACTCCATTTAGGTAATGAATTGGATTTTTATTGAACTGCATATTTGTGCTTTTTAATATATGCAATTACAACATATGGTTTCTTTTTAAATATGATTATGTACATGTTTGTTTTTAATCCCAAATTACATATGTGGGGAGTTGTATACCATTCGTTCTCAGTTGATTCTAGTGCAGGGTTGGGCAACCTAAGGTGTTCCAGATGTTATTGAACCTCAACTCCTAGCAGCCTAAGCCTATATGACCAATAGTAAAAGATGCTGAAAGTTGTAGTTCAGTATGTGATCTCCATCCCTAATGCATGTAGAAATCATCCTTCTAACAATCCATTAATGTTTTTGTTGAGTAAAGACTCCAGGTGTCCTGAATGAAAAATTCCAAGGCACACTTGAAAACCCTTGTTACTTGGGGAACTGCAGTGGAAAAATTGGAGCATTCTTAATGCACAGGTTTTGTATGAATGTATTTGTTATGCTGTTCTTGAGTCTGGTGATACTGACATATGTTGATCTTGCTTCCATGACAACTGGTCTGTTTGCACAAGTAAGTTTTGAGAAGGTCAAATAGAGCAGACTGCAATGCTATATGGTAAAGAGAAGGAAAAGAGGAGAAAAGATGTGATGGGTCTGGAAATGGTATTCTGTGTAAAAATGTGCCATATGCAAATGTATGCTAAATCATGAGCCATTCATTCAGATAATCAATAGTACAGAAGCCATCATTTCCCGTGTTCCAACAGTAGAAAATATCTGTAGCTCAGGGCTGAACTGTGGAGTTTTTGGTACTCTCTGAGCTTGGTTGTTTGCTTGCAGACGTTTCATTACCCAACTAGATAACATCATCAGGGCACTAATGTCTGCAAGCAAACAACCAAGCTCAGAGAGCACCAAGAACTCCACAATTCACATGTAAATATCTTGAGCCACCTTGAAGGGGGTATTCCTGAAATACAATAAAGTGAGCTTTGGCGTTTCAGAGTCAGGTCACAGACTGTTCAACTAATCATCTAAATATAGTATATTACCCTGAGGGCTTATTCCCTGAATCACAGTTTCATTTTCTTTCAATGCTCTTTCCCAATTCATCTCTTGCAGAACATTTGTCTTCATGATCCTAGTTTAGTTCTGACACTTAAGTGCTCTCCAGAGAGCAATTGCACTAAACAGAAAGTCACAGCAATTTATATGATTAAAAATACCAATAATGTTTGTTTCATTACTTGGTGAAAAGGACATGAAAATCTGGATGAATACGTATTAAAACAAATCCACTTGGATTGTTCTATAAATGTTCTATAAATGTCCTTTTCATCTAGTACATTAGTCAATGGCTACATGGGCGTGGTGGCTCAGCGGGTAAGACACCAGGCTTGTCGTATGGAAGATCGCAAGTTCGGAGGTTCGAATCCCTAGCCCTGCGTGACGGAGTGAGCTCCCGCACTCGCCCCAGCTCTTGCCAACCTAGCAATTTGAAAGCATGCAAATGCAAGTAGATAATAGGTACCACTTCGGTGGGTAGGTAACAGCGTTCCGTGTGTGTCATGCCGGCCACATGACCGTGGAAGCATCTTCGGACAACGCTGGCTCTTCGGCTAACAAATGGAGATGAGCACTGGCCCCTAAAGTCAGACACGACTGCACAATGTGTGGGGGGAACCTTTACCTTTGCCATTTACATGTTCTGGGGATGGCTGTGGTGCACTGATCAGCAGCTATTGTTGCTGAACATAATCAGGAAAGTTATGTCTGGGTCATGACTAAGACTATAGTTCCCTATCACTGGTAATGCTGGATATGTCTAAATGAAGTTTGTGTCCCATTGTTATCTGGAGGCTATCAGGTTAGAGGGGAATAACACAGACCTTGAGCAATAGCCTAAATTCAGAAATGGAGGAAGCATCATCCTAAAGATGCTAATCATGGGGGTACTGGATGGGACATTTGGTAAAGTCTGATCTCCAAAGCATCCAAATTGGGATTTCAGAGAAAGCACGCCTCAGGGAAACCAGTGTCCTCCTTGGAATGACCTAACATTCCACAGGGAGGAACAGGTGGATAAGGTTTCTACTTTTGAGATTTGCCCATTTAAGATTGTCTATCCAGAAGGAAATGGAATCTGAGAGGAGCAGACCAGGTCAGGCAAAATAAAGAGGATTTTATCTGAAAAGAAAGCAAATGCAGTCTTCTTTTTGGATTGGGATCTAGGGGATTTGAGATTGTAATTCTTTTCACCTTGCTGTAGTTCCAAGGCCTGCAGATCCCATCTCAGCAATTTACAATGGGGAAAAAAAACACCTATTTTTCTGTTTTAGCAAATTATAGAAAACTAATTTCTAGTTTACCTGGAGAGTCTGTGGAAACAAGTCGGACAAATGATTTCATCTCATGAACACTGTTTCATGCACACATACACACACAGTTGAACTATACAGAAAACTAATATCTAGTTTACCTGGAGCGTCTGTTGAAACAAACAATCATCTTCCTGTATTCTCTCTAACTTCAAGGAAGCTCTGTGTTTGACTGCTGTTACTCCTGGATCTAGCCTTTATCCTTTGGGGATCCTGTGTCTTTCTTTTCACCTGGATGTTGACTCCAGATTAGAATCTGCCATCTTTACCAATTCCTGTTCAGTTTGCTGACTATACCACCTGTCTCCTATGTCCTTCCTTTGTGCAAGGCAACCAACCAACCAAAAGGCTTGTTTACATATGTTCTGAAAGCAGGTGTGGAGTGGATATTGATGTATCTGCACAGCAGTCCTTTGATCTCAGAATAAGCCAGTCATGTGTTTGGTTCATGCTGGTCTCCATAGGCCAGTATGAGTAGCAGTCTTCTGACTGGTTTAATTTCAAGGATAATAAATAAGTCCTCTGGCCCATGAAGGAAGCGAGTAAAGCCCCCCCCCCCCCAATACAATTTGTTATTCTGAATTTACCCCTGCAAAACATCTGAAGTAAAAGAGCATTTGTCTCTCCTGCTTTGGCTCTGGGACATGAAATAATCTCTGCAGCCTCAGGAAAACAGTAGCCTTCTGGCAGCTGCTGAAGAGGGCTGCTGAAAGGAGTCAAGAATTGGGGAACAACAGTTCTGAGAGTGAGCTAAACCTGTGTAGCTGTGAGGCTGATGCATTCTAGAGGCAGTGGGTTGCAACCTAAGCATACATAAAGATGTATACCCAGGTATGTACTTTGGAAGTAGGACTTTTCATTTGTTTCAGAAACTAAGGGGTTAGCACAAATGTCAAACTTGCATAAAGCCAGCAGAGTTTTTCTGCTTATTAATCCTAGTCATGAAGCACATGTAGGAGATGAAAATATAAATTTAACTTGCAAACAATCTTGGGTTGAATTAGGAAAATATTAAAGTTCATTGGATCAAAGTCAAAGCTCATTATACATTTGAAAATTATGAACCTACTAGAGGCATTGCCAGCTTACACTACTCTGAGAACTTAATGCCCAAAAAGCAGTATATAAATCAAAGTAATAGAATGGCAGTGAAATGAATGAATTAATAGGAAAAATATACCAGCCTGTAGGGCAAGCACTGGGTTTGAGGACTCCCTCAACTTAAACCTCTCTAATGCTTTTCCTGTTTCTCCATCTCAGAGGTTTTCTGTGGGCAGTACCAGTGCTCTGATACATAGTGAGTTGTTTGCAGCATCACTTTGGGGTGTTGTGGGCAAATAGATCAGACAAATCCAGAGCAGATGGCTATACCTCTGGGGCCCCAGAAGCTGCCGGAGGAAATGGCTTGATGACATTTTCTAATGATTTCAGTTTATGGTCCCTCACTGGAAACTGCTGGTGATAGTTGCAGAAAACAGCCTGATTGCCACCACTCTGACGAGATATTGTTTTACAATATGAATCATTTTGTTCCCCTATATTGTACTTTTATTTCCATTCACGCCTAGGGTCAAAATGTTGCCTCAGTGTTGATAGGAGCTGTTTCCGAGCCTGAATACTGCTGTTTCTTATTCGGATCATGTGGGAAAAAAATCTTTAGGCCGGGGGCAGTATTGAGGAGAAAGAAACGTGCACAGTTTTCTATACAGAAATGTGAAAGCAATATTTTTCTGCTATTGTTGATATGGAAAATGTAAATAACTTACTCGAAACTGACATTTTGACTTAAATGTCACTTTTGTGCTCCTGGAAAACTAGGAAATGACTTAATTTTAAAAGACAACCAGTATTAAGTTAACAGTGACCAGTAGCTGCAGTGCTGGAGGGTTGTTTGTTTTTGTTTTACTCTCCATCAAAATGTCTTTTTAGCCTCTTTTGTGTTCTTTGTGCACAAGTGTGAATAATATTAATGGAGGGCAATGAGCTAGAAAGTAAAAAAGAAGAATTTAAATAGCACAGTCAGCATTTAACTTATATACCTGAGATATGGAAAAACAGATTGAAATCCTGTTATGAATATTTGAAGAGAAAGGACTGATAAATATGTTTTGTAAGATTCATGAGGGGATATGTACGTGTGTTATGCAGAAAACATGCAGTAAGACACCTTGCAAATATTCAATGCTCTAAATAAATTTGTCAGATAAAATGAACATGTTGGAATTGATTTGGACTAATTTGAATTTATTTGGACACTTCCCACATGTGTGTTTTAATACTCTGAATTGGTTTAGACTGAATCGGTTCTGACCGAATCAGGTCCAGTGAAGGGTAGGCTTGGTATCTGAATCAAATTACATTAGTTTTGAGATTGTATTCAGATATTTGAATTAAAAGTGGCTTGATTTTTCCTGAACTGAATCGAGCATTCACATCAGTTGGGATCCAATTTGCCAACCTGTAAAACACAATATTCTACAATCCAGAATTCCCCAGATTTGTTGAACACAGGTCATTTTGGAAGTTGAGGCCTGATATAACTGGAGGTTAGATAAGACTGATTTAAACCATTTTATAGCATAGTTTAACAATATTAATTTCTCAGACATGCATCAAAATACTGGACTCAGACCAATGTGATCAAATCTGACTACTTCAAAATGTTGACATTCAGAGATCACAAATTGAAGTCAGAAGTAAAAAAAAAGGAATAATAACATTATGACTCTAATTACATACACACATGATGTGTGATAAGAGACCCAGTGTGGTGCAGTAGTTCAGATGTTGAACTAGGACGATGGAAACCTAACTATGTGTCTTTGAGCCAGTCACTTTTTCAAACCAAACTACCTCACGGGGTTGCTGTTATGGGTATAAAATGAAGAGAAATCCCTATATAAGCTGCCTTGACCTCTTAGAGAAAGGCAGGATATATAGGGTTGATTGATTGATGACTGGCAAACCGACAGGAAGCTCTGGCGTGGACTGGTCCATGAAGTCACGAAGAGTCGGAAACGACTGAACGAATAAACAACAATTTTATATATAATATAAAAATTAATATATTTTTTATCCCGCCTTTATTATTAATTTTTAATTTTTAATTTTTAATTTTTTTTAATTTTTAATCCCGCCTTTATTATTTTTATAAGTAACTCAACGTGGTGAACATACCTAATACTCCTTCCTCCTCCTATTTTCCCCACAATAACCACCCTGTGAGGTGAGTTGGGCTAAGAGAGAGTGACTGGCCCAAGGTCACCCAGCCGGCTTTCATGCCTAAGGCGGGACTAGAACTCACAGACTCCTGGTTTCTAGCCCGTTGCCTTAACCACTAGATCAAACTGGCTCTCTAACCGATCTAACCGATCTAACCAATCTAACCGATCTAACCAATAAATAAATAAATAAATAAATGTGTATTCTGATATACAGTTCAGGTTGCATCTACTAATAAGAACTCTGTGCTCAGTTGTGATCACTGTATAGGGACCTGAAAGTGGCCCTTAGGTCCTACAGCAAACAGAATCCCTAGTTGAGAAGGGTCATCAGGCCTCTTCTCTACAGAATGCCTGATTTTATATTATCTTTCACAACTCTTGTTCAATGCATGATTTGAATGTATGATTATGTCCCTAAGGTGGCATATTGTATCTAATGTTAAGTGTTAAGATTGACAAAGGTCATAATTATACTTCCTTCATAGCATGGTGTGGATATATACTTTGATATATATACCTATTATGACATCTAATTAAATCTGCCCTTTTTAGCTGTTTCTTGGAAGTTCCACAGTACAATACCTATGGGATTACTTTGGTATTCTTGTCTGCTGATCTTCTCAAAAAATTCTACAAAATTGGTGAGGCAGGACTTTGCTTCGCTAGATCTGATTTTTTCTCATTAATGCTTGTTCTGCTATTTTTTTCAGTTCTTTCAAGTTGAATGACTTCCACCCGTTTACAGGTGTCAGATGTTAAACCCAGGAGCTTATATTTCCTTATAAATAAAGATCCTTTATTTATAAACTATTTTAAATTGGCTTCCTTCTCATCAGGAGGGCAAGTTTATTGATGCTGAATATTTTAATAGATTAACAATCACACCTTTGTATTCTTCAACTGTCTCATTACTGTCTAGATTCTGTAGTGTCTTTCATTTTAAGTTGTTGATTGACTGAAGAACTTCCTTCTCACTTCTATTTGAATTTTAAGATACAGTATTTGTTTATTTAATTGACAAAATGATCCCATCATCCTCATTGCAAATGTGGTACAGTTATAGCTAGACTTTTTTTTTGCTTAACTACAGTATATTAGTATTCACTATATATCTTCTATTACATACTTGGTGCTGACAGCTGCTGACCTCAGATGACAATGGATAAATGTTTATGACAAACATCAGTGACTGAACTTCTTACTTATGCTTCCCATCTAAATGAAATGAATTAAGTAGAATTTGACTGATGTTTTTGAAAAAGGCTGAACCCTACAGAAAATAGTGTAATGAATCTGCTTGCCTCATAAAATTTTGAAACTGAAATTGAACCAGGACATAGCATATAATGATTCGGGGCATATTGTAATATTTACAAAAGAAGTCTAATATGCAGGTACCAACCAAGGATGGCTCTGCAATCTTGCAGGTTTACCCTTGGCTAGATTGGCCAACTGCTTTGCTCCATGAGTTTTAAATGGGGCTGTAAAATGGCAATTGCTCTGCAGAATTTATATCCCGGATGAGATCCTGCATGCCAACAGTAGATTACTGGATGATCTCCAGTTTGGTCACTGGTATATATTTGATGGAAGTTGAGTCACGCCCAGCTAGTGATAATTTCCCCTTATTTATAGGCATTGACCTCCCCTTCAAATCTGTACAACCTATAGATATATTTTTCTCACTTGTTGACATACAGACATGGTTTTTACATGCAAAGTGAAATGGAAATTGGGATGCCTTCTTCTTTAAATCCTTAAATGCCCCTGAAATGAAAAAAATATGCATTGATGGAAAGGGCTAGGACAGGCCCTCTGTCATTTGAAAACTGTAACTTTCTTATTCAGAATTTTCAGACACAGGCTACCAAGTAGAGGAAGAAGATGCAATCAAGAGTAAATTATAGTTTGAAAGGATGGCTAGACTAGGAATGCCTGATGGCTAAAAGAGCTCTGGTTGCTTCCTGCAGAAACATCAATATCTAAGTTACTGGAATTGAAAAAGCAATATAAATAACTTTTAAAAACCAAGAAAGAGAAGCTTTAATAAAATGGTGGCAACAGTTAATCACTGCAGCCCAAGATAAAAATTCCTCCCTTTTCTGGCATATAGTAGCAGGTCAGATTAATCAAGCCAGCTAACCAGTCAGATCTCTGTAGGGGTCTGTGAAACGCCCTTTAGAACTTTGTATGACTCTCAGCCAGAGGAACTCTTGATCTCACATTCAGATAATGATATTTATACCCATTTCTGTGCTTGAAGTGGAGGCTTTGTTTCTAAAATGAGAGATTATGGGGCTCTGGTTTGCTTGGAAGACTTTTTTCCCCTTTAACTTAAACTTGGAAGCTCTGATTACTTGCGGGATGGTCCCATTCTAACAATGGTAGAAGATCTTTAGTGGGACTCTCCCCATTCTTACACAATGACTCCACACTAATGCCCTTTAAGTTGAAAGGACTTCAACAGTGCCTCAGGTGCACTTTCATCTGGTAGCACAATGTCTGCCATGCTTTATTTCCAGAGGAGTAGCCATGTTGCTCTGCTGCAGCAAGAACAATACAGAATTTTATGGCACTTGAAAGATACATTATTTATTTAGCGTATGGTATACATTGCCAGGGAGTCTACAATGTTTTTTATACACGGTAGATGTTCTGGCACCGGCAGTTGCTAGCTCTTTGTTGCACTGGTGCACCACAAGAGGGCGAGCTAGCTTTGCATCAGCTGGCCAGCAGCGTTCTTAGGGAAGTTGGCTCATCCGGGCTTTTTTCTCCACCGATCCTCTGCCGATCGCATCCAGGCAGATCCAGCGCCGGTTCCTGCTTCCTGCATAGAACGCCGCCAGCGTTCCCCCCCCCCCCCGAAATGGTGCCTATTTATCTACTCACAGATGGTATGCTTTCGAACGGCCAGGTGGGCAGGAGCTAGGGACGAAATGACGGGAGCTCACTTCCATCACGTGGAGCTCGGCTCAAACCATTGGAGTGTCGACCATTTCTGGCTGGCAAACTCCAGCATCATTAAGCCGATGCACCACCGCGTCCCCTCTTTGAAAGATACATTTTTTTTCTTTGAAAGATACATTTATTATGAGATAAATGTCTGTGAGGCATGCTCCATTTTGTCAGAAGTAGTAGACTGTGGTTCACAAAAGTTTATGCCACAAGAGATTTGCTCATTGTTAAGGTGCCCCGAGGATCTTGGTTATCTTGTCTATTCTTTTCCCCCTTCAAGTCAGTTTCTGATTTCTGGAGATTGCCTCAACTAGTCCCGACAGTTTTCTTGGCAAGGTTTTTTGGAAGTGGTTTGCCATTGCCTCCTTCCTAGGGTTGAGAGAGAGAGTGACAGGCCCAAGGTCATCTGGCTGGCTTTGTACCTAAAGCAGGACTAGAACTCACAGTCTCCTGGTTTCTAGTCTGATGCCTTAACCACTACACCAAACTGGGTCTCTGTCTAATGTTACTCATGTCCAAATTTCTGCACTGGGCAACACATTGGTTGGAAATAAATAATTTCCTGTTTCTACTTTTGGATTTACTTTTCTGGCTTAGGCAGCTTTGAAAATCATGTTTTTTTTTCCTCATCTCCAGGAAGAGAAAGGAATGTTTAGAGAAGGAAGAAAATAAATATGTCTCCAGGAAGAGAAAGGAATGTTTAGAGAAGGAAGAAAATAAATATGTCTGGGACAATCATGAAATATGGCAAGTTTAAGAAGAATGAGGAGATATTTTACTAGGTGGAATGAATATTAAGTATCAAAGTTATGGCAAGTCACTCACAAAAGCACAACAAGTCTAAATTTTACATGCAGTGAGGAAGTCACTCCAGGGCCCCATTCTTCTCACACACTTGTAGATGTGGTAATGGGTTCTCTGCTGAAGCTGATAAGAGGATTGTCTAGAAAGCCTACCTTTAACTGTCACAATGTTTCTGAAGGGGTTGCTCCTATTGATGTATCTGTGGCCTAGCTCCTTCCTGGGTTGTGCCATTTATCCTTCTACAGAAAAGGAGTTCTGTAGAAGCAAGTGACACATCTATTTCCCCTCATAGCTGACAAAAGGAAAAGTGAGCAATTGGGTTAGAGAAATAAAGGAGAGAGACTATGGTTGTGACAGCATTGTTAACTTTAAAGAGGTGATCTCAAATTACAGTGTAACAATCCAAGAAGTAATAATGCCATGTGCCTCCTATTCATGCTGTAGAAAAGAAAGCAATGGCTGCCAACTATTAAGACATGAAACTGGAATATGCTGATGAGGGTGTGCAAATTAGTCAGGATCAGATTCAGATTTGAGATTCAAGATTTGAAGGTGATAAGATTCCATTCAAATTAGAGATTTGAGAGCAACCATATTCAGTTTAAAGCAATTTGTGATTAGATTTGACTAGGCTATAATGGAGAAGCCTCAAAATGCTTTTCTACTGCAGTGTTCAATGACTGGAAACCTCTTGTGGACTTTTTGTGTAAAAAAAAGAATGATTTCGTGACTTATGGTTTTGATGATTAGAAAGAATAAGTAATAGAAAGAAGGGAATTATGATATAATTTTAGAGAGAAAGGTTTGATTAGAATTGTATGTATAACTGCCTAGAGGAAGACCGGAAGCCATTTCTTTATATTTCTCTTCATGTATTCTGTTCTGTTCTGTTCTGTTCTGTTCTTTTATTTTTATTTTCCTTTTTCTATCTCCTTTTTTCTTTGTCTCTTTTTTCCTTTCCTTTCTTTTTTTCTCTTTCACATTTACTATATATTTTTCTTTGAATGTACTTATTATATGTGTAAAATCTTTTAATAAAAACTATTTAAAAATAAAGAGAAAGATTAATTATGTTGTTCTTTTTCTTTCTTTTGAGGGAAATGAGGAAAAAAAATGTAATGGGAGACCCTGAAAATGGTGAAAAACTGCATATAGACTGGACTTGAACAGGGACTCTACAGCAGAGCAGACAGACAGATTGAGAGTTAAGGAAGGATGATAAAATTGCATGGATTAGGGCAAAGCAGATTTTTTTTAAAGCAGGCAAATATATCCTTGCCTTCTTTCCCTCCCTCCAGGCAAACCTGCCTAAACAAATTTTAACCAAAGACTGAACCCAAAAAAGCAGAATGGCATTCCACCAATCACTCTGATAAACAGTTCGCAAAGGTGATTAAACTCTAATCTAGAGTTTATGTCAATATCAGACAGCCATCACAACACTTAACCTATTCATTCCAACTATTTCCACATATGAGAGAAATCAGGAGTATTGGTGGAGCAGTGGGGTCGAAAAAGTCAATATGAGGGCTGTGACTATGTGATGGAAGTCCTACCTCCTTTTACATGTGTTGCAGGGGTGAGACATCAAAAAAAAAAAAAAAAAAGATGCAGGGCTTCCATCACCTGATCACAGCCATCATCTTTACTTTTTAAATCTCCCCTGGAAGAAAGACTGGATTCTCTAAAGCCAGAAAGTGCCAAAAGATCTGTTGAATCTCCAGATGATGTTTGAATCTCTGAAAAAGGATTTACACACATTTCAGCTGATGCCTCAAACCAGTCTTAACATTTGATTTGAAGGACTGATTTGATCAAATCTCCTTTGACCCAAACAACCCTTTTGAAATTTTGCACACTCCTGATGCTTATTTTATATTAAGATTGAGATACAAAGTAGGGAAAGTGGCAAGTGGGAAAAGTGCGATAGTCCTCTGAAAATGTCTCTACTTTTCCTTTTATTTTCCCCCATGGTTAGAAGAAAGGAAGCCAGATAGAAGATTTGTTGGTGCAAAAGCAGAAGAAAGGAAAGGGTCTAGGTTTGTGGAAAACCACCCTAACTAGTTTATAAGCAAATTCAAAGTAACATTAGATTAGTGTTGCATATTAAAGTATCTTGTATCAGTTTTAAGACTAATTAAAGACTTATTAAAATCAAGTTGATACTCAGTAACTAAAAACAATATTTAGTGTAATATAAATCATAGGTCCAAATAAAGAATTAACAAAGATTTCTGTCTAATCTAAGAATTCTATCCTTACTTAATGAATTAGCCAATACAGTAAAGCCTGATGTTAAGTGAAATCTGAACTTTGGATGCAATACAAGTCCAATGTAACATTGTGATCCCTAAGGGGTTTCCAAGTTGATTTAAATTCTGTTCTTCGATATGAGGTTATTTTTCACATTGATGCATACTCCCTAAGTTTTGTTTGTCATTTTTCTATAGAGGGAATTAAAAGTGATTTTCAGTAATAACCATGAAGTTACAATATGCAAAGACAACTAGGTTTACTTTGTGGGAATATTTAACCCAATTTTCTGGGATCATTGAACTATAAACTCATTTGGACTGGGTTTGTCACAATATAGTAAGATATAATGTGTTTGGTTAATTATGGTTGAGAGGTTTCTGTGAATTCCGTCTGTATCTCTTCAGTGGTGATGTTCTTCCCCTCCTCCATTAGCCTCATTCCAAATTTTGTTCTCAGATACCTTTGGCTGTTTGTCTCATGTATATCTGCCATACTGTTCTTGACTCAATCTGGCCTTGCTTTGAACAACTTCTTGATTTATTTATTGACTCGGCTGTATTGTACCTTGAAGCTGGTTTTTCTCAATTTCTTCTCTGACTGCGAAGACAATCAAACAGGTTTATGTCCTTGCTTCTGACAACTGCTCTCAGCTGCAGAATCATAAGTTTTTAAATGTTAACCACTACTCAGGAATGGAAATAGCCAGAGAAAAATACCCACCACCACCTCTACCTCCAAGCAATTCTTTGATAGTGCCCCATCCCCCTCCTCAGTCCTTGTATGAAGGAGCAACATGCCAATATTTTAACCTCTTACAACTGCTGTGTGTCCCAGAGCTGCATCAAGCAACTTGTACAGATAGTGAAGGAGAAAGAACAGAAGGAACCATCATTCATGTTGGGGTTTGTATATACCCAGGAATTTACAGTTAGATAAATTATACTGCAGAGGCTTGATATCTAGGTGAGAGGGGAATTATTCTGCAAGTCACCCAATTAGCAGCCATTGTTGTAGGGATGATGTGTCAGTGTGTGACTCATACCACAGGTGCTAAGAGTTTAGTTGGGTGTGGTAGATAATGAGAATGACCTATAATGTGATTGGTCAGTTTGTATATATAAGCAGAAGAATCCTGGTATTCTTTCTTCTCGTTTCTTCTCGTTTGCTGTAACTTCATCGCTGTATCATTTGTTACCCATGTGGAAGTGATCTGTAATATGTATGTATATAAAGTAAATAGGATATTTTATATAATCTCTGTTTGAGTGTCTATTTACTGCACAGTACATGGATCACTGGTGTCTAGGAAGAAGGATCAGGCCGCTCCACCCACGCACTCTGACAGGTTACGGGCCCAGAGGCGACAGGCTTTGGTCTGACAGTGGATCGTGTGCAGCTGGTATGCTGGCACAGCTGTAGGACTTTGGAAGCCTATCCAGGAGTCGTTTGGCTATTTGGAGTGATTTTGGAATTTTTCCAGGTTCCGTGCCTGGCTGTTTGTTTTTTCCTAGGCTTGTTTGCAGCTGAAGGACGTTCTGATAAGGTCTGTGCAATTTATCATTGGTGTCTGCCCAGGAGGGGCTGAGGAAAGATGAGCACAGTCAAGATGCAGCCAACAGTTGGAGGTGGATTCCCTCTGGAAAGACTGAATGCATCTAATTATCTGTCCTGGGCGTACAAAATGGACATGTATCTTCGCCGTGAAGGTCTTTGGAAGATTGTACTTTGCCCTCAACCAAACTTGGACGATGAAGCAGTTGTTCTACAGGATGAGAAAGCATTGGCAAGCATAATTTTATGTTTGGAGGATAGCCAATTATGTTATGTTAGAAATTGTCAGTTAGCCAGTAAGTGTTGGGAAGCTTTAAAGAATGTTTATCTTAGAAGCACACCGTTATGCAAAGTTTTGTTGACACAGAGGCTTTATCATGCTAGATTGCTTGAAAGTGGGGATATCCGTGAACATTTGCATTATATGACTGGTTTGTTCCTTGAATTAGCTCAGAGGGATATGCAATTTTCAGAAGCACATAAGGTTTATGTAATTCTCAGTTCTCTGAATGAAACATGGGATAATTTAGCCACCAGTTTTGGGTCTTTATCTGAGAGTGATTTGACCGTAAATTATTTAACTGGGCGTCTTCTGGAAGAGGAGCAAAGGAGGAAACAAAGTTCTAACGTAGTTAAGTCACAGCAAAACAGTTATTCGAAGGAATGTAACTCTGAGAATGTTTTATATGTGAGACGCTGTTTTTGCTGTAAGTCTGATACACATTTGTTTAAAGACTGTGATAAGAAAAAGAAGCCAAACGTCAAGCCGGGGATTTCCAAGCAACGGAGTGCTGTACAGCTGTTGGTGATTACTTCTGCAGGAAGGGAGTTAAAGGGGCCGTGGCTTCTTGACAGCGGAGCCAGCCAGCACATCGCCAATGATAGGCAAATGTTTAAAAGTTTTATGCAGGCTGAACGGGATCATGTTAGTCTTGCAAATGGAAGTGTTGCATCTGTTACCGGCAAAGGGTTTGTGTATGTACCAAGTTTAAACACTGAATTATCAATGCTATGTGTACCAGACTTAGAGTATAACATCATAAGTGTTTTTCAGTTAGATAAACAGGGATATGATGTAAAGTTTGGTAAGGGTGAATGCATTGTTTTGAAGGATAATCATGTCTGTGGTAAGGGTGTTTTACAGAACCATTTATATGTAATGATGACACGCAGAGACCATGATGTAGCCATGATTAACAAACCAACACATGATTCATGTGAACATCTGTGGCATAGATGGTTGGGGCATCCAAGTTTCAAAGTGATTGAAAAGATGTCTGAAGCAAGTTCTGGAATGGATTTGAAACCGTGCCAAGCTTATCTGGATTGCACGGCATGTAAGGTTGCAAAGTCAAAGGTGTATCCTGTAAGCAAATTTAGTGATAGAAAGTCACATAAATGTTTTGAATTAGTTCACGCTGACCTAATTGGCCCATTACCAGTCACAATAGGTGGTGCTAAATATGTTTTAGTTATTGTGGATGATTTCACCAGATTTGGGTTCTGTTACCTATTGAAAGCTAAAAGCCAAACATTTGATAAGTTCAGAAATTGGGTGCAGTTTGTGTAACGTAGATATAGCACAAAGGTGTGTAGTTTGCAAACTGACCGGGGCACTGAGTTTATGAGTGGCAGTTTTCAGCAATGGCTCGGTAGAAGGGGCATTGTGCATAGTAGAACCAATCCGCATAGTTCAGCTGAGAATGGCGTGGCGGAACGCAGGAATTTGGCATTACAGACAGTAAAGGATTCACTTTTAGCTGACTCAGAGCTATCTAGAGGATACTGGGGAGAGGCTATATTGACTGCTAATTATTTAATTAACAGGTTGTGGAGTGTGTCTGTAAATCAAATTCCATATTATGTTTTGTATGGCAAGAAGCCATCATTAGCTCATTTGAAGGTGTTTGGGTGCACTGCCTATGTTCACGTGCATAAGGAGGTATGTAGGAAAGGGCAGGCAAAAGCACAGAAGATGACGTTTGTGGGGTATGAGCCAGAAACCAAGGGATATAGGTTCACTGATGGCAGAAGAGTTGTTATTTCTAGATCAGCAAGTTTTAGTGAACATAGCAATTGGCTGAGGTTACACGGAGGGAGTGAGGTTTTTCTTCCTAGTCAGAGACAGTTTGAGCCAGCAGAGCGGCGAGAGTCTACTGATGTGATTAAGAAGGAAGAGGAAGTAACCCCTAGTGTGCCAATGATGCAGGATGCTACTGTATTGTGCAGATCTGAAAGAGTTAACAAGGGCATACCACCTCAGCGTTACACACCAGGTGATGTTAAAGTGTGTTTTATTAATCATGAGCCTCGTAGTTATAAAGAGGTATTGGAGTTGCCACCACAAGAGCAGAATAAATGGAAAGCTGCTATGGATGTGGAAATGAATGCCATTAATTCCCATAAGGTGTTTAAATCTACCAGGCTGCCTGAAGGGCATAGGGCAGTAGGTTGTAGGTGGGTTTATAAGAAGAAGACCTTAGTCAATGGTGATATTCAGTATAAAGCTAGGCTAAGAATCAGACTTATGAGGTTTTTGCACCAACGCTAAGAGGGGAGACATTCAGATTTGCCTTAGCAATGGCAGCAGCTGGGAATTGTGTAGTGAACCATTATGATATCACCACAGCATATCTGCATGCTGATTTGAGGGAAGAAATCTATATGGCTGAAGCTCCAGGATATGAGCCTAATGTTGCAGGAAGAGTATACAAGTTGCAGAAAGCGTTGTATGGACTCAGGCAATCGGCACGTTGCTGGAATCTAAGATTAGATGAGGAATTGCAAAGAATGGGGTTCAAGTGTAGCAAGGCTGACCCATGTCTGTATGTAAAGCAATGTGATAATGATGAACAAGTGTTGCTTTTGATTTTTGTAGACAATTTGTTTCTTATAGCTAAAGATGAAAGCAGGGTAATTGAATTTACTGAAATACTGAAGCAACAATTTGATGTTAAAGATCTGGGAGAGATCTGAAATTACCTAGGCGTAGGTATTCAGAAGGTTGATGGGGGTTACGTTCTAGAGCAGCAGAAGAAAATTGAACAACTGCTAAGAGAGAACAATATGGAACATTGCAAGGAAGTTCCTACCCGATGACAACTGATTTTGTTAAGACAGAGGCTGGAGACGATGACCAAACATCATGTGATCAGGAACACTATCAATCAATAATTGGAAGTTTATTGTATTTAGCACAATGGTCGCGTCCCGATATCGGGAATGCAGTAAATGTACTGAGTAGATATGTTGCACAACCTACCCAGAGGCATTGGAAAGGTATTAAACGAGTGTTTAGGTATCTTAAAGGGACTATTAATAAATGTTTATTGATAAAACCTTGTAAGCCATTGGAATTAAAATGCTATGTAGATAGTGATTGGGGTAATGATGTACATGATAGAAAATCAATGACAGGATTGATAATTATGTTTGGTAACACCTTGGTGGGGTGGAGGTCTCGGAAACAGAATTCTGTCGCAGTATCAACTGCAGAGGGGGAGTACTCTGCACTATCTGACCTATGTTTAGAGTTAATATGGTATAGGCAACTGTTAATGGATGTTAATATAGCAATTGATGAACCTACAGTATATGTGTATATGATGACAGTGAAGCATGTATACAGATTGCAAAGAGTGATAGAATCAGAGGAAGGAGTAATCATGTTGATATCAAGTATCACAATGTTAGGAATGCTGTAAAAGAGTCTCTGATTAATTTGCAATATTGTCCATCTGAGTGTAATGTAGCAGATGTGATGACAAAGCCTCAAAGTATAGAGAGGCATAGGATGTGTGTATCCAATATGTGTATGTCTTCTATTCTGTATAAGTGAAATGTAATATCTATTGTAAATTGGAGGGGTGTTGGGGTTTGTATATACCCAGGAATTTACAGATAGATAAATTATACTGCAGAGGCTCGATATCTAGGTGTGAGGGGAATTATTCTGCAAGTCACCCAATTAGCAGCCATTGTTGTAGGGATGATGTGTCAGTGTGTGACTCATACCACAGGTGCTAAGAGTTTAGTTGGGTGTGGTAGATAATGAGAATGACCTATAATGTGATTGGTCAGTTTGTATATATAAGCAGAAGAATCCTGGTATTCTTTCTTCTCGTTTCTTCTCGTTTGCTGTAACTTCATCGCTGTATCATTTGTTACCCGTGTGGAAGTGATCTGTAATATGTATGTATATAAAGTAAATAGGATATTTTATATAATCTCTGTTTGAGTGTCTATTTACTGCACAGTACATGGATCACTGGTGTCTAGGAAGAAGGATCAGGCCGCTCCACCCACGCACTCTGACAATTCATCTTAGTAGGGTTGTAGATTTAGCAATGTTAAGCCTGGAGGGCCGAAGCCAGTAGAAGCAGTGGGATGCCCATCTCAGGAGCTGGTAATCTTTTGTCATGGCAGACAACACTGCAGTGATATGAAGTGAACACCTGTAAGCTCCTACCCTTTTAATGTCCCCACAGTACAGTACTAATCTTTCTTCTTGCTGATGCTGTTCAGGAAAGCCAAGCCAAGGAGCCAAACAGCCAGCTCCCAAAGACTTGGAAAGCCTTTTCCCAGCCATTGAAATTTGCCCAAATATATCAGGTGCTGTGACTGGCCCTGAAGATTATAATTTGTATTTCTTTTTAAAAATGGAAGTGGAAAAGATCTTGGATATTGCCTGGGGTCTAAGAGATCTGCTTCTTAGCAAAAGGCCACTAAAAATTTAGATGAAATACTGGTTTTGAAGCTACTGAATATAAAGGAAAAAACAGAATACATACACATACATTCGTGATGAAATCTGTACTTTTCAGAATTGTGTGACCTTTGTTGATTAGATCTATGGTTAATTTGATATTTAAATGCAACTGGTAAAGGTAAAGGTTCCCCCCGCACATTTGTGCAGTCGTGTCCGACTCTAGGGGCTGGTGCTCATCTCTGTTTGTTAGCCAAAGAGCCAGCGTTGTCCAAAAAAGCGTCAGTGGTCATGTGGCCGGCATGACGCCTGTGGAACGCTGTTACCTACCCACCGAAGTGGTACCTATTCACCTACTTGCATTTGCATGCTTTCGAATTGCTAGGTTGGCAAGAGCAGGAGCTCACTCCGTCATGTGGGGCTAGGGATTCAAACCTCTGAACTTGCGATCTTTGATCGACAAGCCTGGTGTCTTACCCGCTGAGCCACCACGCCCCTCAAATGCCATTGAGTTGGGCTCAATTAATAGAGCACCTTTTCTCCAGGAGCTCAATGCAGTTTCAATATATATTGCAGAATCAGATGCTTTCATCTTTTGTGCCTCCGTAGATGCCTCTGGCAGTGCCTCCTTCTCTATTTTCCCCTTCCAAAACAAATTTGTGGGGTTGGGCTGAGGTATAGCATCTGATCCAAAGACATCCCATGAGTTTACTTGACTGAGGACTGACTTGTCCAATACCTCATACAGTATATATGCAAAAAATCAACCATTGTACAAACTTCCATATGTTAAAGAAAACTCTGCACAAATGCATTTTTAATAGAAAAATGCTTCCCCAAACAGTGGCTACTAGAAAAAATTTGCAAAGAAATGCATACAATATGTATATAATCATGTGAACTATTTCCACCAAATTCATAAACAATTGGCTGAAAGTTAACTTGCAGTCAATAAGATGAGGAAAATGGGTAACATCAAAATGAGCAGAATTTCCCATCCCCTTATATATAATGTTCTGCTATATGGTTTAAAATCTTTAAAATTAGCTGGGCTTCTAAATAAATAACATATTGCAACAATCTTTGCTAAGACTTTGCTCTTCTTCTACCACATAGGAAAGATAAGAGTATATACAGATTGATTGATTTTTGTTGTTGTTGTTGTTCAGCCTTTTAGTGATTGATTATGTGCAATCAACTCAGTGGTGACTCTTAGTGACCACATAGATAGATTTTTTTCAATGACCAGCGGTCCCTAACTGGTCCTTCAGGTCTTCCAATGATATACAGCTTACCTAAGGATAATTGTAGGATGCGAGACATGCAGCTTGTTTAATGGCTTAGTAAAATTTAATTTCAGAACTTTTGAAAATAGAAAAATAGAATATATATTGTGAGCTTCCATGCTTTATAACTACGTACAGTTTACTAGGTGTGTTAGAGCATAATATCTACACAAGTAGTTTTGGGATGGAGAATAACTGTGAATTGACGTTCACCCTCATTTATTATACAGAATATGTGCCATATGTAGCTACAAACAACCAAGTACTAAAAGTTGCCAACAAATTGCACTTTTTAAAGTGAATAAAGAAATAATTAAATATATGAGCAGTAATAAGCCTGTGCTTGATTATTTTAATTTTCATTTGATTAAATTAAATCATTTTTTTGTCTTGCCTCAGCCTTTTACTTTATGGAATGCGTGGGCACCAAATTTGGTTCCTCCTGCCCCAGGGGGTCCACAGGGGGGTAAAAGAAGTCAAGTTGGCAGTCACAACCATGTGATTGAAGCCCCATCCCATTTTTATGTGTGCCACCACATGATTGTGGCAGCCATTTCAAATTTTTGAACCACCCCCTACAGGCTCCTTTGTCCTACCCAGTACTGAATGGGAAATGAAAATGAGCCTTTCCAAGGCATTTCAAGATTGAGAGACCCTTCAGCAAATTGTCATCTGAGGAACTCTGCTGGCTGCATTTGCTGCCCAAAGTTTCCCCACAATACAGTTTTCTGAAGGAGCTGTCATTCTAAAGCATTTTCCCGCGGCGACACACCAACGGCGGCGCGCGAAAATCCGAAAGTGCCGCAGCCATGGCGGTGCGCAAAAATCGAAAGCGGCAGCAGCACTTCCGGGTTTTTGTGTGCTGCCGGAATGGCAGCGCTTCCGGGTTTTCCTGCGGCGACACACCAATGGTGGCGCGCAAAAACCGAAAGCGGCAGCAGCGCTTCCGGGTTTTTGCGCGCTGCCACAACGGCGGCACTTCTGGGTTTTCCCGTGGCAACACACCAATGGCGGTTGGTGTGTCACCACGGGAAAACTTTGGAAAGCCCTGTCATAAAGGTTGAGAAACTTTAGGTTTATATTTAAAGTCAATGTAGATAAATGATAGGTGTCACTTCTTAGATGTAATAAGTGGTCCTCTGATATCTACCTTCATTGGATATGCCAGAAAGATTTGGGGGGGGGGGTATGGAGAGGAAAGGAGGAGGCCATGATGATTGAATGACTCAGTTTGGGGGGTTATTTTGTGAAGAAATAAGTAATTCACTGGTTTTGGAAGGAAATGCAGAGAAAGTCACTGAAAAATGATCCCCAGATTTGAAGAATGAGCCAGGAGAAGCTAAATTTATATGGTGTAGAAAAAGAGAAAGCACAACTGAAGAAGACATGAGGAATCTATAAATGCCTTCATAGTAACAATATATAAATGTTAGCAGTATCAGATCATTCAGAAAGATGTGATGGAACACACTACAGAACCTATTGGAAAGTGCTACAAATCAAGTGATAGCTCTAAATTTGATGATCATGGAGTGTCCAAAATTCTGACATTCTTTGAAGTCAAGGCAGATTCTTTTGTCCTTTCTTTTGTTGTAGTTTCTTTGGCTCTGTGAAAAGAAGATATAACCATATAATGAAACTTTCTTATTAATATAAAATGGGTCCTTATCTTATAAAAACACAACCTGGGATTGGAGTATGCATAGGGGGGTTCATACTGAAGTGGGCGATAGCAGCAATGCCCATTTTGGTTTCTTTTCCTATAAAAGTCAGAGATAGGAGTTCAGTGCAGAGAGGCTTGTTTCAAAGAAATTCAAAAAGAGCTAATTTAAAGCAGGAGAAACTTAAACCATTTCATTATACCAAGCAATTGAGATTGAGTATAGGAAAATGAAAGGGAAACGGTGAAGGGAAAGAGGGTGATTTTCAGGGATGAGACTGTAATCACAAGCTATTGCAAACCACGTGTTTCAAATTGTGGCATAATAAATTACTTCCAGTCGGCACTAGCATTTATTTATTTATTTATTTACTTGATTTATATCCTGGTAGAGCACACCCTTCTCCATTTTCCCCCCTCACAACAACAGCCTTGTAGGCAGGGGTGTCCATGGGGGTGGGGGACAATAAATTCAAGATGGCAGTCAGAACTCTGGGATTGTGGCTGTTCTCTTGCCTTTTTCACACACACACACACACACACACACACACACACACGTACATTGCTGCTTGTAGATTCAGTTGTGCTGAGTGAAGGTGTCCAGCTCACATCCAGCCAGTGAACTTCCATCGTTTTTTTGTTAGATTTTTTTCTCTTATTTTTCTTTTTAATTTCAGAAGATAAAATATTGATCAGCAGACAAAGAAAACGATCAAAGCTATACAATTAATGCTCAGTATAACATTATTAAAAGTTGCCGATACCAGATAAAGTACCTTGGGTTATTTTTATGATATGAAAATGAGTATAAATTTTCGAGTTTAGGGCCAAAATCTCCGATGTGCTGTTATTTATAAACGCTAAAAAGAAAAAGGAAAAGGAAAAGGAAAAAAGAAAGGAAAACACCCTTACTAAAAATAGTATAGATTAGTATTATAGTATAGATTACTATTATAGTATAGATTATAAAAATGGGTGAGATCATCCGACACCACGGGGTGAGGTATCATCAATACGCCGATGATACCCAGTTGTATATCTCCATCACGGATGAAGTAAGTGATGCAGTGACCACCCTTTCCAAGTGCCTGGGGGCTGTAGGGGCCTGGATGGGGAAAAACAGGCTTCGACTGAACCCTAGTAAGACGGAGTGGCTGTGGATTAATGGCTCCTCGGCATCTGGGAAATTGTCATCTTTAATTCTGGATGGGGTTGCACTACCCCAGACAGATCTGGTGCATAACTTGGGAGTCCTCTTGGATTCACGACTCCTGCTCGAAGAGCAGGTGGCAGTCGTGCCCAGGAGGGCTTTTGCGCAACTTCATGTTGTACGCCAGTTACGCCCCTTCCTGGAACGAGAGGCCCTTCGAATAGTCACTCATGCCCTGGTTATCTCCCACATAGACTACTGTAATGCGCTCTACATGGGGCTACCCTTGAAGAATATCCGGAAGCTTCAACTGATCCAGAATGCAGCTGCGCGGACAATTTTGGGTGTCCCAAGGAGAACACACGTAACACCTTTGCTGCGTGAGCTGCACTGGGTTCCAGTCTGCTTCCGGGTCCAATTCAAGGTGTTGGTTATCACCTTTAAAGCCCTACATGGCATGGGACCAGGATACCTAAGGGACCGTCTCATCCCCATTACTTCATCCTGTCCCACCCGGGCATGCAGAGAGGGCATGCTGCGGACCCCTTCGGTTAAAGAATTCCATCTAACGGGGTCACGTAAGCGTGCTTTCTCTTCTGTTGCCCCTGCCCTTTGGAACATTCTCCCCCCAGAGATTAGACAGTCCCCCTTGCTCCTGGACTTCCGGAAGAAACTTAAAACCTGGTTTTGTCAGTATGCTTGGGGCGGGAAGGAGAACGGGCACACCTGGAGATGGCTAGCACCTTAGATTATCCCTGGAGTGCCCTTTTTACTTAAGAAGAACTTAGAAGATCCCGTCATTGGATTTTATTATATTTTTTACATTTTAAATTATTTAATTTGTATTTTATTCTATTTATAATTGTACATTGTTGATTATATTTTGTTGTAAACCACTCAGAGTCCCCCTTGGGGGAGTTGGGCGGTGATAATTTTGATTAAATAAATAAATAAATAAATAAATAAGTATTTGATTTCTGACTTCTTCCTTCTTTGTACTCCAACCAATTTATATTATAAATACTAAAAAGGAAAAAACCCTACTAAAATAGTATAGAGACATATTTCATTTCTGACTTCCCTTCCATAGTTGAAGGTACGTTTGAATCTGGATCTCCACGGTCCTCCTGCATCCTTCATTGGCTGACATTTTTGGGCAACTCCTTGAGCCTCACAGGAAGACCAGCCCTGACACCTGAATCAGATGCACAGATTTGTAAGCTATTTCTATTTTGATTATGCATGATAGAGCCATCATGGGCATGTGGGCAGTTAAAATAGTGAGCAGCTTGCCAGTGCCCTGAACAGATTACAGGGCTCTCATTGCTTCCTGCTATAACTGCTAGTAGGGAAGCCTACTGGAGAGGGAATGCATGGATACTGAATGAAGCTCGGGAGGACACCATAAGGAGGACTTCTGAATCCTTCTTTTCAGTGGGATTAACTGAGAGAAAGCACTTAGAAGTGTCACAGCATTATTTTTAAATGTGCGACTGGAAATGAATTATGGAGAACAGTTCATCTTTATTTAGATAATGGTGGCTATACATCAGAGCTTTCCAAACTTTTCATGTTGGTGACACACTTTTTAGACATGCATCATTTCGCGACGCACTCTTACAGCAGGGCATCATTTCGCGACACACTCTTACAGCAGGGCACAAGGCAGGCACTAGGACCTGCGCGGAATCACAGCAGGCTTGGAAGCAGCAGGGCACAAGGCAGGCACTAGGACCTGCACGGAATCACAGCAGGTTTGGAGGCAGCAGGGCACAAGGCAAGCACTAGGACCTGTGTGGAATCCTGGCAGGGCAGGTTTGGAGGCAGCAGCAGCTGCGACACACCCAGACACTGCAGCTGACACACTAACGTGTCCCGACACACAGTTTGGAAAGCTCTGCTATACATGTATTTAGAAAACACTATTCTTTACCTCCATAAACACCAAATATATTGGTGCAACTAAAAAGAGTTGCTTTGCTGTTTCATTATTTGGGAGGTGAAAAAATTCTTTATTTTGCCATGGCTAGAAATTCTGGAAGGCTTCCTGTAATTTCTGCTTGCTGCTTGTGTTTCCAACTAGAGTCCCAGCTATGGAAGAAGGAATTAATTAGATGTGCAAAGAGGAGAGGATTGCCAGTGGTGGATGAACCCGTGGGGGGGGGGGAGGCGAATAGGCTTTATGTAAGAAGGGGACTAAGGTATGAGATACAGAAAATAGGAGTGGCTCTTACCTTCCTTTTGGTGAGAGAGAATCAATTAGCTGTTGTGGGAAGGCAAAAATAGGTAGCCAAGAAGGAGGGACATCATTGGGTTGAAGAGTGGAAGAGTACATGTATTGCAAGGAAGAGTTCTTCTCCCTACTTCATATACAGCTAATATTCTTTTACTTTGGGAGTAGGGTATAGGTTTGTATGCTTGCCTTCAATAGCTGACAGTAATGAAGGATTACGAGCCATCTTAGCTGAAACTGCCAATAGTAATGAAGGATTACAGGAAGCTGGAAGACAGATGTGACTGAGAACAGATTAGGGCTCTGAAGGAACAAAACTCATCAAGGATACAATGAGAAAGAATAGGATGAATTTATATCCCTTCTTTTCACTCCTCTGTACCATTTCCAGAAAGGATTTTCAAAATTCATTATACTGACTCTAAAAACCTAGATTCCTATGTAAGGGTTGCAACAGAGATATATGTCTGGGGATTCAGGAGGAATGGCTGAAGGGTGGTTCCTATTGCCTCCCACAGTTTGATGCCTGAGGCAGTTTCCTCACTGCCTAATCATTGTGTTGATCTTGACCTCAGCCAAAGTTTGAGATTCAAGCTTCTAGCAAGGGTTATTTCTCCATAAATCTAGCAGCATTCCGCTGATCATTCCAAAATGAGGTTCACTGGAAGAGTGTCAGACAAGGGGAACATTCATCTGGGCAGCTAACCAAGAAATCCAGCTGCTAACATGGGTCTTTTATTTGCAACCCTTCCTTCAGCCTAGATCAAGCTACTGAAACAGTTCTAAGCACCTCATCCACAAAGTAAAGGTAAAGGTTTCCCCTGCACAGTCGTGTCTGACTCTAGGGGCCGGTGCTCATCTCCATTTGTTAGCCGAAGAGCCAGTGCTGTCCGAAGATGCTTCCACGGTCATGTGGCCAGCGTGACGCATGCGGGATGCTGTTAACTACCCACTGAAGTGGTACCTATTCATCTACTTGCATTTGCATGCTTTCGAATTTCTAGGTTGGCAAGAGCTGGGGCTAGTGCGGGAGCTCACTCTGTCAGGCGGGGCTAGGGATTCGAACCTCCAAACTTGCAATCTTTCGATCGACAAGCCTGGTGTCTTACCCACTGAGCAATCGCGCCCCAACATAAAGTAGGATATACTCATTTCAGTGAGCTTTATTTCTAAGCAAGATACAGAAATGCAAAGAATACCCTTATAAAAGGAATATTGAAGAAGATGGTTTCTTACATGGATCAAATTTAATAGGGCTCTTCAAGTGTTCTTATAACATTTTTAAAATACCTGGTTGGAGGGGGAGCTCCATTTCATTTCTCCAAAGTAACATTTTAGCGTAGCTAGAGAACTGCTACACCCCCCCCCCCCGCCCCAATGGCTTGTGCCTGGAGTTTGCAATAGCAGCTACCCTGGAAGAAATTAAAAAACAATTTTGCTAAATGTACAGAAAAAATATAATCATACATATGTAACTGCATTGCAAATATATAGCACTATGGCTAAGTAAATTACATTTGAAGGAACCCTACTGTGGGGAACAGCATTCCTTATGCAACTGCAATAGTGCTGTTGATTGAAGATCATACAGAAGTTCAATATGAATTTGCAGATGGCTTAATATAGCATTGAAAAGCTTGTAAGGACTGAAATGATGTCCAGTTAGGGATGTCAGGGGGAAAAAATAACCGTGCATTTCTTCTCAAGCAGTGTGGCATCTGTTGCCTAATTCCTTCTTGGATTTTGCCATTTATTCTTCTTTCCTTTTGTGCAGAAACAAATGTCATATCCAGTTCCCCTCATAGTTGAAAAAGGGAAAAAGTGAGCATTTGGACCCGAGAAATAAAGGACAGAAACTATGGTTGTGACAGCATTGTTGAATATAAAGGAGACATCTCAAGTTATTGTATAACAACACAAGTTGGAGTTATACCATATGCCTTGCCAAGAAAAAAGACACAATCCACAAAAATGGAATCTACTGTGACATGGACAGACTCAAAGTATTACTCAGCTTAAATATCGGGAACAAACATGTTTATATCTGGAACTCTTTCACATGAAAATGAATATATCTGGAAACATTTACATAATAATATACATTTGGTAAAGTTACATTAAGAAAAGCATACATTAAGGCAGGGGTGGGGAACCTTTTTTATGCCAAGGGCCATTTTGACATTTATAACATCACTCGAGGGCCGGGGGCTGGGTTTGCGGACGGGAGCCAATCACGTGGAAGGGGGCGTGGTTTGCAGGCAGGAGCCAATCACGTGGAAGGGGGCGGGGTTTGCGGACGGGAGCCAATCACGTGGAAGGGGGCGTGGTTTGCAGGCAGGAGCCAATCACGTAGAAGGGGGCGGGGTTTGTGGGCGGGACCCAATTGCACACACTGGGGGGCCGCCATGCCCGGTGCCATGCCTGCCACCACCACACCCGCCATGCCCGCTGCAGCGCCTGCCCACCGCTGCACCCACCGCTGTTGTGCCCACTGCCATGGCCACCATGCCCGCCACTGCGCCTGCCCCCGCCACATCTGCGCCCACCGCTGCCACCATGCCTGCCATGCCTGCCACCGCACCCGCCATCACACCCGCCATGCCTGCTGCCATGCCCGCTGCCACTCCCAGCATGCCCGCTGCCTTGCCCATTGCCGCCACACCTGCCACGCCTGCTGCCGCACCCCCCCCCCCGCCCACCATGCCTGCTGCCATCATGCCCCTGCCACACCCGCTGCCGCAGGCCAGATCAATTGCTTTCGCCCACGGGCCGGACGTTGCCCACCCCTACATTAAGGGCACTGGCATACAATTTTCTTTTTCCTTTTCTCATTATATTTTTTTTGGGGGGGTTGGTTAATTCTTGTTAAATTTTCTAATCTATTGTTTTCCTTTTATTAACTTATGTATATGTATATGTGCAGTATAGAACACCAGAAAAAGGAAACAGACTACTTATATAGCATCTTCCAGCAAAATGGATACCCACGCAACTTTATCAAAAAGTGCCTGACCACTCAACCCACCACAGCAAAACCAACAGAAGCTATGAAAAGGATTACACTGCCACACATCAGAAACATCTCAGAAACTACTAATAGACTGTTAAAATCACATGGCATCACCATAGCACATAAACCAACCGAAACCCTTCAGAACATCGTAAGTAACCCAAAAGACCCAGTAGCCCAAGAAGAAAAAACAGGAGTTATCTACAATATACAGTGTAAGGACTGTAGCAGCCACTATGTAGGACAGACCGGCAGAAAACTAGCAGAACGCATCCATGAACACCAACTAGCAGTCAGAAGACACAATGAAAACTCCTTAATCAGACAGCACATGGACAGACTCAGCCATACTTTCAACTGGGAAACTGTGAGCATCTTAAACCAAGCCAAATCCAAAGATGCTAGAGAATTCCTGGAAGCTTGGCACTCAGACAAAGGAGCCATCAACTCCAAAGACACATAGAGGTAAACAACATTTACATACCATTCATAAGAGACAATAGAAAAGCCAGAAGACCAGAACACCTCCTTGCCAGCAATCATCACCCAGATATGCAAAGATTAACACCAAGATTAGCACCAGAGGAACAACCAAACAGCACAATATACCCTAATCAAAGAACTATTAACTCAGTCAATCAACCAAGCAGCAAACAACAGCCCAACCAAGGAACTACCAAGGAGAGTACAACACCCCCACCAACACAGGCAGGACAAGCCAGGGTATATAAACAGAGAGCAAGTCCCACTCCCTTTCCGCACTGAAGATGTTGCCTAGCCTGGCAATGAAACATCTGCAAGAAAACAACAAGGCTCAGAGAGCACCAAGGACTCCACAGTTCAACCCTGAGCTACAAATATTCTCTTCGATTGGTACGTACATTATGTGTATGTGTATATGTGCAATATCAGGTCTCTGGGGTTCTGCTTCATCTTTCAAGGAGGACAGTTGACACCTGGGTTTGTGACACTTGGGTCCCTAAGTATTAAGCGTTATGAGTTTGCTGAAGTCATTGTGTAGAAGGTTGAACTTGTGTGCAAGGTTTCCTTGGGTAGAAACCAACGAGGACAGCATCATGTGAGCTCAGTCACCTGATAATTCAGATCAGTAAAATAACTGGCATTCTATCTGTGTTTTGGATTCTTCTATGTCTGTAATGAACTGTTAAAAAAAGCAGCATTGTGTGACAAGCATTCTAAGGAGTGCTGGAAGAAGATTAAGAGTAAGTGGATTTTACCAGGATCTGGTGCAAATAGGAGAATGTTAAGCAGATGTTTGCACAAACTTATAGTTGTGCTTCGGAAGGTGACCCTTGAGGCACTTAAAACTAATTTATTCCCAATGGCAAATGTGCTATTCCATGGACAGAAGTACCCTCCTGCCAATCTTCTTTTCTCCATTGGTTGCTATTCTGAAGTGGAGAACTGTACTGCAGGATGGCTCTGCATGTATATCCATTTGTCTAAGAACACATGTAAATCAGGCTCCTAATTAACTGCTTTATCTGTGCCCAATCCTGGTTAAACATTAGGAAATATCTGTAAGGTACCAATATATATTTGAAAACCTCAAAGTTCCCAGAAGTTCAGAAGCCCTTTTCTGTTGACTTGGGTAGATGCTATAGTAATGGAATAATTGGGATGATAGCTAGAAAGACATTCATGGAATACTTGGGGTAAATTTGATCAGAGATGGGTTTGAGCTTTTTGAAGACTTTTCTATCTGCACTGCATGCATACAAAGTTATCCAAAGCATAGTTTATTACATCAGGCCTGCAAGAAGAAAAAGGGAACACCAGCAGAAGCTGTGAAGGAGGGGGGAAAAATCTGTACTAGAAAGTACTCCTAAAAGTGAGAGTGAGGGAAAGATATTGAATATAGAGGTGTTTTGGAGAAGGAAGGGATCATGGCATGCAAATGAAACAAGCCTTGTGTTACTATGAAGGGGGCTCTGCCCCTTTTATACATGCATCATGATGTCACATGCCTGTATGTAACGGGGGGAGCTTATTTATTTATTATGTATTTAGTAAATTTATAGGTCGCCCATCTCATATACATGACTCTGGGCGGTTTATAATTAAAATAGAATAAAAACAATAAAAAGCAACCAGAATTAAAAATAAAAAAAATAGCAGCTGAGAAGACTCACAAACATTCCAAGAAGCCATGACACAGGCTAACCGATGCTATCAGGGCCCCAGGCCTGGTGACAAAGCCAGGTTTTCAGTGCCTTTCAAAAGTCTAGCAGGGTTGGGGCAAGTCAAATTTCTGCTTGCATTGTGATGCTTGTTTCGTCATTGTGATGAAATGGTTGGATTCTGGGGATGCTTCTGATTGTATAATGTGTATAGAGAGAATAAAACAGTCACCAAGAGTGTCATCAAAGATTACAAGGATCAGCTAAGATTAAAAGAGGCAGAGAAACTGCACCACAATTTTGATGAAATTAAAAATTGGTTTGGAAAGTCAGTGAAAAAAGGCTAAACAAGGAACCCCCAGAAGAGTGAATGGAATTAAGTCAGGAAATTCTTTAGGATGAAACTGACGTGAAGGAATGTTGGAAATAATATTTGAGAAATGTGTAGGGGAATGATAATAATATGTTGAAGAGAGGAATTGGGACAAATTTGGTAAATGTTAAATATTCAAGAAAAAAAAATCAATGAAAAGGAAGTACTGAATTCTGGGAGAATGCTGAAAAATAATAAGGTGCTGACTGCTGACTGCATAACTGGAAAAAAGTTATAATATGGATGTGGTTTGCTTATGGAGTTGCTGTATGACTTGTTTGACCTGTATATGAAGACTGCATCTCTATCTGGTGAGTGGAAGAATGTCATTATTTTTTCGCTATACAAAGGGAAAGGTACTAAGAATTAATGCAAAAACTACAGAGAAATTAGCTCATGGACTATGCCTGGGAAGGAATTTGGCAGAATTCTGAATGAAAGGGTACAAGAGATGACAATGAGTAAAATTTGGGGAGTGCAGTATGGCTTTTTACTGGGCAGGGGGTGGGGTGCAGACAAGATGTTTGCACTTCAGCAAGTCCCTGAAAATGTATGAATGTAATAAAGAGAATTGATTGTATGATTGTTGATTTAAAAAAAGAGTACAATAAACTGAATAGACTTAAAACATGGAACGTTTGGCACAAATATTGATTTGAAGGTTGGTTGCTGAATACAATAAAAGTGGTACAATGGAAGTAAAGCATGCAGGAGAATTAGCAGACAGTTCAATACTGCATGTCTATTGCTGATTCCCAATGAACTATTTATCTCAGCACAACAGTTATTGACCCTTGAATCCTGGCTATCATGTATCTTTTGAGATATGGATGGTGGTAACCAAAACATGATTGGACATATAATAGGGTAGTAGTGAACATATCATTACCAGACCCATCAAAATTTTGTCCTCAGTCTACATGGGTTGTTTTGCATGTGATATTTCTCTCTTTCCCTCCCTCCTGAATATTATCCCAGATTGGTGCAGTTAGTCATGTTATGCAGGGACATAATGATTTGTTGGTCATCAGAGAATCATCATCAAAAGTATAGGAAGTTGAGTACAAAAATATTTCTAGGGCCCAATATTTATGATTAGCCCGTTTTCTTCCACGTTTTAGGAAAGGGACGTCTTGGGGCTAATGTACATCTGCCTATTCTAAATGGAGCTGCATTTTCTCAGAAATAACCAGCTGGATAGCTTGGGGGTGCATTGGTAAGGAGATCCTCTTGCATTTGTCAAAATTGGCAGAATGTTTTTTGTATGTCTTCACTGTGATGGCCTCTGCACTCTAAAATGCTTTCCTTCTGAAATTCATCAGATACATCTTTCAGATGACTGCCGAAGACTTTCATCCACGCTTTCATTGCATAAACGTTGGGTAAAGGGTTTTTTTTCCCTTCCTCCTTCGTTTATTTTTTTAACAAGTATGAGTCCATATTTGTTTAACTTACTGTTTTGGTTACTGTATTTTATAATCTGTAAGTCATTTTGAGATTCATTTGCATAAGGAACAGAATTAAAATAGCATAAATAATTAAATAAATAAATAAATAAATAAATAAATAAATAAATAAATAAGATAGCAACAGCAACAAGACCATATCCAGCAGATTGCCTCTGTAAGTATCACATATGCTGGTCTGTGGTTATCAGAAAGCTGGAATCTCAGGAACAATATCTCGATGAAGGTTCTCAGTCATCCAGGTGGAATTGTCTGTAGCTTGAATCATGTCAACTGGATTTCTATTTTCTCAGTGGAAACGTTTCGCTCCTTATCCAAGAAGCTTCTTCAGTCTGAGCAAAGTTTGTAAGGGAATCCTTAAATATTTTCCTAGGGTGGCTGTGTGACCTTGCACCTAGGGCTAGGTCATGGTTATTTGAGATGTTTATTTCTAAGTCCCTTTATCATCCAAAGGAGGATTGTTAAGATTACCTTGCTGTTGTTGAGATTGCGAAATGGTCTTAATCTTCCGAGGCGCAGAAGACAAAGCAGGAAGGAAAATAGGGGAAAGATTGTGCCTGAGGCCCCCACCTCTATTGAAAGAAGGATTTTCCAAGTTGGCATAAATGGATTCCTTGACCCCTCTTTCAAACCACTTATCTTCCCTGTCTAAAATGTGATCATTAATGTCCTCAAATGAGTGTCCTTTTTCCTTTAGATGAAGATAAACTGCTGACTCTGGTCCTGTGGTGTTGCTCCTCCTGTGTTGGGCCATCCTCCTGTACAAAGGTTGTTTGGTTTCTCCAATGTAGAGTTCAGAGCACTCCTCACTGCACTGGATTGCATACACTACATTGCTTTTTGTGTGTTTTGGAGTTTGATCTTTGGGGTTTACAAGCCTCTGTCTCAGTGTGTTGGTGGGTTTGAAATATACAGGTATGTGGTGTTTGCCAAATATCCTTTTTATCTTTTCAGACATGCCAGCCATGTAAGGAATGACCAGGTTCTTCCGCTTACAGTAAATAAACATCTCAAATAACCATGACCTAGCCCCAGGTGCAAGGTCACACAGCCACCCTAGGAACATATTTAAGGATTCCCTTACAAACTTTGCTCAGACTGAAGAAGCTTCTTGGATAAGGAGCGAAACGTTTCCACTGAGAAAATAGAAATCCAGTTGACATGATTCAAGCCACACACTGCCTAAAGTAAACTTTCAACTGAAATGTTACTGGGGCCAGAAGTCTGCATCAAAGAAATCATATGCCATGTTATCTTACAATGCTATTGTGAGTTAGGGAAAAACAAAAGAAAACACCATGGCATTGGAAAGAGGCTCCTCTCCCCTTTACTTCACCTAGATTCTCCCTGGCACTGTACATTTCCAAGCAGAATTCCTAAAGACAACTTTCATCTCCGCTATAACAAACTAGAGACCTCTCTCCCGAAGCACATTATCTGGGTAGTTTTGGCATGCACATGCATTCTGGGTTCTGGATTTCTCCTCCATACTAACCTCTTCCTCATTTTGCTGAATGGTGATGCATCAACCTGCAGTGTATCAAACTGCAGCACTTTCTCTGATATTCTCCCTTTTTACTATGACATATACCATCACTCTCCAACCATAGCCCAGAGTGATATTCAATCAAGGGTACTTTAGGGATTGCAAAAGAGAGGCCAAGCTGCTAACAGAGTTTCTGGGTTTCTTTAGAATTATTTGGCTGCCTTTATTATTTGTCATTTTCCAAACCCTTGCCTGGGAATTATTTCTGTGTTTTTTTTTTAATCCTGTAAATTTGAATGCCCCCAGGGAAGTAAGTACAGGTTGGTTTCCTGGGAACTTAATAAGCTTCAATGAAAGTTTCTGCAAAATGTAATTTAAGGAGCCAAATCTACATTTTCTAACCATTTGTAAGATTCATCTCTTTCCAGTTATCCATGCCAGAAATACATCTATTCCTGAGCTATTAGAGCAAGGATATGAATTATGCTTTCAACTCTGAATCTGTAATAGGGAGGGAGTTAACTCAGAGAGCCAAGAATAAAAACTGCATGCCCCATATGAATTAGCATATTTCTATATAATTAATGTACATGTCTTGATACAGTCACTCATGCTAGGCAAATCCTTGCATTCTTGATACCTTAAACAACAGCCAAAATAATAAATAGTAGTCGAAAATATCAACTTCTAATGGAGATGTATAAAACAGAATGTCAGTACCAAAAGTCAACATTCTACTGTACTGGATTCCCAGATCTTCATTAACTGAAATATTTATTTATTTTTTCGATAAATGAGCTTTCCTCAGCCTGGTACCTTCAGGTGTGCTAGAATAAATTTCCACTCCTCTCAGCCAGCATAACTCAATAAAAAGCAATGCACATGCTTTTCATCTAGTAGATCCACAATTTATTCCTAGGAACAGATAACAACTGATGTGAAGGTCTTTGCTTAATACAATGAAAAGTCACTTCTGGTCTGAATAGATCACATGGGTTGCTACTTTATTCACCCATATGACTGGAACAGTTAGAGTGTTAAAGCAGATAAACTGTGGAATATGGTTTGGCAAGGCTGAACTTGATATCTTCGTTCAAAGATCAGGCTGAGCCATTGATCTCTTGGATAATTTGTGGCAAGAAGTAACTATTGTTCAGCATATTAACCTTGTCTGACAGTTATGAGCTAAAGCATGACTCTGAGCAATGAGTGAGATGCAATTGTGACAAAGGAAACCAGTATATTTTATTCTACAACCTAGAGGGTTTTGTGGTTTGCAATATAACCCATTTGCTACAAGAAAAAAAAAGAGAGAGGCAGAGAAGTTTGTCTTACCTGATGGAAAATGAAATCTGGGGTTGAAAAGGGTTATCTGCATGAACCATGTCTTTTGTTTTGGGATCACATGCAAAAATGGCTCTTTTGAACTAGGCAAGTTATCAGAGCTGACCAAGGATCTGAATTCAGCTTACTTATCAAAGAACTCTATCCATCTCATCCTTGATCATTTTATTCTGCAGTGATTGTTTATTGGGTTAATATTGTTAATATAGCAAACAGGCATATTATTACTATTATCCATACACAACTTCAAGGGCCCACCCATGGTTGCATTTACAGCTCTTTAATATTCATCTTCATTGGAATAGGACAGGAGAATAGGGTTAACCTGCATCAATAGTACTTATTCTACAATTCAGTCCAGGCTGGCAATATACCAACATGACAATAAAACTCCCAAAGGAACTGTAATACTAGAACAGGTAGTTTAATTAGTGCTAGGCTCCGATTTATAATTAGATTTCTGTTAGTTCAGTTGGAAGCTTGATTTCATAATAATGAAAAAAAAATCCTATGGGACTTTTTCCAGTAAATTAATACTGTGGACTTTGATGAACTGGTGCTTTTAATAGACTGTGGTATTTGAAAAGAATCTAAATCAAGGCAGGAGCATTGCTGTCCCATAAAAGTCAAGGCCACAAGGTAATAAATCTCTTTACAAGAAAGAAGAATAGGTCTTGGATGGAGTCCTAGAAAAGTGAACAACTCAGACTGTGGGGAAAAAAAGATTTAATTTTCAGTAACAGGAAAGTGGCAACTGGAAGGAGGTAGAAACTACCTTTTTTAAAAACATTCCCCCAAGTAGAACCAAGACTGTGTTTCATCAGTAAACAAGGTGATCAGAGGCCCGTACTGTTAGGTAGATCTCTCTGTGTGTATATATTATCTTTGCTGTCTTTTATTTTAGTCTTCAGAATACAGAACATCTAGAGAACTTGAGAAGAGATGATCTGTGTCTATGATTGCCAAGTAAAATTGTGGGTAGGTTTGTTCCAGTTATGGAGAGGCAATTTTTTTCAGCCCTTAGGAGGTCTTATACATAGGCATGCTTCTTCCGTCCTGCATTTGGTTGCACTGTCCCATCCACCTATATGTTCAAGCTGCTCTTCCACCCACTCCCACAAAAACATTTTTCTCCATCATCTCACTTTCATATGCTTCCAAAATTAAAAAAAAAAAAGGTTAAATCTTCTGTGAGTCCAGCTTGATTCCTGATGACCCCTGGTGACTTCATGGGTACATCCATCTGTTTATTTGACAAACCTATTCCAGTGGTTTGCTATTACCTTCTTCCAGGATAGTTTTTTGAATTTCCGTACAGCTATTGTATTTGCTGGGAGGGGTGCGATGGCTCAGTGGTTAAGACACCAGGCTTGTCGATCGGAATGTCGGTGGTTTGAGACCCGAGCGCCGCGTGACGGAGTGAGCTCCCGCACTCGCCCCAGCTCTTGCCAACCTAGCAATTTGAAAGCATGAAAATGCAAGTAGATAAATAGGCTAGAGAAGACTCCTAAGAGTCCCTTGGACTGCAAGGAGGTCAAATCAGTCAATCCTAAAGGAAATCAACCCTGACTGCTCATTGGAAGGACAGATACTGAAGTTGAAGCTCAAATACTTTGGCCACCTAATGCGAAGAGAGGACTCACTGGAAAAGACCCTGATGCTGGGAAAGACTGAAGGCAAAAGGAGAAGGGGACGGCAGAGGATGAGATGGTTAGATAGCATCACCGATGTAATGAACATGAATTTGAGTAAACTCCGGGAGACAGTGGAGGAGAGAAAGGCCTGGCATGCTATGGTCCATGAGGTCACGAAGAGTCGGACACGACTAAACGACTGAACAACAACAAAAACCACTTCTGTGGGATGGTAACAGCGTTCCACGCGCATCATGCCAGCCACATGACCGCGGAAGTGTCTTCAGACAGTGCTGGCTCTTAGGCTAAGAAACAGAGATGAGCACTGTCCCCTAGAGTCGGACACGACTGTGCAGGGGAAAACCTTTACCTACCTATGGTATTTGCTGGTAATTTCCCACCCAAGTACTAACCATGCCCAACTCTGCTTATTTTCTTGGGTGAACATCCACAAAATAGCTTGCATTTAAAATCCACACACACATTTTTAGGGTTAATCTGAAATATGTTTTATGTCAGCCTATTCCAGTCCCTGACATTTAATGATAGGATTCTTGGAGTAAGGAGTAGGATCGAGACGAATTGCAGGTGGACTTAAAAGCTGGCTGAAAGTAAAAATAGAAGCCCCAGAAGTGGCTTCTTTACTGAACTGCAGTTTTCCAGATACAGAGTACACTACAATATTGACAATGATTATCTATAAAAAGGACAATCCTGGGAATTGCTGTTTGGAATATAGAACACCATAGCTTGAGCTGACATCAAATCTCTTCCCTTTTCCAAGTACATATGGCCTTACTGTGCAGGTTTTTGGGCCAGTTCTTCATGGAGGCAACCTTGCCTTCTTTATATTAGCAAGATTGGGATCTATTGATTTGGGAACTTAAGATGTCCCTGGTTCTATGTAGAAATAGAATAGCAGCAGTGTTGTAATATCAAGAATATATTTTTGTTACCCAAGGACTATCTCTGATTCTGTTGAACCTGGGCATGCTTCTGAGGACCATGGTAGCTTGCATGGAGAAGTAATGAGCTATATAAACTAGATGTTTGAAATTGCCTCCTGCTCTTGATGATATCAAAATGGGATAAACATGGTGAAAGGTGCTTTCTTTCATTTCAGGTGATTTTGTCTACCTAGCCCTCTGACAGCGTCTCCTCAGGATCTCATTCAGAAAGAGGTCCATATCACTCATCACATCTTGTTTTCCAATTTGAAAATGCCAGAGATTGATGAAGTCTACCCTTAAGTTATGGCTCTTTCTGATGATACCTTAAACTGAAAGTTTTCCAGATATTTGATGTATTTATACATCAGTGATCATAAAGAGCATGGGACTCTACTCTTGACTTCCTTAGTGGGCCTTGTGGCTGTCCTACACCCATAAATGTTCAGATTTTCTGCTATGGCACTTAACTTTTGAATCCATCTTTCCAGAAATAGAACATACGTTTCCCTTCTGTTACATTTCAGGTCAGGATTCCACAGCTGAAATTTTCTAACAGGTTGCTGAATAATTCTAAAATAAATTTTCACAATTTTTCAGCCAAAGAACAAATAAAATACGTTTGTTACCATGCTCCTTTTAGTTCAGAAAAGAAAGAGTTCCATTTGAATTAACTTACCTAGGTTGTCTTCCCTCTGCTCAGCTTCTGCTACTGGCTCTTGAGAAATTGATTGTCAAATCATAGAGTCTTCCCCGAAGAGCAATACAATTCTCAGCATAATGATTCTTCAAGTCTCCTTTTATCAATGGCTCTCTGCATTCAGCCAACAATCAGGAAGATGCCAGCTTTTCAGCTCTGAAATATGATCACAAGCTCAATTCAGATTGCTTCTTCTTGCACAGGATTACAGGAGCTTCCTCAAGTAACTTTTTTTCCTAGCCCTGCTCCCATCCTCATTAAAGGGAAAGTAATAATCCGTTGAATTTTTCCAGTAATGTCCAAGCATGTTTCCTCATTTAACATGCTCAAGATGAATCACTGATGTAAACAGTTTAACATTTGTCAGCTAAAAATTAGCAATTTAATTATGGTTGACTACTTTTGGTGGCACTTTTGTATGTAATGACACTGTGCAGAGTTTACAATCAGATTTTCTTTTAATAAATAAATAAATAAATAAATAAATAAATAAATAAATAAATAATAGTGCCACCAACTTTATCTCACTTTCCATGTATATAGTTTTGTAGAATGAGACTTCTGATTTGCTTACAAATGTAATTATGGAAGTGATTCCCACAGATTTATCAAAGTTTGACATTTTATTCTACTATTTGGTTCTCTTGCTTTTTCTGTTGGTGACTGCAGAGGTTATGCTATTTAAACTCTGCAGCAATATCAAGCATTTATCTCAATGAGTGAGTGTGTGTGTGCACACAGAGAGATTTCCCTTTTTGGAGTAAGAATTTTGGACATCCATACACCACTTCATGCATTGCTTTTTGTCCTTGAAACTTCCCACCTCACTGTTTTTCAGAATCTCATCAATTCCATTCAACCATGACTTTCTTGGTCTGACCCTTCCTCTTGACCATTCTTTCTTCCCTCCTTCATATAATTTGTTTTGCAGTTGGATTCTCATTCATTCTCTCTATATGACCATATATGTATTTCTTTCATACTGGTCTCTCACTTCTGTGTTAAATTCATTCAGCACCTATTCTTTCTTGAATCAATCTCATCTTTTTTATCACACACACTTCTCAAGCATCCTGTTCCTGCTGCATTCAACTTTCATGTTTTTTTCTGACATACCCAATTCTTACTTTCTCACTTCCATATACAGTAACAAAGCAGAAGAAGCAGGCTCTTATACATAGCAGTTTAGGGTTTTTTTTTTGGATAAACACTCATTCCTAACTGACACATATTACCTACAGTATGGGTCTGTTAGAAATTTGATGTGAGCTCAATACCTTCTACAAGCAGTGGACCATTTTCAAATTTCTTCCTCCATTTCCCATCTTTAGGAAACATTTTATCAAATGACATTTGATAATCATTGGGGTTCTCAGCCAACAACATTGTATCATCTGTGTACAAAATACATGTACATTCACATTCCCAGCCAAGACACTCCTAAGCACTCTTCTATATTTATCCATAAATATATTTAAAAAACAAGGGGATATCACACATCCTTATCTTGCTCCCTCCTTAATGTTGAACACTTCCATAAGCATTCAATTGATTCTCAGACATGCCATTCTTGCACATTCAGCAACCAACCTTCAACTCCATATTTGTGCATAAAGTCCATAATTTAAAACTAGAAACTTTATCATACACTTCTAAATTCTATAATAATATACAATTATACAATTTAGAAGTGTAATTTGGATTTGATCGCCAATTATGCTTCATGTGGAGAGGTACAACGTAGCATTGGGCTATAACACCCAATATATAATTGGGCTATAAAACCCAAAAGGGGATCCTGAAAAAGTTGTTTGCTTTCCCGTGCACCTTGAAACACCTTTTCAAGATAGAATCCAAAGAGTTACAGTCAATCCATACATCTGAGAACCCAGGTTTGCATAAGCTAAGTTAGATGAATACATAAGCCCCCATCGAGTTGCTATGTTTGCCTATAGAACTGAAAATAAAATAGCATTGAACAGTTTTTCCCCTCCAAGTCACACTGCTGGTATCAGGAATAGAGTATGATGTACACATGAAGGCTTCCATGTCCTGAGAGTAGTTGCATGGCTAAAACACCAAAATATGGTAAGCTATCTGTAAGAAGAACCAACCTGACTTAATATGGGTCAATAAGCATTTTTTTTTGCATCCAAGTTAGTCTTGACTCCTGATGACTGCCTGGACAGGTCCCTGCAGTTTTTTTGGAAAGGTTTTCCAAAAGTGGTTTGTCATTGCCTCCTTCCTAGGGTGAACAACGAGAGTGACTGGTCCGAGATCACCCAGCTGGCTTTGTGCCTAAGGCGGGACTAGAACTCATGGTCTCCCAGTTTCTAGCCTTAACCACTACACCAAACTGGCTCTCTCAAGCATGTTTTACAGTATGCTATTACACATTAGTGATAACTGTACTATTATGAGGCATTAGAAGGTTTTCCCAGATTAAAAATATTATTATGCTCATGCTTTTTCTTTGAGCCTATACTACACCTTTCTTTAAAAGTTAGTATCGCCGAAACTTCAGAGGGTTGGACTGGATGAGCCCTACGGTCTGTTCCAATTTAATTATTCTGTAGAAGTTTGGGAAATGCAAAATATTATTTCAGAGTGATATGCAGATTGTGTGTAATAAATGAAAAAACCAACTCAATTTGTAAAGATATCACCACTACCACTAGTTTTTGCAAAATAGAAAAAAAACTGGCACTTTGCCCATCTACCTGCACTGTGGAATAGATAGTAACCTCCCAAATGTGTTCTTAGAGTGCTTTCCAGACAAGAATTTTATTATTCAATTATCTTCGATTGTTCACATAATTTCATGGATAGTTGAGACATTGTCAACTTTCATTTATAAGCCTTCCGTGTTTTCCACCACATCTCTCCTTAACAGAAAATCTGTTCAGGAAAGAGAAGCAGAATAAGCTACACAATGTCATTTGGTTAGTAACTTTACACTCCCTCAGTCTGAAAGTCATTTGGAGGATGGAGATTACTGGAATAATATTCTACTTATTTTGGGATCCTCTAAAAGAGATGAGATTCCTTTCCATTAGAAAAGCTGTTAGAAATGTGATTGTTGTTGCCAAAACCTGGTTCACCTAAAGCAACCAAATCACTTCGAAGATACAACATAAGTTTATTAAGCATGCAAACAACAGCTTGATGAGCAGCCCTGAGCTAAAGCAGAACCACATCTTATATATCTTTGGCCTACTCATTACAAAGACAAGACAAAGGGAAAAGGCAGACACAGTGTACAGGTAGTCCTCGACTTACGACCGTTTGTTTAATGACCGTTGGAAGTTACGAGGGCACTGAAAAAAGTGACTTATGACTGGTCCTCCCACTTATGACCATCGCAGCATCCCAGGGTCATGTGATTGTCATTTGTGACCTTCCCAGGAGGCTTTCGACAAGCAAAGTCATGGAGGAAGCCGGACTGGCAATGGGGGAGACCGTGGCAAAAAAGGTCATAAAATCAGGTGGAAATGAGGAAAACATATGAGGAAAACATTCCTCAAAGATATGGCCTCCAAGAATGGTACCAGAAATATAGGCAGCTTGGTTGTCTTTGAGTGCAGAGATCTGAATTCATATTTTGGATTTGCCATGACATTCACCAAGAGAGCAAAGTCATTGATTTTAGCTGAATTTGCCTTGTAGGTTGATTGATACTTAAATGGGATAACTTACAGTTATATGCTAAACTCAACTGAGAAAGTGACGTGTGGGGATGTGTAGATGGACTATTTTGGTATCCTGGAATATATAAGTTGAAAGGGACCTTACAGATCATATAGTCCAACCCCTATTCAATTCAGGAATCCACTAAACCAGCGGTCCCCAACCTTTTTGGCACCAGGGACCGATTTCATAGAAGACAATTTTTCCATGGACCGGGGGGGGGGGGGATGGTTTTGGGATGGCGCGGACGGAAGTGGTAAGTGGACAGGATGGCGCGGACGGAAGTGTGTGGCCCAGTTCCTAACAGGCCATGGACCGGTACCAGTCCACGGCCTGGGGGTTGGGGACCCTTGCACTAAACCATCCCTGATAGGTGGTCATCCAGCCCTGCTAGGAGGAGTCTATGGCTATTCTAAGCAGACTGTTCCACTGCTTAACAATCTTACTGATAGGAAATTACTCCTAATATTTTGTCTTAATTTCAACCCATTGTTCATTTTCTTGTTCTTGGCTTTAAGAGAGAACAAGTCCAAGCATTTTGCATATGATATATCTTTCATATCTTCCCTCCCATTTCCTTTAACCCATCCTCTTAAGGCTGGGTTTCCAGAATCTTTACCATCCTGATAGCTCTTTTCTGAATCTGCTCCAGCTTCTCCATGACTTCTTTAAAATGTGGTGCCTAGAACTGAATGCCACAGTATTATGTGCTATCTAATCAGGACAGAATGAAGGGGAATAATTATCTCCTGTGTTTTGAAACCAGTGCTTCTCTTAATGAATTCCAGGATTGCACTGACTTTTTTTAGCTGCTGCATCATAGTGCTTCCTCATGCGCAGCTGGTGGGTCCACTGGTACTGCTACATCCTTCTCACACATAGAGCCATCAAGCTACAACTTCCCAATCTTGTACCTATGAATTTGACTTTTCCTACCCAGTTGCAGGAACTTTTACTTGTCACAGCTGAACATTATTCTGTTGGATTTGGCCTAATGTTCAAACCTGTTGAAGTTCCTGTATGTTACGATAGGTTTAATTCAAGAGTAGGAAAGTTCTGAGACTGGTAGATGGATTTTTGAAACCAAGTTATGATAGCAGTCATAAAATGCTGCTAGCCCTTGTCTAGCAGAATGACTGCCATGGTCCTCAGAGAAGTGGCCTCAAAAAAGGGTCCAGAAGTATGGGCAACATGCTTGTCCCAGAGTACACAGACCTGAATTCATATTCAGAAGACAAACTGGAGATGTTGGTCCTTCCCTCCACCCCTTCTAAGCAGGGGACACATTTTCAAACAAAATACTGAGCTGTGACCATCCACTATTTTTATTTTGTAAGAGTGCCTCTGAGACCTATGTGGTGCCCAAAGACATCCATGTAAATAAAACTCTTAAAGCAGGGATGACCATTTTCTCTGTAGAAAATCTGCCAGAAAAGGACTCTAGAGAACTACTTATTGAATAGATTCCTCTGTGCTGTGAAACTAGGTAATTTGCTACATATATCTAAACACACAGGATAGGAAATGTACACTTTGAGTGCCTCCTGTAAAAATTGCCAACATTTCCCCCCATTATCATAACTCTGAATTTTTATTGCATACCTATGCCAGGAAACATTTTCTTGCTAATTTTCTCCTTCACCTGCAGGTCTTATGGGCCTGAAGCCTTGCCAGAAAAAACTGGCAACTCTACAGAAATAACAAATGGTGCTTGATATCGTTCACATTAACACAATCCCGAGGACAGATGATAGTACACCAGGACCCTGGAGGTCCTTTAGACAACCTGTGGCTTTCACTAAGATATTGATAACCTTTCCCTTGAGATGTCTTTACACAGAAGATGGCTTGCAAGAGGAATCTTATATTGTATAAATATAAGATGAAAAATAGCTGTAATTTACTGGTTCCATTTTCAGACCTCGAGCATATTGAGAGTCGTAGATCACAGAGGCAAAAACACCAAATACAAAAGCTCTCGATAGCTTGGGGGCATGGGACCTCCCTCCCTCCCTCCCTCCCTCTACAGCTGGTGCAGAATGTGGCCACGCGAGCAATTTTGGGTGCACCAAGATCTGCACATGTAACACCTTTGCTCCGCGAGCTACATTGGGTGCCAGTTTGCTTCTGGGTACAATTCAAGGTGTTGGTTATCACCTTTAAAGCCCTACATGGCATGGGGCCAGAATACCTGAGGGACCGTCTTATCCCCATGTTATCAACCCGCCCCACCCGATCATTCAGAGAGGGCCTGCTACGAACCCCATCAATTAGAGAGTGTCACTTGATGGGGTCTAGAAGACGGGCCTTCTCTGTGGTCACTCCTACACTATGGAACATCTTGCCCCCAGAGTTGAGACAGATCCCCTCCCTCCCGACCTTTAGAAAAGAACTGAAGACCTGGTTCTGCCGCCTGGCATGGGAAGGAGGAAAGGATAGTTCCTCGTGGAGGTGGCTAATCCCTTAATTTCATACTGTCCTTCTTTTTATTAATTTTATCTCCCATCTGGATTTTATACTATTTATTATATTCACTGTACAAATTGATGTTTTATATTCTATTTTAACTTGTTTTATTGTAAACCGCCCAGAGTTCCCCATTGGGGGAGATGGGCGGCTATATAAATTAAATAAATAAATAAATAAATATAACTTAAATACTGTACATCAAACATTGAATGTCTTCTTTTCTTAATCTCCATTGACAATAGAGTTAGGCCTCCCGGGGCATCGCTGTGTAAAGAAACCAACCTTGTATCAGCTTAGCATTACTTCATTATTCTCAAAGCTACGTACAAAACTCTGTAAAAAATTCTTCTGCTATTGCATTTGTATAACTTTAGATAGCGTGGTTCTTATTGCTGGACTAAACTTCAGTTTTAGAGCTAGACATGCAATAGCATGTTTTGTTTTGTTATGTAATTTGACTCATCCACCATGATTCCTCTCTTTTCCTCACCAATCAACCATGGTACTCCAGTGAGGAAAAAAAAGAGAGGCAGCTTAGGAAATCATTGTGGATATACTGTATAGGGAGCTTTCAGCTATGGTGAGAGTTAAAAAGAGCATGCATAATAAATGGAAAAATGGATATAATAACTAAGGAGGTAGTAAATATTCTACAAGAAGTAAGTTAGAACGGTAAAGCAGAAAAAGGACTTTAGGCTTGCAAGGGAGCCAAAAGGAACAAAAAAAGTTTGGAGGGTGAGGTCAATAGCAAAAGGAAGAAAAAGGAAGGAGTGGGTCTGCTGCTAGGAGAAGATGAGGAGGAGAGGGCAGACTCCCTCAATTCCCATTTGCTTTGGGCTCCTCCTCAAAGGGGAACTGTGTTCAGATGGAGACAAAGTAGGCTGGACTATGCTATCTTTAGATGGGTCACCTTTGGTTCAACAATCATATTTAATTATATACTGTATGTCAGTAATGCCACATCAAGCTGGAGGGAAGTGTTGAATGGTGTATTGTGGGGATTGCGGGGCTGTTTTAGGCCCTGTCCGTTCAACATATTTATAAATGTCTTGGATGAGAGGTTAGAAAATATGATTATCAAATTGGTATGCAACACAAAGAAGGAGGGATAGCAAACACCTTACAGGACAGAATCAAGATTCAGGAGGATCCTGACATGCTGATACAGTGAACTGAAAACAGCAAGATGAATTTCAGCAGGACAAATGGAATGTCTCACATTTGGGTATAAAAAATCAAAGGCATGAGTAGAGTATGAGTGGGACCATAATGGCAGCAATACATGTGAAAAGTGTTAGGGTTAGGTATCTTTGTTGGTCACAAACCGAATATGAGCCAACAGTGTGATGCCACTGCAAGAAAAACAGCTCAGGTGAAGTAATTGTTCCTTTTTATTCTGCATTAGTCATACTGCATCTAGATCTTGTGTCTGTTTTTAAAGACATTGACAAACTGGAGCATGTGTAGAGAGCAACTAAGGGGCATGGAAGAAAAGGCATATGAGGAATGTTTGGTGGTGTTGCATCTGTTTAGTCTGGAGATGAGAAGAACACAGGGAGACATGATAGCTGTCTTCAAGTGTCTGAAGACTATGATGTAGAAGTCAGGGCAGAATTGCTTCAAAATATAGGAAAGAAACAATGGTTTTAAATTACAGAAAAGTAGACTTCAGTGAGACATCAAGAAAACTTTTCTAGCAATAATAGCTAATCAACAGTGGAACAGACTGACTCTAGAGGTGATGGGCATGCCTTTGCTTGGAGGTGCCCATCAGTTGAGGATGCTGTAGTGGTAGATTCCTGCACTATGCAGGGGGGCTGGATTAAATGACTTGAAAGGTCCTTTCCAATTCTTTTATTTATGAATGCATTATTTATTCCTTGAATCAGCACTGACATTTGAATATGAGGCTTTGTAGAAGTAAACTATTTTGAGCTATTGGCAGCGATTTATTTATTTATTTATTTATTTATTTATTTATTTATTTATTTATAATTCGATTTATATCACCGCCCCATCTCCCGCAAAGGGGACTCTGGGCTATATACATTCAGTTTTCTTAAAAAGCAGGTCAGGTCTGCCACATTGTAGTTTCAGAATTAGTCTCTGGAAACAACAGGAAGCACAGATAAGTGGGGAATCAGGGAGCTGTTGAGAGGGATGGATGCAGTTTGTTTACCAAAAGAAGATGAATATATTTGCTTTCCCATTTGCCTGAAAACAAGAGAGAGAATAAGAATGGTAGTACTGACAGCATATAATTGTTGTGTTATTTTTCATTATTTTAAGCAGTTCAAAATCTCAGTTTGGAATTTTGCAGTAGAGGAAGAGGAAACTTTCTAAGGCTACCAGATACAATTCTACTGTTGTGGAGATGGGCGGTGATAAATTTGAATAATAAATAAATAAATAAAAATAAATATGGACTGTAAGGTCCACACAACCACTAGATGGTAGCAAAGAAATAACATTTGAGAAAAATTGAAATTCTTTGCTGCCATCTAATGGTTGTATAGGTTTTTTTACATCACAGATCTGGCAGTCCCAGAACTTAATGCTTTTTGCTTTGACAATTATCCCCTTATTTGTAGAAGACCACAAGTGATTCAGTTAGATCTCCATCGTGCTCCATTAATATTATAAGATAAAGAAGGTGGTCTGGCCTTAATGGTTCTCATTTCTGTCGACTCAGGCTACCTATGCAGAGGATGACTGTCCTCTCCATGGTATTTTCTTAGGCAATATCTTTCTTAAAGTAGCTGCCTATGTTCTTCCTCACAAAGATGTGGTATGGTCACAATTTCCTGCCAATCAGGGTTTTTTTACAATACTCAGGGATCCTAGCCAGGCCCTCTCAGAGACCCTGAAAGGCCTGGAGAGAGAGGCCTCAACTGTTGAGCCCCAAGCCATAATAAAAACATTTTTGAAAAAAGACATGTGAAAATAAAGCACATGTGTTCAGATAAGACTACTCCCCATAGATAGATAGACAGACAGACAGACAGGCAGACAGATGAAATAATAAAAATGTGAGGCTCTGTTTAAGCTTGATGTCCAAGCTAAGTGGGTCTTCCTGACCTTCCTACTCCCTGATTGACTCAGCTTTAATTTGGATTCATGCCTTGAGCAGGGACAGACTGGATGGTCCCTTTCAACTGAATGATTCTATGAAGTAGCACCTTTTCTATGGGCATTCTGACTTATACCAGGTTCATAAAGTGAGCTAAACCATAATGTGCTTGGCTTGTTTGCGTCTTACTTAATGTGATGTGTGAAGTCACCCATTATATGTGTGAATGCAACTACTTGAATAGACTCTGACTTCTCTAGTCCAGTAGTTTTTACTTGGTGGTAAATAGCTGGAACTCAGAAATAGCCTTGGTGAGACACAGAGTAAGTTATTGAAATTTTAAATAAAATTTTAAAAATGACACTAAAAGTGATAAATATAACAATATAATGCCTGTAAAAATGCATGTATGTATATATTTCAAATGCTTTTATGCTGCTTCAGTCATCAAGATTCTACAGGTAGGCAACTCACAGCAGTAATATAAATACATATCAACACAAGAAAACACCAATGTTCTTCCATTTTTGTTTCTAATATGGAGAGAACCAGTTTTTAAATCAAGTTATTGGTGGGACTTAAGAGGTATGGACTGTAGTTCATGATCCATCAAGATCATGACTATCAAATGCTCTTTGAAATGCAAAGTAATGCCCCACTATTACACCTCAGAATTCACCCAAGACCACTGCTTGCTCTAGACCAGTTTTTCTTAAACTTTTTCCTCTTAGGACCCCTTCCTATTTTAAAAATAATGGAGGACCCCAAAAGAGCTTATGTTTGTCTGGGTTATATTTATCGATATTTACTGTATTAAAAATTAAAATTAATGCATTTGTAGAGTATTTATTTATTTATTAAGAATTTTATTAAGTTTAGAGCAAAGATAAAAACTACAAAACAAAAAAACCCAAACGAAAATAAAAAAACTACAAAAAGATTAAAAGGTGAGAAACACAAGAAAAAGATTTTTAAAGATTACATAAGAAGTGACTTCCGACTTTCAACAACAAGAATATTTAGCAGTTTCCATAATTAATCTCTTACTCTTATTCTAACCAAGATCACATTATTTCTATAAATCATCCCATAGGCATATAGAAATCTATAAAAGAAATTGCTTCTTCCCCTTCTATATAAAAAAAGTAAACAAATATATATCCCTCTAAATCAACTTCTCCCCCCCCCATAAAACCCATTTATAAAATATTTCCCCCCTATCACTCTTCTATATAATTCTGGCCACTATATTAACAATCAGATTATAAAAACATTTAAATTATCTACTTTTATACTTAGTACTGCTGTACCAATCTTACTCCTGTTAAACCTTAAAAAACAAACTTTAAATCATTGCAGAAAACTTTAAATCATTACAAAAAAATAGAATCATACAGCCTTGAAATCAATCCACATACTTATTCTTAATTTCTTATCCCACCTCAAAATAAACCAAAGCATTTAATCTCCATACTATACACATGGCGTTTTTTATAAAAGAAACAAAGAGTCCAACTGCCCCCCTTAACATGTCAGCAGAAAATTTCTCACATAACAGAGCCATCTCGTTCTCAAAACAAACTCTGAGACAAACAAACCAGTCCTCATCTTGCAAGTCGAATTGTAACTCCTTCGTGACCAACATATATTTGTCAGCTGGCATTTCTTCACAATCTGGATTCTCACAGTCGGGAAAGATGCCTCCTTCTTGATAAATCCCTTCCTCTCCTTTCAGAAAATCGTTAGTCACTTGATACATTTAAAAGATAGTGTCCCGAACATCTTGCAAAATAACTTGAATAGTTTCATGAATAATTTATTTGAAATCAGCACGGAGCTTAGCACGGAACTCTGAAGTCCTTAAGGTCATCCATAATTCAGGCAGTAAAGTCTAACACCCTCTAAATCATAGCTTTCCAAACTCTGTGTCGGGACACGTTAGTGTGTCAGCTGCAGTGTTTGGGTGTGTCGCGGCTGCTGCTGCCTTCGAGCCCTGCCAGGATTCCTCGCAGGTCCTAGTGCCTGCCTTGTGCCCTGCTGTAAGAGTGTGTCACGAAATGATGCCCTGCTGTAAGAGTGTGTCGCGAAATGATGCATGTCTAAAAAGTATGTCACCAACGTGAAAAGTTTGGAAAGCTCTGCTCTAAATACTTAGCTAATACTGCAAATCAGCAAATGCAGCATCCAAGGAAAGTGAACAGAAAACTGAAAACTCAAAGTATCAAATTAAATGTGTAGGAAAAAATTAAATCCTTCAAATTAGATACAAAAATAGTAATTGAGAGATGACTATTTATTCTCAGTCCTCCTTAAATTTTAAATGGGAAGTGAGCCAGCAGTTAAAAGAAGGCTTTAAGACACATCCAGAAACAACAATAAAAGCACCAAGAGATTCGTTTCTTCTTGCTGTGGAAAGCCTCTCTTGGGGTAAAAAATCTTAAAAATATACAGATTGGGTGATTTAGAAATGAGAAAGGCTTGACCTAATGTCCCAATGGGGCTGCAGTGTGGTCTGGAAAATGGTGGTATCCCCGACTCCCGTCTCCTCTTACCGGATTAGTGCCAATCCTGTTGATGATCCTCAGACTACAAGGGGATGTTCCGAAGAACAAATGGGAGGATTCCGAGTGTTTTCTGTCCATGAAATCACTCTAGGGCAACAGGAAAAGCCTACCTGTGCCCCCAAAAGAATCCACGCTGTCAGGTCTGCCCGCTGAGCTCGCGGGCAGGCTGTTCAATCGGCCATGTTCTCACCAGAAGTCTAGAATATGTATTTATTGAATCATGTAAAAATAACAATATTAAACTCATTAGATATTAACATAAATAAAATATTTTTTTCATGAAAATCCCTATATATTTTAACAAATAAAAAACAATAATGAGAAGAGTGACTTTGTTTTAAATTTTTGCAAATACAGTATCTTCAATAACTGGCAAATAATTTTGATTTCGAAGACCCCTGAGAGGGTCTTAGGGGACCCCCTGGAGTTCTCAGACCACACTTTAGGAAACACTGCTCTAGACCACTGTCAAAAGATATATCTAAACTCAGATTCAAAACAAGATGCCATGGATTCATAGCCAAGCAATCCTGGGATTTTTATTTAAGAGGCTTAGCTATCAGTTAATGAGAGCCAGTTTGGTGTAGTGGTTAAGGCAATGGGCTAGAAACCAGGAGACCGTGAGTTCTAGTCCCGCCTTAGGCACAAAGCCAGCTGGGTGACCTTGGGCCAGTCATTCTCTCTCAGTCCTAGGAAGGAGGCAATGGCAAACCACTTCTGAAAAACCTGCCAAGAAAACTGCAGGGACTTGTCCAGGCAGTCTCCGGTAATCAGACATGACTGAACAGATTTTTTAAAAAAGCTATCCGTTAAAGCACCTCAACTTCAAAGTTTCTCGAGGAAGCCATAGCTGTTAATGTAGATTTAACTCTGTTTATCTGTAAAGTGGAAGTGTGGTCTGAAGCAGCTGTAGATTTCCATGGGCTTTAAAAACAGAGAGCTTGGCCTGAGAAGATGACATGACACAGGGAGGAGGGAGTGGTATTGCAACACCATTAGGTCTGCACTTAGAAAGATCATAAGGAACAACAGTGCAAGACAGTGGAAAGCTTTGTGTCAGAATGGGTTATTGTAAGCAACATCTGACGGAGTTGCCATTGCTGTTCATAAAGAGTATTGCCTGTTTCTCTTTGTGTCCCCATCTTTCCTATTTGTTCAAGCACAAACGTTTATTTTAAATATTAACATCAAGGAAAATCAGCAGAACAAAAGTCATACACAGTGCATACAAAGTCCTGAATTTAGTAGATCATTAGTTCCTTAGCTTTTAATCTATTGGAATTTGTATGTATAACTTTTGTCTTTGTGAGATATAGATTTAACACAGCTTGCTAAACAGAGCTGGCTCCAAAACAATGTGATCTAAATCACGTAGGCTCCCACTGTGCATCAAAATGAATGGTGTCCCAAGATGTCAGCTGCTAAAATTATACAAAGCACTTAGCAGGTCTTGTAGTGCCATTTAATGCTTTCCTGTTTTCATTAAAACAAATTGGGAGCTGAATGTTGGATGTTCTTTTACATGCTCTACCCCTGTCCTTTTAGTGTAGATGCATTAGCGTGGATCATTCTTCTGGTAAAGAGGTCTTAAGAAAAGATTAGCCATATTTGCAATAAAAAGAATGAAAGAAGCCACCCTCCTTTTATGGCTGGGGAAATGAAGTGAATATGCTCACTCATTTGGTTCTCAAGAGTGACACTCGCAACTTTAACAGCTTGATGAACTGATTGGGTGGATGTCTTTGGGCCCAGCCTTCTTTAACCTCATACTTGGACGCCTGGGTGTTGTAGCCCTAACATATCTAGAAAACACAAGGTTGTGGAAGGCTGATATCACATTTTATTACTGTATTTCTCCCTGCATTTTTGCATTCCTGTAACTTCTCTATTAAACCTGCATTTTCTACTTGCCTACCCTATTGCTCCCTGTTGTAAGCTATAATCAGTACCTGCACTTTCTTTTCCCCCCAGTGACAATGGCTTAATGAGGAGTGAGGAACTGCAAGCACTTCCACTAATTGAAACCACAGTCAGCGTGCCCACCGAATTCGGAGAAGAAACAATTTGATCCGACAACAGCTATCAGCAATAACTCTAAGAGGTAATATTACGTAACAAAAGGCTACCTTTTAAAATTACATTTATAGGCAGTATCTTCATGGACTATTAATGGCAAATAATCAAACCTGTGTCCATGTGGTTGGATTATTTGAATTTCAATCAATTTTATTTAATTTATTTATAAGCTTATACAGCCACCTGTCTTAATACAAGATAAATCCTAGGTGGCTCACAATAACATGAAATAAAAGCAGACTAAATAAAATAAACCAACCCAACGACAGCATCAAATATCCCAAACGTTGCACCACATCACATAGCCTTCCCATGTTCTTACATTTGCTGGCTCACTTCTTTGTTGTTGTTCAGTTGTTTAGTCGTGTCCGACTCTTCGTGACCTCATGGACCATAGCACGCCAGGCCTTCCTGTCCTCCACTGTCACCTGGAGTTTACTCAAATTCACTTCTATCCTAGCCCAAAGCCTGGGTGATGAGCTAGGTCTTCACAGCCCTCTGAAAGGTTAAGAGGGTGGGGGCCCTCCAAACCTCAGTGGGGAGGCTGTTCCAAAGGGTCGAGGCAGCCACAGAAAAGGTACATCTACGAGGTCCCACTAGATGATAACATTTAAGGGAGGGGACCTGGAACATGCCCACCGTATCTGACTTTGTGGAGTGGGCAGATACCCTCGGGGAGAGGCGGTACTGCAAATTGGGATGGCATGGTTTGAAATTAAACAACTATTTTTTATTAACATCCAATCCAGTGTATCCACAGTTTCAACTGCTAGTAGCTGGAGGAAGTTAACCATTTTCTAATATAGAAAATGCAGGTGTCCTTTTGAGTTTTATTTAGATTAGTGTAAGAGTCATCTGGATTGAGACAATCACACGGCGGATAAGGAGCACTACAACTTTCCTCCATCGCATTTAATTTCAGAATCCCCCTTACATTTTTTAAGAAGGTGTAGTGGTCTTGATCTGGATTGGCACCCTATACATTATACAAATGTATGCAAATATTAAAACATCATCTGTAAACTACACATTAAAGTATTTTGTGTTTTGAGTCTCTGAATTCCAAATCAGGGGTGGAATTTCAAAGGTTTTTCTGAAATCCAGTCTTGTCTTGAGATTTTTGTTTTTATTACTGTTGACTGAACCACAGCTGTCCTTGCAACCAGCGTTACATCATGGTTATAAAAATCAGCTGTAATTGCTTTAAATATATCCTTCTATAGATACAGCCAAACGAAGAGGAAATTGTTTGAGTAAAACATATATTTACTTGATTTCATACACACTGCACTGGGAATATCAACACTCTGGTACAAATAAAAGTGCTTAATTGCAGCATTGACCCTGTTTCATTTGCTTGTTGACAGATGAGTTGATAATTTGCAATTGACATCTCTCCTGGGGATTTAATTATCTTCATTTTAACAGAATTACAGGACTGAGTGCTGAGAAATCTGTGAAGTCATTCTATCTTAGAAACAGAACTGTCCAGTTCTTTTATGAAATCTGAACTTATTATGTGCATTTGCGAGCACAATTAAGCTCTGCAGGAAACTGATTAGATGCTGACATACAGAACAAAGTATCCTGTGATCTAGTATTCTCATTCTTTTTGATAAATGCTGGCACTCTATCTAGATATCCTTGGGGACTTTCCAAAGTCACAGTATTTGGCTAGTGGATGACAATATAAGTCAATGATTCAGCATGTGTTAACCCATGGATGCCTGAAACTATACAGACTAATTACCCCCATAACAAATTTTAACTACATTTTCCTTTTAAACATGCAATTATGGTGTTTTGTAAGGGTATACAGAGGTTCCAAGGAGCACTTTGATCAAATGCTTCTTTGAATCAACACACCAAAACAAAGTGGCACCCCTAGATCAAAGAGTTGGATCACAGCAATCATGCTGGATGATGAAAGATTCCCCCTTCTATTAAGCATCCAATCAAAGTGAGCTAACCTGCCTTGATCTGAAGTGCTGAAAGGGGGTGACTCACATTTTCAAGTTAGTTGCTACGAAGTCCTTATTGCTAGACAGCACCAATTTAATGTATTCCATTTCTGAAAATCTTGCCAAGAAAACTGCCTGGACTAGTCCAGGCAGTCAGCCAGAGTCAAGACTGACTTGAAGGCACAAAAACCCAACCCAACCCAAGTACTTTATTAGGAACATTTATACCACATGTGTCCACAGGGGGCAAGTGGGGACAAATGATGACATGTGTGACTCCATCTTCACTCAAGTGCTGTGACTTATCTGCCTGTATCAGATGTCAAACACAAGTATACAAGGGTACTGTTTGTGTGATGACAGCACTGCGTGTGTCTCATCATTTTGGAGTTATTGTGGTTTGTTGCAGATGTGAGGATTTATGCAATGCCTTTCCATTTCTTCAAAAAAAGAGGCAAACTGTAGCTATTAACATGCTAGAAAATAACATTTCGACACTTTAAAAATGTACCTTAAGATACAGTTCAGCAGATAAAATGAATGGAAATTCATTTTCAAAGGGATAAACAAATGAGCTTTAGTTTGGGAGGCCAAAAGGTGCCCCCAAATGAAATTATTTACAAACAGTGGAAGACAATGAGAGGTAGATAAGTCTCCATAGAGTGGAGGATTTGAGTGGAGGCTTTTTCTTGTATCTGTGCCAGCATCTTCTGAGCTACCAATAGAATGTGGAGAAGATCCTTTCTAACAGACCCTAAGGAGAAGAGATAGTCATAGAAAACATAGGAAGCCCTCTTACACTGGACCAGACTACTTCATATCACCTGTTACCTGCTGTTCTTAACTCGAGATGGCAAGAACTGAATGTAGGATCCTTGTGCAGAGTATATGCCTTTATGCTAAGCTGTTGGGAAAAGAAAGTCTCATACAAAGCCTGAAATTGAAATAACCCACAAACCACTACCCCCAAATAGAATGGTTTCTGAAAATTACAGAAAATTGCTGTTAAAGATACCAAAACCTCAGTCACCCTGTGGGCTTTGTTGCATCGGTGCATCCATATATTATATCAGTGCAGGTCCGTAAGCAGCTTTCTACTCTGGTGCCCACCAAATATGCTGGACTTCAGCTGTCATAAGTCTCTACCAAATAACATGGGACACCGAAGTTCAAGTCATATAAAGGGGACTATGTTGGGAAAGGATGATCTGGAGGAGAGTTGGCTCAGTATCCATACCTCCAATTGTCAAGTAGGAAAGTGCTTCTTTTCTCTAGAGTTATTGTGTCATATTAGGGACATTGATTTAGCATTGAGAGTCATAGCTTGTACTATTGGTTCTTTCTATTCTGACTTCTCTCTTACCTCCCTGAAAGTGGAATGAACACCAATGAACATCTGTCTAGATTACAAGTCCTGCTCTATTTCTCCATCAAATGTCAATGTTAATTGCTTTCAAATGTTAGCACTTTTGACATTTCAGGGAATGATGGCAAGCAATATGGGTAGTGGGTTGGGATGTTGAAAGCTAATCTGACAGCTTAACTCTTATTTACTTTGGAATACACTACAATCACTAATTATCAGTAGCCCTTTAGGTCAAATCAACTTTTTAATACCATTTAATTTACCAAAGACCCCATAGTTAATACACTCCTTCCTCTCTTTTGAAGATAAAGGCACCTCAAAATGTCAGTGGATTATTGTTCTTCTTCAAATCCCTACTTATTAACATTTTGTAAAGCATTACATTGAGCTAAGTGATAAACTATTACTGTTGATTGTGGGAATCTAGGACTTGTATACTAATTTATGAGGAGCCCTTTTACATTCTTTTACATTCCTAGGAACAGTATGTTCTTCAGCTGTTCTGCATTATAGCCTTTGTTCTACTTGCTTAAGAGCAATTATGTTATGCCATCATAGATTAGATTAGAGATAGATAGATAGATAGACAGACAGACAGACAGACAGACAGACAGACAGACAGACAATCATCTTCCCTGATGGCAAAAAAAAATAGGCAAAGGTTAGGGGACTATATTTTAGCTTCAGTTCTACTTTCAGAGAGCAAAAGAGCATGTCTACGCTTTCCCAAATCAATGCGGTTGAGGACAAAAGATGACACTGTGGACCTCAAATGATATACAGCAGTTGCATGCACAAGTGCTAAAGAGGAGGTTTTCCCCTTTGAAAAAAAACACTTTGATTTAGATAAAGGTTTAGTGACATTTAAATCCTTTTAAAATTGGATCTGGGAGAAAGAAAGGATCATGCATGAATCCCTGTTGGAATGTGGGCAACAAGCATTGAACTATCGGGGGGGGGGGGGAACCCTATTACATCATCAGAAACTCTTGTTTGCATAAAAACTGGCAAATTCATTGCTTTGGCTCCTGCTTTTGGCTTAAAAATAAACACCAGCTGGAGCCCAACAACAAGAAAACCCCTAAAGATTTCTGCTTTGACTTTAGCTTGGACATTGAGCTTTAATTAACTTCATCATTCCTCTTATTAAAATCATGCTCATTTAAGGGGCCTGTTTTGCCTTACCCATTTTGTTCAAGAGAGTTGATCACATGGACCCTTTTTCTGGAAAATTTCAATGGATGCACAGATTACCTAGATATTCTCACCATAGATACCCTGTTATATGCAGAAAGTTAGCTTCTAAAAAGCAAAATATGTGGTCTTGCCTTAAAGGGAAAATGGCAGATATGGTACATGCTAAAGAAAGGGAGGAATTCCCTCTAAGTAATATATAAATCCACATTAATTGACTGCATAGCAGTCTTGAATTCAGATGATGCATACTTGGTTCATCAAGAGGAGGGGAACATTCTCTGGTCCTTAATTAGTCAATGTATGCTATACTTCAAATTTCATACAAATCCTAAGCTTCTATCAATGTCTTCCCTAGCCTGGGTATTGTCATATTGTGACGACTTTAACTCCCAGAATTCCGCAGCTAGTATGGGCATTGGGAAGAATGCTGGGAACTGAAGTCCACATATTCAGAAGGTACCCTGGTTGGAAAAGGCTTTCTTTGTGTGTGTGCCTTCAAGTCAGTATTGATTTATGGTGACTGCCTGGACTAGTCCCTGCAGTTTTCTTGGCAAGATTTCAGAAGTTGTTTGCCATTGCCTGCTTCCTTGGGCTGAGAGAGAGTGACTGGCCCAAGGTCACCCAGCTGGCTTCATGACTAAGGCAGGACTAGAACTTACAGTCTCCCAGTTTCATGATTCTTAGGAGCCCTCCTCATTTTCTACTTCAAAAAAGGAAAGTGATGAAAGGTTTGGATTTATATAGAAACATGCCTAGTCTTGTATATTTCCCATGGTTCCAAGGGGTTGGATGCTTCCATGAACGCACCTGGTTGTATGTGTTAGGACTGAATGAGAATTTGCTTCCATTAATTTTTTAACAAGATTTGACAAAAATGTGCTCATTTCTTCATAAACAGAAAAAAAAAGTCATGAGTAAATGAAAGAGGAAAGTGACAACGACCATCTCATTTCTCTAGGTACAAGACTGCAGATTTAGCTGTTGTGTATCCCACAAACGTACTGCTGCTGGATGAAGGTTGCCACCTTTCTGGATAGATTCCTTATTTTACACAGCTTTGTTGAACGTGTTTGCAACATGGATGTACCTTTAAAGCGACATTTGGGGGCAGATGATTTATTTCTCTTGAAAACTTACAAAAATGTCTTCATAAATAGAAAAGGAAGAAGGTAAAATTTTAAAAATCTGAATGTAATAGACAGGGCCGCCACAAGCAGGTGTGCAAGTTGTACACTGCACAAAGGTGCCATGACACGGGGGTCACTAAACAGTGGGAACAGAAGCAGCCCAGTGCCACATTGCAGGGTGCCAGGTTGGGGGAAGAAGCCTGCCCAGTTACTGCTCCACGCATCTGCACATGCGCTGTACAAGAAAAGGGAGAACGAACCACCAGGAAGCTGCAGCTGCAGCTGACATGACTTGATGCCCTGATGGCAAAAAAACTTTTTGCACAAAGGGGCCTTACAGGTCAGGTGGTAGAAATCAAAAAGGATAGATTCACCCATCTACAGCATGAATCCGGTCCAGCAGTTGGGGAGGGGGGAAGAGAGCCAGTATTTTATTTATTTGTTTAAAGCTTTTAGAAACTACTTCCCATTCTAAATTTTGAAGTGGTTACTACTATGTAAATGGCCGTCTATGTTGTTTTGTTTCTCTGACCGCACCACAACATTCATTTATACTGCAGCAGAAGAAAAAGACAGATGAAAGAATTCTGCAGAACAATCTTTGCTGCCTTGTATTATATATACTGTAAAAAAGGCAGGATAAAATATAATAATAGCAATAGTAATAACAATAATAACATCAAATTAACTTGAATTTATAGGAGTATACTGAAAGTTATGTTATATTATAATAGTGTTATGCAGTATAACACTGTTATGGGGCTGATTTTGGGCTTCAATGCAACTGGAAAGCCAGGTTAGGTTTAGGTTGTGAAAGGGTAGACTTTGGAAGCTTTTTAAAATGCTATGCAATAAAGCTTCAATTTAATAGACCCCCATTTAGTGGACTTTGGGTGTAATGGACAAAAGTTCAATGAAAGCCCAGTTAATTTCACATTTTTACCTCATTTTACAACATCTATGGTGATTTACACGATTTGTGCGATAACACCAGTTGAGATGAATGATGTACTTTTGGATTTAATGTACATTTGGGAATAACCCTCTCCCCACCACAATTCGTCCATTAAAGTGAGGTTTTACTGTATTATATTACTGTATTTACCCCAAAGGAAGTTGGGCCTTAGTTTAAGAAAACCCTGTTCCACAAAAAGGAAGAATAGACAGATACATTCATCGGCTTCCTTTGCCTTATTGTCAGGAAATCTAAGATGACTGTTTGATTTCAAAGGCAAATTAATTTGGAGGGAAAAAAAAACACCTAGTCTTCATTTCTGGTAAATGCAGGGTCATGTTTTTTTTTTTTTTTTGTGGTAAAGAGGCAATTATTTTTAATTGACCTCTGAGAGCTACAGAAGGTATGGTAGTGATGTAATGACATCACAGGGAGGGGTGATCCCAAAATTTCACTATCCTTTTTTCCTTTGTGGTGGGGCTTAAATAAAATAGGAGCATTAAGTCTTGTGTTTTTTTAGCTTGTTGAAAAAGAATAGTTCCAAATGGCTCAAAAAAGAAAGGGGGAGGGGGAGGGGATGTATGTAATCTACCCACTTCATTTTGTGGAGGTCTACATAGGTTCATAATTATTTTTCTTCTCTTTATTCTTGCCTACCATTTCTTCAATGCCTTCTGTAATTTTAAATTGTATTGTGGTTGCAGTGCAGATAGAGTAGAGATATATACTGTATGCAGAAATACCACCAGGAATTTCTTGCATTCTTTTTATCTAAGTACCCTAAAGACAGAGACAAGCATTTCCTATGCTCCATTTACCCCATTATTTTGACTTGAATTGTTCTTAGAACAAAAATCTACAGAGTAGAAGGACAGAGGCCATGAAGAGGACACAATGGCCTCCCACGATAATCCCTACTCCCCAGAAAATCCCTCTTAGAATCCTCCCACTGCCTCCTGTTTTCCAAACTATCCAATCATGCCACCACAGAAATCTGTATCCCAGATTTTTTTTATTTTCTGAATGTCAGAAAAAAAAAGCCAGTTTTGATAGCATTTATCCAGGCATTTAATTGCATCTTGTAAAGCTACATAATTTAGAATCAAATGGTATTTCCCCTTTCCTCTTGGTAGTAGAGTTCAAGTACATGTATGTGGCTGACTACTCTATAGCAATAATGTGAAAGAAAGGGATTTATCATTTCCCAGTATTCTATGTCCTCCGGCCAGTGGTTTTCTTGATGCATCAATCAAAAAAATTTATTGCTCAGACTCAGTTTATTTCTGTTGCCACTTGTGAGATGCAAATCAGAGCTCACGAAATAAACCACGCAGTAATTAACAGTATCAAGGTTTATTTTATCTTTTGCAAAAGGATGTCACTCCTGTCGCCACAAGGTTGGCTGACAAGGAGCACACACCTGAACACAAAGACACAGGTTCTTTTTATACCTAACCCCGACATACCTAACCCCGACGTTTTACAATACCTCGGACCGCCTGTAACTTTTCCCAAATTCCCTCCCCTGCATTCCCCTTTCACACCTCTCCTTTTAGATAAGTCCCAGTTCCCTTCCCTGTTGATTGGGGACGTGATGACCCTGGAGTTTATGTCTCACTTCCTTCTCTGCGCTCCAAAAGAAAACATTCCTTATTTCTTCTTTACAATGGGATTTCTCTCTTGATGGGATTTAGCTGTCTACACAAGTAGAGTTGTTTACCTATTTCTCTTTAGGATGACTTGTGGTTAATTACAGCTCCTTGCAATATTCTGAGTCATGACTGTTGAACTTATGATACCCTCTGATTTGACCCATGCAGAGGGTTAGAATGAAGTCAAAATGGAGTCACTTATGACAGTTATGTAAAAGAATAACTATACTCAATTTCACTTCTGACACACTTACTACAGACAAGGTACAAAACTTACAATGAAAGGAGGATATTGCATTTCAGATGGAAGGATATATATTTAAATTAGAGACAGTCCTCAAATGAAATCATACATAGCACAATTCCAAGCAGTGATTCCAATTCCAAGCCTTTGATTCTATTCCTTGCCTAAGACACCTACAAAAATACTATTGCTGTTTTGATACAGATATAAAAAATTGTAATATTTAATATACCTCCTGTTTCCGTTTGATACTGGCTTGCTATTCGATATTTATATAAATATAATTATAAATATATATAAATATAAATATATAAATATATTCTATATTTGCTATTCTATATTCATGTCATGCAAACACACTTATTGTCATGTGAGGGATTTCTGAGGCTGCAGTCTTCGCTGTATTTAAAGAAAAGCCTTTTTCAAATCAAGGTTGACTTTGACCTGGTGACTTCATGGATATATCCATGTACTCTGCTTGGCACCGTATTGAAATGGTTGCCATTGTGTTCTTTCAAGATGCTTTTCAATTGCTCAGTCCAGGCTACGGCCCTGGTCTTTCCTGGAGACCTCCCATCCAAGTACTAATCAGGCCTGTCTCTGCTTAATTTCAAACTCCAGACAATGTCTGCAAATGCTACTACCCTGCTGTGTCAGCCATATTTATTTTGGAGCAAGTCTTGTCAAAATCAGTGGACTGACATCTGTATCGACATGAAAAGGATCTGTTGAGTTGGATGGTTTTAGAACATTATTTTTAATTGTTTCCCCAATAACACTCCTCCTTAAAAAGCAACCAGAAGGAAGAAAGGACTAAGCAATGCATTTAAAAATAAAGCTTTTAAAATATTTTTTAAAGTGCACAGCTAGGGGCAACGAACCATTGTTTCATCACTGCTTGAAATTGTGCTATGCACACCAAGTATGGACATATGACCTGCTATAGAATAGCAAGCCAGTATCAAATGGAAACAGAAGGTATATTAAATATTGTAATTTTTTATATCTGTATCAGAACAGCAATAGTATTTTTGCAGGTGTCTTAGGCAAGGAATAGAATCAAAGGCAGGAGCTGCACATGGCATGAAACCATAATTTGTTTAACCATGTTTTATTGAATACGGTAAATCACAACTGTTGGGTACGTACAGCATGCTAAGCTGATGAAAATCACAGTGGATAGGTAATCTTTTCTGGCCTGGGGAACACACTTTCTCTTTGCAGCTTAGGGTCTGCAAGGATTGTGACAGTGATGTTGTGACATTACCAAAATGGGCATGCAGAATTTTTCAGATTTGGGCAGGGGGGAGGTTAAGGCCCAAAGCTACCCATTTTGTCATTTTACCTACCTATCCATGAGAAAAACCAACCCCATTTGATGGTCAAATATAAAGGCCTTAAAAGTAAACAACAACAACTGGGGTGCTTCCTTTTTCCAGGAGGTCCCTTTAAGAGGGAAATTGCAACTGTGACTAATGTAGGGTGGTAAAATGGATCATCTAGTTTCTTCGAGCTAGCAATTTTCTTTGGTGACACATGGAAATCAACAGCTGGGTACAAAGGGAGGAAGTTAGATGTTGGAAATAGAGGCTTTGAAGAAAGTTACAATTTCTAGTATTCTTTGAAATGGCTGGTCTCCATCTATTCTGCTCTACAACAAAGATTGTGTTTGCTTTGTTCTACTCAAGTAGGTGTCCTACTGGCATCCACTGACCACTTTGCTAGGCTGGGGAGGTCTTTGATTTGATCCATCAGGGCTGTTCTTTGTATCCTCCTTCTAACTACTTTTTTTCAAATGGAAAATTGGAGTATCTATACAGCCCAAAGAGTATTGGTAGTTTGGACTACCCCACACATTTCCATTTACTGGGCCACTGACCTTAATGGAGAAAAAAGAATGAAAAAACGTATTACACTGACATAGGGGACTGAGAGGAGAAAGTGAAGATGGTGGGGATCAAATGAACATTCTGCACCCAATTTTTCAGATTTTAAAAAGGGTTGGACCTACCCTAAGTAGGATTAGATGTAAATTTCAGTCTCTGTTCCTAAATAGATTAGGATGGACCAAGATTATCTAATCAGCTTCATGGAGGAGAGGAGATCTGAACCCGGGTCTTCCTGATCAAACTCAAATGTAATCCATTACTCTATTAGCCTGGCCATCCTCACAGCTGTCTCAACATAGACCAACTGATTCAGAGACCTATAAAATTAAAGATGCTGCTGACTCCCAAGACTGAGCAAGTTTTACTGCAGCAGAAAATGAGGCCTTTTATTACACTGTATATTTACCAACATGAGCTCCAAATGTTAGATGGTTTATTTTTTCTTCCTGTCCCTGAGGCTGCCTTTCTAATCAAGTGGTGCCCATCAGATTGATGAGCAGCACCCCACTGCCTATGGAGGTCAGTTGGAGTTATGCATTTAGCATTTCCGCCTCCCACACTGGTCTGATTTGATTTGCCATGACACTGAGACCCAGCTCTGCTCATCATACCTGCAGCACTTCATGTCAGTAATGTCATATCCCAAAGCAAATACAGACCCAGGGGTTAATTGAATTACAAAGACAAGTGGGGCTCTTTGTTTTCTTTCTTTATTATTGATGCAGGCAATACCAGTAATGATCAGCATATAGCGCCAAGGCTAGACTGTTACAGAAGCCAGCAGTAAAAAAATAATAATTCTGAGAAAGAGAAAGAAATAGTAATAGGAAAGAGGATGAACAGTTTAAGTGCCCAAGGTGGACATCTTGGTTAGATTTTTAGTGATTACTTTTATAATTAATATACGCTTTTCAATTGCCAGTCATTCCCTGAACAAACCTGACAGCAATGTACAGGCATATTTGTGGTCATCAGTCTATATCAGGAGAGGGCAATATTTCTATGAATGGCCCCCTTTCTTGATTAAGGGACTTTCTGGTTGTGGGGAGCCCCATTGCCTGGTCTAAACCATTTCATTTTTTTTTTCAGGACAGCTCAACCCATCTGTATTTCTTCTTTCAATGTTATGTTCACTAATCCAGTGTTTTGACTGTCACCTCATTATTGTCACACTGTTCTTTCATATGAGTCCAGGAAAATATGTGATTTTCAAGCAGTACATTAGAAGCCAGTGAAGGTTAGACATGAGAAACTTATAACTATGCTTTCCATCCTTCAGTTGCCACACATACATTAGATGAAAAATATGGGAAAGTGGAGAGGAATTTGGATTTTTTCAGTGTTGTAAATTAAACTTTGTAAGGATTAGGCCTTACAGGAAGGCCTTGCACCAATGTTTCCCCATTCTCCATAAGGGGAATGGACAGCTCCAGACTGCTCTGAGTCTGAATGTATCTTAAAAAGGTAAAGGTTCTCCCCGCACATTTGTGCAGTCGTGTCCGACTCTAGGGGCCGGTGCTCATCTCCGTTTCTTAGCTGAAGAGCCAGCATTGTCTGAAGACGCTTCCACGGTCATGTGGCCGGCATGACGCACACGGAATGCTGTTACCTACCCACTGAAGTGGTACCTATTCATCTACTTGCATTTGCATGCTTTCGAATTGCTAGGTTGGCAAGAGCTGGAGCTAGTGCAGGAGCTCACTCCATCATGCGGGGCTAGGGATTCGAACCTCCGAACTTGTGATCTTCCGATTGACAAGCCTGGTATCTTACCCGCTGAGCCACCACGCCCAAGGCAGCATGATCTAAGACTGAGGGTTTTTGATTGTCCTGCCATCAATCTCTGAACCTATTGTGGTAGCCAAAATCTGAGGAGCAGATAGTACTGCAGAGAATCCACTTAACTGAGATGTTGCAAGGAATGTGTTAGAGCAACATCTTTGATCCTTAACTTGCCTGCCACAGAGTTTAATGCCAATAATTCACAATAACCTGGCTCCTTATTTCGAGCATGAGAGATATAATTCCTAGAGGGCTAACTCACAGGAACTGCAGGCTAGAGGAAGTGATATTCTATTCTATATGCACAGATGAGACAACCATGTAACTGTTCTGCCAAGTGTCCAGGCAGCGATCAGGTGCCCAGACAATTGGTTCTTTTACGTAGATCCAGAGACAATAAGCACACCAGTGAATAAAGAGATTTTAAGATTTATTATTAACTTAAGCAAACAGATTTAAACAGAAACACAGTTTAGGCAAATTAAACAGAAGCATAAAAATCATAGCATGAGAAAGAAAAATCATAACATACCAAGCAAGATGATACCCAATTTCCCATAGGCTGTCAGGAGCCCCTTAATAACGACAGTGGAGATACCCCAGGGCGGCTCAATTTCCAGAGTACTCAGCCCTACGTCTGCGCAGAAGCTCCCAGCAAACATACCCCAGGGTGGCTCCATTTCCAGCTCCATTTCCAGAGTGCTCAGCCCTAAGTCTGAGGGGAAGCTTCCCAAGCCAATTTTGCACACAGCACCCGGTAGCAGGGTCTGTGGCCAAGCTCCCAACTCAAGAGGCAATCCTAAGGTTTTTATCAAAGTCTGGCCCTAAAATCTCGTGTACTTGTTTCTATGGTATTGATACTGCAGGATCCGACCTTGACTAGATAATTCCCAGGATCTGGAGCACCTGTTTATGACATAATCTAGGAGCCTGAGAAGCTATACAGATCAGCTAGTGCTAACATAAACAATCTTGAGGTTTTCTTTTCTCCCCCCTTTTCAAACAAAAAAACAACAAGCCAGCCAAACATTAGTATAACTCAAAATAAACTCTAGGCTTCTTTGTGTGAAGGAGAAAATCAAAATATGTCACTTAAACTCCTCGAATTGCTATGGTCTTCCGCACTGCCACTTCAGTAACATAACCCAAATAAGAAAGTTCTGGGTTTGGAACTTTATTTATTTATTGGAAATGTAGGGATGCCCACAAGAGTAAGGGATAGTTCCAGCAGTGATTCATGTGGAAAGTTCTGCATTTCAGGCAGACCCCTGCAACAGTATACTTTAGCAGACCGGTATGACTCCATACCTATCCATATCATACTAAGCCATAATGAGGTTTGACTGATTGTGGCGTAATATGTTCTAAAAATCTGGCTGTAGAGAATTGTTAAACATGGCTTATGGATTAGTATGAATCTGAGCCCAGGTAACTGGATTCGTCAACAAACCATGGATAAAGAAGCCAAGGGTGAGAGCAGGAATGGGCTGCCCTTGGGCCCTGAGAGGCCCTCAGCGGCCATACTGTAGCTCCCTGGCCCACTTTCTATTTATGATACATTTAAGATTCCAACCAAAACTTGGGCTGTAAAGTTCAGCCAAAATAAACAAGCTTATTTCAAGCATCCCAAATAGATGGAGTAAAAGATCTCAGATCTGCTCTTGATTTCTGATGAGGAGCCAGTCAGCCTTCTCCAGTGAGAACACTTTGGCAGCTGGTGCTGAGCAATGACTGAGTCCCAAATGCCATGTTTCTTCTTGAAAGGAACTGTCAATATGTCATTGGCAGCCAGCTCCAATTGCACTTGGAGTCCCACAGGGGACTCCCTCCTTGCAAATGACAGTGAAGTGATGCATCCAGAAAGCCTACTGAAAGGCATACAGGGAGGTAGGGTAGGATTACAGGGCTGTGCAGTATACCGGTCTTTTCTGCAGACATTGCTTGCTATGTCTGTATTTCTCAACCACATCCAGGGTGCAAGAGAACAGTAGGAAAGGTGACCCTTATTACTGCATAGCAAATAAAAGACCCTTGAAAGGCCTCCTCAGTCAGTCTGTCTCCTCAGTCTCTCAGGCAGAAAGAATGAGGGATGATTTCTGGATTGTAGCAAAATGGTGTTCTCTTTCTTTTGCTAAAATTGCTTTCACAAATTTCAAGAATGGCTTATAATGGTATTGTTAATACCATTAAATTGCATCCATAGCCATTTTTGTAAGGGTGAAAAATATGGCCATCATCTTTACCTAAAAAAATATCTTGGACATGTCACATTTTCCTTGGGGTGGGGTGGGGCACATGCCATAGTTGCTATTTTGCACATGTCTATCTGCCTTCTGCAAAGTCATCCTGCTCCAGCGCTGCCTCCCCCTGAACAAGGTCAAATGCAACTTTCCTCCAGGTGGCAATTTCTAATCATTCCTTTTGGTACAGACAGGTGGCAATTAGAGACAATTAGCATAAGTTTCATTTCACTGCCCATTTTCTATCACTAGAGCTTTGCTTCTTGATCAAGGGTTCTAGGATTTTTTAAAAACTAATAGGCTCCAAAGCCTGTAAACTATTTGAAACCTCCTGGTCTAGCTGACTGTACCACAGCCTGTTGTATTGCTCAATTATAGGTAGAGGTAGAACTTTTCTTTCTGATGCACACCAGGCAGAACAAACTCACCAGAGAAGTTAAGCAGGTTCCCACCCTGAAATGTTTCCACTGTCAACTGAAAATATACCTATTTTGGCCAGCCCTTTGCTTTTTTGGGGGGGCTGCTTTTGTGTTGATACCTGAGAACCTGAATGATTTGCACCAAATATTGGACAGCTGCTGTGATGCAACAAAGAGTTTGATATGAAGAAAACCTACTAGCCTTTTGTAGAGCTGTGAAGATCTGGTTTTTCTCCCTGTGGCACATGGGTTTTAGTGGCCTGGCTGCAGTTGTGCTGGCATGACTCAGCAAATGGAGTGAGACAAGGGGAGAAACTGCTCAATTCTGGCCATAAAGGGCAGCTGTGCTGTCACAAGGCTTGATGAGCTGACCTAGCTGCTAGCCAGGGCTGGTGTGAGGAGATATAAAGGCAGCCATCCCATTGGTCCTGCCTGTATATAGGTGTTGGGGGTAGAGCTGGGGTGGGGGGACACCTACCTTCTCAGTTGATAGGGGACATGCTGCCAGTTCTGACCAAAAATTGTAGAGAGAGAGAAGGAGAAAAAAAGGCTGTGTGTAATGGTGTGGCTGGAGAGAGAGAAAAGTTGGAGAATTAAGCAAGTGTGCAGAGCAGTTGGTGGCTCCTGACTGGGGAGGGAGAAGAAAGTTCCACAGGTGGCTTCCCTGGAAGAATGGAAATGAAGACCCAGAGAGATGACATCTTCACCCAAGACCGAAGACTGGATGGAGGGATCCAGCTGGCTGCAGACGGCATCTTCACGCAAGATCCAAGATGGGAAGGAGGGGATCGTAGGTCCTTGGTGAAGCCCTCGTCTCTGGGGAGGGACTGCGCAGAAGACCCTGAGAGAGGTTCTTCCCCCAACATAGAAGCAGTAGGTGCTCAGCTGAGCAGGAGAAAGTCAAACTGTGCTGAGCACAGTACAGTAAATCCAGCCCATTCCTTTCTTTTCAGTCACGGGAGAGGGAAACAGAGTGAAAGGGGGAGGCAGCAGGAGAGCTAGGAAAGGTTCAATGGGAAAAGAAAGGAATATGACAATTGGAGGACATTGACTGGATCCCTGATCATGTTCCATGAATGAGAGACAGTGATTGTTCAATAACGTACTGTATAGAATAATCCTATACCTTGCATTTCTTGCAAAAATAATACCAGGGCAGCTGATAATAAAGTACAAAATTAGAATTCCAATATAAAAACTCATGAATCAATTGCACCAACTAATTACCATCTTCTTCCAAAATAAATTAGCTTAAACATCAAACACCTGCTGAAAAAAATGCTTTTCCTATCAGGGGAAGGACAACAAAGATGAAACTAGTCTGGCCTCTCTTGGCAGCAAGTTCCAGAGTCTGAGAGCAATGAGCATATCCATTGTGCATATTAATGAAATAAGTCAGTGTTTTTCAAGCTTGAGGAATTCTGGGAGTTGAAGTCCACACATCTTAAAGCTGCAAACTTTGGAAAACACTGAAATAGATTGATCAAGGGCTCTAGCTTGAGCCTCATTGGCAATCAATTGCAGAAAAGAGTCAGATCTTTGAGCTAATGATTGGAGTTAATTAAAGAGCATTAATGATCCTCTTATTAATAGAGGTGATGCTTATTACCCTAGGAGCCTTTTCCATAATGGTCTATGCAATGCTTTCATTCAGCTGTTAATCAGCTAAAGTAAGTAGAGCTTAAGATAACATAATTAACAGTGATGAATGTTAAATATATAGCATTAACTCTAATGGTCTAATATCTTAGGGTGGCAACAAGGCAGGGAAAAGAAGAAAGAAGAAAAATACATGAGTGACCTGTTGAGAAAATGGCTTTCATGAGATGCTTGGAAGCTAAGAGGAGAAATGTCCATTCTGCTTCACTGTCATGTCTTCAATTCCCAGCATCTGAATTTTCTGTACAATTTGTGATGGGAAAGTGTGATTTTTCTTGTAGTAGTAGTAGAGGAGATTTGGGCAAGAGGAGAGAAAATTAAATCCTTCAACCACTTACTGGGTTTCCTTTACAGCCCTCTCCACCAGCAGCTTTCCCTCTTCAGTCTAATTTCGATATAGATAGATAGATAGATAGATAGATAGATAGATAGATAGATATAGAGTTTTTCTGTACTATATTTCCAATCTTTTATCTTGCTTTTCTTACACAATGCTATATGTGACACATATGATTGGTTATTTTATCTTTGCAACAACACAGTAAAGCAAATCTGACTGTGGAATAAAGACTGGGCCAAATAATTTAGTGAACCTGTTCACTTGCCAAAGCCACTTTACCATGAATGAACTATTAGGTGTTCCTTTGCCATCAAAAATGTCTCAGCAAACCATAGAAATTCATTCTGGCTGTTGTTATTATTTTTAAATCATGCAAACCAGAATCCATGGTTTATCTGTGTTAAGCAAGCCAGGAATTGGAAGCCAAGAGTAATCCATGGTTTCTACCATTGGGGAGTAAGCCAGAGTACCCAGTTCACACATTCCATTTGACCAACATGCACTGGCATGCTTCTTAATCTTGGTAAGCCAGGACTTCAGAATTGTTTATACCATGATGAATATACCCGGTACATTCTATTGCAGGATGATACTTCTTGCAGCTCCACAGATATGGGTGCATATGGAGAACAGTCTCAGTATCTGCACACTAAATCAAGTCAGCTGGGACTAGAGCAGGCTTTTTTTTTTGGCAGAATGGTCTGTAGTCTGATACATCATCATGCTGCTCTACCTGTAAGAAGATTAATTTTTGATAACTATTCCATGCAAAAATATTTGGGCTTTGAAACTCAGCCCACTTATTCCTTTCAAATATACCAGAGATGTAAGAAGCTACAGTAGATACTCTGCTCAGTGACACAGATGTGATAAAACATGCAACACCAAGTGGTTTGACAAGAACAGCATACCCACAAGAGCATTTCACCACCTGAGCTGTAAATTACAATGCTGCTGGAGAAGTAGAAGCTCATTTTTAAAAGATGTTGTAATCTGTTGGACCATGCAGTTGCATATTCTTACAATAGGAAGCACACATAGGCAACACTAGCATAAACTGAAAAGCAAAGCATATATGGGATGTAACATTTTAAAATCAATGAATAAGAATAAGGAGGTATTGAGGATTAAATGTTGGAGGAAGGAGTTGTAGCTCACTGATAGATCCCATATTAAATCTCTGGTTTCTCCAAATGAGATGAAGCTCTCTATCAGATAGCCAAGGAAGATATTATTCTTAAGGTTAACAAAGCCACTAAGAAGTCCAGGGGAAACAGAAGAAAGGATAATATTGTTCCTATCTAGTTTGCATAGTAGATCTTCCATCAAAATGTTCAAATCACTCCCAATTTGAAAGAACGGGGCCCCAGATATTGTCATCCAGAAATATCTAAAGTTGCAAGGTCACTGTCCTCTTAATGACCCTAATCTATAATTATCAGATATCCCTGGTCAAAGGAAGATTTTTTTTATAGCAGACTCCTTTAAACAAAGGGAACATGACCCCTTCTCCCCCCCACCCCAGGTCACCTTCTTATCAGCCCATTCTGCTGATTTAACCACCCAGGAGGTACAGCTTGTTCTCCAGATTCTCTGTTGGCTTCCTTGAGAGTCCCAGTTGATAAGAATCTAAAATAACAAGAGAAGTGGTTGTTATGGTAAAGTCACTCCTACTTGCGTAAAGGTGGAGTCCAATTCAAAATGGAGTCACTTCATTCACAAATAATGAAAATGGGTCCTAACCTTGGGTCGAACCAATTTGTCCCAAAGAGTGGGACTATAGAAAAATTTAGATGCTAGCCTGGAATCAAAGCTGGAATATTTATTTATTTATTTATTTAATTTATTTAATTTATCCCCGCCCATCTCCCCGAATAGGAGAGTGAATTCTTCCTAGTTTTCAAATAACTTAAGAAAGAAAGTAACACCCCAAAGAATGGATATACTGTCAAAGACAGATGATTTGGCAACTAAAAGGCATCAGGTTTTCTAACAGCCTCACCCAAAAATTGTAGGATACCCATTTTGCATGTTGACTTACATTCTCTGAGACCATTCCTTTTGCTCAGATGCTGAAGTGATTTGGGAAACCAGCAGTTTCACGACAATCATCCTTAGAAAGCATGGGAAAGAATGTTCTCTCCCACCCCATCTTTCCCCACTGCTATACTGAAATAAATAAATAAAGCACAACAGTGCATCATGTCATTACATTGCCATGTTTTCACTGGTGCTATCATCAATCAGTTCATAAATTCCTGCAATAAAAAAGCACTAAACTGTCAACATAGAGAACACTAAAATTCAATGTGTCTCTCTCAGTTTCATCACAATTAGCAGCCGCTAAATGGTTACAGCCAATTCTGCTCACTTATTCTCACTCTTTCCCTCATAGCCTGATTTACCTCAATTGCAGAAGAAAAGAAACTCAGTTAATTGTAGGCTGACCATATTTCCTTCAGACAAAAACGGGACTTTGGGGATGGCAAAACGGGACAGGGTCTTATGCCACCATGCCGGCCTCCAAACCCCGCCCCCCAGTCCACGCAATTGGCTCCCGCCTGCAAACCCCGCCTTCGAAAGGGCAGGCTCCGGGGACCCCGAAAATGCCCTCAGTCTAGGCAGGGAGGCTACGCGCACGTGCATGTTGCCAAGGGGCGCTCAGCTGTTCTGCGGGGAGAATTTCCACCCCGGCTCCAGGGCAGCGTGTGCATGTGGGGAGGGGAGGTTTTTGCCTCCCTGCCAGAACCGAGGGCATTTTCGGGGTCCCCGGAGCCTGCCCTTTCGAAGGGGCAGCGGCAGCAGCAGCAGCAGTGCTGCCCCTTCGAAAGGGCAGGCTCCGGGGACCCCGAAAATGCCCTCAGTTTAGGCAGGGAGGCTGCGCGCAAGCGGCGCTCAGCTGTTCTGTGGGGAGAATTTCCACCCCGGCTCCAGGGCAGCGTGTGCGTGCGGGGAGGAGGCTTTTGCCTCCCTGCCAGAACCGAGGGCATTTTCGGGGTCCCCGGAGCCTGCCCTTTTGAAGGGGCAGTGGCAGCAGCGGCAACCCGGAAGCACCGCCACCGGCACTTCCGTGTTTTTGTTTGGAAAGCCCTGGCCTAGTGTGTGTGTGTGTGTGTGTGCGTGTGCGCGATTACGCTGAGCAAGTAATCTGCGTGCATGCACACACACACACACGCACGCACGCACGCACCCTCTTTCCACAACCTTCCCGTGCCTGCTTTCCCTGGCCTCACCACTGCTGGGCAGACAATCTCAGGATCAGGTTAGGAGGCAGGAACCTGGACTGTGGTGCTGCTTCTGCTGCTGGGATCGCATGTGGCAACTGGGCTTCCAGTTGCCGCGCTGATAGGGCCTCTTCCGGGCTGCCTCCAATGGCAAGCCCGGCTCCAGTCCTCCTTCCTGTCTTCCTGTCCTCCTTCCCACCAGGTTTAAAAAAGGGACAAAATTGAGATTTTTATCAAAACGACGGGACGGTTGAAAAATGCTAAAATAACGGGACTGTCCCGTTCAAAATGGGACGTATGGTCACCCTAGTTAATTGAGCCCTCACTTTCTCTGTGGCACCTTGTACTCACAGCAGAGCAAATATGTGCTTATGGGATTTACCTCACCTTACCCAATATTTTGATTTTGGAAGAATAGGCTGGAGGGTATAGAAAAAGTTTACTCCTGCACACACTTAAAGAGGATGCTCTATTTCACTGCAAAGAACTCTTGTAGGGAGGGATGTTTGCATCACCCCCCACCCAGCTTTAGTTTTCTGGGCCAGCTCTTCAAAATGATATCCTTGTAAAGCAATGGAGAAACACCTCCATTGCTTTTCAAAGGCCAGTCTTGAAGAATGAACCCAGAGAAAATTGGGACGGGGCCAAAAGAGGTATCTTTGGAATCATCTTTAAGCTGTGAATTTTTGGTTACCCTCTTCCTTTTCCTGGCTAGTTTTAAAGTATCTTCCTAGTAAATAAATATTTTAATTGTTATATTTATTGTATTTTAATGATGTTGTTATGGTTGTAAACTGCCCAGAGTCCCTCCTGGAGGGGGAGATGGGAGGTCATAGAAATTTAATAAATACATCATCTGCTTGCCTTGCCAGTGGGACATTTTTAAGGAGTTCTGGAATGAATTGAAAAAAAGAAGTGAATTATTTCTGACTTTTCCGGAAAAATTATTAAGTTCACTGTTGCGTCTATCCAAAGTTAATAAGTCCAGGCTCTCACTGGAATGTCAGCTTGTTTGAGTTTTAGCTACTAAGGTCATTTGGTTGAAGCCTTGAACAGATGAAGTTATCTAAATGTTACAATAAATTCAAAAAGATTAAGGTTTTATTGTGAGAGGAGATGTACTAATATGGAGCTTTGCCTGAAGCCATAAGAATAATTTCAAGCCAAGTAAGTGATACAATGGTTAGAGCTCACATGATTTCAGAAATGTCCTGTTTGTGTAAAACCGAGGGTTCTAATGGCTGAAATAACATATATTTCTCCAGTTCTTGAATACTGTAGGGAGGAAAGTATGGTGGAAGAAATTATGCTGCCCCAGTGGCTGAGCCTTATTCTCTCTTATTCTCACTAGGAGTCAAAAATGACTTGAAGGCACATAATTAATCAATTAGACCAGTGAGAGGTGCTATACATTCAATGTGGAACAGGTTAAGGAAAACAACTGGGAGATTCTGCCAACTTCTTTTTCCTTCCTATTGAATATCACCTGCTGATGCAAAAAACAATCAACAATTGCTCTCAGTGTTTGGTAGAATTAGTAGAGACAGTTTCTAGCCTGGTGCCTTAATCACTACACCAAACTGGTTCTCTATATGTATAATTACATGTATTCATTTCTGTCAGTGCAATAACTACTGAATTCTACCCATACAGTATATGGGTAGAATTGAAGTGAGAGGAAGCAGCCCTGATGCTTCTTGCAACCCCTTTGTTCCTGTGGCCTGTCAGCCTGGCTTATTTTTAAACATTTGTTGTTGTTCAGTCGTTTAGTCATGTCCGACTCTTCGTGACCCCATGGACCATAGCACGCCAGGCCTTCCTGTCCTCCACTGTCTCCCGGAGTTTACTCAAATTCATGTTCATTACATCGGTAATGCTATCTAACCATCTCATCCTCTGCTGTCCTTTTGCCTTCAGTCTTTCCCAGCATCAGGGTCTTTTCCAGTTTTCAGTCTTTCCCAGCATCAGGGTCTTTTCCAGTTTTTAAACATAGGAGCCTGCATAATGACTGATCAGGGCTTTCCTAAAGTGGGCAGATGACTGAAGAAGCCAAGTGTTCAGTCTTTCCTATAGACCCATCCAAAATCTCCTTGGAGGGCAGCACCCAGTGAATGGAGGAGAGAAGGCATCCAACAGCTGCCTAAAGTGGCTAATAAAAGCTGGGCAGAATCTGATTTCTGACCATGTCATCAACCACTTTCTCAGAAAAATGGGCTAGATCATGTCCATGGCCAAAACTGTGTCAGGAGCAGAGGGAAAACACTATTTTAAAACTGGAACAGCTAAATAGAATGTTAGGCTGCCTTTGTGGTCAGCTGTGGATAAGAATGTGTCCTTTAAAAATGATTTCTGGGGCATCTTTGTGCTGTGGTAGAAGGATATCAGGATGAATTCTGCATCATTTTCACAAATATTTGCAAACAATAATTGAGGACAAGTGCCAAAGTATCCTGGAGATCAGTGGTGTTTGCAGAACTCAGCGTTTGGGAGAAGACCCTCCACACATTATCTGGTTAAACTTTCCCTTATATTGATATTCTATGTAGTTTTCACAGGCCTACTGAGTCTCCAAGTAGGAGTGCACAGCTATGCAACAAAAGCGCATCCCACTGTGTTGGCTTTAGTCCGAAACATACTGTCTAAATAATAATCCCAAACACATTTGCCAAATCACATTGAATTCAGTTTTTTTTAGTTTGGATTCTATGTGCATAGGATTGCATTATGAGTTTTAGTAATACAGTCTGCAGCTTCAGCAAATTTTCCACTTAGTGAATATTTCCAGTATTCATCAGTGATAACTTACTTACGTGAGCACAAGGTTATTCCTGGTTTCAGTGATGCTGATCTCTTAATCAATGACAATGACAAGGTTGCCACAAGAGTTTAATGGAGCATGCCTGACACTAGCCTACTGCACAGGAATAAATAGCAGCCAGGCTCTATATAATAAGAATATTTTTCTAATCTCAGCACATTCTTACATTGCTAATAAAGTCTGAAACATCCTATAAAGGAAGGTTTGCATTTTAAGACCTGGGGGTGGGGGTGGGGGGGTGTCAATGCATGATTTGCAACTTGATTAAAAGCATCTTGGAGAAATTGTTCTGAAACCAGAATAGCTTTTCCAGTTATGCTCAAGAAGTGCAATCCATCATTGATAATGGAACTGGCCTTGAGGGACCAGGTCCCCTTAAAAAAACTCCAAATACCTAAGGAGAAAAGTGCAAATAATAGCAAAGAAGGAACTGCATTTGAAAAGTATTGCTTCTTCAAGATTTTATTTATAATCCAACAAAGAATCACGTAGGTTTAAGCCTATTGATTTCAATGGGTTTAGGAGGTGTATTTACTGTATCCACTTTTAACCATCCCTATAACTTAGTATACACACAAACAACAACAACCTGGAATTGAAAATGTAAGTAAAAGAGAACTCTCATAAATAGAAGGGGCTTCTTGAACAAATTGTTCATCTGCTATAGTAATGCAAACCTCATCCTAATCCGGCATACTCCTACCTATGTTTTTAACCAAAGATAAGAGTGGAACAGTCTTAACCCGGTCTACTAAGGTATTTTAGATTCAAGTCTAAGTATCTGGATATTCTCCGTAGTCATGGAACAATAATCAACATTGTGCAGTAATTTGTAACAGCTAAAAGAAGAAGCCAGAGAAACATATATTGACATCTTACTCATAGCCCCGTTGGCTGGCATTTCCATTCCCAACCTTCTGTCCCATCGTCTGCAATAAAGCTCACTTATTTATATTATAAAGCTTAACATGAGCAGCCCTATTCAGAGACTCTGCTTTCTTGGAGCACTGTTGCTTTAGCAAATATCTAATGATGACACCAGGTTTGTTTGGATTATATAAAGCTCATTCAGCAATGGCCACTTCTGGTCATTGCTTGCTTCCTATAAAATCTTCTGTTCCTCCTAAAACAGTGCAATAAATATGTCCTATTGCAAATATGTCCTATTGCAAATAGCCATGATATCAGGCTGTGGGGAGAAAGAATATATTACTCTGATCAAGCTGGAGCAGGAACTAGTTTAGAAATAGTTATAGAGCTTAACGTTGATTTGTTGGGGGTTGCAGCAACTGTATTTTAAGAATAACAGAATAGCTATACAGTATATGAATGGCCAGCCTAGTATGGCAGTGTACATTTTAAAAATGATTGGGAAGAAATTGCTGCCTTAAGAAACCCAGCTACTTAATATGGCACCCTTTTCAGGCTGATTAAAAGCCTGAGAAAAAGTCAAGCTAGGTCTGAAAAATTACTCCTACATCATCTCTGAAGCATGCAGAGTCTTCCTATCTAGTTCAATGGGGAGTTTCAGATATTGCTGATTCCAAGTTCCATAAACTAAACCAAAAAATAATAATGATGGGAATTGTAATTCAAGAACAACAAGAAGTCTATAAATTCTTTAACTTTGCTTTTGCAGTTTCAAGATAGGACACTTTCTGAGCCCTGGATGGAGATGCCAAAGACTGGACCGGGAATCTTATACACAAAAGCATGTGCTCGACCTTGAAGAAGCAGAAAAGGATCTCTTCCATGTGAAAAATTTATTAATGCCTCTTCCTTCACTGTTCATGATATTGAATCAGTCAATCAATCAGATTTATAACCCACTGTCTCCTGGTACAATCAGCCCATAATGGTTTACAATATAAGACAAAACATCTGACCCATCTCCTTGGCTATAGCACTTCCAAAGAAGTGAAGTTGTGCATGAGTATTACCATCATTAAACATCTTCAAAGACCTTTCCTCCACCCCTATTTGTATTCCAGATCTTTGCAAGGACTTGGAAGCCATAATCTCTCAAGGGGAGTTCTTAGCATATACTATACTAAGGTCACCACCAACAGTGTTTTCCTGGGATAGGTTCATTTCAGTTCTGTAAGATGGTGCTCTATAAATAATGTTGTTATCAAAAAATGAGATGTATAATTTCCAAGCCAAAGTTACTCAGCTTCATTTAGATGTGGCCTGTGATGAAGTTTGCAATTCTTTGTTGCGGCATTATATCATATTGCTGACAGTTAGAATCAGCTCACTGCACAGAATAAAATAAAGTTATTTTAAAAAGTTTTTTTTATTATTATTATCCTCGTCTTTTCTGTAAGGTAAGCATTCCTTGTGATCTACGTGGAAACAGAAAATAGGAGAAAAAACTATGCAGTACACACTCACACACACATCCTGAAACAATATTATGTGTTCTGGCAAACAAAGCACTGGGTAAGGGGCTATGTCACTCTGTGGAATTAAAAAAAAAGTTTGTCAGAGAAAAGTAAAGCTGACGTTAATATTTTATTCCTTTTTACCATTTTTTTCTGGGAAACAGTACTGCCATTTTATGGGCATTTGAGGAGGGAAGAAACAGTTAAGAACCCAGCCATCTCAGAATCTCTTCTTGATAACTGAAGAGGACTATCTCTCTGTCAGGGACCAGAAAAAATCTGTTCCTGGGCAATGTAAATAATCAGATGAGAATAGAGACAAACTTATTAGAACCCTTGCAATCTCTTTTTTCTCTGGAAAAAGAAAAGAAATGAAACCTGTTTCAGGAAAGGATGGTTTGTGTGAAAAATAAATAATGGAATGGCTGTGCTTAACTCTTTCCCCGCTATCAATTTCACCTCTATATCCAGCCTTGATACATGAAAACTTACTTAAATTTACAATCATCTCATGAGCAGGACAGTATGAATCTGAGGTTTTTAAAACTAAATATGAGAGTAAATAAAATGGATGAATTTGTCCACCTGGACTGAGTGTGTTGACTATTTCACTCTTCAAAGTCTGATTTGAAACATGAGGATATAGCCAGGTTTGTGATGCTCAGTCAAATCCCTGACCAATCGCCTCTCCCTCTGATAGGCTTTTCATCTTGAAAAAGTATATATGGCATTTTTATGATGGGAAAAGCTGTATATATTCAATGTCTTTGGTACAACTGGGAGATAATTTAATTCAGTGCATTTTCCAAGAAGCACTGTCAATTGTCATTTGGGGGGATAAATCCATATGGCCATCTATGACTCAACTTCTTCTTCTTCCCCATGCTCCAACGTTCCATATCTCAACTGCTCTCAACCACTCATGTACATGAGCTTTGTTTTCTCTAGACCAGTCTTCCCCGTCCAATTACCTTCCAGATACATTGGAGTACTATTCCAAAAATTCCCATCCAGCAGGTTAACAGGGAATTATGAGGGTGCACCAAGCCTGTAGGCTATCAACACAAGAAGTCTGCCTGTAATCCAGATCAGGCTAAATTAACATCAGTGTGCTGAAAGTCTTCATTTTTCATCAGTTTCATTTTTAAATTAAAATGAAACCAGAAACTTCCAGACTTCACTGTATTGAAGTTGAATATGGACTGTTTCCCTTCTGAACTGAGGAACATTCAAATCATGCAATTATAGAGTTGGAAGGGATCATTTGGACTGCTGAGTTCAACCCCCTGCTCAATGCAGGAATCAAAGCATCACAGACAGATCGTTGTTTAACTTCTGCTTGAACATCTCCAATGAAGGGGAGGCCACTACCTTTGTGGGCAATTTATTCCACTATCAAACTGCTCTTACTGTTATGAAGGGTTTTTGTGTTTGTTTGTTTGTTTGTTTGTTTGTTTTGGTGTAACATTCAAGCAGAACCTGCCAGCCTTCATAGATCCATTATTCTGTGTTTTGCTCTCTGGAATGAAAGAGGTCTTGACCTTTCTGTGTGTGATGTCCTTTCAATTATTTGAAGAATACTACCTTACCCCAGCTCAGTATTTTCTTCTCAAGGCTAAACAGACCTTCTTCAATCTCTCTTCAAAGGACTTCATTTCTGGTCCCCTGATAATCTTTGTTCTTCTTATCTGAACCTGTTCCAATATCTCTGCAACCTTCTTAAACAATGATGTACAGAACTTGAAATGGATATGACCAAAACAGAATAGCGGAATGATTACTTCCCATAATTTGGGAATTATACTTCTGTAGATACATCCTAAAATTACATTTGTCTTCCTTGCAGCCACATCACACTGCTGGCTCATATTCTGTTGGCAATCAATGACTATTCTAAGATGTTTTGACAAGTGTAGCCCCCTGCTTCATTGGGGGCCTTCTGGGTTGAGGAGCTGGCTTATCCATGAGACCCTCTGAATTCCTAATAGCTCCTCTGGATTTGTTTAAATTAAATTACTGTTGTGATGTGGTTACCTGAGGATTAGGCCTTTGCAAAAAAGGGGATAACTCATCTCTAATCCCTCACTGGAAATTCAAATTAATAAAGACTGCCACCTCAGGGCTGTGAATGTAAAGTAGATATGCTATTGAGAGCATTCAACTGCTTCGCCTAAATCAAATGATTAAAATAAATATTGAGTTATTTATTTATGTATTCATTTAATTTGATTTTAGCACTGCCCAACCCCAAAGCAACTCTGGGCAGCTCACAAAATTAACAATATACAGTATGATTATTAAAATACAGGAAGTGAAATAACAAATAAGAATTAACAAAATGGCAATTTGGACAACTCACATTAAAACAATGATAACATATGTCAAACTCCTCTAAAAAGGGGGTTCCAGACACCCTACCCCAAGGCCTGGGAGAACAGCCAGATCTTTAAGGCCTTCCAGAATGCCATGAAGGTGGGAGATATCCAGATTACTCTTACAAAGCCATACTAACCTATGCATTTGATTTCTGTTTTCCAAATTAATCTTTGTACCCATCTCAGTTAAATTTCATTCTGTTAGTATTAGCCCAGCCTATCAGGAATGTTGTATCTTCTAAGAAATTAGTTATCCCATTCAGTTTAATATCTGCAAATTTGATAAGCATTATCTCCATCTCTTCATGAACTTTTAATTAAAATATTAAAAACTGAGAAGCCAAGACTAATTCTTGTGGCACCCCACTCCAGTTTGTTGAGGAACAGTGCTGAATACTCTTTGAGTACAATTTTTGAGCCAGCTATAGATCCACTTAATTGTCTACCATCCAAGGCACATTTAAAAAGCTTACTAATTAACATGTCATGGGGTACTAATCAAATGCTTTGCAAAAGACAAGGATATTATGTTTATTGCAACCTATTAAGGAAGTTGCCCAATCAAAAAAGGAGACAAGGTTAGTCTAGCATGATTTGCTCTTGACAAATCCATACCTACTTCTGGTAAGTATCACATTGTTTTTAATGGGCTTAAAGACCAATCTCTTTATGATCTACCTGAGAGTCTTCCTGGGTATTGATATCTGACTGTAGTCTGCTGGATCTTCATTTTCCCCATTTTTGAAGATAGAGGCAATAGTTGTTCACCAGTTCTTCAGTATTTCTCAAAGATAATACATAAGGGTTTGGCCAGACCATCAGCTATTTTCGTCAGTACCTTAGGATGGAAATCATATGGTCTGAAAATTTAAATTCATTCAAATAAAAATGTACTCTCTGACCATGTTTCTATCACTTAAGCTTCAATGTTGGGCCTTAATCCTGCCCTTCATAATTTCCTGGTGAAATGCATAGCTTTTGGTTGGACAGTAGTGAACCAAAATAGTTAGCTGAGTAGTTGGAATTGTGTGCAATTGTTTTCTTAATTCTTTTGGAATTCCACCCATCTTGAGTATCTTTTCCCATTAACTTTTCCTGCCATGGTATCTTATGTTTCATTGCTGTAGATTTATTTTAAAATCTTCTTTTCTTATACATAATTAACTACACTCAATTTTAATTTCCCTTAAAATCAAGAATTTTAGCATTACATGATCACTTTCCCCAATGTTATTGCTATTTCCACTCTTTCAGTTTCCTATAGATGTGATATCAAGGATAGCTGGTCCTCTTAGACATTCTTCTAGGAGAAAGTTCTCAACAAGGCAAATCAAGAATTGGGCCACAACACCTTGAAGAACCATGCTTGGCAGTATTTGTCTCCCAACAGATACCAGAGTAATTAAAGTCTTTGCATTGGATTGCACTGGACTACCAGAATTCACTATTTGAAAAAGATATTATATGCAATGTGCTTGGAATGATTTAATAAAGCTTTATGGTTTGGCCAGAATGAACTATACAAAAATAAATAAGTATGTGGATTTTTAGAAGATAACTTATCATGAAAACCCAAATTTTATGCATAGCAAAAATAAATTTAATGAAATTCTATGAGTTGCCCTCATATTGTTGTCGAATTCAAAGCAAAGTACTGCATTCAAAGCTTAAAATATTCTCCTTGAAACCATGACCCACACCTCTTTTAGTTATCTGAGAAAGTTGAATTCACTTGCGCCATTCCTTTTTTAGTTTTTGCTATACAATAACCCACAGATTAAATCAATTTTGTACCTCCTCTGCAGTTCACACATCAGGTACCTACTCTCACATACTGTAGATTTCAGTATCCTGCATTATCACTTTTAAGCTCTTTTCTATCTCCTCTAAATCTGATAAAACATTTAATTTCCCATTGGAATTTATATTTAACTGTAACTAGCTTGAACTGAGTACCCTTTTAAGCAGTTATCCTTCTACCCTTTGACAATTAACAGGATTTATTATATTTAAATATTCCCAAGTAGATGGCCATATCATTTATTCTGCTTGTATGTGTCTGTGTTTGACTATAATTGCTATGTCATTTTCAATGTAAAACTATCATGGAGAATTTGTCTACAGCTACTTTTATAAGCCAACTGGTTCACAGTAGAATAATCGGCGGTAGTTTCCTTCTCAACCTAACCTCAACCAATAACATGTTGGCTTTGTAATCTGGATGGGGACCTGTCACATAACGTTGGAAGGTTGGCTAAGGGTGATCATCAGCTGAGAGTGATGTGCAGTTGCTTCCAAATGCAAGAACTATAGCACAAGAGCATCAATAAAGCAGAGATTCCCAGCCATGAGTTTCCAGATTTTGGACTACAAATCCCATCATTCCCTGCCAGCAAGTTCAGTAGACAGAGAAGAAGGTTGCTGTAGTCCCACAATATCTGGAACCAAAGGTTGGGAATCACAGCCAGAGCTAACAGAAATCTCACCCACCTTTACTTGTCCAAGAAGATTATTATGCAATTATGGCTATCATTATGCATTTCAAGCTGAAATGGAGGAATTAACTTTTTACATTAATTATTTAGGGCAGTGTATTTCTCTCTTTAAGTTTAATTTAGCATCTGAATTATCTTGGCACCATATAAATAAATCACACTGCATATAAGTTGTTGGTAAATCACTTATTTTATTGAAAGTCTAGCTAGATTAAGTCTCTGAAATATAGTATTCAATAATTGCCTGTTTTCCATATAAAAGAAGTCCACATATAAATAAAAATAAATTGTACGTTGGTTCAGGGTGTGATTCATGATCACTTCACATTTACTCTGAGGACTAGAATATCAAAAGTCAAAGCTGCATTTCATAATCTTACATCTAAAGTCTGTCAAATACTTGGAAATAAATATAATGCTGGAAATGGTTACATAAATGGAGCCAATGAATCTCATAACAGACAGCATCACCATCATAGATACATACCAGAATAATGTTGGGTTATCAGACCAAAGGCCTGTCTACTCCAGGATTCCATTTCCACAGCGGCCTCCAAGATATCTCCAGGAAGCTCAGAGACAGGACATCAACTCAATAACCTTTTCTTGCTGTTGCTTCTCAGTATTATTCTGTATAATACTGCTTCTGATCACAATGTTCCTAAAATGGCATCACCATGAATCATTATCTACATTAGTTACCTTCCTTGTGCTCCAATAGGCAGCAGCCTCACTTTATAAACCTCTCTCCAAAGGACTTGAGAGATCTGATCAGTTGAAGCCATGATCAACTGGGACCTCTTGCTGATAAAATCTGTGCTGATATAGATTTATCACTTGCCCACCATTTTTGAGGCCTGCTGAAAAATTCCCATGCACCTCATCCTTGGACTGATTTTAAGAGAAAGGTCATTATTTGGACTGTTTTATAGATCTTGGTCTGTGAACAAAAGACAAAGGGTTTCTCCATGAACACTCCTGAACTGAATTTTGCTTATGCCAAATCTAGAGGCAAGTGAAATTTAGGAAGGATCCATCTGAATTCTTGTGCAAAATCCTAGGGCAAAGCTCTGGAATACATGAAGCAATGTGTAAAAAGGGTGCCTTTGAGCATGCAGTCACATAATTAGTGATTTATGACCTGGGGATTAAGGAGCAGGCTTCTGATTCTATGGCCAGTCCTGGATTAACCATTAACCAAAACAAGCACATGGTTAGGGCACCAAGGGGAGGGGGGATACCACAGAGTTCCCCCCCCCCATGCGCTTAACTGTTTCACTGCCACATTTGACTTTAGTCAATTTTTTTGAAATTGTCCTTATGTGTCATGTTCGACTTTAATCTGCATTGTAAAAGAAACATTTTCTTAGGCATGGTGAGTGACTAAAGCTTAAAAGTTTGGTTTGAAAGTGTTGTCAGATATCACATTTGTTTCCACCTCAGTTTTGCTTCCTTTGAGGAGCACCATTGTTGAACTGTGCTTAGGGCATTAATCCAGTCCTGTCTGCATTCCTTCTCCTTCTCATTTGGTTGTGGCCTACTCTCAAAGGCCAGCTATTTTTGTTCAAGACAATGGCAGTAGAGGAGAGGGGAGGTAGATGCCAAGGAAGATTTTAAATGTATAGTCTTTTAACTTTTATATATTGTGATTGTAAACCGCCCAGAGTCAACCATGGTAGAGATGGGCGGGGATAAATTCAAATAATAAATAAATAAATAAATAAATAAATAAATAAATAAATAAATAAGATCCAGTTCTTATTTCAACTTCTTGGCACACTTGTTGGATAGTTTATAACAACCTGTATCATGTAGCCTTCCTACTTACCTTTATGCTGAAACTGAGATTTTCAGCAACCACAATTTTTGGAGTGTTCCTAGCCATTTGTTTTATGCCCCAACTCTTCAGAATCTCTCTGATCTCTGCTCTGCAACCTAGCAATCCAGTCACCAACCAGGTCCCATAATTTACAAAAGAAAATCAATGTGTTGTACATGGGGAATATCAATTGACAAGGAAGGAAGGAAGGAAGGAAGGAAGGAAGGAAGGAAGGAAGGAAGGAAGGAAGGAAGGAAGGAAGGCAGGCTACGTTTGTCAATTATTTCACAGTGAGGAATCAGTTTCTTGAACATAAAGAACAGGGTGGGTTAGGGGTTTATCCAGTTATTTTTCTGTGGGAACTACCTTGTTTCCTGGTGGTACATGTGTTTGGTGGGTCTTTGGTTTTCCAAGGCAGCTGTTTTGTGATTAGCTACAGTTTTGTGAATAACTATGCCTCTGGGCTAACCATTTTGTGAATAGCCATGCCTTCCAAAAAACCATTTTGTGAATAGGACACACCTCAATGGTTATATCCCTGCCACTTCATAGTTATGCTTTTGACACTTCCCCAGAATTCCAAATGTGCCCTTCAAGTCCATAAAGGTTGTATCTTGAAACATTACAGAAAGATTTGAAGCCCACTAATTTCACACCTCTGACACACCTCTGATAGGCAGGAAGATTAAGAGGTCAGCCATTGATTAATTTCCTCTTACAGAAAAAAGCCAGCATCAAATGGATGCAAGTACACAAGAGTGGAAGGTTAGAAAGGCCTGAAAATAGATTTACAAGTTTCAGCTCTTCCAAACTGATAAACAAATTAATTGCCATAATACCAGCTTGAGCAAGCATGGGCTATTCATAAATATTCAGCCGGTCTGCTAACCACACCTGCTGGAAAAAGAGCACCAGCTTCTCACTAAGCCAGTGACCCAGATGTAAATGGGAATGCTAGGAAAAATGTGGATAAATTGCAGCTTCTCAGATCAATGGATAATGTTGTCATTCTCCTCAGCATTTCATAATAACAGATGGAGGAAGTGATACTGTTGAGACCATGTGGATGGCATGAAATGAAGGAGATGTTTTTTGTCTTTTCTCCCTTCCATTCTTCCTGATCAAATACCCACTGGCTATATTTTTCAGTTGGGATAAATTGGTTCAGCTCCATTGACTTCTATGCAGCTGTATCCTGGTATTTCGGGCAACAGGGAAGGCTGAAGCTATAGGTGGTGTTAATGTATTACATAAAACATAAAAGCACAACAGTAACAATCCTAGAAACTTCTAATCAATGCATATCAGTAGAAACAAAAGGAAATGCAGCTAAATATACTTTAACATACCATTCATTATACCTCTCTACACCTTTGTATCCATGTAAATCATCCTCTCTACCACCACATCCATGCATTGATTCAAACATTGCCTTTTGTTCTTTAAACTCCTCACCTCCTTCCTTCTGAGGATCTCATCAACTCTATCTAACCAGAGCTTTCTTAACCATCCCATTCTTCTTGACCCATTCACTTTCCTTCATATATCTGTTTTGTAATTTGATCCTCAGTCATTCTCTCTATATGACTAAAACTCCTCAGACTGATCTGGTTTCACTCCATTCACTCCATTTTTACCCCATTTTCTCTATCAAATACCTTGGTCTTTGATATCTTAATTTTCAGTTCTATACTTGTTACATCATACAATCTATTTATTATTTGTTGCAAATCATTTGGGTTCCCAGCCAGGAGTGTAGCTTAATCCACATACAAAATAAACACACTATGCATGCATTTCCCAAACCAGTGCACCTTTAATATCACTATAAGTATTCCATATAATTTATCCATTTAATATAATTATTTATTTTATTTATTTATTTACTTACGTATTTATACCCCGCCTATCCCCTCCCTAGACGGAGGGCTCTAGGCGGCTTACAATCATTGAATTCATACATATTATACAGCATATATATTAACAATGTTTACCCGCGCGTTAGGGAGGGGGTGAGGGAACCAGCTCTTCTTCTGCAGGTATCGGACTACATGCCCCAGAATCCCTCGCTTCCGAGCTAGCTGCTGATGTCCTCGAAGTTGTCATTCGGGATCCGCCGTCCTCCGCCACCATCCACGGGGCTCACCAGATCTTCTTCGTTCCGAGGGCGACCCCCGACAGGACGCCAGCAAATTGACCCACTTTAACGTGGTACCCATTTATCTACTTGCATTAGCTTTCGAATTGTTGGGTTGACAGAAGCTGGGGTGAATGGCGAGAGCTCACTTCGCCACGCGGGGATTCAAACCGCTGACCATTAGACCGGCAGTCTTTTATAGCTCAGCGGTTTAACCCGCTGAGCCACTGCGCCCCATTATGGTGCCCAATTATGGATAAATAAACAACCAAGGGGACATCACTTATTTCTTCCTCTGTATTGAACCTGTTGTTCAGAAATCCATGTACTGTATATCTCTCTTACCATATTCGGTAGCCAACCCTCAACTTTCTATTTGAGCCAAACTATAGAGAACTGAAATAAGAATATTAGCTTTAATTGATTATAAAAGGTAAAGGTTCCCCCCACACATTTGTGCAGTCGTGTCCGACTCTAGGGGCCGGTGCTCATCTCCGTTTGTTAGCCGAAGAGCCAGCGTTGTCCGAAGATGCTTCCAAGGTCATGTGGCCGCATGACATGTGTGGAACGCTGTTACCTACCCACCGAAGTGGTACCTATTAATCTACTTGCATTTGCATGCTTTCGAATTGCTAGGTTGGCAAGAGCTGGGGCGAGTGCGGGAGCTCACTCCGCACACAGGGCTAGGGATTCGAACCTCCGAACTTGCGATCGACAAGCCTGGCGTCTTAGCCGCTGTGCCACCATGCCCCTAATTATACTTATCTATAATTGCATTTGTATATAGCCATAGTATTTCTTGTATGCCTTTAGTTGTATTTTTCTGGGAGTTCTCTTAAGCATGGAATTTGATAACTGTGCCAATATGCTGTCAAAGATTTAAATCCAATAGAATGTATGCCCTTAGCAGAGGCTGCAGGTTCAAAGATGTGTAATGCTCTTCCTTATCTCTTTCCCTCCCTCTAACAAGGTCAGCTTGTTAGAATAAGAATCAAAGTTTTGGCATCTCCCTTACCTATATCAAAGATGCTATGTTGCATTTCAAAGAAGCTGGCTGTAGTGTCTTCATACTTTGAATGATACCCGTGTCTCCCTTTCTGTTCTTTTGTATTCTTATCAGTTGTAAACCAATTCTTTCTCTACTTTGGGTCTTCTGCTAGTGTATGAATGTTCATATTCTCAAACTATCTTTGATCAACATTCTGTGTAAGACCTATGTCACTTTAGGGGCTCTTGTTCTTGGCACATTTGGAGGCATGAGACCAGTGATGCTCTATAACCTGCTAGCTTTAGAAAATAAAACAATTGCTGGATCCTCTCCAGTTGTTAGTGTTTATTGGGTTGAGTTTTCCACCACATTTCATGGTATAGTTGGCAGGAGAGAAAGTGCTGGAATTGAAAAGATGCTATGTGGAATTACTCTCTGCTCCAATTGTGACAGGGCCTTTGTGCTGACTTTGCTTGACCCAAGACTCTCCTATAGGAAATTTCCCCTAGTGGAGGTGTGTGTGTGTGTGTGTGTGTGTGTGTGTGTGTGTGTGTGTGTTTGAGAAGGAGCCCTAATATTAAGTGTTACAAGTTCAGCAAGTGAACTGCAAGCTCTGCATTTGTGACCGATCTGTGTGAGTTTTGTGAACTCTGCAATTTGAGTCCTGGGCTAATGCACAGAAGATGCCTCTATTTGAGCCACTGGTTGATACAGAAATATGCATACAAAACGTATCATTGGTCATTGGAGAGGGAAGTATATATTAAACTGGAGGACATTGGGCTAGGGGGTGGAAAGACTAACTCCTGCCTTCCTTTATCTGTAGCTTGAATCATGTCAACTGGATTTCTATTTTCTCAGTGGAAACGTTTCGCTCCTTATCCAAGGAGCTTCTTCAGTCTGAGCAAAGTTGGTAAGGGAATCCTAAACCAACTTTGCTCAGACTGAAGAAGCTCCTTGGATATGGAGCGAAACGTTTCCACTGAGAAAATAGAAATCCAGTTGACATGATTCAAGTTACAGACAATTCCACCTGGATGACTGAGAACCTTCATAGACATCCTGCCTTCCTTTGTGTAGCCACTGAACACATGTAAGTTCCTTGCATTGGTTTTCCACTACTGCCAGTAAGTTTCAGCCACCCCTGGGTTGTTGCTGGGAAGCAAGGGAGATGGGCAGCAATGTGTCCCCCAGCCGTCTTCCAATCATCAGACATAGATGCAGTCTCTATACATACTGGTTAAACAAGTGATATACAGTACTTACTCCATAAGCAAACCACATTCAGTTTGAGAGCCAGTTTGGTCTAGTGATAGATGAAGATAGATAGATAGATAGATAGATAGATAGATAGATAGATAGACAGACAGACAGACAGACAGACAGACAGACAGTTTATTGATTTAGTCTGTTGACCATATCAGGAATAAAAGAAAAAGAAAATAAAAACCATTATAAAAATACAAGTAAATACAGAGAAAACTGTGATAAAGATTCATAACAAACCGTCACCCCTACAGTCAACTCCAATCTGATCTAAATAATCTGTCCTCTTTAAGATAGCCTTAGATATAAAGAGTGCAGTCTTACTAGTAATGCTGGTTCGTTCCCTGCAAACAGTGAGAAAGTTTCTGCTGGCTGCTTCAGTATTTTTTTGTTTTTTAAATATGGATCTAGGTAGTCAGTCCTTTCAGCAGAATATAATTTCCAATCAAATAAGATATGTGCGGTATCTTCAACAGCTGGCGCACCACAAATGCATAATCTTTCTTCGAATGGGACTCCTTGAAATCTCCCATATCTTACCATAGAGTCTAATTGATTGAAACGAGCTCTAGTAAAAGCTCTTCTGAGATATAGGGGCATAAAAGTTGTTAAATACTTTTCTAGTCAAAAGACTGATTTGTGTTGGGCCAGTTTGGTCTAATGGTTAAGGCAAGGGCTAGAAACCAGGAGACTGAGAGTTCTAGTCCCACCTTAGGCATGAAAGCTGGCTGGGTGACCTTGGGCCAATCACTCTCTCTCAGCCCAACTCACCTCACAGGGTTGTTGTTGTGGGGAAAATAGGAAGGAGGAAGGAGTATTAGGTATGTTCGCCGCCTTGGGTTATTTATAAAAATAATAAAGGCGGGATAGAAAATAAATAAATAAATAAATAAATTTTTTTAGCGTTTTTCCAGTTATACTAGCTACACCTGTAGCCTTATCATTTTTCATTATTCTCAGACAATATTCACTTTCTTTTTGTTTTAACACTAACATGTATATAGCATTTGTTTCAACTTCACTCTCTCACATATCACTTTCATTCTCAGACAACTATCTAAAATACTCTTTCCAGCACTCCCCTGCATTTTCATCTCCTCAACTTTAATTTAAATTCTGTTCACTTTGCTGTTTAGCCCTTGTTTAGCCCTGAATACATTCTTTGCAGCTTTTTCTCTGTCATTATTATATAGCATCTTTCTTTCATCTTCACTTTTGCAGCTGCCATTCTCTTATGCACATTTCCCCTCATCCACAGTCTTTTTCACTTCATCATTCTACCAAGCATTCTTTTTTGCACTTTTTATTAGCATAATTTCAAACACTTACACGACATCCTGTAATTTCTTTTCACTCTATTACAATCAGCTTTTACATCTTCTTTCCTTATGTCCACTTCCCATTCATCTTGTTAGAAGAAAATGCTTCTAATGCTTTTTCATACTGGACTCATACTTTCTCTTCCTGCAATCATTCTAATTTCACTCTCATTCAGGACAGGAGGAGGCTGCCATCCATAAACATTTTGAACAATTTTCCAGGTAAAGCATCAAGTATTTTCCTCTTTTTTACAGTTGGAAAACAACTCCTATGCATAAATTCCTCCAAGATGTGAAATACACTATATAATAAAATGGATGTATATCCATTCTTTTAATAAAGAACTGTCTGGATGAAAGGGAACAAAAAGAGAACGTATGAACTGTTAAGGGCATCATGACTTTGAACTGGTAAGGAAATAGAGACACTTATCATTTTGAAAGGTCTTGGACTTCATCCAGAACTAATGAAAGGACCATGTACTGGAAAGAATTGATAAAATAAAAGAATATACTAAAACCAAGAAGTATTGTGGGCAACATACTGATATAGGTGAGTTATAGATGCAGTCAAACTACAGACTACTGACTGGACAATGTAAAAGGAACTAAGTGGGCAGAATATGTGCCAACTGGAAGAAAAGATTGATGACTTACATCTACAAATAATGAAGGCAGTGTGCTTTCAAGATGAGCTCTACCTCCACTCCGGCTTCAGGATAAAAAACTTTTTTCCTAGGTTTCTGGACTCCCTGTTTTTGTCTGGTGAACAATAAGAATGGCTAGGTATGTATGAAATATGAATGGTTTACTTGTGTCGAGTATATTCTAATAATGTAAACTGATCAATCATGTTTCTGTCTTACTGATAAAACTTTCACTGTGGCATGCTCTGATCCCCCAAAGTACTTTAACTTACACAAACTCTGTACTTTTCTTCTGTCTCCCAAGAAATATGGTGGTCTCTAATGTTTAAAGATATGGTGGCAAGAACCCAGATTAATGTCTTGATAAACTTATCCCCCAATGTGCCTGATTATCTGAAAGTTAGAAATGGAGCTGGATATGACACTGGAAGTCCTTTCAATATCAACTCAACCCTTTTAGTGCATATGTCTAATATGGCTTCTTTGCAGATTTGAGTAGATGTGTTTAGTTAACCTCCTTGTATCCAAGAGGTTTCTGAATGTATTCACACAAATGTGCATAGAAGGCTCCTTCCCATGGCTGGGGTTGAATGAAATTGGGACTAATATCTATCCCTGCTTTCAAACATTATGGATTATGGCAAACTCTTTGAAGAACTTTAATCGCACCAGCAATGTTTGACCATGGCATGAATTTACCAGAATGTAAATCCAGTTATTTATCAGATAACTCTCCTGGTATTTTCTGCTTATGTAATGCCCTTTAGGGACATGCTTTTCCCCCACTCCTTTATTCATGATTCAAATCGATTTTATAGTTGACATTTTGCCAATAATTCTTGCCCTTGCAATTGAAACCTGAAGGTTAAAATTTAAATCCTTTTGACAAGCCTTTTGAGTCAACATGGCACATTTTCTCAGTATTGCTAAAACTTCTCTCTCCCATGGGATTTCATCTTGAGAAAGACTAGGGAGGCTGCATGGTAGGAGGGCTCTTCCATACCAGATTTAGTTCATTAGGAAGAATCTGATATGTTAGCCCTGCACACAAACATACTGTATGTTGATCAGAAACAATACTGAATAAATGGTTGCATACAGTCTAATTGGGATTGAATAATATGAATGCCTGTGTATTTGAGACGATGATATATTTATTTATTTTATCTTATCGAACTTAGCTTATAGAAATAGATATGCAATTAAATCTCAGTGTGAAAAGGTATCTCAGAATAAGGACATAAAGATCAGGGAGTCAGTTTCTCTGCAAAATGTCACATTGATAATGATGTCCTAAATTTGCCTTGCATATTCTGTATATTTTGCAGGTCCTGTTTCCCTTGAGCACTATTCTTGTAAAGTTCCTTCACAGGTGTGAGTGTGGGTGGCTGGGGTGGGGGCAGTAAGAATAGGTGGGATGCCTGCAAATTGAAGCAGGTGTTTTCCACTACTCTGTATCTGATAATGTTCAAATACCTTGGAATCCCAGTACTGGCATTCAGCTTTCACAGAATGTTTTACTGGCTTAGACTTAATTTCTGGCACTTAAATGAAGTTGACAGCATTGGATCACTCACTTGTTTCATTCCTATAGTAATGTGATTTGACAGCTATTTTAGCATTCTGGTGAGCCTGTATTTGCAGTTCTTCAGAGAAAGGATTGGACCAAAGGGAGAAAGTGGAGCAGGTGATACAGCAGCAGAGAGGGTAGAGAAGAAATAAACATTGCAACATAGCTTGGGGTCATATAAAATTGGGAAAACAGGCTTATGATGCTGGGAACATTTTCATGATCCTCACATCTAAAGAATGTTCAGATCCAGGTGGCAAACAGCTGGTCTAATAACCTTGAACGTTTGTTTCATTAATTCCTTCTACTTTCACCAAAGGGTAGTTCCATATAGTTTATCTAATTCTATAACTTTATGCCACTGCTAATATTTTATACCAATAATAGCCATAATCATATGTTTCAGTATTGCAGATACTCAAGAATAACAATGCTTTGAGAGAGTAGATTTCAGAGGCACTTTGAATTGCTTAATAATAATCCTACATAACATATGAATCACCCTAGTGTGCCCTCTCAGAAGCAAAGGGCACCATATATAATTCTTTATTCTCCTTCCCTCATGACAGGCTTAACAATAGTCATGTGATATGAGCCATTCTGAAAATGACAAGCATATGTTTATTCAGTTGCTGTATAGATTTATACATTTAAATATACACTGCTCAAAAAAATAAAGGGAACACTGAAACAACACAATGTAAGTCCAAGTCAATCACACTTCTGTGAAATCAAACTGTCCACTTAGGTAGCAACACTGATTGACAATCAATTTCACATGCTGTTGTGCACATGGAATAGACAACAGGCGGAAAGCATAGGCAGTTAGCAAGACATCCCCAATAAAGGAGTGGATCTGCAGGTGGTGACCACAGACCACTTCTCAGTTCCTATGCTTTCTGGCTGATGGTTTGCTCACTTTTGAATGCTGGCGGTGCTTCCACTCTAGTGGTAGCATGAGACGGAGTCTACAACCCACACAAGTGGTTCAGGTAGTGCAGCTCATCCAGGATGGCACATCAGTGCGAGCTGTGGCAAGAAGGTTTGCTGTGTCTGTCAGCGTAGTGTCCAGAGCATGGAGGAGCTACCAGGAGACAGGTCAGTACATCAGGAGACGTGGAGGAGGCCGTAGGAGGGTAACAACCCAGCAGCAGGACCGCTACCTCTGCCTTTGTGCAAGGAGGGACAGGAGGAGCACTGCCAGAGCCCTGCAAAATGACCTCCAGTGGGCCACAAATGTGCGTGTGGCTGCTCAAATGGTCAGAAACAGACTCCATGAGGGTGGTATGAGGGCCCAACGTCCACAGGTGGGGGTTGTGCTTACAGCCCAACACCGTGCAGGACGTTTGGCATTTGCCAGAGAACACCAAGATTGGCAACTTCGCCACTGGCGCCCTGTGCTCTTCACAGATGAAAGCAGGTTCACACTGAGCACATGTGACAGACGTGACAGGGTCTGGAGACGCCGTGGAGAACGTTCTGCTGCCTGCAACATCCTCCAGCATGACCGGTTTGGCAGTGGGTCAGTAATGGTGTGGGGTGGCATTTCTTTAGGGGGCCGCACAGCCCTCCATGTGCTCGCCAGAGGTAGCCTGACTGCCATTAGGTACCGAGATGAGATCCTCAGACCCCTTGTGAGACCATATGCTGGTGCAGTTGGCCCTGGGTTCCTCCTAATGCAAGACAATGCTAGACCTCATGTGGCTGGAGTGTGCCAGCAGTTCCTGCAAGATGAAGGCATTGATGCTATGGACTGGCCCGCCCGTTCCCCAGACCTGAATCCAATTGAGCACATCTGGGACATCATGTCTCGCTCCATCCACCAATGCCACGTTGCACCACAGACTGTCCAGGAGTTGGGGGATGCTTTAGTCCAGGTGTGGGAGGAGATCCCTCAGGAGACCATCCGCCACCTCATCAGGAGCATGCCCAGGCGTTGTAGGGAGGTCATACAGGCACGTGGAGGCCACACACACTACTGAGCCTCATTTTGACTTGTTTTAAGGACATTACATCAACGTTGGATCAGCCTGTAGTGTTCTTTTCCACTTTAATTTTTGAGTGTAACTCCACATCCAGACCTCCAGGGGTTGCTTACATTTGATTTCCATTGCTTTTTGTGTGATGTTGTTGTCAGCACATTCAACTATGTAATGAACAAAGTAATTAATACGAATATTTCATTCATTCAGATCTAGGATGTCTTATTTCAGTGTTCCCTTTATTTTTTTGAGCAGCTTATAAATTTAAATATACAGTTGCTGCATGGCAAAATGGAATTGGAATCTAACGATGTATGAACTGTATTAATTGTTTACCCTTCTCTCATGTGCTTGCTCTCCTTTTATCAATACTTCATCCAGACCAAGAGTACCCCTTCCCTCAGTTTTGTTTGGCTGTTTTTTAGAAGTGGATGGATTTCCTTTAGGGGTATGTTTGTTCACAGACATACCACGGGTATGGCTGCACACATATAAATGGCAAGGTTCCCCATATAAGCTGACACCTTCCTCTCCTTTCTTAATTTTGGTTTGATTTTGATGAAGCCTTTTGGGTATGTCTATTTGGAATTGTTTGTGTGCTTTGCCAGCAAATATCTTACAAGGTCTTGCTGAACTAATCCATTTTCACATACAGCGGGATCCTTCTCAGAAGCTTTTAGATATTTTATCTCGCCAGGGTTGATCTTTTAATGTAGGGAGCATACATGAGAGAAAAAAGTGGAACTTCAAATATCCATTCTGAAATAAATCCTGCTTCATTTTTTCCCTTTGACCTAATCATTTTTCCTCTGCAGGGTAATTTCTGCATTGTGATAAATTAAAACTGTTATGCAATTCTGAACTATTAAGAATGCCCTTTTATGTACCTGATCTGACAGGTAACATTTTAATGGAATTTGGGATATACAGTATACTGTCAATCTTACTTTGCTCTAACTTAGGTCATATGAAATATTGAATGTTCATCAATCAAACAATTAGTGTTTCAACCTATGGCATAGCACGATTACAAAGAAAAATTGTTGCACAATCTGTCAATGACATAGGAAGTAATATACTGGTGATGACCAAATAGCAAGGAATTATGAAGGAAAAAGGTCAGAGGATCCTACTTGCTGGTTTATAACTGTAATAGGAAGAAATGTTATTGCATGAAAGTAATAAGCCACTCCCTCCCTCCCTCCCTCCCTTCCTTCCTTCCTTCCTTCCTTCCTTCCTTCCTTCCTTCCTTCCAGTTATTTAGTTATTTAGTTATTTAGTTATTTAGTTATTTAGTTATTTAGTTATTTAGTTATTTAGTTATTTAGTTATTTAGTTATTTAGTTATTTAGTTATTTAGTTATTTAGTTATTTAGTTATTTAGTTATTTTTTAGTTATTTAGTTATTTATAATAATTTATACAGCAGCCCCTGGAGCTGCCCATCTCATGAAGGTGACTTCTTAGGACTTACCAAGCCCAAATATCAGGAACTTGGAAATGTTCTGATCCCTGGTTACAGTTTCCTTTTCAAAAGGTCAAAGCTACATGCTTAGTCAAAAGTAAGCCCCATGGTGGCTCAAGTGGGCTTATCCCTAGGAAGTGAGCTTAGTATTGGGGCTGAAGGCAAATAATATTCTTTCAATTTGGATCTTCAGCTAACTCTGCAAGTACCGGACACCCATGATACCTCTTAAGAATCAATGCACTTCCTCTTTGCTATACAAAGGTTTCTAACTGGGGTTGCCATCAAGCTTTCAAGCGTGTGCAGATGGTGGTGGTTCTGTTTTATGAATGGGCATCTTGTTTGGGGAGCCAACATTCCTGGCTCTTATGATTTGTGTGAATTCTTCTTGTAGCACTGCAGTTGAGCAAAGCCCCCATGGCTGCATATACAACTCCCCTGCAGTGCTCACTTGGGAGATTATCGGCCGGGATGAAAGATAAATAGTTCAACTGTTAGCTCGGCAAGTTGCTCATAACTTATTCAGAGATCTGCAAAGCCCAATGCCAGGCTTCTCTGAAGACAACGCAGGAGGAGTAAAATTGTGTCATTTATTAAAGTGATGTTTTCCCTTTTCTCCATCCTTCTTTTTGTTTTCTCCCTCATCCCCATTTCTTTTCCTGCCAACAACTCCACAAGGTAGGTTAAGGTGATCAAAGCTGAGTTTTATAGTAGTGTGTGATTTGAACATCAGTCTCCATAGTTCAGGTCTGAGCCAGGGGAAGGCAATGCAGTGTCTGTGGGCACTAATGAACTACCAGATATTTTCTTTGGTGCCTGCTAGGATCAGGTAGGGTCTGACTTGATTTTTTAAGACATTTTAAAAATAGAGATAAAAACTGGATGGAAAGCTGGCATGCTACAAAACAACAGCCTATAGCCTCAGCTTTATTTCAAGAGCGTCTACTGAGGCATTTAGAAAATTGAAATGGTGGACAGCTATTCCTCAGTGTTTTGTTTGGAAAGGGTCTGTGTGTCCAGGAAACAGTCAAAAAGTACATTCGAGAGACTGCAATCATAGGAAGCTAGAGGAATACACTCTATTAGTTTATATTCTGGTAAGTAAACAGCCATTGTGTAAATAATGCAGCTATCATTTTGTGGGAATGTCCATTCCATGCTCTAAGAATTCCAGTTGTGCACAGAGCCCTATTCCTGCTGTAATCAGTGACATAACCGGAAGAATCAGATGCCATTGCAAATGGGGGAGGGGGATAAGTTGAGGGAATAACTTAACAGAGACAAACTGTTTGCTCTATTAGAGCAATTGTTCCTGTCAACTGAAAGAGAGACTCAGTTGTCTACTGGCCAGAGCATCAGACAGGAAGGAGAACTCCTTCATGTCTATAGACAGAGGTAAAACACTGCCACATTGGACGTGGCTCTTCTCCTTTTGCAAATGCCTCTCCCCAACCCTGCATACACCCATGTGGTTTTCTCCTGGATGGGCCATACTTGCCACATTTCTTCCTTTCAGGTTGCTATGGAAGCTGATTGACACTTGGTCACAATTAGTCCCTATCTCTAGTAAAGAAAAGTGAGGGATTCTTAAGTGGAGGGCAATCAATTGTGATTTTGCAGACTATGGCCTGCAAGGCTCTTTCTTTCTGGAACTGTTTGCTGCTGATATATCTCTGTCAAGCTGTGATTCATTGCTGGCTCCATTTCAGTTGTGTCCTTTCATCAGCAAAGAGCCATTTGGCTAGCTACAACTTTTCCCATTAAGAGCCCATTCTTTCTGCCCAAATTAGACAAGTGAAAGAGAGAGAAGAAAAAAATGTGAACATTCTTGCTCGGAATAATTAGGTCCATTGCATCTCTCTAGGAAGTAGAACAGGTTTCAGAAAACTCCAGAAAAATGCTAGATCAAAGGGTTACTTCAAATGGACAAAGGCAAAGGAGGTAGGGGGCAAACTGGTGTGTTTTATGGAAATCACGCAGGAGGCATAGGAGGCAACAGTCTGGGCTCACTTGTTGCCAAATCAATTATTCCATACGGGAGTAGTGCAGACCTGCTTGTCAGGTAGGAGGGATTGTCATAGTCCAATCACTCTTTCCTGGCTCCTTATCCAGGACTTCATCCCTTTCAATGGTATGTTCCTTCTTCTTACTGGAGTGATGAAGAACACATTTCTGTTAGTCTACTGGTCATTCTGTCCCTAGCCAAAGCCCTGAATAAGCTGAGATGGATGGTCTCAGAGGTGGGGTGGGTCTTGCTCTTGGGGGGCTTCAAAATTTATGCTAAGGCTTCTTTGACAGGTGCTGCTGAGGACCTCAAGACTCCCAAAGTTTCCATGGGCTTGACCTAGATTTGTTAGAAGTAGGCTCGAGGTCAAACCTTTAATCTGGTATTATCTGGAAGGGTGTGGTTCATCTATCGGGGTCCCAGAAGTCTTGCCATTGACAGACCACTAGTTGGTGAAATTTGGACTGGTGCCATGAAGACCAGATTAGGTTTGTCCACCCCCCAAACCTGATGGATACTTTTGGATTTCAGGCTGCTCTAGGGAATATTGTCTTGAACCTGGCTAGCTACCTGACTGTTTAGGCTAGATAATCATCTAGGGTGCCACTTGGGGCTCCTTTTGAAGATCACTAAGTGCAGAGCAACACCCATTTTGTGGGCCCTGCCTTGGTTGCCAATAGGTTTCTGTCAGCCTTTGAGGTAGGCCAGGTCAGGAAACAGACTCCTTGGTATTAGTTGTTGTAATAGAATCTTGAAAGCCTGACTGAGTTCTGCCTTCCCTCCTTTCTCACGCTTTTATGGTTGCCTGGCCTTAAAGTATGCTTTTGTATATGTAACCGCTGGGGCTCTGCCCAGCTTCCCCAAGGTCATCTCCATGGCTCTCTGCAGTTTCTGAGTATAATTCAAAGCTCTACATGGCATGGTTCCCAATTACCTTTGGGATTGTCCCCTCCAGATAGGATTTGCCTCTCTTGTTCACTCTCCTTGGGAGGGGAGGAGGAAGCTTGGAAGCAGGGCCTCGATGTCTCTATCCCATCACTAGGGAAGCACTTCCCCCCCGAGATTTCATTAGCCCCCACTCTACTCAGTTTTAGAAAAGTGGTTAAAACCTTATTCTGCCAGGCATTTTGGAATTAAGTGACGATGAGTCTTTGTGGATGTGTTCTTATTTAAATTATTTGTTTGATTGTTTTAATTGGTATTCCTGGATTGAGTTTAGTGGATGGATTGAATTGTTTGATTGTATGTTTTACTTGTTGTAATCTGCTCAGAGTTGTGGGACAGGGCAGTATAGTATACAAATAGTAGAGATGCTAAAGTTGTGGATTTCTTGCAGAAGCAAGGAATTTAATTAAGTAAGATTTGAGATAAAGGAACCGTAGAAAGTGGTATATAGACACTTGCCCAATTATCATATATAGTATGTGTGTGTGTGTGTGTGTGTGTGTGTACACACACACACACACACACATACATATATACAGGGTGTGTGTGTGTATATACTGTATGTAGATAGATAGATAGATAGATAGATAGATAGATAGATAGATAGATTTTACAGATATACTAACAACTGATCTCATTAGAACCATATAGAAGGAAATTAATATCTAATTGGAAGAATGATCAAGAGTAGATACATAACAGTTTCCTACAGAATAGTAATCTGTAGAATGGTAATCCATGTATTCTAGTCTTCTACATACTTCTCAAAATTCATAAAACACTAACAAGACCTCCTGGGAGACCTTTGGTCTTAGGCAGTGGATCTGTATGAACATTCATTTCTCAGTACCTGTGTTCCTCTTCTGCAGAGTTCTACAAAGGATAGTGCTGATTTCATTAATAAATCTGAAGCTTTAGGATGTACCCAAAAGCAACAGCAGTGATCATCTTAGTTATGTTTCTTTAAATATGAGTATCCCACCAGAGGAGGCATTGGAGATAATTGAGAACACATTAAATTAGCATATTGATATTCAATATCCACCAATAGACACGGGTATTAGCAAAAATAGCTTTGTGCACAACCATTTCTTATTGAATGGAATTATTTTTAATCGGCATCCTAGAAGGATTGTAATGGGAAGTTCTCTGATGCCAGAAATAGCAAATGTATACATGGAGCTTTTTGAAGAAGAATTTGTTTTCAAAATAAGTAATTTGTCTCTAAGTAATTTAAAGAATTGATTGAGCTACATAAATGATTTTTCTGGGATCTGGGAAGGACGGTAAACTGCAATTTTTCTAATATGGCTCCACTGTAGAATTTTAAGTATCATATTTGATATAAATTTTAGCAATACTGACATTGATTTTCTACATAATATGATAAGCAAAACAAAACTGAGATTACATAACTACAAATACAACACAAGCATTAAAAATAATGGTTGGCATGTCCTAGAAAAATTAGCTGCCTTTTGAAAAAAACTCCTGCTGTATACAAGAGGGACCGGGTCCTCTAGGTAAGATCAGCTCCCCCTGAAGGCTACTTTCTCTTCAATTGTTGCAAATGCTGCAACTACTCTATATATGACCAAAATTTTCACATTTGTCATCATAGAGCAGAGCTTTCCAAACTTTTCATGTTGGTGACGCACTTTTTAGACATGCATCATTTCGCGACACACTCTTACAGCAGGACATCATTTCGTGACACACTCTTACAGCAGGGCACAAGGCAGGCACTAGGACCTGCGTGGAATCACAGCAGATTTGGAGGCAGCAAGGCACAAGGCAGGCACTAGGACCTGTGCAGAATCCTGGCAGGGCAGGTTTGGAGGCAGCAAGGCACAAGGCAGGCACTAGGACCTGTGCGGAATCACAGCAGGTTTGGAGGCAGCAAGGCACAAGGCAGGCACTAGGACCTGCGGGAAATCACAGCAGGTTTGGAGGCAGCCAGGCACAAGGCAGGCACTAGGACCTGCGTGGAATCCTGGCAGGGCTTGGAGGCAGCAGCAGCCACGACACACCCAGACACTGCAGCCGACACACAGTGTCACGACACACAGTTTGGAAAGCTCTGTTAGAGAATGGACAAGAATACTTACTCTGGTGCTTCACACTTGTCCCAAATCTCTCCTTGCTTGTTATTAGGACCGTTCAAGGCAAGTGATTATTATTATGAAAACTTTCTACCTTTAAAAAGGTAGAAATACCTCTATTTCCCTTTTTATCTTAACGTTCTGAGACAGTTCTTTGTTTACTTTTGTGGATCTTCTGTCTTCCAGTCATGGTATCTTGCTCATGTCAAGGACATTGTGCTATATCCGTGCAGACACTCTTGCTTCTAATTGATTCCCTTTTCTTTTCCATAAGCTGATTCAGGAACATGGTGTTTGCTGCAGGCCTTACATCATAGTTTAGCTGCTATTTAATTTGATTCTTAACATTCCTCTGTTCCTCTCATTGACTTTGCTTTTTTGTTATTCATGTGACCTATTTATACTTTCCGCATTTTCCTAGCCTCAGCTCAAAAATGTCCACCCATTCCTCATTCATAGACAAGTACACAAATTTGCAAACTGTGGAGTTCTTGGTGCTCTCTGAGCCTTGTTGTTTTCTTGCAGACGTTTCATTGCCAGGCTAGGCAACATCTTCAGTGCGAAACACTGAAAGAAAGAAACATCTTTTGCACTGAAGATGTTGCCTAGCCTGGCAATGAAACGTCTGCAAGAAAGCAACAAGGCTCAGAGAGCACCAAGGACTCCACAGTTCAACCCTGAACTACAAATATTCTCTCAAATTTGCAGACGTCTGCAACTCCAGGCTCTATGCCATAGATAACATGCTAGGTTGCATTTGTACCCACAATAAAATAATGCATGTAGGTGTAGTGTTTAAAAGCACCAGGTGACAAACTGGGAAACTGGGAGTTCTAGTCCCACCTTAGGCACAAAACCAGCTGGGTGACCTTGGGCCAGTCACTTTCTCTCAGCCCTAGAAAGGAGTCAGTGGCAAACCACTTCTGAAAACATTGCCAAGGAAACTGCAGGACTTGTCCAAGCAGTTGCCAGGAGTCAACACTGACTTGAAAGCACCAAAAAAAAAAAAAAAAGCATGCATAAGCTGTTCCAAATTCTCAGTACTGTCTTAGGCATTGAAGAAAGATATGTATAAATGTTTTAAATGCATATAGTTTTGCTACTGTCCTTTGTAAGTAAACAGATTATTGATTTTTGCAACCTCTGTATGGGCCCAGCAATCTGTGTATAGAAAAAGCCAGTTTCATAAAGTTTGAAGAACATGTAAGTAGTTGGCTTTGGTTTTGTAATGTTGTCTCTGATGCAAAGCCTGTGATTTTCCCAATGGCAGTCTGGTGTGATGACACCTGCTTCTGTTGTACATTTGATTTGGTTTCCTGAGTGAAAACGTCCCTAGTCTCACCAAGCCCAGCTGGTGCTACCAGGCCTGCAGTCCTTTCCCCATCCAAGTGCTTGGATAATCAAACAGCACTTAAAGAAGAAAGCAGACAAGATTGCCATCCAATAATGGAGTTGCCAGCATTCTTCTCCCCTCCCATTACATTTTCCATAAGGCTGAATCAAGAGACTCAGACCATCTAACCTTTCATTCTCATTGACTGAAGCTGTCATTTGGTGTTCTGGAGGACAACAAGCTGCTACTGATGAGTGCAAAAACCTATACATGAAAAACTCATCCAGGAGGGGGAGGGAAAAGGAGATGTCCTGTGTGATGACTGACAGTGGATTCTTTGGGCATGAATCACACCCCACTGGGCACTGAAATGAGGCATCCATCCAACTTAGAGGAGCCAAATCACTTGGAATCAAGACTTCTGGCATGATTCCAGCACTGGGGACAATGCCAGGAAAGCTGACATTTTGACTATCACACAGTCCCATTTAGTTAAGTCCATGTCTAATGGCTAATGGCTACAAATTGCTCATAGATCTCACAAAAGCTCAGAGGGCCGAATTGTGAAAATAATAGTAATTTTGATAAGTGATAGGACTGAACAAAGACGTTTCAATACAGATATGTTGCTATAAAGGATGGTGTGTGTTCTCTGCTGCAATTAAGCATTTCTATGGTGGCAACACAAAGCCAGCTGTTTGGGTGATTGCGCTCCAGTGCTGTGTCCCAATTGTTCTGGCTCATAATTTAAAAACAAACAAAAAGCCCCACCCCAAACTCCACAATATGTGCCACTTGCTTCTCAGAATGCATGTGAATATGCATATGAACAGAGCAAAAGGGAACTGGTGTGATAATGTACCAGCAATTACACAATGAATGGATTGGGCAGCATTAGTCATAAATAGGATGTGTTAGATACAGCTAGTTATACTGTTGTGCATGTAACTGCATCATGCATATTGAAGCTCCTTATGCCTCGCTATTGTGCTGAGAATGGCAGGTTCCCTGTGAGTGACATTGCCCACTGCTAACATATGTGCTGAATTTGCCTGATATGCTAATGCTTCATGCCCAGCCCTTTGCACTGAAAGAAGGAAAAACAGAATTTGTTGACTTATAAATGCTGGTGTTTAAATGCTAGTGTTTAATTCTGAGCAAAGGAACTGAAATGTAGTCTACTCACCTCTTGTCCATGGACAGAAAATTTTGAGCAATGGGAAAGCTCTCCAAAGGCAGAGGTTTTAGGGACCAAAAACAAGGTAGTTGAAAACTGGATTGAGATTCACTCAATCCCAAGATGCTTTGTTTCTCCCAAACAAGTTCAATTTCAGCCCTGTAGCTATGCCACTATGGAGTAGGTACAACTTATTCCTCCCAATTAAATAGGTGGGGGGGGGTTCAAGAGTTTTCAACAAAGGATTTCATGCCATAGTACCAGTGTTCTGGTTTATACCCTGCCCTCCTCAGGACCAAATAACACATTAAATAGCAATTAGGGTTATGATATGCAAATTGGTCAGTGATTTTGTCATTCTGCAATTAACTCTGCTGTAGACATGAAGCAAATGGAGAATTTTTAGAAAATTGTGCAAAGATGGGGATAGGAGAGGAAGCCTTTATAGCTAGGCCAAATACTCTGAGAAACGCAAATGATGACCATCCTTAGTAGGTTGATTGGATGGATGTCAAGCTCCCAGTGTCAGGTTTCTGGGTTGGTTGATTTTACCATTAGAGGGAAGATTATTTTTATCATCTGAAGACCTATTAGAGTACAAGCTATTCGGCTTTATTTTTGTACCTTTCCATTTATGAGTTTAAGCCTGCACAATCTGAGACCCACACAGCCAAGTATGATTAACTGCACGTATAATATGGTCCTGACCTAAATTTATGTGAACAGATAGTACAGTAGTAAAACTTTGTAAGTGTTTCTTTTTTGTTATTCCCTCTATAGCCATTTTCAGACTAAAGCACAAAGATAAATTCAACTGTGGCAGAAGTAGCAGTTATATGTAAAATGAACAGGATTTCATCTCAAAGGTAATTAACAAAAAATATTAATTTTCTGCTCAGTTCTATCTAACCTGTACATTTGCAGTTCTCTGAATGCTACACTGATAAAACACTTCTCCAAGAATATGGCAGTTTCTCATTTTAAGGAAATGTTTGACTTCTCAAGTTTTTTCACTGTACATGTACTGTACATGTGCAGTGTGCAGAAGTAATTTGTGATTACCTAAGATGAAGTGGTATGTGCAAGTTATTTACAAAGTAGTTATCAAAGCCAATTGCCAATGTAGTTTCAAATGGCTGGTCCATTTTTTTCCTGTTTTCCATTTGCTTCCTATCATTTCTTCATCCTAACCAACTGGCATTTGAATTTGACTTAGCTTTGAATGGGAGTATCTTGGGAGAAGGTCAAAAAAGTCAAGATCATGGTAATAATTGAACAATTGAAACCTCTTCCCTTTTTATGTACGTAAAAAGAGGTGGGGCTTTGATCACATGGTCGTCACCACCATCTTGACATTTTTGAACCTTCCCCCTTGGGTGCCCTTGGCTTTGAAGCAGGTTGGACAGACGGAATGGAAGAATTAAAGACAAAATAAGTTTCTGAATTTCCTCAGAAGATTTCACTATGTCACCAGGAATGCTAAAAACTTAACAATGGGACCCTCTATTATCTTCAGTCAGCCAATAGCTGGTGATTTTAAAAAATGAGAATGTTTTTACAAAAGGGTCTACTGGAGTGGGTGGCCATAGCAAATAATAATAACAACAACAACAACATCAACTTGGAACAGCTTACATCCTGCAACGATACCTTTAATATTATTAAACAACAACATCTTCCTATCCCAGGTGCTTGGGAAGGACTCAATAGGTGGACAAGAATGCCAAATCCAGTCTGGCTGACTGTGTGATCAATAATAATAATAATAATAATAATAATAATAATAATAATACAAAATCACCATCAGTCAATTGCAAAAGACAGCTTTACTTGGAACAGCTTACACCCTGTGACAATATCTTTAATATTATTAAACAATAACATCTGCCTATCCCAGGTCCTTGGGAGGGACAAAAATGCCAAATCCAGTCTAAACATCTGGATGACAGTGCGACCAACCATAATAATAATAAATTCCAGTTCTGGAATTTGGCACCATCTCTGCTTACAGAGCATTTTAAAAGTTAGTTTTCATTCTTGGATTCCTTTATTATATTCTTAGGAATGAACCTGATGGTGCAATCATTTTGGTGATATTTTAGTAGGATGTACAGCTATTTGCTCTACCTGCTGATGCCATGACTTTTCCTGGGCTTGCAGAGTAGCCATGGGGACAAATGAGGAGGAGGCATAAGAAGCTGGCAAAGGGGTGGGATGCCCTTGTCACATTCTGTCGGCACCACCTGAACTCAAACACTTACTTTTCTGGAACCCCTGGGCTACTGTGGGAGCCCAGAAAAAGGCACAGTTCATTTAAGGAGGCACTGACAGATGCAACATTAAATGCCCCCCTCCAAAGACCTTTTCCACCTCCACCCTAGTTTGTAGACCAGCAGTGGGCCAAACCTGATTAACGGCATGCTTTGATGTTGCCAAACCAGGTGGCATTAAAGGTGGGTTGGACTGTGCTCTGGTTCAATCCTGCCCCGATCGATTCTATCTGAAAAATCTGCTCTCATTGCTTTGGAATTATTTTTCCTTCAGTTCCAAGCAAAGTTCCCCAGACCAGATTCAGTCTGCTTATTTGGACACTCTTAACCTAAGTTGATTTCTGCTTCACAAAGGAACACCCTAGAATGCATTCAGCTCTCTTAGGGTTGATAATGAAGTCTGCCCAGGTAGACTTCATTTGCTGTCTGATAGCCTGTGGCTTGAAAGACAGTGGAACTCATCTGTAAACATTTCAGTGGCAATCCAGTCTAGGCACTTAATAATTAAACATTCTAACACATGCAGCCTCCTTCCTTCTCCCTGTGAATTTCCACCCTTTCTCTTTGTACAAAACCTGCCCAATCGCTGCATCTTTTCCTGTTGATAGTTTTGCCCACAGTGCCTTTCCTTTTGGGTCTTTTTCCAGTGATATCTGTAATTAGCTGTGAGACAGTGTCATAGACAGACAACCGTTGGCTCAGCAGCAGGAACTGAGGACTTGAAATGCCAGCTACAATGATGACAACAGTGCCGGCGGTGAAAATAGCAACCCTTGCACATCATTAGGAGTGACAGAAGATGCTGCCACTGGTGTGTCTTTCAGATGCAACCTTTTTTTGGGGATGACTGGGCTGTCTCCACCTGGACCAAGATGCTCCTTATTTCCCCCTCTACCTGGACAAAAGCAAAGTTTATCACAGCATGCCTTATTAAGGGTGCAGCTTCAAATCTGCCTGGACACACATTGCTGAATGGATGTTGCCTTGGTGCTTATTCACAATGCTTGTATGCCAGAAATGGCAGGAGATTTATTATAGCTTTCATAGATAGAGCTTCTCTCATGATCTTCTTTCTACCCCATCGCTTTTTTTTAGAAAAACAAACTCAGCTTGAGGTTGCCAGCTCTTTAAAGTTCACACATCTGATCCTACGTACTGCAAATAACTATAGAATCCAACCTTCACAAACTCAGTCTCTTCTAGATGTGCCTACCACACCCATGACACCCAGCCAGAATTTTATGGGAATTGTAGTCTGGTACAAATCTGGTTTGGAGGAGGCTGACCAAAATAGATGAAATTTCAGACAGATAAAATATGAAAGCTGATTCTTGTATCTGTAACATACATGCAGATTTATACTTTTTATTTGCAAAAGTTGAATGTTAAAGGATAAACTTCTAAGTAGGACTGTTCAACGATTGCCCAACCTGTTTTGTGGCCTTATCTTTAATACTGAAAGTAGCCAGATCTGCCTTGTATGAGTTCAGGGGACAGATCATTCCATCTTGTTTCTAATTCCTAAATTTGGAAAAATGTGGGTCCTCCCTCCTATTATCTAACATGGGAAAAGCATAGACTTCTTACTTTTTTTTTTTGGTCTTTTCATCAGAACATGATGAAATCGGTCCATTGTATGGGGATGAAACGTGTCCAATTTCATAGGCATTTGGTGCAGAGCTTTTTAAGTTTCACTTGAAAAAGGAAAAATTGTTTGGGAGACAGGGTCCAACAGAAGCTTTAAGTAGCAGGGATGTCCACTGGGGGTGTGTGTCAAAAAACCAAGATGTTACTATGTAATTAAAGACTCCCCTCCCCCCTTTATTTACATGCATTGCTACTTCTTTCCCAAAGGAGTTAAGAACAAGTTGAAGTGCTAGCTACCCATCCTTGAGTAGGCAGAATACCTATTGCTACGAGATGGAGGTTCAAAAATCTGGGCTGTAAGATGGCAGGAAAGAGATACAGACAGTTCTAACTCTTTGCTGCCATTTAGTGATTGTCTGAATGTTTGCAACCCAGGTGTGGTAGCCCTAATTATACTGCTAATCCCTAACCTGCTCTGTAACCTCTATTCCAGTCACTGCAATCACTTGATTTCCCTCTAAGGTAATGGGTTACAAAGCCAAACAGATTTTACACACTTGGAGGTATCCTTGGATGGTGTCAGGATAAGGAGAGGGAAAACATACTTTAACACCAGTACAGTTAAAGATGATGTAATCCTAGGGGCGTGGTGGCTCAGCGGGTAAGACGCCAGGCTTGTCGATCGGAAGATCGCAAGTTCAGAGGTTCGAATCCCTAGTCCCGCGTGATGGAGTGAGCTCCTGCACTCACCCCACCTCTTGCCAACCTAGCAATTCGAAAGCATGCAAATGCAAGTAGATGAATAGGTACCACTTCGGTGGGTAGGTAACAGCGTTCCGCGTGCGTTATGCTGGCCACATGGCCATGGAAGCGTCTTCGGACAACGCTAGCTCTTTGGCTAACAAATGGAGATGAGCACCGGCCCCTAGAGTCAGACACGAGTGCACAAATGTGCGGTGGGAACCTTTACCTTTTTATATATAGTATGTACGTATGTTTGTGTGTGTGTGTATGTGTGTGTGTGTGTGTGTGTGTGTGTATGTGTGTGTATGTATATATATATATATATATATATATATATACATACATACATACATACATACACACACACACACACACATACACACACACATACATACATACATACATACATACTGTATGTATATACTGTATATATACATACAGTATATCCTTGACTTTTTCTTTCAAATCTTAAGTGGATATCTCTACATACTTTTAATGGACTTGATTTTACTCACAGATGCATGTAGAGGTGTCCATAAGGGCATCAAGGGACAAAACAAGTATCAAATTGTCATGCTCCTAGCTCCACCCCTTTTGTACTTGCATCATGATGTCACATGCACATGCTAAACGGGCAGAGCTTGTGACTCAATGCTGCTTTCATCAAGTTTATGAACACATCGGACCCCAGTGAATGAACTAGAGGGTTTCAGCTAGGGTTCACCCAGCCATTGCCTTGTAAATGAGTTATGGGCTCTGGGAAGGAAGAACTGCTCACACAATGTAAAACTATGAGAGAAAGCAAAGAGTACTCAGCATGGAGATGGGGCAGAGATCCCAGCCAACCAAGAAACTAGGAAGTCATGCATTGGAGAGTGGTCCTTTAAAATGGAAATCCTCATAAGAGAAGGAAAAAAATTGGGACAGAACTGAGGAAAAAACAACTGGAATGATTTACCTGGCAGTAAGTGGTTCTACTTTGGTTCATTTAAGGAATAAGAAAAAAGCAAATGAAATGTGGGAAACTGTCAAGGGAATGAATATATGAGGAAGTCTATTGTTTTTAAAGTGCACTGTGTTGTTGGGTTCTGTAATAAGAAGATGGAAAAAGGAGAGAGTTTATCTTTGCATTTTAATGAGATGCTAGAGATATCACCCCAGCTAGAAGTTCAAGGATTGACTTTACCTGAGGCAATCTTAATTAGACTAATGTTAAATAGCCTCCCAAAATGTTTTGAAACTGTTAAAAATGCTCTAGAAATGAGAGGATATGCAAACTTGCAATTTGTAATAAACCATTTAGTAGATTTTAATATATGCAAAGGGGTTGACAAGGAATCAGTAGGGAATGGAGAAGTTGCATTTGAAACTATGCAGATTGGTAGATGTTAATTCTGCCACAGCTCTGCATATAAGCAAATTAAGTGCTCCCAGAGAAATGGAACTGATGGCAAGAAACAAGACAAGTCACTTTCCAGAGTGGATGACTCATCAAGAGACAGTAGATGCAACACAGGCTGGCAGCAGAGTGATAAAGTTTAATAGACATAAAGGAAACTTTTGGAGCTAACTTTGAAAAGAATTGCAAAGGAATCTGCCCTGACTCTGGTGCAATCAATAGCTTAATTGAAAGGGAGAGACTTCTGAATTGGACATGGGTTGCAAACCTTTTACTTACACAGTTTTTGCTAAAGGCAAAGGAACTATAAGACTGTATCACAAACTGGGAAAAAGGGAGGCACATGGAATTTATTATTAAATATCCTTTATATGATGCAGTGCTAGGTGTTATTTTGAGGTAGTGAAAGGTGCCATTGAAGGAGGCTATGGGGTAAAATTTAAAGGATGGAGATGACTTGTATGAAAGATATTCTCAAGGACAGTGGTTTAGATGAAGTGGATTATATGGAAAAAAAGTTAATGCTGCAAAACAGTGGCAATGTAAGAAGTATGTGAAATTGTGGCAGAGAAGGCTAGGTATAGGAACTTGAATGCAGTTTTGGTAAGAGGCTAAAGATAGTCCTTGGAATGTGGGATATGAATGTATCTGCTGCATAAAGACAACATGAATTAGACCAGGGCTTTACAAAGTTTTTCCCACGGCGACACACCAACCGGCGTTGGTTTGTCGCCGCGGGAAAACCTGGAAGTGCGGCAGCGCGCAAAAACCCGGAAGCGCTGCTGCTGCTTTCAGGTTTTGCGCGCTGCAGTTGGTGTGTCGCCGCGGGAAAACCCGGAAGCGCTGATGATGATCAGCGCTTCTGGGTTGTGTGGCGACACACCAGACTGTGTGTGGCAACACACTTTTATGTTGCGACACACAGTTTGGAAAGCTCTTATGCATAAAGTTAGAGAAACACAGTACCACATAGGAATGATTTACAGCAGATCCATGAAAATTAAGACCCAAGGAAAGAAGGGATATCTATTGATATTAATTAATGACTTCTGTAGATATATATTCACTTACTTGATCAGTAAAAAAAGTCAAATGCAGGAGAAATTCAATGAGTATGTTATAAAAGTTAACCATATGTTTGAGAGAAAACATCACATTCTGCATTTAGGTAATAGAGGTGAGTAAACAGTGAATGAGTGAATAAGGGGCATGGTGGCTCAGCAGGTAAGATGCCAGGCTTGTTGATCGGAAGATCGCAAGTTTGGAGGTTCGAATCCCTAGCCCCACGTGATGGAGTGAGCTCCCACACTTGCCCCAGCTCTTGACAACCTAGCAATTCGAAAGCATGCAAATGCAAGTAGATTAATAGGTACCACTTCAGTGGGTAGGTAACAGCGTTCCGCGCACATCATGCCGGCCACATGACTGTGGAAGCGTCTTCAGACAACGCTGGCTTTTCGGCTAACAAACAGAGATGAGCACTGGCCCCTAGAGTCAGACATGACTGCACAAATGTGTGGGAGGAACCTTTACCTTTTAAACAGTGAATGATGTGACAAGATCGTTGAGGAAGTGAATATTGACCTAGTGCCTGGAGGCTGTGAGAAGATGGGTGGGATAGAACAAGATGGAGGTGTTGTTTCTTAGGAAGCCTTCAGATCCCAGAATTTCTTTATTTCTAGCTCTAAAGAGTGTGGCACCACCCTTGAAAGAGCAGATTCATAACCAGCTGTTTAGATTGCAAATCACAGAGTAAATACATACACATGCTTTTTGAAAATCTGTTGTCAGCTCTGTGTATATGAATGAAGTGTGTGTGTGTGTGTGTGTGTGTGTGTGAGAGAGAGAGAGAGAGAGAGAGAGAGAGAGATGGGGGGAGGAATCACACACACAACTAGTGGCCACTTTTTCCTCTCAATGCCTTATTTTTGATCAGTTTTCAAATGCTTGACTATAATACAAGCCTTCCAACATATTTTAAATCCTTATCATGAAAGATGTGATCTTTTTCCCACCTCTGTTCCCACTCCATCAGCTGCTTTAAAAATACTGGTAAAAAGGTAAAGGTTCTCCCCGCAGATTTGTGCAGTCGTGTCTGACTCTAGGGGCTGGTGCTCATCTCCGTTAGTTAGCCAAAGAGTCAGCATTGTCCAAAGATGCTTCTGTGGTCATGTGGCTGGCATGATGCTCGTGGAACGCTGTTACCATCCCACCGAAGTGGTACCTATTAATCTAAATGTGTTTGCATGCTTTTGAATTGCTAGGTTGGCAAGAGCTGGGGCTAGTGCGGAAGCTCACTCCATCATGCGGGACTAGGGATTCGAACTTCTGAACTTGCGATCTTCCGATCGACAAGCCTGGCATCTTACCCGCTGAGCCACCACACCCCTTAATACTGGAGAGCTACACTAATTAGAGAAAGAATATATCTTATTTTCTCATCACATTTACAAAGGATAAATGTTTACTCTGGATAGATACAAAACCCAGCCTTAGAGACTAGACAATATAAATAGCCTTTGGTCAGTGTGAACTACTGAGATTGGGGAGATTTGTTTTCCAAATAATTACTTTAGCTCTTAAATCTCCTGGTTGTTCAGTAGTGATGCTGGTAAGTGCTGAGAAAATAGACTAAAGCCTTATTCTTCAATACATGGCCACAAATAGATGTTAGATAGAGACAAAATTGCTGCTGTTCTAAGGCTTTTCTCCTCTTTTCATCTGTTAGCACAATATGTAAGATGATCTCAAGGTATTGCTCTTCCTCCATGCTCCCCTCCCCCTCCAAATTTTAGGCTGGAGCAATTTTGTAATCAGGTTGAATTGTGATATGGGGCCATTTCTAGTGCATTAGTTTGATGCAGTATCTATCTATGTTTGCTAGAGGCAGAGCAAATGAGGAATACTTATATCTGTTCTATCCCTCTTTTGCTGCAGTCTCTGCACATTGTCACTTCCCCACCAGTATGTCATACTGTAGGATTGGCTTAACACACTGAAATGTATAAAACAGAGGGGGTTAGAATAAAAGCATCATTTTCTCAATGGGAAAAAAGTTCCTTTGAAATGATTGTGCTCGTGGAAACATCTAAAAAATGTAAGTATCGGATAAATGTATAAAAACATTGATTGTAAATGATAGGATCAAATGGCTTTGCGTTCTCCATCAAGTATAGAACTGTATAAATGTGCATTTGCTTGAAGAAAAAAATCTGTCAGCAAAAAGAAACAAAAGACTGATTTGCCTATTCCTAGTCTGAAGTAACTCTAGAAATGCCAAGGTGCCATTCTGATTCACTAAAGTAACAAAAATTCACGCATGCATGCCTGGCAGATCCATTCTTTTTTAAAGCATACTCAGGATATTTCAGAAGTTTAACCAATTCTGAACATAACCAGAAATAGCCAGGCTGACCTTTGACCCAGTGAACGGATGATCTCTTCTTCATTCTCTCTCCTCCACCCTCTGCCATTCATAGAAACCATTATAGTGGAGCAGACTCTGACTAAATATGCACAAAAGGTACTGGAGGCAAAAAGGAATAAAAGTTCATGCAAATGAGTTTCCTAAATAGATTACTCATCCTATTAAAACATTGCTCCTTTGGGCCTTTGTTCTCCCTTGCAGCTGTAAAGAGTGATTAATGTTGCACATACTATTGTTAAGCACCTTAGTGCTAGATTTATAATATCCCTTGAATTTATAATGTACAGTGAACTAAGGATTTTCCTGTTATAATAATCTTACGGCATAAAGAAAGATGGTGCAATTACCAAGCAATTTCTTTTCTTTTTCCTTTTGAAAATTCATGATGTTGGACTTTGATAATGGCTATGAGGTCATGCCTGAGCCCCAGGCTTATTTCAGAGACCGTGGTCTCACTTCGGTGTTTAGAGATTGGGAATGTGCTCCTTCACACCACATATTTAAACTGGTTTCTGGGTCACTATCATATGAATCAATCCATGGATTGACTTGTGTAAATTTTGTGTAAATGTGGGTGGTGGAGGAAGAAGTTTCCATGAAGAAGGCAAGAGATCATTCCATGAGTAGGTTCTATAAGAAATCTTCATCGATCACATGGATGGCCATTGTGCAATTCAAAATACAATCCTATGTTTTGTTTAATGTTGCACATTGTTCTCCAAGATTACATTATTAATCACTGATAGGTTCAGCCTGGGTGATAGTGTTTTGTTGCAACGGGATATAAATGTAATAAATAAATAAATAAATAAATAAATAAATAAACTCTTCCTTGTATGTAGTAGGTCAACATTTAAGGCCAACATTTGAGCTTAATTTAACTATTTAAACATTTATATGCCATCCACTCTTCTTTTGTGGTTCTAGGCAGCTTACAAACTCATACATAATACGCCTACTTGTGGTATGATAAAATTAAAGTTAATAAGGATTTTTAAAATCATTTTGTTAGGAGTGCCATATTAAGGATCTGGAACAAATATAAGGTAAGATTGTCTCCTAATGTACCATTGTGGTTGTCACCTCAAGAAGCATTTGTTAGAAGAGAAAATGTGGGAGGAATAAGTTGGTTAAAATATAAAGATTTGTTAAATTTTGAAGAAAGTGAATCAAAGTTTAAAACAAGAGAAATGTTAGAGATGGAAGGTTTTACATGTTATTGGTTTACATACAGTATATGCAATTGTTAGAACGTTTTAAAGTGGATAAAAAAAATTACAAGTTTGTCAGTGAAATAACCCAGTTTGAAATGGAACGTCGTATAAATGATGAACATGTTATCACTAAAATATATAAAATTTATTTATTATTTTATTATTTATTATTTAAATTTATATGACTGCCCATCTCCCCCAACGGGGGACTCTGGGCGGCTAAAAATAAATAAAATGTTGTTACAGATGAATTTGGAAGATGAACAGGTTAAAGAATGCATGTTCAAATAGGCTAAGAATTTCGGATATAATATTATGCTGGATCAATGGGAATAAAGGTTTGAAATTCACCTTAAATTATAACCTAAAAGAGAATTTTTATAAGATGATGTATCATTGGTATTTAACCCCTGATAAGCTATCATGAGTAGCCTCGTGTGGCGCAGAGCGGTAGGCGGCAGTACTGCAACCGAAACTCTCCCCACGACCTGAGTTCAATCCCAGCGGAAGTTGGTTTCTCAGGTAGCTGGCTCCGGTCAACTCAGCCTTCCATCCTTCCGAGGCCAGTAAAATGAATACCCAGCTAAGCTGGGGGAAAGGTAATCACGACTGGGGAAGGCAATGGCAAACCACCCCGCTATAAGTCTGCCTAGAAAACGTCAGCGAAAGCGGCATCCCTCCAAAGGGTCAGTAATGACTTGGTGCTTGCACAGAGGACCTTTCACACTTTCACAAGCTATCAAAAATGTATAATGGTGTAACAAATGTTTGTTGGAAGTGTTCACAGGGAGAAGGAACCTTCTATCATCTTTGGTGGGCTTGTGAGAAAGCCAAAAAAAATTGGAATCAAATATGCATTATTATCCAAAAGATTTAAAAAGTGAACATACAAAAAAAGCCAGAACTATTCCTTTTGGGTTTGATGGAGAAGGAGTTGGAGAAACAACATGGAGTTCTGCTTTTATACATGATCACAGCTGCAAGACGTTTATATGCACAGCGATGGAAAGATCCACAGATACCTATGGTTGAGGATTGGATTGTTAAATTAATGGATCTGGCTCAAATGGCTAAATTAACAGCATTAATTAGAGAACATTCGGTTACTGGATTTATTTCTGTTTGGCAACCACTTCTAGAGTACTTGCTTGTGGTAGAAAAAAATGATGTTTTGATTTTGGGTTTTAATGATTAATTGGTTTATTTTAATAGAAATAATGTTACTATGGTTTAATTAATGGTAAGATATTATATTTGTAAACTTATCTATCCCCTTCATGGATCACTGCCTTGTCGTGGCGAAGGGGCTTGCGTAACTCAATGAAGTCAGGTCAAGAACAACAGGTCATGACGGAGAGTTCTGACAAAAAGTTGTCCAAAACTGGAGGAGGGACTGGCAAACCACTCCAGTATCCTTGCCAAGAAAACCCATGGACAGTATCAAAAGGCTAAAAGATATGACGCCGGAAGATGAGCCCCTCAGGTCGGAAGGTGTGCAAAATGCTACTGGGGAAGAGTGGAGGGCAATTCCGTGTAGCTCCAGAAAGAGTGAAACGGCTGGGCCAAAGCCGAAAGGACGCTCAGTTGTGGATGTGTCTGGAAGTGGAAGGAAAGTCCGATGCTGTAAAGAACAATATTGCACAGGAACCTGGAATGTAAGATCTATGAATCAAGGTAAGCTGGATGTGGTCAAACATGAGATGACAAGATTGAACATCGACATCTTGGGAATCAGCGAACTAAAATGGACAGGAATGGGCGAATTTAATTCAGGAGACCATTATATATACTACTGTGGGCAAGAATCCCTTAGAAGAAATGGAGTAGCTCTCATAGTCAATAAAAGAGTGGGTAAGGCAGTACTGGGGTACAACCTCAAAAACGACAGAATGCTTTCAGTTCGAATCCAAGGCAAACCATTCAACATCACAGTGATCCAAGTCTATGTCCCAACCACTGATGCCGAAGAAGCTGAAGTTGACTGGTTCTATGAAGACCTACAACACCTTCTAGAACTAACACCAAAAAAAAGATGTCCTTTTCATCATAGGGGACTGGAATGCTAAAGTAGGAAGTCAAAAAATAATCGGAATAACAGGCAAGTTCGGCCTCAGAGTACAAAATGAAGCAGGGCAAAGGCTAATAGAGTTTTGTCAAGAGAACACGCTGGTCATAGCAAACACACTTTTCCAACAACACAAGAGACGACTCTACACATGGACATCACCAGATGGTCAATACCGAAATCAGAGTGATTATATACTTTGCAGCCAAAGATGGAGAAGCTCTATACAATCAGCAAAAACAAGTCCTGGAGCTGACTGTGGCTCACATCATGAGCTTCTTATCGCAAAATTTAGGCTTAAATTGAAGAATGTAGAGAAAACCACTAGACCACTCAGATATGACCTAAATCATATCCCTTATGAATATACAGTGGAGGTGAGGAATAGATTTAAAGGATTAGATCTGGTAGACAGAGTGCCTGAAGAACTATGGATGGAGGTTGTCTGTAGCTTGAATCATCCAAGAGAGTGAAGTCAAGTGGGCCTTAGGAAGCATTACTAACAACAAAGCTAGCGGAGAAGACAGTATCCCAGCTGAGCTATTTAAAATCCTAAAAGATGATGCTGTTAAAGTGCTGCACTCAATATGCCAACAAATTTGGAAAACTCAACAGCGGCCACAGGATTGGAAAAGGTCAGTTTACGTTCCAATTCCAAAGAAAGGCAATGCCAAAGAATGCTCAAACTACCGTACAATTGCGCTCATTTCACATGCTAGCAAGGTTATGCTCAAAATCCTACAAGCTAGGCTTCAGCAGTATGTGAACCGAGAACTACCAGAAGTGCTAGCTGGGTTTCGAAGAGGCAGAGGAACTAGAGATCAGATTGCCAACATTCGCTGGATCATGGAAAAAGCAAGAGAGTTCCAGAAAAACATCTTCTTCTGCTTCATTGACTACGCTAAAGCCTTTGATTGTGTGGATCACAACAAACTGTGGCAAAGTCTTAAAGAGATGGGAGTACCAGACCACCTTACCTGTCTCCTGAGAAACCTGTATGTGGGTCAAGAAGCAACAGTTAGAACCGGACATGGAACAACCGACTGGTTCAAAATCGGGAAAGGAGTACGACAAGGCTGTATATTATCACCCTGCTTATTTAACTTATATGCAGAGTACATCATGAGAAATGCCGGGCTGGATGAATCACAAGCCGGAGTTAAGATTGCCAGGAGAAATATCAACAACCTCAGATATGCAGACGATACCACCCTAATGGCAGAAAGTGAAGAGGAACTAAAGAGCCTCTTGATGAGGGTGAAAGAGGAGAGTGCAAAAGCTGGCTTGAAACTCAACATTAAAAAAACCCAGATCATGGCATCTGGTCCCATCACTTCCTGGCAAATAGAAGGGGAAGAAATGGAAGCAGTGACAGATTTATTTTTTGGGGCTCCAAGATCACCGCAGACGGTGACTGCAGCCATGAAATTAAAAGACGCTTGCTCCTTGGGAGGAAAGCTATGGCAAACCTAGACAGCATATTAAAAAGCAGAGACATCACCTTGCCGACAAAGGTCCGTATAGTTAAAGCTATGGTTTTCCCAGTAGTAATGTATGGCTGTGAGAGTTGGACCATAAGGAAGGCTGAGCGCCGAAGAATTGATGCTTTCGAGCTGTGGTGCTGGAGAAGACTCTTGAGAGTCCCTTGGACTGCAAGGAGGTCAAACCAGTCAATCCTAAAGGAAATCAACCCTGACTGCTCATTGGAAGGACAGATGCTGAAGCTGAAACTCAAATACTTTGGCCACCTAATGCGAAGAGAGGACTCACTGGAAAAGACCCTGATGCTGGGAAAGACTGAAGGCAAAAGGAGAAGAGGACGGCAGAGGATGAGATGGTTAGATAGCATCACCGATGTAATGAACATGAATTTGAGTAAACTCCGAGAGACAGTGGAGGACAGGAAGGCCTGGCGTGCTATGGTCCATGAGGTCACGAAGAGTCGGACACGACTAAACGACTGAACAACAACAACAAAACTTATCAATATCTGTATTGGAGAAAGTCAGAAGTCACTTTTCCGTCTTTGTTTTCTGTCTATTTGCACTTTATAGTTTTTTTTTCTTTTTTCTTTAGTTCTATTTTCTTGCTTTTCTTGCTTTTCTATTTTGTATTTTAGCTTTACTCTGAAAATCAATGAAGTTCTTTAAAAAAACTCATATATAATAAAACAAACCATTGAAAAGACAGCAGCATCAAAAGTGATGGAAGAGTAGATCCCAGTGATGGACATACTACCTCCAGTCTGATTGGCTTACAAATTAGGGAAGCTATTTCCCCAAAGCCAGAAATGGCTTCACTTATTTCCATAGGCAATCCACACTAGATTAAGGCATACATTTTCTTTTGACATTCTCCACTGGGTTTTGATTGAGTGGATGATTTCTCCAAATTTCTCCAAGGGGTAGAAAATTTATCCAACAATTTCTTAAGGTCAGAACTCTGTTTTGCAGGTGATAATCTCATTGCTACAGCAGAAGCCATTCAGAGGAGCTTCATTGTGATGTCTTTCTTTCAGATTTAATTGTAGAATGGGAAGCCAGTGAAGCTATGGACTACTAGGGAGATGAATGTACAATGAAAAAAGGACATTCACGCAATGTCTTTGCCATCTTGGCACTAAATGAGTGCAAGAACAGTACAACTCATCATGAGAAATTTCCAAAATTCCTTTTCCTTTGAAAAAATGTTTAAAGCAAAATGTTTTTCATCAATTTGAATGAGAACTGGTTAAAAATCTCATCTCTTCTTGACAGATCTGTGTTGAAGATGAAGTTGAATATTGTTTGTTGTTTATTCGTTCAGTCGTTTCCGACTCTTCGTGACTTCATGGACCAGTCCACGCCAGAGCTTTCTGTCGGCCGTCACCATTCCCAGCTTCCCAATGGTTGAGTCCGTCACCTCCAGAATGCCATCCATCCATCTTGCCCTTGCTCGGCCCCTCTTCCTTTTGCCTTCCACTTTCCCTAGCATCAGCTTCTTCTCCAGGGTATCCTGTCTTCTCATTATGTGGCCAAAGTACTTCAGTTTTGCCTTTAATATCATTCCCTCAAGTGAGCAGTCTGGCTTGATTTCCTGGAGTATGGACTGGTTTGATCTTCTTGCAGTCCAAGGCACTCTCAGAATTTTCCTCCAACACCACAGTTCAAAAGCATCTATCTTCCTTCGCTCAGCCTTCCTTATGGTCCAGCTCTCACAGCTATAGGTTACTACAGGGAATACCATTGCTTTAACTATGCGGACCTTTGTTGTCAGTGTGATGTCTCTGCTCTTAACTCTTTTATCAAGATTTGCCATTGCTCTCCTCCCAAGAAGTAGACGTCTTCTGATTTCCTGGCTGCAGTCAGCATCTGCAGTAATATTTGCGCCTAGAAATACAAAGTCTGTCACTGCCTCCACTTTTTCTCCCTCTATTTGCCAGTCATCAATCAAGCTCGTGGCCATAATCTTGGTTGTTTTGAGGTTTAACTGCAACCCAGCTTTTGCACTTTCTTCTTTCACCTTCGTCATAAGACTCCTCAACTCCTCCTCGCTTTCAGCCATCAAAGTGGTATCATCTGCATATCTGAGATTGTTAATGTTTCTTCCAGCGATTTTAACTCCAGCCTTGGATTCCTCAAGCCCAGCATGTCGCATGATGTGTTCTGCATACAGGTTGAATAGGTAGGGTGAGAGTATACAACCCTGCCGTACTCCTTTCCCAATCTTAAACCAGTCCGTTGTTCCGTGCTCTGTTCTTACCGTTGCTACTTGGTCGTTATACAGATTCCTCAGGAGGCAGACAAGATGACTTCTTATCCCCATACCACCAAGAACTTGCCACAATTTGTTATGATCCACACAGTCAAAGGCTTTAGAATAGTCAATAAAACAGAAATAGATGTTTTTCTGAAATTCCCTGGCTTTCTCCATTATCCAGCGGATATTGGCAATTTGGTCTCTAGTTCCTCTGCCTTTTCTAAACCCAGCTTGTACATCTGGCAATTCTCGCTCCATGAATTGCTGGAGTCTACCTTGCAAGATCTTGAGCATTACCTTACTGGCATGTGAAATAAGTGCCAGTGTTCGATAGTTTGAACATTCTTTAGTGCTTCCCTTTTTTGGTATGGGGATATAAGTTGATTTTTTCCAATCTGATGGCCATTCTTGTGTTTTCCAAATTTGCTGGCATATGGCATGCATCACCTTGACAGCATCATCTTGCAAGATTTTAAACAGTTCAGCTGGGATACCATCGTCTCCTGCTGCCTTGTTATTAGCAATGCTTCTTAAGGCCCATTCAACCTCACTCTTCAGGATGTCTGGCTCTAACTCACTGACCACACCGTCAAAGCTATCTCCAATATTATTATCCTTCCTATACAGATCTTCCGTATATTCTTGCCACCTTTTCTTGATCTCTTCTGCTTCTGTTAGGTCCTTACCATCTTTGTTTTTGATCATACCCATTTTTGCCTGGAATTTACCTCCGATGTTTCTAATTTTCTGGAAGAGGTCTCTTGTCCTTCCTATTCTATTGTCTTCTTCCACTTCCGCACATTGCTTGTTTAAAAATAATTCCTTATCTCTTCTGGCTAACCTCTGGAATTTTGCATTTAATTGGGCATATCTCCCCCTATCACTGTTGCCTTTTGCTTTCCTTCTTTCTTGGGCTACTTCCAGTGTTTCAGCAGACAGCCATCTTGCCTTCTTGGTTTTCTTTTTCTTTGGGATGTTTTTTGTTGCCGCCTCCTGAACAATGTTGCGAACTTCTGTCCATAGTTCTTCCGGGACCCTATCTACTAAATCTAGTCCCTTAAATCTATTCTTCACCTCCACTGCATATTCCTTAGGAATATTAGTGAGCTCATATCTAACTGATCTGTGGGTCTTCCCTATTCTCTTTAGTCTGATTCTAAATTTTGCAATAAGAAGTTCATGATCTGAACTACAGTCAGCTCCAGGTCTTGTTTTTACTGACTGTATAGATGTCCGCCACCTTTGGCTGCAAAGGATGTAGTCAATCTGATTTCGGTGTCGACCATCTGGTGAAGTCCATGTATAAAGTCGTCTTTTAGGTTGTTGGAAGAGAGTGTTTGTTATGCACAGTGAGTTGTCTTGGCAAAATTCTATCAGCCTATGTCCTGCTTCATTTTGTTCTCCCAGACCATGCTTGCCTGTAATTCCAGGTGTCGTCTGACTACCCACCTTAGCATTCCAGTCTCCTGTAATGAAAATAACATCTCTTTTTGGTGTATTATCCAGTAGGTGCTGCAGATCCTCATAGAACTGATCTACTTCTGCTTCTTCAGCATCTGTGGTTGGGGCGTATATTTGGATCACTGTGATGTTAAATGGCTTACCCTGAATTCGAATTGAGATCATTCTATCGTTTTTTTGGATTGTATCCAAGCACTGCTTTAGCCACTTTATTATTAATTATGAAGGCTACTCCATTTCTTCTGTGGTCCTCTTGTCCACAGTAGTAGATCTGGTGGTCATCTGATGTGAAGTGGCCCATCCCAGTCCATTTCAGTTCACTGACACCTAAAATGTCTATATTTAATCTTGACATCTCACCAATAAGCACATCCAATTTGCCCTGGCTCATAGATCTTACATTCCAGGTTCCTATGGTGTGTTGATCTTTAGAACATCGGATTTGTCGTTCACCACCAGCACCGTCGGCCGCTAGCCGTCCTTTCGGCTTTCAGCTAGCTGCGTCATCACATCTGGGGCTAGTTGAACGTATCCTCTGTTCCTCCCCAGTAGCATTTTGACCATCTTCCGACCTGGGAGTCCCATCTTCCGATGGTATACCGACATATCTCTGGTTGTACTGATCCATTTAGTTTTCACGGCAAGAATACTGGGGTCGGTTGCCATTACCTTCCCCAGGGATCGTATTTAGTCTGACCTCTCTGCCACGACCTTCCCATCTTGGGTGTCCCTTCACGGTTTAGCTCATGGTTTCATTGAGGTGCTCAAGCTCCAGCACCACGACAAGGTAACGATCTCCTTTGCTGGAGTGAATATTGTAGGCCACTCCAATAATCATATTTATGCAAAACAAAAAAAAGTTAACTACAGTATTGTACGAAACAAAGTTTTTTTATATGCAGATATATCATAGACAAGTTCCTGCCAAAGTGCCTTTAGAGGAAAAAAAGTGACCACATCTCTTGGAGAATATAATTCTGGAGAATGCATTCCTTATCCATCAGCATGGAGCACGTCTAACAAAACAATATTGGCCTTCAAACAGGACAACGGTGGCAGCGGCCCTTCCAGAGGCCCTTACTAGCAGCCTTTGATAAACCAACGGTGGGGCCTTTACAGATGGCCCCTGGTGCTCCCTGCTAGCAGTTTTTCCTGGCGGTGGAGGTAGAGACACCAGTTGGGCGGTGGCCCTTATTGATTCTTGCTGGCCGGCGCTGGTGTCGACTCTGGTGGCCCATCCAGCAGCCTTTGCCGGCGACTTTTACCAACGATTATTACCAGCGATGGTGGCAGCGACAACGGCGACGATGGCCCTTACTGACTTGGGGTTTTGGGGCCTGGGGCCACCCCCTGGATGTTCCGAGGGGCTGTTGGGAGCTGGGTGGTAGCCTTTCACAAGTAGCCCTTATCAACAGCTGTGGACTTTACTGGAACCGGAACAGAGACTGGAGTTGAATTAAACCCCAGAGCAGCCAGATAACGGCCACTGAAGACTGAACCTGACCATCTTTCCCAATTGCTCTAAATTTGATCAACCTAATTGAGGCGAGTAGGATCCCCCAAGGTGAATGTACTACTCCTTCGCTATAGACCACTGAAGTTTCCCCCTGGAGAAGGGGGAACCAGAAGATTGCTCACAGAGCCATTGTAATTGCCCACTCCTGTTTTTCTTTGTTGTTTCCACCGCGGAGAAGAACGGGGTGAATGCAATGAAATGGCCGAAGGAGGATCCTAGCTCTGCAGAGAACGTAAGTCTCTTGGGAGACACAAGAGTGACAGCCAGCTTTTAGACCACTTTATATTAGTTTTCTTTTTTAGATTAGCACATTTTTTATTATCTAAAATTTATCTTTGGACTTCGTTCAAAATGTTGGCTAATTTTGTGTTTTCTTTGCTATAATTAATTTTGGTGGAAGTTTGATAGATTTTATTTTGGCAACATAGTGAACAAGTTTTGTATTTTTCTGCCTTTCTTTTGTATCAGAGAAATTGGGATTTAAGAGACTTTGTTGGTATTTCTTACTCGACAAACTAACTGACTTTTGAGAAATTGTTTGTTTGGGTTAAGCAGCTTGCAGCCTGAAGAATAAAGAAGAATAAAGAATAAAGTATAGAGAATGTGTGCCTCTCTACCTTTTTTTTTTCTACTTTTTTTTTAGAAAGGACTATTTTTCATTTGGAATATATCTTCATCTTTCCTTTTACAAACTGTTTGAAATACTGCTCTGTGGAATTTTTTCATCTCTTACTTTAAAAGCTTTTCTTACTTAAAGAAATAGACATTATTGATAAATAATAGAACAGCTGTTCCCTGCTCCCCTGAGAAAATTTTTTGTTTTGGCTACGGCAGCTGATTACGATTTGAACATGGCATTTCTCACAGCACTTCAGGTTTTTAAGGAAGAAACCAGCAAAAATTTTTTGCAAATTAAGAAATCCATAGAACGTATATTAATAGTTTTGATGGCTCAGGAACAGAAGATACAAGGGACAGATTTAGAAACAGAGGAAAGACCTTTCGAACCAGTAGAGAAACAGGGAAAGAGGACTTTGAATGTATTGGTACAGAAGAAGATTATGATATTTTACAGGAAGTGGTCTATTAAATGTTTGGACATAAATACATTGTGGCAGCTGAGACAGGAAGATTTTAATATGCAAATTGATAGATATGGCAAAATAAACATTTTGATATCCCATATGAGTTACAGAAATAAACAAGTTGCATATTGTGATATTGGCATAACCTAAACAGGAGATTTATTGATATTGATTTGGAATGCAAGGTGAATGAAAATGCGGATTTGGTATTGTACACAGAGTAAGCACAGATATGAGAAACTTACAGATGCATAAAAACATGATATTTTAAGTGTAAGATACAAGATTATAAATAAATATGTTGATATTATATATTACTCTTTCTGGAGACACATTTATGAGAAGACAATGAGATGATGAGATGGAATTAGAATGTAGGTTATTACAAGAATATGTTGTATGTATTAGGTTATATGTTATGTTAGGTTTTGTATTTTTGCTATATTATGTATTATGTTATGTAATATGTTAGATTATGTATTAATGGAATATATAGTCATAACATGAACAGAATATACTGTATTTTATTAGACGTAGATAAGGCCTTTATTTGTTATACTAATTGGACTTTATTGAAGATATAAATATAGATGTAAAAGTGGAAAGAGCAAATGGAAAACATTTAATTGATGCAACAATGAACATTTGATTACTATTCTAAGGAGTAGAAACCAGAGATGGATTGTTGGAAGATATCAAGAAAGGCGAAACCTATATGAAGAACAGAAGATTGGATTATAGAAATCAAAGGGTATATGACAAAGAAAAGTTTCTGTGTATTGTATAAAGGACTAACATTTAAAGTTAATTGTTGTACTTAAAGTTCAAGGATAAATTGGAGGACATCTATTTTCTATATTTTCTTTGTTTGTTATTTTTTGACTTCACTTTTTCTTTTCCTTTTTCTTACTTTGTATTTCTATTTCTTTTCTTTTGTATTACCTCTTAATATGTATTTTAAAATTTAATAAAACTTATGGAACAGCTGTGGACTTTACTGGAACCGGAACAGAGACTGGAGTTGAATTAAACCCCAGAGCAGCCAGATAACGGCCACTGAAGACTGAACCTGACCATCTTTCCCAATTGCTCTAAATTTGATCAACCTAATTGAGGCGAGTAGGATCCCCCAAGGTGAATGTACTACTCCTTCGCTAGTGTGAGAGACATGGAAGCGAGTAGGGTCTGAATGAGAATGTAAGAGAGTATTCACCCCCTTGAGTGAGAGACAAGGGGTGAGGAAGAATTTTGGATGAGGTGCTCCTCCTATTGACCAGTGGGAGAGGCCGAGAGGGGAGCACAGTGAATGCTATTGAGTGGACGTGTGTAAGTGGAGTTGGGGCTCCAACAGTGCTGAGAGCATAAGCTGGTGCACTGGAAGAGCCCCCCCCACCTTGTGATTGAGAGTGTATGATGCTATGTGGATCAATGGAGGGATCCTTACTTTCATCCAGAGATCTCAGGAGTTCAGCTGAGACTTCGGGGCCGGGGAGGTGAGGTGGCTGTTGTCATCCGAGAATCCCTGGTAGCCATCAGGGGCCTTGCTCCACAAGTTTCTGGATGTGAGACCATGTTCTTTAAGTTGGGTTCCCATGAACAGTTGGGAGTGTTATGCTGTACCAGCCTCCCTGCTGTGTAGCATCCTCCCTGCCCGAGATGCTGGAGGCCGTCTCGGGGTTGGCGGTGGAGTTCCCCAGACTTCTGGAGTTCTGGGGGACTTCAATCTGCTGTCCCTGGGACGGGCCTCGGAAGCGGCCTGGGAGTTCATGGTCACCATGGCGACCATGGGCCTGTTCCAGATTATTCAGGGCCTGACTCGAGATAGTGGACTCACACCAGATTTAGTTTTCCTGTCGGAGCAATGGCAATGTGATCTGAGGGGAGAATTACAACTCTCCCCTTTGTCATGGTCAGATCATGTCCTGGTGACTTTGAGATTCTCTCATGCCACCCCCATCCTCAGGGAGGCGGGACCTATTTGATTGGTCCGCCCCTGGTGACTGATGGACCCAGAAGGGTTTCAGAGGGAGCTGGGGGTTATACCCGAAGATTTGCTGAACGGTCCAGCGGAGGCCCTGGCTGCTACCTGGAATAGAGAAGTGGCTAGGGCCTTGGACAAGATCGTGCCTATGCGGCCTCTCTTATCCCAGTGAACCCAATACTCCCCGTGGTTCACGGGAGAGTTAAGGGTTCTGAAGAGGATTAAGAGACACCTAGAGCGCCACTGGAGGAAGACAAAGACCAGATCCGACCGAACACAAGCTAGAGCCGCCATTAAAGCCTACCTTGTGGTGGTAAGAGCAGTGAATTGCCAATATTTCTCCGCTCTTATTGCATCCGCGGAGAGCCACCCAGCGACCCTGTTTAAGATTACCCGATCCCTTTTAGGGAAAGGGGAGTAAGAAGTTCACCTACAGGGTCAAGCCGAGGAATTTTCTAGGCATCTCCAGGATAAAATCGCTCAGATCCGCTCCAGGTTGGACTCTCAGCATGAGGCAGAGTCTGGGGAGACACCCAGGGAACGTACTCACCTTATTATCTGGGAGCAGTTTGACCCTGTTGGTCCTGAGGAAGTGGACAGAGTCCTCCGGACTGTGAATGCCACCACCTGCCAATTAGATCCCTGTCCCTCCTGGCTGGTGAAAGCAGCCCAGGAGGTGACTTGTGGTTGGGTCCAAGCGATGGTAAATACATCCTTGAGAGAGGGAGTGTTTCCGGCGGCCTTCAAGGAGGCATTGGTGCCCCCCTCCTCAAGAAGCCATCGCTGGACCCCACTATACTGGATAATTTTTGTCCAGTCTCCCACCTCCCCTTTTTGGGGAAGGTGGTTGAGAAGGTGGTGGCGTTGCAGCTCCAGAGGATTCTGGATGAAACGGATTATCTGGACCCCTTTCGGTCAGGTTTCAGGCCGGGTCATGGGACAGAAACTGCATTGGTTGCGCTTATGGATGATCATGGCGGGAGCGAGATGGAGGCGGTGCATCCATTCTCGCTCTTCTTGACCTCTCAGCGGCGTTCGATACCGTTGACCATGGTATCCTTCTGGGACGGCTTAGGGAGTTGGGGGTGGGCGGCGTAGTTTTGCGCTGGTTCACCTCCTTCCTCCAGGGCCGATCCCAGTCGGTGTTTTTTTTTAATATATACTTTTTATTCAAATTTTACAATATACATAGTTAAAAGTTAGAAACGAAACGAAAATAGAAATACAAATCAAAGAGAGAGAGAAAAAAGTGTAGAAAAGCAAAGAAAAGAAATAGAAAAATAGAAAAAGGTATAGAAAGTAGTCGACTTCCGATCTATCTATGGTCATAAGAATACATAAAAAGAATTTTTCTTATATGCTAGCATTTGATATAATTTACATATACATTTCTTGTTTAATATATTTTATTATATAATCTAATCTAATCTAATCATCAAAACCCCATGCAAGCTTTGCTCCGCCTGCATTTTGCAAATAGTCCATCAACGGTTTCCACTCTTTAAGATAGTAATGATTTTAATTTTATTTTAGTAAACATGTCAATTTATCATTTTCTGCCATATCCATTAATTTTAACATCCATTCTTGTATTGTTGGTAAAGTTTGGTTTTTCCAATTTTGTGCATAAAGAAGTCTTGCTGCTGTAATCATGTATTGTGAAATTCTAATGGAGTGTTTCTCTGTTTGTACATCTAATAGTCCAAGTTAAAATATTTCTGGTTTAAATGGAATTCTTGTTTGTAATATATTTTGCATCAATGAATGTATTTCAGTCCAAAATTTCTTTGCCACCTCACATGTCCACCACATGTGGTAAAAAGACCCCTCTTGTTTTTTACATTCCCAACATAAGTTCCCATACATTTTAGCAAGTTTTTGTGGGGTCATGTACCACCTGTACGTCATCTTATAAAAATTTTCCTTCAAATTGTAACACAGAGTGAATTTTAATCCTTTGTTCCACATATCTTCCCATTGTTGCATTTGTATATTATGTCCAATATTTTTTGCCCATTGAATCATGCAGTCTTTAACTTGTTCCTCCACCAATTCTCCTTTTAACAGTAATTTATACATTTTAGCAATTAGGTGTTCATCTGTTTCACATAGTTGTATCTCAAACTCCGATTTAGTTTGTTCAAATTCCAATTTTTTTTTGTCTAATTTGAATTTCTCTATAAGTTGCATATAGGAAAGCCATTGAAAAGTATATCCTTCTTGAGCAAGTTCTTCTTTTGATTTTGTTACATAATGCCCTTGTTCCTTTTTTAAAAAGTCCTTATAAGTCAGCGATTTATCTTTATTTCTTACTTCTGTTCTGTGAAATGCTTCTTGCATAGAAATCCATAAGGGTCTCCTATAGCATAAGGTTGGCTTGTATTTATTCCAAATTCTCAACAAAGATCTTCTAATATAATGATTTTTAACTTTAGCTTTGTCATACCATAAATATCAGTGCCATCCAAATCTTAATTCATGACCCTCCAAATTCAATAATTTTTCATTTTTCAGAACAATCCATTCTTTAAGCCATACCAAACCACAGGCTGCATGATATAATTTCAAGTCTGGGAGGCCTAAGCCACCTCTTTCTTTTGAATCTTGTAAAACTTTATATTTTATTCTTGGTTTTTTCCCTTGCCAGATAAACTTGGAAATATCCCTCTGCCATTGTTTAAATGGTTCCTCTGATGTCAAGATAGGCAGTGTTTGAAAAAGGTATAAGATTCGTGGTAAGATATTAATTTTGATCACTGATATTCTACCTAATAATGATAATTGCAATTTTTCCCATCGATCTAGGTCTTTATCTGTCCAAAGTGGAATATAATTATTCTTAAATAATTTGACATTTTTAGATGTTAAATATACTCCCAAATATTTTACTTTTTTCTCCATGAAATAACCCGTCATTTCTCTCAATTTCTCTTGTTGATGGTAATCCATATTCTTAGTCAAAAGAAAATTTTGTTTTTTGTAGGTTCACTTTGAACCCTGCTAACGACCCAAAGTCTTCCAATTTCTGCATCAATAACTCAATCCCATCCAGTGGGTTCTCTAAGGTAATGACTAGGTCGTCAGCAAAGGCTCTTAGTTTATAAACTTCCTTTTTAACTCTAATACCATGAATACCATCTTCTTGTCTAATATCTCTAAGCAAGACTTCTAAGACCAATATAAACAAAAGTGGAGATAAAGGACAACCTTGTCTTGTACCTTTCTGTATTTCGCATGGTTTACTAAATTCTCCATTAACAATTATTTTTGCAAATTGTGGGGTATATATTGATTTAATCCACTTAATGAAATTTCCCCCAAAATTCATAGTCTCCAATACTTTAAACATAAAAGACCAATTTAAATTATCAAAAGCTTTTTCAGCATCTATGAATATCAATGCAGCTTGTTTTTCATTATGTTCTTCCAAGTACTCCAAAACATCCAGGACATTTCTAACATTGTCTCTGATTTGTCTTTTAGGTAAAAATCCTGCTTGATCTTGATGAATAAAATTTCTAAGAATATTTTTCATTCTTTCCGCCAACACTGTTGTAAATATCTTATAGTCATTGTTCAATAATGATATTGGTCTATAATTCTTTGTTGAAGTAAAGTCTTGCTGTTCTTTCGGGATCAATGTAATATGGGCCTCTTTCCAAGTTTCCGGCATGATTCCTGTTTCCAAAATCAAATTCATAGTTTTCTGTAGAGGTATACATAGTTCATCTTCGAAACATTTATAGTAGGCTGCCAATAGGCCATCAGGTCCAGGTGTTTTTCCACTATTAATTTTCTTAAAGGCCATTGTCATTTCCTCTATTGTTACAGGATTATTAAGCATTATTCTTTGTTGATCATCTAGAACAGTTAGTTTTTGCTTACTCATATATTCGATATCTGTTAGTTGAACATCCTGTTTTTTATATAATGCTGAATAATAAGAATGAAAAGCTTCTTATATATCTACATTATTCACTAAGATTTTCCCTTCGTGTTGTATATTAGAGATTACATTTTTTGTCTTTGTTTTCTCAGTTTGTAAGCTAACCATCTTCCTGGTTTGTTTGCAAATTCAAAATATTTTTGTTTCGTAAATTTCATTTGAGTCTCTATTTCCTGTATCAAAATCATCAATATTTGCTTTTGTAGGAATTTAATTTGAGTCATCAATGTATCATCCATTGGCTTGTCCCTCAGACATATCTCTTTACTTTTAATTTCATTCAAAATCGATTGAATTTTTTCTCATTTCTTTCTCCTCATTTGAGCATTATATTGGATAAAATAACCCCTCATATAAGCTTTACTAGCGTCCCAAACAGTTTGGGTACTAGTACCCTTATTTAAATTCAATAAAAAATATTCTCTTAGCCTTTTCTTATATGTATCTACAACGTCCTCTTTCCGAAAAATTGACTCATTTAATCTCCATCGAAATACATTCCTTTTCCCTTTGATAGTTAGCAATACAGGATTATGATCTGATAAAGTTTTAGGTAATATTTCAACCTTATTAACATCCATCATTAAACTTTTAGAAATCAAGAACATATCTATTCTGGAAAATGATTTATACCTCTCTGAATAATATGTATATTCTTTAAAGTTCCCATTTATAAGTCTCCAAATATCTTGTAAGTCCAACATGTCTTTCAAATCAAAGAATGTTTGGGGTAGTTTTCCCTGTGTAGGTTTCACATTTTTTTGTGAGTGTCTATCTTCCATTGGGAGAATCACCCCATTCCAGTCACCCATAAAACACCAATTCTCATATGATAAATCCAAAAGTTGATCCATCAAATTTTTATAAAATAGTTCTTTATCAAAATTTGGAGCATAAAGTCCAACCATCAATGTTTTAGTCCCTTGTATATTAACTTCCACTGCAATATATCTTCCTTCATCATCAGTCAATATCAATTTTGGATTCAATTTTTGTTGTATATATAAAACTACCCCCTTAGATTTTTTTAGTCCAGCTGAAATAAATTCTTCTCCTAATTGTTTTTGTATCAAATACTTGGTGTCTTTTTTGCAAATATGAGTCTCTTGTAAACAAATTATATCCAATCTCATTTCTTTCAAAAAATGAAAGATTTATTTCTTTTTTGGGGGGAGTTATCCCCATTGATATTCCATGTTAAGTATTTATAGTCCATAGTATTTTGATGTTTAAAAGTCCTTTCTTAAATCCAGTCCAGAGGCTCCCATACCTGATAAATCTTCACTCTTCTCTTTATCTTTAGATGTCTCTCCCTTTTCCTCCAAATCTTTGGATGCATCACTCATGTCTATCTTGTGTTTCTCTAAGAATGCTTTTGCTTTTAGGATGGAAGTTATCTTATATCTTTGCCCTTTAAACATAAAAGATACTCCTTCTAGTCTTTCCCATCTAAATGGTATGTTATTTTGTTTTAATTTGTCTGTAAAGAAGGAGTAATCTTTTCTTTTTCTTAATATTCTCAAGGGTACTTCTTTTAAAACAATAATATATTTCCCTGCTATATTTAATCTGGTGTTATAATGTTTCTTCAGGATTTGCTCTTTTATAACTTTCCTCACAAAGTATATCAATATATCTCTTGGCACATTCTTTTCTCTGGCATAACGTGAGTTGACTCTAAAGATTTTATCTATTTCAGAGTCAAGATCTTGTTCTTCCATCTCTAAAAATTGGGCTAAAGCACCAACTATATTTTCTCTCGTATTCTCATTTGATTGTTCTGGAACAGCTCTCAGTCTCAAGATAAATTCTTTCTCTCTCATTTCTGCTAGTTCAATAGCATCTAGATTATGTTCTATATCTTTAGTAGTAGATTCTCATTTAATTTCTAATTTTTGTACCTGTCCTTGTGTCTCTTTAAGTTCCCCTGATAGGCTATTCACTACCTCCTTAACTTTCTGTATTTCCTTTCTAAATTCCTGTTTTATCTCCTTAGTTAAATCTTCTTACTTGTTGGCCTAGATTATCTATATTTTTGTCCATTTTTTTAATGTAAAGAGTCAATTGAATCTTCCATTTTTTTCCTCTAAAGTAGCAGTTGAATCTTCTATTTTTTTGTTCAATACTGTAATCGCATCCAAAAAAATTTTCATATCTGATGGTGGTTCTGAAGGTATTGCTGTGGAATCTGTGGACATCCTTCCAGTCTCTTTCTCCCTTTCCTTGTCTCTGTCTCTCTTCACCCTGGCAGCCATGGTCGCCATGCTGTAGACGATGTTCCTGTAAAGATAAAAAAGACAGGAGGAAAAGGGAAACAAAGACAAGCAAAAAGAAAAAAAAAAGGAGGGAGGGAGAAGGGATTGGGAATTATTCAAAAAAAAGGTGGTAGGTAAAAAATACAAAAAGTAAAAACAAAACTGCCCTTTCATAGTAGTTGTCATGACAGTCAAATTGTAATCTAGTTAGTACGAAAGTCTTTGCATAGAAAAAGTAGAAGATAAAAAGGCAGCAGAGGGTTTTTTTTTTTCAGTTGTAGCCAAAATATCTTTGAAAAACAGTAAACAATCCCAAGGTTTCTCAGACAGATTTATATCCACAAGTCCAGCCAAAGGAAAAAAAGAAAAAAGAAAGGGCTTCAATTCTCCAACTATCTTTGTTCTCCAGAAAACAAGCAATTAAAATCTTAAAAGTATATGGTTACTGTATATATAAAAAAGAAAATAGGAAAAATTCAAATAATGTATGAGGCATAAACAATTAAAAAATATCTTATATATTTCAGATAGTATTCAAACAGCATAAAAAAATACAACCTCAAAATAGAAAAGAGGGAATTTTAAATCAGCAATTCATTAGTCCACCAAGGTTCAAAGTCCAAATAAAACAAAATAATTCCAATTAAGCAATTAGACCATTTGTCAATAGGCAGTGTCACTTTAACTTCTAGCAAAGTCAATTAGTCTTTAGGCTCCCACCGTTTCACAGTCTCTTTGACAAGAAAGTTATAAAAGCACCAGCATTATTAATCATGTCGATAGAATGATCTTAGATAGTAATAGGTAAATCTTAATTGAAAAGAAAACAAAAATTAGTGTCAAAAAGTTTGGGCTTTGGTACTACTTATCTTAAAGAATTCACGGCTTCCTGCAGAGCAACGATGTCTCCTCCAGTCGCTTTCACCGCGTCAATTTCCCTTACCCCATGGTGGAAATACGGGGGTCGGGAAAGAGCGGTGATTCCAGTGACCCTTCAGTGGTTAATCTTCTGATCTTCTTTTCTTCAAAGAAGTAGTTTCAGCGGTTTTTTTCTACTTCAAACCGCTGCAAGCAGGGAAGCTGCGGAGCCGAAATGGAGAGCTCGGCTCAGCGTACCAGGAGCCTCAACACCCGGAAGCAATCCTTAGTTGGTGTTGATAGGGAGTGAGAGATCCAACCCACGGGCCCTTCTTTGTGGGGTACCACAGGGCTCGGTACTCTCGCCACTCCTTTTCAACATCTACATGAAACCGCTGGGTGAGATCATCCGTCACCACGGGCTGAAGTATCATCAATATGCAGATGATACCCAGTTATACATCTCCATCCCAGGTGAAGTAAGTGATGCAGTGACCACCCTGTCCAAGTGCCTGGGGGCTATAGGGGTCTGGATGGGGAAAAACAGGCTTCAACTAAACCCTGGTAAGACAGAGTGGCTGTGGATTAATGGCCCCTCAGTCTCTGGGAATTTGTCATCTTCAGTTCTGGATGGGGTTGCACTACCCCAGACAGACCCGGTGCATAACTTGGGGGTCCTCCTGGACTCACGACTCCTGCTCGAAGAGCAGGTGGCAGTCATGGCCGGGAGGGCCTTTGCTCAACTTCGTGTTGTGCGCCAGTTATGCCCTTTCCTGGAACAAGAGGTCCTTCGAACGGTCACTCATGCCCTGGTTGTCTCCCATATAGATTACTGTAATGCACTCTACATGGGGCTACCCTTGAAGAATATCTGGAAACTACAGCTGGTACAGAATGCGGCCGCGCGGGCAGTTTTAAGTGCACCAAGATCGACACATATAACACCTCTGCTCCGTGAGCTGCATTGGGTGCCAGTTTGCTTCCGGGTCCAATTCAAGGTGTTGGTCGTTACCTTTAAAGCCGTACATGGCATGGGCCCAGGTTATCTGAGGGACCGCCTCATCCCCATTACAGCATCCCGTCCTACCCGATCTTGCAGAGAGGGCATGCTGCAGATCCCCTCTATGAAAGAGCTCCATCTAACGGGATCTCGGAGGTGAGCCTTCTCTGCAGTGGCACCTACCCTATGGAACATCCTTCCCCCAGAGATAAGACAGACCCCTTCACTCCTGGACTTCAGAAAAAAATTGAAAACCTGGCTCTGTGATCTCGCCTGGGGCAAGAGGGAAAGTGGTCAAGCTTGGGGATGGCTGATTTTTTAGAGCCGCCCCAAATATTTTAAATATGTTCAGCGTCACTACGAACCACCTGCCACTTGGTTTTAATTTAAATTTATATGTATTGTATTTGTATTTTATTGTGTTTTTACTGTATTTTAGTGATATTGTTATGGCTGTGAACCGCCCAGAGTCCCTCCTTGATGGGGAGATGGGCAGTCATAGAAATTTAATAAATAAAATAAAATAAATAGATATTCAAAAGGGTCACTGATAGAATCCTATTAACTGAATATACTATCTCAGAAAGTTACCTCCCTCAGAATGCATATGGAAGAGGGGTCATAGGGAAAGACAGTGGCATTGTAAACCTAAAACTTGACAGCTCATGGAGAAGATTTCAGAATGCTTTTCAAGAAATGTTCATCTTTGTCTATTATACTTGTTCAGTCACCATTCAAAGTTACAACAGCGCTAAACGAGGGGGACTTACGACTGGTCCTAGGAGTTCCGGCTGTCACAGTGTCCCACAGTCATGTGACTGCAATCCAAGCTCTTGGGTGCCCAGCTCATGATTACAACATTGCAATGAGCCACAGTCACATGATTACCATTGTCTTTTTTTCTGGCCAGGGCTAAAGAAGGCTCTGGGCTGCAGTGACTCCCCATTTTTATTTTCTGAGAATGCTTTTGGGTCTACCTGGTGTTCAGAGTCATTCTGGGAAATAAAGGTTATGTTAGAGATTGGTGTTGCAACATGCCAGTTTCTTATCTAATCATAGTGGGGCCGAGAACCTGGTGGATGTTTAGAGTTTTTCTTGTTGGAAGATTACTCTGAATAATTTCCAGTTCAGTTTACACACGGTATACTCCCCATCAATCTCTATATCCAGATCAGACACCATCCCTCTATTCTGTACAATTTAAGATCAAATCAAAATCCAACAATTTAGTGGGCAGGGAAGATGCATCCAACAGTCCTAGATGATGTTGGCCAGCTATCTCTTTTCCCTCACATACGAGTTGGTGGCTACATGCTCTTTGTGGTTTTGATTCCATCTTGTCCATATGAAAAGGAAGAGTCTTTTTTGTTTGACGAGAGAAGCTGAGTGGAAGATTGGAGGAAGAGTTTAAGTAGGATATTAGGTAATGGAGGACTCACTGGAAAAGACCCTGATGCTGGGAAAGACTGAAGGCAAAAGGAGAAGGGGACAGCAGAGGATGAGGTGGTTAGATAGCATCACCGATGTAATGAACATGAATTTGAGTAAACTCTGGGAGACAGTGGAGGACAGGAAGGCCTGGTGTGCTATGGTCCATAAGGTCATGAAGAGTCGGACACGACTAAATGACTGAACAACAAAAAAATCCTTTCTCATGTCCTCTGTATAGCTATATGAACTCTCTTGTCTTGTGCAGGTGCAAATATGGTTCTTCTGAATTCTATATAAGTGAAATGATGAATCAAACTAAACTTTTAGACATTCAAACATGACTTGTTCAACTTTGTTTACTGGAAAACAATGTATAGTCTGTATATCTTTTTGCCATACCTAGACCATTTAGAAATTCTCCTTTGTCTCTGACATGTATGATCCACTGTCATACTTAGCACATCACTGTTTACATTTTAATCTCTTCACCAACTCCTCTCATCCATTAACTAAATCTAATTTTACTTCAATTCTTTCCTGGCAATCCTAGATAGTGAAATGGCTATTTTAAGAATATCTTCTAGCCTTGTATATTGGAACTATAATTTTCTGATTTTATTTTTTGTGAAGCTTCTTCTGATTATTTTTGGCAGTTTGTCATGAGCTGTAACCATCTAGTATATCTAAGCCTTGTAAACTAATTATTCCTTGCCCTTCTCTCCCTAAGATAAGAAGATTAAATTTATCACATTCATTTATAGTTGGCATTAAACATACCAACTAAAAAGGTAGAAATCAGCAGCTTTTAATAAAGGTTTATACTCTGTCAGTGTCTTCTCTTTTAATTAGAAAAGCATTATATTAGTAATTTAGTCAATTCTCAATTCATTTAAATCAATTCATTTAAATCTTCAAGAGAAGATTTTATTGAGCTCTGATCAACTTATATTACACTTCAGTCTTGCCCATTCATTGAAATTCATCCATAAAAGAGACATGTACACACAGAGACACACTCATTCATTAATTTTCAACACTTGCTGCTAAGCATATGTCAAAAGATTTCAGTGTTCTTTGCCTGCAGGAAAAAGAGAAGTAATAGAAATGCAATCATTACTTCAATGGGTTTTTTGGATAACAAGGTGACTGGGAAGGTTAAGGTAAACTCAGCTTCAAATTTATTTGAGGTTCTCTAGCACCCTGAAGACGACAAAAACAAAGATTCTCACAAATGGACCAATAAGTAATGTCACAATAAATGGAGAAGAAATTGAAGTCGTCAATGATTTCATTCTACTCGGATCAACTATCAATGCCAAGGGAAGTAGTAACCAAGAAATCAAATGACGTATCGCGCTGGGAAAATCTGCCATCCAAGACCTATCTAAAGTTTTCAGATGTAAAGGCATCAGTTTAAAAACAAAGGTGCGTCTGACTCATGCTATGGTTTTCTCAATTGCCACATATGCCTGTGAAACTTGGACATTAAAAAAGGAAGATAGAGGAATTGATGCATTCGAATTATGGTGCTGGCGAAGATTACTGAAAGTACCATGGACTGCCAGAAGAACAAACAAATCAGTTTTAGAAGAAATACAACCAAAATGTTCACTAGAGGCGAGGATAACTAGGCTTAGACTCTCATACTTTGGGCACATTGTCAGGAAAGACCGATCGCTTGAAAAGGACATCATGTTTGGTAAAGTCAAGGGCCAGCGGAAAAGAGGAAGACCTTCAATGCGATGGATTGATACAATTACCGCAACAATGGATGCAAACATTGGAACAGTCAGGCAATTGGCGCAAGACCGTTTAGCATTTCGTTCTATTATACATAGGGTCGCCATGAGTCGTAAAAGACTCGATGGCAACTAATAACAACAGCACCCTGAAAACTAATGGAGGGTGAATGAATGAACCCAGAGAGACAGAAGGAAACATTTGTGGTATTTTGGCAACTCTTCAATGAAGAGCACAGCAGCTCATTACCCGGTGCAAACTTTAATATAATTATATCTAATAATGAGTGGTGGTCCTTTATCCCTGCATAGGATTGATTCAGTATAAACCAAGCTGCCTCCCCCCCCACAAATAAGAATATTCCGAAAGTTGCCATCATATGTGAATCTTTAACATGACACAAAAGGAAATATAATAAATTACATGGGGAATAATCATATTAACTTGGTTTTAATTTAATTTAATCAAATTTAATTTTGGATCAATCTTCTTTTTGCCAGATATATCTTGGTCACCGTCTTAACTCTTACTTGATCAAAACCAAACTGCCACCTTTCCTTTCCATTCTGATAAATGCATCTACTGCCCATTTAGGTTTCTCTGAGCTATCTAATTGGAAGTTTTTCCTTCTCATCGATTTCTGATTTTTAAATCGTTCATCTGATTAATGAATTTTTGAACCATATTGTCAGATGCACATTTTACATATCTTTCCCATCCCCATGCCTTTCTTTGCCTCAGTATACAACAGAAAACATTGTACACAGTGTTTTGATTTGAGAATTGCATATAAATATATAAATAGGAAGACATGAATACAGAAGATGCTTGCATGTTGCTTCGGGAAATACAAAGTTGATATGTCTGTATTCAGGTGCAAACTGCACTAATTTCTTTCTCACCCCATTTCGGAGCTGCCTTAACTTTCTTGAAAATCTGTGGTTGCTTATTGAGTTGGCAGAAATGTCATTTAATGCCATAGACCTCATAAACAGCATGTTTTTATCTCTGTTTCCACACAATTGTTATGCTCCTTGACTTTCTTGTCATTAGAGAGCATGACAATTCTCTGCCAGATCTCCATAAGTTAAGCCCTTCTCTGAAGTTTATAGGACAGCATGTTGCTATGAATGATGCTCTGTTGCTATAAAAACCTTCCATCTGATCAAATTCTATTTCTTTTCCTTACTGACCTATTTGCCACTTGCAGTGCTTGTGGTTTTACTGGAAGACTGGCAAGGAGAAATTGAGTAGTGGTGTGTACCTCATTCCCTTAGGTACATGGTACAGGGAACTCTACATTTTTATTTATTTGTTGGATTTACTAAGGGCACCAAGCTCTAAGAAAACTCTGGGCAGCTTACAATATGGCTAATACATACTGTATGTTAAAACACAACTAAAAGCCACATAACTGCATGGACTAAAACAACACACCCCAAGATGCAAGAAAAGACAAAGGGAAGGTTGGAAACTGGATGATGGCTGTCTAGAATGGAGGGGTCTAGCAATGGCCTCTTGAGAAGGAGGTACACCACTGCCTCCTTCAAGGCTGGGAGGACCACCCTCTCCCTCAAAGAGGCCAATATCATTGCATGGACCCAGCTGCAGGTAACCTCCCAGGCTGCCTTAACAGCCCAGGATGGGCCTGGATCTAACAGCAGATAGTTGAATACTCGTCTCTGTGGCTCTGTAGATAGTCCTATGGCCCATCCCTCCCCAGAAAGGAATGGGTCACCCTAAACAGAGTGGCAGGTCAGCTATCAGAGAACAAAGTAAGTGGAGAAATAACAATGTTTCACTGCCCTTATAGCCACAATATAGGTCTGAATATTGGCTCTTATTTTAGGTTGGATTCACTCTTTGTCTTTCTCCAACTTTGTGTCTGACTGGTGTGCAGAGAGGGGCCACATAGGAGCAATCTGGTCCAGGGCCTCGGTCATCCACTTATTCCAGACTGCAACCGAGGCCTTGGCTGAATTGCCTCAGAGAAAACCCCAAGCTCCCTCTGGAACCCAACCGAGTGGGTCATCCAGTTCAACAGGTCCTATCTGCCTGTGGGGGTGTGTGGCACCAGCAAGTCAGAGGGCAACCTATTTGTGACCAATATATGATTTTATATTTTCATATAATGTTTCAATACGTAGTGCAGAATTAAGCAAGTATTTATTTTACGTACTATTTGGGTTATACTTACTTCTACCTTGTCCTTGGTGAGAAACCTGTTAGAATAGGATAATCTTTGTCATCTTCAATCCAATTAGCTCTGAGAAACAGGTTCTTAACTTTGCAATGGTCTCATTGCCACCTGGTATAAACAAAGACTCCTTAGCCTTGATGGTCTCACTCTTGGAGAGGAATGCCTGCTGTCTCAAGTTATGTTATATAATTTTCCTATACTGACTTGGGCAAAGCCTTAAGTACTCATACTGTGTGGTCATTGCTTCCAAATCCAGAACCCGTGAGCCAACCCTGCTGGGCTGGGGACAAAGCAATACATTTCTCCCTTCTCACCCCAACACCCAAGCACTTAGCATTGTTTAGAAAGTGAACAAGCAAAAGCAAAAGACACTTCCTGGAGATTTCATGTTGTGCTTCATAGCAGAACTCAGGATTGTGTTTCTGAAATGACCTGTGACTATCCCTGTGGGTGAAATTTTACTCCTACATTCAGAGATCACAAAATGACTTAGAACTAAATAGTCATAGAAAAGTATCTGGAGATTTAGCAGAAAGGAAACTCCTTGTGTTACTTCACGCTTCCTACAGGTTATAAGGACTTAACACACTGCTGGATTTAAATGCTCAACACAGCTCTTCAACAAAGCAGAATCCAGCTAATCCAATCTATTTAATTCTTTAGCCCTCAAGCTATTAGATGAAAATAAGCCTCTTGGAGTTTTTTCTTTCTCCCCCCCCCCCCCCGAAAATGTCTTAACCAGTGTGGAGTTAATATAAGCACAGGAGAAGCTGGTTATTCCTAGCTGGATGTGAATCTGGCTAATATCTAGACCTGAGAGATATTCATTGGATGACCCCAATAATGTTAATCAGCTGGTGTTTCAGTTTTTGTGGGGAGAAAAACTGCACTAATTTACCTTCTTAGTCATTCCAAACCATTGGAATAGCAGAAACTCAGACTCTACATTCAGTTCCCCAGATTCTCTGTTTTTTTCCAAGCAGAGATGGAGGAGAAATTTCTTTAATCTGCATGTTCAGATGAACATGTTCAGTTTGCTCCTGCTGAAAGTTGGAAGCTCTAATCCTCCTTTCTCAGAATTTTGTGACCCATTTAGCAGTTCCCAAAATGCTCACAAAAAAGAAAACTGAGCACATTGAGGGAAAATATTAATAGCAAAATGTGTATATTAAGGGAAAGTATGCATGGAACATCTTACAGAATGGAAAAATATGTTAAAGAAACATGCACAGTAGGAAACATACATGGAAAAAGGTGTGCACTAGAAGAAATGCACATTTTAGAATATAGGTTCTAAGTAATCGAAGAGAAGTTCTAACTTTTGCTTGCTGCAATAGTTGCAAACTGATGGGGAAAGAGAATGATATAATCAGGAAATGGGAAAATTGATTTTAACTGAAATAATCAGATATTATTTCCTCCATATTCTGCACACAAAGATTCACATCTACATTCACACAGACACACACAGAGGCTCCTGGAATTCAGATTATAAGGAACAGAGGTGTATATCTTCAGGCTGACTGCATTACAAAGTAATGCACAAATCATTCCATGGAGTGTCATGAGTTTAAGAAGCAGAGTTCTTTAGCAAAACAGTCTACGTATAAATAAATGGTGTTTTTCTTCATAATGATCTTTAAATAGAAAATAATTCATTTGGGTAACTGTTAATTTAGGAGGTTTTTAAGCAGCTGAAGCATTAAAAGGATGATGAGACTGCACAGTTTAATATTTGATAGATATCGATCTTCTAATTTACTTTTCAAGGGAAAACATATACATGTCTCATTTTCTAACTGAAAAAGGCACTCTTCTTTGCTATCTTTGAGGCTGAAATGAGATTTGGTGAAATACCTTTTTGCAATATACCTTAATTTCAAGGATGCAAAAGTAACTTGGCTAGTCACATTGTGCTTTGTCTGTTGTTGCTCTTCAGGAATCCTAGCACGGTGCTATCAAACTGATCTTTTTGCCACTGAAAGCCTTGGAAACCACAATTTATCTGGCTGAGGCCTCAAATAATCAAGTTAAATCAGTTTAATGTCCTTTCTGACTCAACATTCCACAAGCAGGGCATCATTCACCCAATAACATATCAATGCTGAAGCTATGTGATATAGAGCACTTATGTCTATCATGGTTAGTTGCTCATGATGGTGTATTTGTCCTCCATGTATGGATTTGATCCTTCCAGAAAACCACTGTAAGACTGATTCCTATTATATATTTTGTAAAACTAATTTTTAAAGATGATTTACATGTGAATGTATGAAGGGACTCTTTTTCTAAAAATGTTTTTTTTCTTAAGAACAAGGAATATCCTGAATTGTTTGCATTGTGAAATAACTATACAATACAAATATACAATAATATGATATTGAAAACATTAAATTTTTGAAAGAGTCTATTTTAGTTAAGTATAAGTTCCAATTATTTAAAATTGTGCCTTTAAGGTGATATTCTGCCTATAATGTACTGTATAGAGTCTAATTTGAGTTGTGTTAAATATTAAAATAAAGGCATATGTATATAGTAATAACTTTTTTTATAACAGTCTTGAACTGTACTAATGCAAGGATGCTTTTATAGTCACATTTTTAAAATCCGAGATTGCTGCTCAATAGTTAACTTTCTATTGTTACATATTTTTATGTATAGGCAAGATGCCATTTGGATTCCTTCCCATTAAATTTTCATTCATATTTCTAATGAACAAAGTTGAGGACCTGAAAGAGAAATCATTTGGATGGAAAATGAGAAAAGCCTAGTAGAGTTTTGAATTTTTACACATTGACAGGGGATGTTGGCTGTGCTTCAAAAGAGTTTAGATTAGTCTCTACTGGACCATCAAAATGTGTAGAGAATAGATGTTCTTCCTATAATAAGTGTGAGCTTGCAACACATATAAGAGTTATGAAGCTATCATGTGTCACTGAAGAAGATTGGCTAAAACATGAACAGAGAAAAGCAGGAAGGAAGGATGACTCCACATACTTCTAATCCTCCTTGCACTTGGTAGAAACAGTTAGCATGAACATCATTATTAATGCTTTGATGGATGATGATGTTATACATTGTGACAGATTCTATTGGAGGTCGGTCGGTCGGTCGGTCGGTCCGTCCGTCGGTCCGTCCGTCCGTCCATCCATCCATCTCTGTGTCTTCTATGCCACTTCAGTCTAATTGACTCTTAGCAGCCTACAACAGTGATATTAAACATGCTTAATAGCAAAGCAAAATATCTTCATTAATAACAAGGCCCACTTTCTCATCCAGGGCATCCTTCTATATTTCATTAATTCCTTCAGCCCCCAAAAGCTCTTTAAAAAGCATGTAATAAGCTTGTGAAAAGTCAACAGGGCACTCACCTCTTGGGGCAAGCTATTCCACAGGAAAGGTGGGGGGCATCAGAGAATGCTTGCTACTGAGACCCCTCCCACTACTGATAGATAGAGACTAGCAAGAAAGCTGCACTACTTTTTTTAGACATGGAAAAAGCCTTTTCATAATTTGCAGTGGCAATTCTTGCTGGCAGGACTGAATAAAATGAACCTTGGAGAAGAGTTTCAAGCTTGGGTTAAAAGTGTATACCAATGGCAAAAAAAAAAAAAAACCCAACAACCCAAAGATTATGGCTAATGGAGCACTCTCTGCAGATTTCCAAATCAGTAAAGGAACAAGGCAAGGATGTCCACTCTCTCTTTCACTATTCATCACTGCATTAGAAATACTGGCAGAAAAAGTTTGAGATGATAAATAACAGGTCTCAAAATTTGAGCAGAGGAATATAAGCTTAAATGTTATGCAGATGGTGTGATATTAACCATCATAGAACCACAAAAAGCAACAAAACAATTAATGAAAAAAATTCATAGATTTGGAGAATGATAGGTAGTCCTTCGGATTTGAAGAAGACACGCTGTTGTGCAGTTCATCTGTGAACACGGAGGTGGCTCTGCAGTCCCAGTCTGGAAGCGCAGAGTCTAGCACAATGGGGGCACTGGAAGTCCATTGTTGCAATAACCGGGTGTTATTTTTATTTATCATCATATTTATATCCCGCCCATCTCCCCTGCAAGGAGGGACCCTCCTTTATTCTGTGGCGCCGCCCACAGTTTTCTATCAGTTTTTGGCAGCGCCTGTCTTCAAAGCCAGTGGAGGCTTCATAGCACAGGGCTCGCCAGTGGGTTCTGTAAGCAGCCACAGTTTCTAGTTCCCTTGGCTGGATGTCACAGTGGCATAGGGTTTCCTTCACCCTTTGTAGCGTTTGTGTGGATGACCTTGAGGTCTCTTCCCAGTCTCCAGTTCACCGTAGAGCAACTGGTAAGGCAAACAGTGGTCGTCCATTCCGATGACGTGTGCCACTCACCAGATCTGGGCTCTGATAATCAGGGACTCAGTGCTGGTGGACTCTGCACGATCCAAGACTTCCAGGTTGGAGACACGGTCTTGCCAATGAATGCCAAGAATGGAGCAGAGAGTGCGCATGTGGAATTTCTCCAGTTGTTTGATGTGTCATTGGTACAGAATCCAGGACTCACATCCAATACTCTGGATATAAAATCAATGTTCAGAACCAAAAATAATTACAAGATTTTTAACACAAGCAGAAATCAAGTTTCTCCAGAAAGAATCTGGCTTTCAGATAGATCACTTAGTGAAATACCTCGGTCTGCATCTGACAGGCAACAATCAAGAAATTTACCAAAATAACTATGTTAAATTATGGCAAGAGATTAAAAGAGACCTTGAAAAGTGGAGGAACTTAACGTTATCTTGGTTAGGATCAATTGCAATTATCAAAATGATTGTACTATCCAAGACTGTACAATTTAACAATTGTAAGAAACCCAGAGTCATTGCGAGTTGGGCAGCATATACATTTAATAAATTATTATTATTAATTATTATTATTATTATGATAAACTGTCTATTCCAAATGGCACCAATCAGAATTTCAGAGACAACTTGACAAGAATGGCAAGAAACTCAGTAAATATATATGATATAGGATTTTTTGTTTAACAAGATTCCAAAGACAGAGGTGGTCTTGCCCTTCCACATTTTAAATTGTATCATAAAGCAAACTGCCTGTCATGGATAACAGAATGTATAAAACCCCAAAAAGTAGAATGGCAATATTGCAAGGAGCTGGCTTAGCCAATGGACTTCATCGATATTTATGGTAAAGAGACACAAAGGAGGATGAATATTTAAAAGGACATATTACTAGACAAAGTTTGATAAAAGTATGGAATTCTAGAAAGGGAATAATAAGCCCAACAATTTTACCACTAGCTTCTCCCTCAAATGCTTTTCATGTTGGAGATAATTACAGGAAAAAAAATGTAATTACATATGCAGATATGGTTCATTCAGACTCTGCGAATATACAGCAATGGCAAAACTAACACTTGTTGTTTATTCATTCAGTCGCTTCCGACTGTTCATGACTTCATGGACCAGCCCACGCCAGAGCTTCCTGTCGGCCGTCACCATCCCCAGCTCCCCCATGGTCGAGTCCGTCACCTCCAGAATATCATCCATCCATCTTGCCCTTGGTCGGCCCCTCTTCCTTTTGCCTTCCACTTTCCCTAGCATCAGCATCTTCCCCAGGGTATCCTGTCTTCTCATTATGTGGCCAAAGTACTTCAGTTTTGTCTTTAATATCATTCCCTCAAGTGAGCAGTCTGGCTTTATTTCCTGGAGTATGGACTGGTTTGATCTTCTTGCAGTCCAAGGCACTCTCAGAATTCTCCTCCAACACCACAGTTCAAAAGCATCTATCTTCCTTCGCTCAGCCTTCCTTATGGTCCAGCTCTCACAGCCATAGGTTACTACGGGGAATACCATTGCTTTGACTATGCGGATCTTTGTATTCAGTGTGATGTCTCTGCTCTTAACTCTTTTATCAAGATTTGCCATTGCTCTCCTCCCAAGAAGTAGACATCTTCTGATTTCCTGGCTGCAGTCAGCCTCTGCAGTAATCTTTGCGCCTAGAAATACAAAGTCTGTAACTGCCTCCACTTTTTCTCCCTCTATTTGCCAGTCATCAATCAAGCTCGTTGCCATAATCTTGGTTTGTTGAGGTTTAACTGCAACCCAGCTTTTGCACTTTCTTCTTTCACCTTCGTCATAAGGCTCCTCAGCTCCTCCTCGCTTTCAGCCATCAAAGTGGTATCATCTGCATATCTAAGATTGTTAATGTTTCTTCCAGCGATTTTAACTCCAGCCTTGGATTCATCAAGTCCAGCACGTCGCATGATGTGTTCTGCGTACAGGTTGAATAGGTAGGGTGAGAGTATACAGCCCTGTCGTACTCCTTTACCAATCTTAAACCAGTCCATTGTTCCGTGGTCTGTTCTTACCGTTGCTACTTGGTCGTTATACAGATTCCTCAGGAGGCAGACAAGGTGACTTGGTATCCCCATACCACCAAGAACTTGCCACAATTTGTTATGATCCACACAGTCAAAGCCTTTAGAATAGTTAATAAAACAGAAATATATGTTTTTCTGAAACTCCCTGGCTTTCTCCATTATCCAGCGGATATTGGCAATTTGGTCTCTAGTTCCTCTGCCTTTTCTAAACCCAGCTTGTACATCTGGCAATTCTCGCTCCATGAATTGCTGGAGTCCAGCTTGCAAGATCTTGAGCATTACCTTACTGGCATGTGAAATAAGTGCCACTGTGCGATAGTTTGAACATTCTTTAGTGCTTCCCTTTTTTGGTATGGGGATATAAGTTGATTTTTTCCAATCTGATGGCCATTCCTGTTTTCCAGATTTGCTGGCATATGGCATGCATCACCTTGACAGCATCATCTTGCAAGATTTTAAACAGTTCAGCTGGGATACCGTTGTCTCCTGCTGCCTTGTTATTAGCAATGCTTCTTAAGGCCCATTCAACCTCACTCTTCAGGATGTCTGGCTCTAACTCACTGACCACACCATCAAAGCTATCCCTGATATTATTATCCTTCCTGGTCAGACCTTCCATATATTCTTGCCACCTTTTCTTGAACTCTTCTGCTTCTGTTAGGTCCTTGCCATCTTTGTTTTTGATCATACCTATTTCTGCCTGGAATTTACCTCCGATGTTTCTAATTCTCTGGAAGAGGTCTCTTGTCCTTCCTATTCTATTATCTTATTCCACTTCCGTGCATTGCTTGTTTAAAAATAATTCCTTATCTCTTCTGGCTAACCTCTGGAATTTTGCATTTAATTGGGCATATCTCCTCCTACCACTGCTGCCTTTTGCCTTCCTTCTTTCTTGTGCTACTTCCAGTGTCTCAGCAGACAGCCATCTTGCCTTCTTGGTTTTCTTTTTCTTTGGGACTTTTTTGTTGCCGCCTCCTGAACAATGTTGCGAACTTCTGTCCATAGTTCTTCCGGGACCCTATCTACTAAATCTAATCCCTTAAATCTATTCTTCACCTCCACTGCATATTGATTAGGAATGTTAGTGAGCTCATATCTAACTGATATGTGGGTCTTCCCTATTCTCTTTAGTCTAATTTTAAATTGTGCAATAAGAAGTTCATGATCTGAACTACAGTCAGCTCCAGGTCTTGTTTTTACCGACTGTATAGATGTCCGCCATCTTTGGCTGCAAAGGATGTAGTCAATCTGATTTCGGTGTCGACCATCTGGTGAAGTCCATGTACAAAGTCGTCTTTTTGGTTGCTGGAAGAGAGTGTTTGTTATGCACAGTGAATTGTCTTGGCAAAATTCTATCAGCGTATGTCCCGCTTCATTTTGTTCTCCTAGACCATGCTTGCCTGTAATTCCAGGTGTCATTTGACTACCCACCTTAGCATTCCAGTCTCCTGTAATGAAAATAACATCTCTTTTGGTGTATTATCCAGTAGGTGCTGCAGATCCTCATAGAACTGATCTACTTCTGCTTCTTCAGCATCTGTGGTTGGGGCATATATTTGGATCACTGTGATGTTAAATGGCTTACCCTGAATTTGAATTGAGATCATTCTATCATTTTTTGGATTGTATCCAAGCACTGCTTTAGCTACTTTATCATTAATTATGAAGGCTACTCCATTTCTTCTGTGGTCCTCTTGTCCATAGTAGTAGATATGGTGGTCATCTGATGTGAAGTGGGCCATTCCAGTCCATTTCAGTTCATTGACACCCAAAATGTCTATATTTATTTATTTTGCTATCTCACCAATAACCACATCCAATTTGCCCTGGCTCATAGATCTTACATTCCAGGTCCCTATGGTGTGTTGATCTTTAGAACATCGGATTCGTCGTTCACCACCAACACTGTCGGCCGCTAGCCGTCCTTTCGGCTTTGAGCTAGCTGCGTCATCACATCTGGGGCTAGTTGAACTTATCCTGTGTTCCTCCCCAGTAGCATTTTGACCATCTTCCGACCTGGGAGTCCCATCTTCCGATGGTATACCGACATATCTCTGGTTGTACTGATCCATTTAGTTTTCACAGCAAGAATACTGGGGTGGGTTGACTTTACCTTCCCCAGGGATCGTATTTAGTCTGACCTCTCTTCCATGACCTTCCCGTCTTGGGTGTCCCTTCATGGTTTAGCTCATGGTGCTCATTGAGGTGCTTAAGCTCCAGCACCACGACAAGGTAACGATCTCCTTTGCTGGAGAAAACTAACAGTACATATTCACAATAGAAGTTTAACCAAAGTTAAGCAAGAATGGTTCCCATACATAACAATACATCACACAGCATGGCAAATATAATTTATATTCTGGCTTCTAAGGGGGCATAAATGTCTACAAACATTGTAAATTAGCAGATGTATAAAAAGGGGGAAGTTAGAAACCCAATCATTCTTTCTTCTTTTTATTTTTTCCTTTCTTTTTCTTTTTTGGTATTTTAATTATTGTTAGATTTGCTTGGCTTATCTACTTTTTCCTTTTATTAACATGTATAAACAACAACAACAATACAATGGAGATCTTAACACTAAGTAATCAGTTCAAGACCAAAACCTTTATTGTACAAAACATACCTTGATGCAATCTGCAGGGTTTTTGTTTTTTGTTTTGGTTATATTCAATTCTGGATGAAAATGTCAAATAATCTTATGCTTGGATTATTGACATCCTAAATTGTAATTAATATTGATAGAATACTTCTTTCTCCTTTCTTTATTTCCAATAGTCTAAGTTATCTAAACAATAGAGTGTCAATAATCTTCAAATAATACTGTATAATTAGCTTTGTATTGAAACAATGTGTAATGTATTAAGATGCAACAACATAATAATGCCACCCCCAATGGTTATACAAATTCATTGAAGAAAACGGCAACTGTGGGATTCAACACCAGAACAATGGAAATGCCTACAAGGAACAGTCCGATTTTGCACACCTTTTCCCAGGTGCTCCTTTCTGAGCATTAGTTACATGTTTATGTGATTCGCCTCATTTGATAAGCAAGTTTTGCAAAGGCCAGGAGTACTAACGATGAATATGAAATCTGATGCTCATAAATTTTTTATTTTGTTTCATGCCACTAATTCCTGTTTTTGATTACCATTCAAGTATGTAGCTAATATTTCAATCAGGGTTCTGTCCAAAATCAACCCTAACCTTACCCACTCCATAACTATGCAAAGTTTTGTGTTGTGTGGAAACACAGTAGGGCTGGTTTTTGGATGTTCATCAGATATATTTTTCCTGAATTAGTTGCATACTTAGGGTGACAGCCCAAAACTAGTACAAACTTTGATACAGATTTTGAATACAAATGCAGTTTAAATTCTAAGCAGTTCAGAGAACAGACCCATTTGAGGAAATTAAATAATGATGTTTCCAAATATATTGAGTCCTTTTTATGGAAGCAAAGCCTAGTAAATACTAGACAAATAAAAGAGATTTAATGGAAAGGAGTCTTTATAGTTTGGGGTAATAAAAATATAAAAGTTTCTCTAATCGTTGGGCATTTTCAATTTAAATTGAACGAAATTGGCAAATTGCAGGAGATAAATGCAGGAGATTTGTGCTAGATGCCATTAAAATTTATTCTGGCAAAAGGAAAAAGTTGTAAGACATTCATTTTTTTTGCAAACTGTGGTTGTGTGGGAGGGCATCCTGCTGAACGAAGTATATGAGGGCAGTGTATAATGTGGGACTATGCATTCCATCAGAAGTCTAGACTCTACCAGGCTGAGCCAATGTGGCTTTTAGTCTGTGGCCTTATTCGTGCTCTATTCCACATCGTCTGCCTAGGGCTTCCTTTCTTCAGTTGTGGATTAGATTCCTATCTTCTTTCTATTCTTCTATGCCCTTGCTCTTTCTACTTGACTTCTCTGACCCACAGGAGGATATGCTGGTACTGCCCACGAAAACACAGAAGCAGATTTATGGTATATCATGATCGCTTCCCCAGATCAACCTTTTTTCCAGTGTTAAAAAGTAATATAGTTGGCATCTGCCACCAACTCAAAGTGAACCCATCCTATGCAACCCATAACATGTCCTTCTGTTTCTCAGTGACCCACAATCACTGCCTAAAGCCTAGATTTCGTATACCACCATAGGAGCAAAGGAGAAATCTGAGAGGGGACCTGCTGGCAACATGCTGTGGCTATCTGTCTTACAAGAGTTTTCAAAAGAAACATTGCAAAGTATCCACAAATCACTTTAGTGAGTACATTGGCATTTTAATAAGTTCAGTCCCATTAGCAGTGACAGGATGAGAGGAGTATAAATGCAAGCCTATCTGTTTCAGTGACTTGGGATGACAGTGCTGATTTATTGCAATCATGTCACTGCATTGTGCTGGATTCAAAAGGGACAGATTTCAGTCCCGATGAATTCAAACACGACTTTTCTCTTTTGTTGCAATTAAGCAATGTGTATGCTCAGATATGAATGCACAGGTTTGCAACTTGCTCTTTGAGCTGGAAACAAAACCTTTGGGCATTTGTGCAGGACTTTGCAGCTCTTCTCAGTTTGGAGGTCATTCTGGGTTTTACAGAGCATATTCTCCCACTCCTGAAGTGAGCAGAGCCATGGCCATTTTGGAGGGTGGGAAAGTTAAATGGGTGCCTCAGACATCTGCAAAACTTAAGATGCACATTTAATTCCTTAACCCATGCTCTCTGGGGAGCTAGGAGCCACAAAAGAGATGTTTGGGAGGAGCAGCTGGCCCTAGACCACACTTCTTGCACTCCTACATTAAGGGAATTAGGTCTCCTATTTGCCCAATGGAACATTTATTTATTTTATTAATTTACATGTTTCATCACCCACCCACATGTGAACGCTCTGGGCAGCATTCAACAAGGAAGAAAGATAAAAACAACATAATGTAATTAACCCATCCCAATACAATCCCAAAACAATAAAGCAGGATTAAAAGCAAGAGAGAATAACGTTGCTTGGGCAGCTTTATTAAATGCTAGGATGGAGGGTATTATATGGACCTTGCCTTGTCAATCCCCACTCTCACTTGCTTTAAATTGTAAAGTATGTGATGGCTTTGTGACTTGAAAACTGCCTTCTAGCCACTTTTAAGGACAAAAGGATCAACATTTTCTATTTTTAAAAAAACCCAGCAAAAAGCTCAGTCTTCTTTAGTCATATTTTGTAAAGGGATGATCAAAGTGCTAAGATGCAATCCATAGTTAGTTGTACTAAGCTTCAACTAAAGCCAACTTGAAAGAGTTAATGTTTTAGTTCCCATGGAATCAAACTATTAGTGCAAATAACATAGCTTGGGATACCATGTATACTTGATCATTAACATTTTGGGGGAAATTTCTGCAAGAAAGAAAAGCTTGACTTGCTTGCTTGCTTGCTGGAATCAAACATATATTAGTGAAATCCAAATCCAAATAGATATATTTCCAGTTTCTAAGTAATTCCTTTCTTTTTCCTAACCTTAGGATTCCTGTGTGAAGGCAGAATGATCTGTTTTCAGCCATATTTGTCACTTGTCCTTTATTTAGGTGCTGCTGCTGCTGCTTCTGCCACTGTCTTTTTATCTAGTGTTATTATTGCAATGTTCAAGTGAGGTCATCAGCATGAACTGCAAATGTTTCCTGTTCTTTCCTTGCTTTTCCATGGAAGTGAGAGAAACAGCTGCAGGCCAGCCCAAGTTTACTGCAGATGGGAAAGCTGAATGTTTGAGCAATTGTGTACTGGAATATATTTTTCCTATGCAAACCTTGCTCTTCTGCATATGGAAAAGGACTGGAATATTTAAAATAAAAGACCAATATGTTTGGATCGCTCCAACTGGTGAAGAGCCAGGCGTCCACTGAAGCTCTAAATGAACTATTACTTTGGGGCATGGAATCCTTCACGGTAGCCTATCATGGCTTGCCAGAAAAAACAGGTGTTACTCAGATGAGGAATAGGCATGAGGCCTCTGAACCCTAATTAAATCAAGATTTGTTTTAAAATAGGATTGTGGAACACAGAGAATCAAATGAGTAGGAAGCTAGATGCAACAAGTTCCAGCATAGCCATGAAGCATCTCCTTCATTTCAAATGGAAATGTTTTGCATTGCTATTTTATTTATTTTCCTAAAATAATAATAAATAGACACTTGTGACAGAACAGTGCAGTTGAGCACTGTCTGCCATCTTGTCACATGATCTCCAGACTTGGAAGCTTGGAAAGTGATAAACTTAGGTCTGAGAAAACAGATAAAGTTTCACAAGTAGATAGAGTTTCTTATAGGAGAGGAGAAGGAAGTGAAAACAGGCTAATGAGTTGGCAGAAACAGAAAGTTGGAGCTGGAATTTTGGAGAGGAAGAAGAAAATGGCTAGTGAACCAAGATGGATTTAGGCAGCTTTGACGGTTGAAGTCTTGCTGGTTCCGAAGTGGTCTGAAGGTCACTGAAGAGTTCTGGAGTGATACAATCAATAAAGACAGAGGAGGACCAGACTTTGAGAGATCATGGCTACATGATCAGAAGGGAAAAAAGAGAATCCAAAGAGGATCTGAGAAGAAGATTAATTTCTCCGCTCTTATTGCGTCCGCAGAATGCCGCCTGACGGCCCTGTTTAGATTACAAGATCGCTTTTGGGTCAGGAGCAAGGGGAGACCCATTTACAGGGCCGATCGGAAGAGTTTTCTGAGCATCTGCAGGACAAAATCGCTCAGATTCATTCCAAGTTGGACTCCATGCATGGGACAAGATCTGGGGAGATGCCAGAGGCCCGTACTTGCCATGTTATCTGGGAGCAGTTTGATCCTGTTGGGCCTGATGAAGTAGACAGGATCCTCCGGACTGTAAACGCCACCACATGCCAACTTGACCCATATCCCTCCTGGATGGTAAAATCAGCTAGTGAGGTGACATGTGGCTGGGTCCAGGCAATTATAAATTCGTCCTTGAGTGAGGGGGTGTTCCCGGCTGCCTTTAAGGAGGCGCTGGTGCACCCCCTCCTCAAGAAACCATCCCTGGACCCTACCATCCTGGGCAATTTTCGCCCAGTCTCCCACCTTCCCTTTTTGGGAAAGGTGGTTGAGAAGGTGGTGGCGTTGCAACTCCAGAGGATTCTGGAAGAAACGGATTATCTGGACCCCTTTCAGTCAGGTTTCAGGCCGGGATATGGGACAGAGACCGCATTGGTCGCGCTTATGGATGATCTCTGGCGAGAGCGGGATGGAGGGAGTGCGTCCATCCTTGCTCTCTTAGATCTCTCAGCAGCTTTCGATACCGTCGACCACGGTATACTTTTGGGGCGGCTCAAGGAGTTGGGGGCGGGCAGCGTGGTTTTGCGCTGGTTCGCCTCCTTCCTCCAGGGCTGTTCCCAGTCGGTGTTGATAGGGGAGGAGAGAGCTGACCCGAGACCCCTGACTTGTGGGGTGCCTCAGGGGTCGGTTCTCTCTCCTCTCCTATTCAACATCTACATGAAGCCGCTGGGCGAGATCATCCGTCACCACGGGATGAGGTATCACCAATATGCCGATGATACCCAGTTATACATCTCCATCCCGGGTGAAGTACGTGATGCGGTCAATGCCTTATCTCAGTGCCTGGAGGCTGTGGGGGTCAGGATCGGGAACAACAGGCTTCAACTGAACCCTGGTAAGACAGAGTGGCTGTGGATTGACGGCCCCCCTGGATCCGGGAAGTTGTCATCTTTGGTTCTGGGTGGAGTTGCACTACCCCACTCGGATCCAGTGCAGAATCTGGAGGTCCTCCTGGACTCACGACTCCTGCTCGAAGAGCAGGTGGCAGTCGTGGCCAGGAGGGCCTTTGCACAGCTTTGAGTTGTGCGCCAGTTATGCCCTTTCCTGGATCAGGAGGCCCTCCGAACAGTCACTCACGCCCTTGTCATCTCCCGTATAGACTATTGTAATGCGCTCTACATGGGGCTACCCTTGAAGAGTATCCGGAAGCTTCAGCTGGTGCAGAATGCGGCGGCGCGAGCAGTTATGGGGGCCAGGAGATCGGCCCATGTAACACCTCTGCTTCGCGAGCTGCATTGGGTGCCAGTTTGCTTCCGGGTCCAATTCAAGGTGTTGGTGATCACCTTTAAGGCCCTACATGGCACAGGACCAGGGTACCTGAGGGACCGTCTCGTCCCGATAACGTCGGCCCGCCCCACCCGTGCATGCAGAGAGGGCATGCTTCGGACCCCCTCAACAAGAGAATTCCATCTAGCAGGGTCCAGGAGGCGTGCCTTCTCTGCGATAGCGCCCGCCCTATGGAATATCTTGCCCCCGGAGGTGAGACTGGCCCCCTCCCTCCTGACCTTTCGGAAGGCCCTCAAGACCTGGCTCTGCCACCTGGCCTGGGACAACAGAGGCGGTAGTGCCTCCTGGGGTTGGCTAGCCCCGTAGCAACACTATCTATGCTACGTTCCCTACGTCCCCCATCTTGTATTTTATCTATTTATATTGCATTTTTTAGACTTTTTATTGTATCGTTTTTAACCTTGATTATTGTAACCCACCCAGAGTCCCTTGTATGGGAGATGGGCGGGGAATAAATTGAATAAATAAATAAAAATAAATAAATAATGAGCTACTAGCCAGAAGAGATCACCAGCTAAGCATAATTAATGCCCTTGATTATCTCTAAGGGGGAATTTAACACAGCTAGGTACATAGCTATATTCTACTATAGCTACTGCCATCAGTGTTAGGCATACTGATTTTAGAAGAAGCATTACTTTACAGGTAAGGAAATAGTTAACTGCTGTAGGCAAAGCAATTAGAGCTATAGAGCAATTTACTACTTTTACTGCACATCAAACACTTTTATAACTGAACATGTAAAAAGGAACTAAAATTTTGCTTCCATGATTAGCCTTGCCTGGATAAAAGAGAATCCAATACTTTCTGTCTTACACTGCTATGAATAAAAGCACAAAGAAAAAGTCCACAAGAACTTGGTTGGTTGGATCCTGAGAACTCATTTACCCCTCCCCTCCAGCTATGACATAGCAACAGTTCACAGGGCAACATCCAATAAAAACACTATTCAAAATAAATACCAAAACACAGTAAACCATAACAAAGCAATCAATTCAAACAATTGCTGAAAACTGGGGAAATTTTAAGAGGACACATAGAGATAATACACATGGCAGAGGAGTGCAGAAAGTTTAATGTAAATGAAGACACTACAGTGTAGCTCTTTACTTCTAACATGTATCATGTGTCTATATGAGGTGAATTTTTAAAAACAAACTCAGAAGTAAGTCAAGTGGATACAGTTTATATTATGATTCTTACATAAGGATGTAAGAGAACTTCAACACTTTCCTCCCCCACTCTACTTACCATCCAGGTTCTGGGGGCCTTTTAAGCAATAACAAAAGATAATTAAAAAAGAAACACATCAGTTTTCAGATTAGCATTAGCTGTTGTCTGAAACTCCTCCTATGCATCTTTCAAGCAAAAGAGTTACCTGAATTAGTATTAGGACCTTGGGTTAGTGGAGTTTCAGCTTTTCATCTAAAGATGAACCAGCTGGTCAGTTTGACTTTGTCTCACATCCATTACTAGATGGATGGATGGATGGATGGATGGAAGGAAGGAAGGAAGGAAGGAAGGTAGATCTCAGTATATTTCCATTTCATTTATAAAGAGATGTGCTAATTTTTGAAAGTTTGTATCAAAATCATGAACCCTCATCTATTTATTCCAGCCAAACTCAGTGGGTTCATACAGTTGGGCCCACAGCTGTTGAGGAATCTTTCCACAAACAGAGGTGGCAACTTTCATTCAACACAACAACTATGTTTAGATACAAAGGGATTCCATTTTAAGAATTTAGGCACTGAAACCCTTTGGGCTTGATGGATGAATCTGTCAAGTTCCATTTCTACCTCTTGAATAGTTTAAGACTCAAATTCTTTTCATCTATTTATAAAGAATATATATATATATATATATGTATGTATGTATGTATGTATGTATGTATGTTTGTTTGTTTGTTTGTTTGTTTTATCAGAACTAATTTCAACTTAAATACTCACCAATCTTTACTTTTTTAAAAGCACTCTTGTAGCTGCATTCTGTCTGTCTGTGGCTGATCTCAAAAAAGTTAAGCAGGGTTAGACTTGATTAGCAGTTTGATGGAACATCACTTGGAAACACCAAGGTTATACACTAGATTGAAAACTTGAAAAACTGTTCTGGAAGAAAGCAGTGGCACACCACTTCCATATCATTGCTAAAAAATGATTGTCCTGACCTGACTAAGACTCGAAGCAGGAATGTGTGGAATATAGTCTTTATTACAATTAAACACACAATCTCTCAATAAAATGACATGAGGTGCTCATGGACTCGGGCTGCTCACGGTGAACAGTTCTGCTTGGCACGCACATGGAGGGTTCTGGTGCAGGGCTGGGTGCGGTGGCTGCGAGACGAGGTTCCGACATGAGGCTTGGCGTGGAGGCCACGTAAGGTTCTGGCATGAGGCTTGGTGCTGCAGCAAGACAAGGTTCTGGCGTGAAGCTTGGCATGAAGGCAAGGCGAGGTTCCGACACAAAACTTGAAGTGGCAGCTGCAAGGTGAGGTTCTGGTGCGAGGATTGGCGTGGCGACGAGACAAGGTTTTTGCGTGGTGTGAGGCTGGGTGGCAAGGCAAGGTTCCGACATGAAGCGCGGCTGGGTGGCAAGGCAAGATTCTGGCATGAAGCGCAGCTGGGCAGCAAGTCAAGATTCTGGTGTGGAATGCAGCAGGGTAGCAAGGCAAGACTCTGGTGCGAAGCTTGGTTGGCCGGCAAGGCAAGGTTCCAGCTCAAGGCGCAGCAGGGCGGCAAGGCAAGGCTCTGGCGTGAAGCTTGGCTGGGTTGCAAGGCAAGGCTCTGGCATAGAGGCAAGGCAAGGGTGGAGTGGGAATTCTGGCACGGCGACAGGATCGCGTTTCACTCCGGGCTGCAGTAAAGTACATGAACGGTTGTCTCCGGCAATGGGTGCACGCTGTGCTCGCCTTTTATCTTTTTGAGTTTCGTGCCATTTGTGAGCGGGAGCTAATCACACCTCGCGTTGTTCTGCCCGCCTTTCCCACCTCCTCTCTCTCGTGCTGATAGGTGGAGGCGAGTCTTCTGCCGGGCTGTCTCCAATCAGCGGTTCCGGATTTGATTCAAATTCGCACCATCCCTGTCCTTGTCAGTGTTCAGTCTGACTCTGACTCTGAACAAGGGGAAAATGAAACTTACACTGAGCAAGGTCAGGAAAACGAAACTTATCTGGAGCACGATCAGGAAAACAAAACTTATTCTGAGCAGGAAACCGAAACTGGGCACGATGCGGCAGAGCGGGAGAATCCTGAGCAAATGATTGGTCCGGAATCGGGAGCAGGTCAAAGCCACCAATCAGTGCAAGGGAGAGGCTTCATTAGAGTCTCGCCCTGCCTCCTTGCCATGGGAGACTGAATCTTGCCTAGCCGTCTTGCCACATGCTCCAGCTCAGTCTCGCCTTGCCAAGTCAGTCCAGTCTTGTCCTGTCGCTCCAGCAGAACCTTGCCTTGTTGCTCCAGCTCAGTCTTTCCTTGCCAAGCCAGCCAAGCCTTGTCCTGTCACTCCAGCAGAACCGTGCCTAGTTCCTCCAGCCCAGTCTTGTATTGTCGCTTCAGCCAAGTCATGTTTTACCGCCTTAGAGCATCCTCATTTAGATGCAACTACGCAATCGTGCCTTGCCAGTCCTGTTGAATTTAGCCTTGATTCATTGCCACGGATTCCTGCTACACCTTGCCTCGCTACCTTGTTGTGAATGCTAGCTGAGTTTTGCTTTGCAGCGTTGCCATGTTCTTCCACAGGTTCCAGCCTCACTGAATTATCAGGTCCTTCTCCACTGCCTGGTTGGGTTTGAATTTGATCTTCGAATTGCCATTAAGGACTTTTTTTCTATGTAAATAGTTTGATTGTAAATAAACCAATTTTCTATAAATCTTCCTGGCTGTCTCCTACTCTGAACAGAACAGTCCTTTCCCGCTTCTTCTACTACTGGTCCTTCCTCCTCCGACTCAGCCTCAGCCTCCACCCTGACAATGATGCAGATATATCCATGCAGTCATCAGGAGCGGACTTGAGAGAGATTTCCTTTACCTGTCTTTGTGATGGTCATTTTGTCCCCTGAAAACCTAAAGGAAAAAGAGATGGACTTAATCTATTAAATGGATGAGATTTATTTATTTATTTATCTATCCAATTTATATGGCCACCCATCTCAACAAGTGACTCTGGGCAGCAAACTGAATTAAAATAAAACAAAGCAATTATAAACATTACAAAAGTTAAAATATACAGCGGCTGAGCAACATCAATCCAAGTCATTGGCAAAACCAAGAAGCGGATCCCTGCACACCCTCAGGGCCCCCGGCCTGGGCACAGAACCAGGTCTTCAGGGCCTTACGAAAGGTCAGCAGGGTTTAAATATTTGATCATTGGTAATTGTTGCCCAAATGAGTATGTTGGAATCAGAACCACTGAATTAGTTGCCTTTTTATGATCAATGGGTGAATTAGCACAGTTGTTTTACCTGATGTATAAATTAAGTGCTTCTTTCTGAGGCTCTCTACTTGAAACCATCTTGGGGCAGGCTCAGATAATGGAGTGCAGTCAATGATACTTCCATGTCAGTGATGTGGGCAGAGTTTGAGACTGGGAAGGAAATAGATAAACATGCAGGGATGAGTCTATGCTAGAATCTAAAAAACCGTGAAAAAGAATAGGTCATGCTGATAGTGGTTTGATCTTTGTGTCAAAATGTGCATTGACTGTAACAAATGAAAAAAACATTTTTTGGGGGGAAAAAACCCCTCTCTTAAAATCACTGTATTAGCCTGCCAAAACAGTACTAGGAATATATCTGATGTTGATCCTGTGATGGAGAAAGAATTCAGGGAGGCAGCCAAAAGAGAATATGATAATAGTGGACTCCTATTATCCTCCCATTGATTGGCAAATGTGCATTCAGGTGCTGACAAAGAAAAGAAGGTGTTGTTGTTGCTGTTGCTGTTTTTGTTTCAGGTGGAAGAGAATGAGTTAGTCATAGCACTGTCAGGATGGGAGGTGAATCTCGATACCATTGTGAGCAGTGCCCAGGATCTATTTAGTGATGTAATTGTTGCTGGAGATATCTGAGCATGAAATCGTCTAGAAACCCCAATGCAGTCACAGTTAATTTCAGAAGCTGGCAATCTTCAAAAATGGAACAATTAGGAATTCAAGGAGCCAATTGCTAAAAGTACGGCAAACAGACAACCATTGTCTTTAAAAATATCAGGAAAATAAAGCTGGCTGGAGAGGCAAGAGGGGGGGACTCCAGACAGCAATTCTGTGAACCTGCCCAGGAATAAGACCCATCAAATACTGCAGGTCACCCACACTTTGTTTAAACACCTCCAACAAAGGAAGATGCCCACCTCCTGAGGCAATCTGTGTTATATTTTTTGTTTTGTGATCTAAAAGAATCTGGGTCACAAGATATTGTTTAAAAAGACATGCTAAGTTATTTTTTCTTCTTCACTCACCGGAGTCACAAAGTCAGCTGGAATTCAGGTTGCTGTTACCATATAAGGAATCTCTTTGTACTCTCAAGGTGTTTTGTTACCATATATGGTATTCTTGTTTGAATGAGCTGAGTTTGAGAAGTCACATGTTAATCTGTTACCATGGGAGCTGGAGCTGTTTAAGATGGATAAAGGTATTTCTTTTGTCTGCCTCACCTCATCCCTTCTGCTCTTTCTTTTGCTATTCAAATGAAGAAGTTAAGCTGCCTGGACCTCTTGCAGGTTTAAACAGATTGTAGATATGGTTCTTGCTTTTTTTTGGAAAAATGTAACTTTATTTTTATTGCAAAAGACTAGTATATTTTTTTGATCTCTCAATGCAAGCTTCTAAATCTCTGATCTCAAATAAAAAATTAATAATCTATTCCATTGGTGAATGGCTCTTAGCATTAGAAAGATTGCCTGGCATAAGATTGCCTTGTTAGAAAGGACAATTATGGAGGCAGACTTGAAATCTCATGCAAATTCCTGTAGGGGTTTGACTCTGGTTCACAGTAGCTGCTACCCACTTGAATTGATTTCATGTGGAAAAAGCTACAGCCAGCCCTTTTTCTGCTGCCAATGGTCAATGCATTGGTAGGCATGGTCACCTTGGATTTTAAACATGGATCTTAGAATCTTAGAATTTATTCAGTATATAATTTGTAAAAAGCAGGTTTCATGCCTGCTTCATTGAGACAGACTAAAGCTTTTGCAGGCATTGGGCTACAATACCCATGCTTCCTATGCTGGGTGGGAATTAAGAGTTTTGCAGTCCGACATACCTGGAAGGCATCAGGTTTAAGAAGGCAGATCTAGAGAATTGTAGCTTCATTGTTCTGCAGTTAAAACATTGCTTGTTTCTCCTGTCCTTCTAAAAGTAAAAGAAGAATAAACAAAGCAAACAACATCAAATAGTAACAAGTGTCAACAGTTAGCAATTATGATGACTGATTTATTCTCAGCTGCTATGTATTTTAATTTTTGTATTATTGTAATTGCTTTTATTTTTAAAATATTGTCCGCCATCCAGAGTCACTTGGTGAGATGGGTGGCCATACAAATTAGTTGAATGAATGAATGAATGAATGAAGGCTCTTTGCTTCTGTCTGTACCTTCTTCATGATTTTGGTCAAATGTCTATTTTGTAGATGAACCACTGAGAGAAAGAGACTTGCCCCACCAGGCCATTTTGCTACAGAGAAAGTAAGTTCTAAACACAAAACATACCTGCTGTTATATGTGCAAAAATAGGAGATCATTTCCAGAAACAGTTGAACTCTTTGTTACGCTAGACCAAAAAAAAGAAAAAAAAATCCCTGGATAATAATAGAGGAGTTTACTGATCCTCAAAATAATACTGTGTAATGTCCCAGCCTTGCCAAATGAAGAAGAAAATCTAAAAAAAGAAAGAAAAGGATTTTCAATGAAAAATTCATGAGCAAAATGGGGATGGGGGTGGGATTTCCACCAGTGTTATTTTCTCTGTATGGTGAGGAATGTATTTAGGCTGTGCAAAGTATAGGAAGAAGTCCTTCACAATGCATGTTAGCATGAGTGCAGCACCCTGCTCAGAGCCTTAAAGCAGCTGCATCATTTGGAATCTCTCGATATCACCAATCTCTCCTGCTCTTTTGTTTTATACATTCTCTAACTCTACCTCTAAGTGTGTGCCACCTTTTCCCAATATTTTCCCAATGTTCTGGATTATAATTCCCATTAGCCCCAGTCAACAAGACCAATGTCCAATGACCAATGATAGGGAAGGCTGCTCCAAGCTTTTAGATCTTTCAGCACCAGAAGGCTGCAGCAGATGCGATCTTGGTATCTTGCTAGGGAGCAAGGCTGGGATTTCCGGGGGGGGGGGGGATCCTTTATGCAATCTTGCATAAAGATTCTGATTGTTTTCTACCAAAATTTCTATTGTCCTAGAGTGTAGGGCAGAGCTTTCCAAACTTTTCATGTTGGTGACACACTTTTTAGACATGCATCATTTCGCGACACACTCTTACAGCAGGGCACAAGGCAGGCACTAGACTCCAGGAGAATGTGTTCAAGAAAAGGCTACACAACCATCTGTCAGGGTTGCTATAGTTCAGATTTCCCTACCCCCCAACCCTGCAGAAGATATTATATCACCAAACTAGAGAGACCTTTTAACCTCAGCAAATCAAAGGGACATCTTCTCATCAGCCACAAGCAATAAAAGACAAGAGAGAAGCAGGTTTGTTAGGTTTCCTCATGAAAAAGTTAATTTCCCCTCTCAGCTTTGGTGCTCCTGCCATGCAGCTAGCTCCCTGAGAGAACAGCAACTCTCTTTGGGTGGCTTTGAAAAGGTGTGACATGGTGTCAGGTAGTCCTTCAAAAGGGCCTGTGGGGAAAGATGAATGGCTGCACTTTCCATTTAATCATTTAGTGACTAATTAATATAGCTGTTACTTTAGAGTGGAAGAGGGAGGAGGATTATTAAAGGTTAATATGATTGTTACACGTGCTGTGCTCTGAACACACACACACACACACACCAGGTCCTTTAATTTAAACTATAGATAATGTAAACACATTACATAATATGTAATATATGGGCCATTTTGTCCCCAATGAGTTTCCTAACAGTCAAAATGCTGTGCTAGACTTCTGTTTTTCTTGTCTTTCATTTTCTCCTTTTTTTCAATCATCATCATCATCATCATCATCATCATCATCATCATCATCATCATCTTTTATTGTGAACCACTCAGAGTCCCCCAGTTGGGGGAGATGGGCGGTGATACAAATTTAAATAATAAATAAATAAATAAATCATCTTGGGGTGGACCAAGAGTACCCTGTCAAAGTTTGCCAATATCTTCACAAGGCAAGGGGAGTTTTCAGTGTCCCTGAGAGGCAGATTTTCTCTCCTTATTTATTTTTTATTTTTAAGATGCTTCCCAAGCTTTTAGCATGAGCAAAATATTCGCCTTGAAGCATTAAAGCAGCCACATCCTATGGAAGATGCATGTGGCTACTCTGAAGATTATCCCCAGCTGTCTGCACATGCAGTGTGTGGGTGTGCCACGGCTGCTGCTGCCTCCAAGCCCTGCCAGGATTCCGCGCAGGTCCTAGTGCCTGCCTTGTGCCTGGCTGCCTCCAAACCTGCTGTGATTCCACACAGGTCCTAGTGCCTGCCTTGTGCCCTGCTGTAAGAGTGTGTCGCGAAATGATGCATGTCTAAAAAGTGTGTCACCAACATGAAAAGTTTGGAAAGCTCTGCCCTACACTCTAGGACAATAGAAATTTTGGTAGAAAACAATCAGAATCTTTATGCAAGATTGCATAAAGGATCCCCCCCCCCCTGGAAATCCCAGCCTTGCTCCCTAGCAAGATACCAAGATCGCATCTGCTGCAGCCTTCTGGTGCTGAAAGATCTAAAAGCTTGGAGCAGCCTTCCCTATCATTGGTCATTGGACATTGGTCTTGTTGACTGGGGCTAATGGGAATTATAATCCAGAACATTGGGAAAATATTGGGAAAAGGTGGCACACACTTAGAGGTAGAGTTAGAGAATGTATAAAACAAAAGAGCTGGAGATATTGGTGATATCGAGTCCCTTGTACGAAAAATGTAAGGACAACCTCTTTTGTTTTCAGACAAATATCTAAATAAGCTTTTTTATCCAAGGCTTCATGTACTTGTGCTTTGCCAAAGTGAACTGAGGAGTGATATCAGCTGTGCCTAACTGAGAGTTTCAACAGCTGAACACCATTAAACCCCCAAATATCTGGAATAGTTGAAAGAAGGACATAAACACAGTCATATCTCTATTTCCAGAGGTAAATGACACACAGGACGAGTGTGCCATTTCTGACCACATAAATCACCCTTTCCAGCCTCCTATGCTTTGCACACTATAAAGCTGCCATTTTTCTTACAGAATGAAGGAATGCAGCTAACACAGAGGCATTTGCATTACTCCTGTTTAACAGAAACACGATTAAGTGTGCAGCATTATTTATTTTCTTTCTCTGATTGTATTTTTTAATGTATTTTGGCCTGGTTTGTATATAATGAGCTTGCTGGGTAGAGGAGAGAATAAAGCTCAAAAATACCTCCATGGTTTTAAAAAAAGTATGGAAAAAAACAACAACAGGCTCACTGTCTTTCTGTCTAGCTGACTGAGGCATAATGTTGCATCTAGATGAGGAAAAAGGGTGACATGACACAGAATTGTACACAGGTTTTGCATGCATCACCTCTATTCCAGCAGGTTCTTATGAGGGTCTGACTGGAATCTTCCAGGATCACACATATCATCAAATTCTGATAACATACTGTAAGGCAGAGCTTTCCAAACTGTGTGTGGCGACACAAAAGTGTGTCGTCACACACAGTCTGGTGTATTGCCACACAACCCGGAAGCGCTGATCATCATCAGCGCTTCCGGGTTTTCCCGTGGCGACACACCAACGGTGGTTGGTGTGTCGCCGCGGGAAAACTTTGGAAAGCCCTGCTGTAAGGGTTAGCTTAACCAACGCTATTATTCTTTTGGAAAACTGCTTGCAAAAGGGAATTAGGTTAAAGGAGACGCAGAGACCTTACACGCTGTTTTTAGGAGAAAGTTTGTTTAGATAACGCATGGCAAGGCTTGTTTACCATACTAGGTGGCAGAAAGCCGGTTAGAAATGCAGATACAGTATCCTTGCAACCTTGTCCTCTCACTAGGAGAAGAGTTCATTCATACTTCTTTACTAGCTTTGCAAATCCTATATAAGCATTGAACTTGCAATGTGTGTGTGTGGGTTTCTTCGCAGACATTCACTGCCATGATGTCTGTCTGTAGAAATCCCACCCAGCTTTGCTTGGCCAAATAAACACTGTTATTTTAAATCTCCAAGCCTCAACTCAAGTCTGTTTTGGCAACCTCAGGAACTTGGGTAAAACAGTGTAATCCAGGGGCCTTACAATACCTAAGCCTCTAGTCTCCATAACTAGCACCAGGCCTTCTGAACCACTGCCTCATGTGGAACATTTAACTTGTCCTTTGCATGAAATTTTAACTAGGTCCTTTCTCTCATTGGGGGGGGGGGGGATAGATTTAAGCAAATTTATTTATTTATTTAGAGCCTTTATATGGCTGCCCAACTCAGCATGACTGTGGGTGGCATACAAAAATAACTCAGCAACAAACACAAAAGTAAACAACACATTGAACACCAACTAAAATGATAAAATGGCAATCAGAACTAAAATATACTATAGCTCAACCAATTGGGAACTCTGCTTATCCTGACCCAAAAGCTTGGGGAAAGAGCAGGTTGTGACTGTCTTTCTGAAGGTCTGCAGAGTCGGGGCCAACTGAATGTTGGTGGGAAGATAATTCAAAAGGGCAGGGGTCACCTTTGAGAAGGCATGCTGTCTGGGTCCCATAAGGTGACATTGTTTCAGTGAGTGTTTATGTGGGAGACATGTTTGGGTGGAGGCACTCCTGCAAATAACCTGGTCCTATGCCATGTAGGACTTTATAGGTGATAACCAGCACCTTGAATTGCACTCAGAAGCCTATTGGGAACCAGTGCTGGTAACTGAGTAGAGGTATCATGCAGGCGTAACAAGATATACCCATAATTACCTCCACCACTGTATTCTGGACCAATTGAAGCTTCCAGATGGTTTTTAAGGACAGCCCCACATAGAGCACATTGCAACAAGCCAATCAGGAGGTAACTAAGGTATGAGTTCCTGTCCAGGAATGGGGGCAATGGTCACACAAAAGGAAATTGTGCAAAGTCCCCCACTGGCCACAGCTACCACCTGCTCTTCCAGCAGCAGCTGTAAGTCCAAGAGAACACCCAAACTGCACACTGAATCTGAGCTGGGTACTATAACCTTGCTCAGAATCAAAGATGAAATTTCTCTACTTCCAGGACCCATGGGACCCAAACCCCAGAGCCATTCAGTCTTGCCAATTAAGCCAAAGCCAGTTCTTCCCCATCCAAGCACCCATACTTTTCAGACACTGGGACAGAACCTTGACAGCTTCACTTGGCTGGCTGGGGGCAGAGGTGTACAATTGTGTATTGTCAGGATTTAGTATCCTTCCAGTATATAAGATGGGCATTGTAGTATTTTCTAGCATGCTTGTAGTGGCATTTTGGTATGTTGATTAGAATTGCTAAGATGGCCTGAATAGCTCCAAGGTCAGTTTGTTTGGTGCTATCAGTGCTTGTTAGCTAAAGTATTTGCAGCTGCGTGTTAGGAGAGTTGTTAGTGGGAAAATTAGCATTTAGGGAGGGGCCGGTACTGGGATTTTTGTAACAGCAATTGCGCGGGATTTCCTCAGTCTGATCTTTGCCTTGGACTGATCACCTGTATTAATAAAGAACTCTTCCATATCCTCTGATGGCTTGTGATTTGAGAGACTCGGAATTAATACCAGAGGACCAGGATCATCACATGTATCAACAACATACTAATGACCATCAACAGCATACTCATGACCCTGCACCCCATGCCGATGGATGACCTCTCCACAGTGGCTTCAAGTATACGTTTACAAAGGGAAGGGAAAGGGAAGGGCCCTGAGGTACCCTGCAAAGCAGGCATCCAGGACTAGAGTCTTCTGCCCAAACACCAACTGGAACTGTCCTGGAAGAAGAACTACTGCAAAGCAGTCCCCGCCTCATGTGCCCTAACATTAATAGCATTAGCAGCTGCTGTATCTCAAAATTGGAGTTATTTTTGTGCTGGTGGAGATTAATCACCAGCAACTGAACTTCCCGAACCCACTTCTGAAGTCTCACAGGATTTTTATTGTTAATAATAATAATAATAATAATAATAATAATAATAATAATAATAATATCATCTTCCTCTTCCTCCTCCCTCTTCCTGTTAAATTATTATTTGTGTGAGAGGACACCGTGGCAGCTGAGAATGGAAAAGATTTATGACTTCTAATAAAAGAGGAAGAGGGGTGGAGAAAGACTCTGTATACTGCAGAGGAAGAGTCAAAAGGAAAGTTAAAGATTAAATAAGCGAAGAAATAATATTTATGTATCTAACAAAAATGTTATTCATGACTTTAAAACTATTTTACCTTGCTTTTCTAGTTTAAAAAACATTCAAAGAAGCCAGTGAGATAAATACAAATAAAATTAAAAATACAACCATCATTTAAAGCTACTTGTATAAGTCAAGATTAATTAAAACACATAAGATGTACAGTGTATGTGTTGTGTTTATGTAAATAGCACCACTTATGAAGGACTTGGCGACGGCAGACAGGAAGCTCTGGCGTGGGCTGGTCCATGAAGTCACGAAGAGTCGGAAGCGACTGAACGAATAAACAACAACATGAAGGACTTATGAAATTGCATCAGATCAGATGAAAGCAAATAGAAGTGGAGTTAGGACTGCTATGCCATTAGTACAATTACCCTTCAGTTGTTCCATCAATCAGCATTTAGCACATGAAAACTAGTCTCTTAAGATGTCTTCATTTTTTATTAGCAGCCAGGCTGCCTTACTCTTTTGATCTTTCTGATTCTTTTGAGGTGCTTCTCAGACCGATCTTTGCATTCTTAGAAGGTTGGCCTAGGTTTTAGACCAGTGTTTTTCAACCTTGACAACTTTAAGATGTGTGGACTTCAACTCCCAGAATTCCCCAGCCAGTATGGATGGCTGGGAAATTCTGGGAGTTGAAGTCCACACATCTTAAAGTTGTCAAGGTTGAAAAATACTGTTTTAGGCATTTCCTTGCTGCCATCATGCTGGGCTACAGAGAAGAAGGCTTGTAAAAGGAGTTCGAGGAATAAAAGTAGAGACATTGCTAATTCCTAGGCAAGAGAGCAAAGCAAATGTTGAATGTGATGAGCTGTCTTCCTTGCATGCTATTGAATGGATTAACAAGAATTTGTGTGGTTTAATGTTTGCCCTGAGTGTAAAGAAATAATTCATGAGGTCTATCAAATCACGCAGGCTTATGTGGACATGGCCCAGAAAACCAGCCATATTTAATCACATTTTTGTAGAGGGAAGAAAAAGAAAGCTCAGATGCACAATTAATATGACCTCTATTTTCCCCCCTGAATTCAGCGACTGAGTTGTCAGTTCAACCCTTGAGAATCCCACACAGCCTTTCAGACAGAATGACACTTGTTAGAAGAGTTCATCTTTGTTCTCTTGTCTTCTGTCTTCTGGACATAACACCCCATTGCAGTATGGGTTAGAACTGAAATGTTCCTGGATTGAAAGGCCTATGAGCTGTAGCAAGAAGAAAATGGCTTATAATAATTCATTCCATAGGAGTTTGGTGTGGAGACTTATTGCCATATTGATCTGAGAGTGTGAGAGACCATTTTGTTGTTTATTCGTTCAGTCGCTTCCGACTCTTCGTGACTTCATGGACCAGCCCACGCCAGAGCTTCCTGTCGGCCGTCACCATCCCCAGCTCCCCCATGGTTGAGTCCGTCACCTCCAGAATACCATCCATCCATCTTGCCCTTGGTCGGCCTCTCTTCCTTTGGCCTTCCACTTTCCCTAGCATCAGCTTCTTCTCAAGGGTATCCTGTCTTCTCATTATGTGGCCAAAGTACTTCAGTTTTGCCTTTAATATCATTCCCTCAAGTGAGCAGTCTGGCTTGATTTCCTGGAGTATGGACTGGTTTGATCTTCTTGCAGTCCAAGGCGCACTCAGAATTTTCCTCCAACACCACAGTTCAAAAGCATCTATCTTCCTTCGCTCAGCCTTCCTTATGGTCCAGCTCTCACAGCCATAGGTTACTACGGGGAATACCATTGCTTTAACTATGCGGACCTTTGTTGTCAGTGTGATGTCTCTGCTCTTAACTATTTTATCAAGATTTGCCATTGCTCTCCTCCCAAGAAGTAAACGTCTTCTGATTTCCTGGCTGCAGTCAGCATCTGCAGTAATCTTTGCACCTAGAAATACAAAGTCTGTCACTGCCTCCACTTTTTCTCCCTCTATTTGCCAGTTATCAATCAAGCTGGTTGCCATAATCTTGGTTTTTTTGAGGTTTAACTGCAACCCAGCTTTTGCACTTTCTTCTTTCACCTTCGTCATAAGGCTCCTCAACTCCTCCTCGCTTTCAGCCATCAAAGTGGTATCATCTGCATATCCAAGATTGTTAATGTTTCTTCCAGCGATTTTAACTCCAGCCTTGGATTCCTCAAGCCCAGCACGTCGCATGATGTGTTCTGCATACAGGTTGAATAGGTAGGGTGAGAGTATACAGCCCTGCCATACTCCTTTCCCAATCTTAAACCAGTCCGTTGTTCCGTGCTCTGTTCTTACCGTTGCTACTTGGTCGTTATACAGATTCCTCAGGAGGCAGACAAGATGACTTGGTATCCCCATACCACCAAGAACTTGCCACAATTTGTTATGATCCACACAGTCAAAGGCTTTAGAATAGTCAATAAAACAAAAATAGATGTTTTTCTGAAACTCCCTGGTTTTCTCCATTAACCAGCGGATATTGGCAATTTGGTCTCTAGTTCCTCTGCCTTTTCTAAACCCAGCTTGTAAATCTGGCAATTCTCGCTCCATGAATTGCTGGAGTCTACCTTGCAAGATCTTGAGCATTACCTTACTGGCATGTGAAATAAGTGCCACTGTTCGATAGTTTGAACATTCTTTAGTGCTTCCCTTTTTTGGTATGGGGATATAAGTTGATTTTTTCCAATCTGAGAAACCATTAATCTGAGAGACCATTAATAATACCTTTTATGGGAGCAGCTTCTCTTGGCAAAATCCTGCTGAACTTGATTTACTCATGGTTCCTTTTTTAAAAATGTTCCCCCATCAGAATATGAATATATATATATATATATATATATATATATATATATATATCCCCAACCTATTGAAAAATCAAGCATTTCAGCAGATAAGGGTCCTACCAGAAAATGATTTTTCTATCCAATTACTGTCATCCACAATATGGCATCTCTTATGTTGCCTCTAGATTGATTCATGTTGTGCAGCTGTAAGACAATGGATAATAATTGAACAACACTACCTCCTCCCCTCCTCCCCCCTCCCCCCTCCTCCTCCTCTTTTTAGAGTTGCCATGAGTTGTTTGTTACAGTCAAAAGAAAGGGAAACCTCACTGCCTTGTCCCGAGTGATGCTGTTGTGGTTACTGCTCCTATGAATCAAGTCTGGCACATTTCACTCCTAATGATCAGTGGCATCTACATATAGGAGAAGATTCCCTTAGTAATACTAGTCTTCTTTCTTTATTGCAGCATTTCTCTTTTTTGCTTTAATCCCATTATTAAAAGGAACTTTACATGCAATGGTAGAAAAATAATCAAACAGTGTGAATCTTATCTACATGAGATGGTGAAGGAAAACTTTTAGAATTGGTTTGGAAGGCAGAAGTCTGAGGGTTAGGCCCAGCTATTTAGACATTTTTATTTAGATTTGGTAAAGGTGCATAGATATGTGGGCATGAAACATTTGAAGCACAAAAGTGAGAAAAAAATGTGGAAGAAATGAAAAAAATATTGTGAAGTGGCATTTAATAAGATATTGTTATTGCTGCCCTCAGGCACTTTGGGGGGGGGTCAAAAAAGTCAAGATGCCAGCTGTATGATTGAAACCCCACACTTTTTTACATATGCCACATGTGCTACACATGTAAAAAGCTGTATGGTTTTGATCACGTGGGTGCAACTTAATTTTTTGGAACCCATGATGGGTATACCCCTGGCTACCTTTTAATCTTTCACAATGCTAACTCATATTAATGTTGCGTTAACTAACACTGACTCATAATATTTCATTGCAGGGCCTGAAAAATTGAGAGTATGGAAGGAAAACGTCAAGGATCAAATAAAACTGAAGGCAAAAAGACTAAACTGTTGCAGGTAGCACAGATGTGCTGAGTGTTATATTTTATTGTCTGGCTAGTTTTATTAGTAAATATGTGTATGAGACTGGTTGTTCTTAACTATTTGAAAAAATACTCCATTATTGCTGACTTTGAAGTACATGTAATAGATATTCCAATTTGGTGTGATGGCAAAAGAAGATAACTACTTGATTATCTTCAAGATAAATTACTGATGCTTACAGAGAAATTCTGCAGTCTGATTACGCTGAGGTTTAAAATAATTCACTAAAGCAGCAGAGAATAGATGGAAATAAAATACACCATTCTAAAAGTCGCACCTATAGTGATGAATTTGTGGCCACAAGGGAGGTAAAAAGAGTCAACATGGCAGCCTTGACCTGATCAAAGCTGTACCCCCTTTTTTACGTACACTGTGACCACCATCTTGACCGCCATGGACATCCCTGATGTCATAGCACTGAAATGCGCCATGGAGATGATGTGATTATGATCAAACACAGGAAAAGCCCACCCACTCATTGTGATACTCCCACATTTATATTGTAAGGCTGCCTCCCTTTAAAGGAAACCTTTGTTCTCCCTGCCTGTGTATGTGTGTGTGCCCCTTTGAATCAGTGTGGACTCCTGGTGACTGCCTGGACAAGTCCCTGCAGTTTTCTTGGCAAGATTTCGGAAGTGGTTTGCCATTGCCTCCTTCCTAGGCCAAAATTATTCCATCTAGCAACACCCATGAACTAAACCAACCAACTATAATTTGAGGGGGCTGCATTAACCCTGACAAATATGAAGCAAAGAGAGGCCTGCCCACCTACAGGGTTGTTACTGGGTTGTTGTTGTTGTTGTTTTTTGCAAAACATGCATAACCCTGACAAATAAATAAAACAGATTGAATCATGGCACTGATGATTGTGGCACTGATGATGTTACCTAGCTGGATAATGAAACATCTGCAAGCAAACAGCCAAGCTCAAAAAGCACCCAAGAACTCCACAGTATCTAATTTCAGCAGAACCAAAACATAGACCAACCCTAAATAGGTGGACCTGTCTTTGCTTACTCTTAGCGCTTTGCCTCCCATGTATTGGTCTCTGCCTCCCTTTTGCGCTTCTTTGACCAGGTCTGTCTAAAATTAGAATATAATCTCTTTGGGGCAAGGGTTGCCCTCACGTTTCTAGTACCGAGCCCTGAAATGAACAGAGGAAAGGAAAATGGGGTATATCGTAACGTCTGAGTTCACCAGCTGCCTCCAGGTACAACCATTTGGAGGAAGTTCAAGGCCCCCCATGAGAGGCTGTAGAAAACCATAGCCATCGTATTATAAAATGGTTAAAAATGGGCTGGGCCCTTTTGGCTGTCTGAGGCTTCTCCAGTCCATTATTTATTTACACAGATAATTAATTCCTTTGCAGCACAAACATTCATCAACAGCTCCATTACCCAAGTCTTCCTTCGTAATACTTGGTGGGGTTAGGCACACTGACAGCTTCTGTAACCGCAATCTAATTAAAGTAATTGTTGGCCCACGTTCTTTATTCTGTTTCATGTATAATTATACTCAGTGGGAAATCTGGTGGGATTAGAAACAGGTTTTTAATCTATTCCTCACAAATCAAAAACCACTCCCAAGAAAACAGTTTAATAGCAATATTTAACAGTGTGCCAGTTTTCTTCCTTTGGAGACTTAGCAGTTAGAGGATTAACTGTGGATCCTTTCAGCCACACAGAGAGAGAGGGTGGGAGGGGGGAGAAAAAGATTCCCTCAAAAGAGAGGAATGTAGTTAATTAACCGCATTTTCTTTTTGGTGCTGCTTGCATGAAGTCTCCTGATGATGCTGGCAGATACTCACCTAACTTTAGATGAAAACAAACCAACCCCCATATACATTCAGGATTTTTTATTGGGTGTATAGATTGCTAGGTGTATTTATTGTTGGTGTAGATTGGTAGGAAGTTGCATGTTCTGAAATTAATAAAAGTAGCTATTAACAGTGACCCCACAGACTTACAATGTTCTGGAATAGGCAGTTTTATTTATTTCTGGCAAAGTGTAGTCATTTATAGCAAACTGTCAAGCATCAACCAGTTGATTAGATACTTCATCTGAGTAGGTTGTTTGTAAAGGATGATAATGATGATTTGTTAGACTTTAATCCTACCTTTCTTCCAAGAGTTCAAAGCAGCTGAAATAGTGATTTCCCCTCATTTTATCCTCGCAGCTATAAACTTGTCACTATGTTATGGGGTTTTAAGTTGTTTTATGGATTTTAAAATGTCATATTTTAGGTTTTCAACTGAAAGGGCCTTTTAAAATTATAATTTAATTATCTAATTATAAGTTATTTTTGATTTATTGGAAATTGTGTTGCATCCCTGTTTTGGGGTTACTAATCATTAAGGAAAATAAAATTGAAATTTTATAAATAAGTTAATATACTCCTTTTCACTCCACCTTTACCGCCTTGCCAGCTGCCTCACTTTAACAGTCACTCACCCAAAGAAAGGAGTCGAAGGGCAATCTTCAATCTTTGATGTAGCAGGAAATACAATGTCAGTTTTTTATACTCTTCTTTTAGGGTTGTCTGGCCTACCTGGTGTTATTATTAGTATGTCAATACTGGCTTTGTTTTCCTGCTGCCCACCTTGTTCTACTTACCACTGTTCCTTAAAAGAACTGGCATAGTTTCATGCAGATATTGATTATGAACTCAGGCAAACAGATGATGCACAGATGAAGTTTCCCACCAAGATCTGTAGAAACATTTCACTGTTTTCTTTGCCCATGCTCCTGAGAGGCAGCATGCAGGGTTTTCTCAAAATATTTGGAAGAATTTATATCCCACATCTCAGACAATGTTATTTATTTCATGTCCAAACAGGGTGACAATCCTTTTGGCATTCGTGTTCACAAGAAGAGAATATTATTGTTTCTATATTACATATAGGGAGCCAGATAATAAATAATTTGCCTGAGACTACCCCAATAGCATGGGTCTGACAGGGATTTGAAAGGCCCGCTGCCAGCGAGGAAGGATTTTAGGAGAAATTAAGGGTTCAACTCAGAGTGGAAAGAAAGGCAAAATAACATGCATATAACAATCTAAACATCAGGGCTTACTGTCTAACTATCATGTCCTGTCGTTACTGCTATGCTGACAGTCTCCAGGGCTCAAATTCAACTATACATTCCTCTCTTAAGAATGATTGCCAATCATATCTTTGTACACGTAATCATTTTTTAACTGGAATGAAGTTGAATATATGATTTTTCCTTCAAACAAGGAGTTGAAAGTGTTGTTTATTAAATTATGTTTTTTCCATGTCTGATAATGACAACCCCATTAAAGAGTTCACTGTATGTGTATGCATTAATTAGTTAAAACACAGAAGATTGCTCCATTCAAATTATTTGATTGGTCTGCTAACTAACTGACATTGTGGCTAAGACTACCTATTCTTTCTTGTGATGTTATGCTTTCTTCTTGTTGCTTTCAAGTGACAGTATGTTCCAGGACCTTGAATACAGCATCCACAATTTTCTATTGGCAAATTAGGTTTTGTCCCACTGAGAGATACAGGTTTTTCATATAGGAGCAAGAGTTCTATGATATATATATATATATGAATATATATATATATATATATATATATATATATATATATATATGAATATATACATACATACATACATACATACATACATACATACATACATACTTCCATGGAAAAACGTTTCCTTCCATTTTTAATCCAGTGGAAGAATGTAGCTCACCAAATGGAGAAATTATAGATATTTCACAATAACCCCCTCCCCCCAAATTTCTTAGGTGCCCCAAATCTTCTTCAGGGTCACATTTTTAAATAATTGAGGAAGTGGGGATGGTATCAGTTTGACAATGTGAGGAAAATATCTGGTAAATATCAGTAAATATCTTTCTGGCAAGTAGTTATGTTTGTAAGAAAATCCTGCTTAGGAAGTGCTTGTGCTGGTGGAAAATAGTTGAGTTCAAACACATTATTTATTAAAATATAACAATGACAAGTATTGTGCACTGCATGGAGCTCTCTGTATAACAGCTATTTAGTGGGTGTTACCAGTCTTAGCCAACTGCCATTAGCATCAGCCAATTAAACACAACAGCTCATGTACTGTATTATCCCTTTTCACTGTTATGGATTAATCTTTCAGAGATACAGCACATATGTGTCAAATCTAATTGAAAAAATGAGAAGAGCTCTGGATGGTATACCATGTATTGCAAGCTCCAAGCTTTAAATGGAGAAATGAATACCAGCAGCTGTCATTACATACAATAGCAACTAGCAATTAAAAACTATTTATTCATTTTTGTGTCTGGTGCCCTTCATATTCTATGATAATGTTTAGGAATGCATAAATTTATTTATTATTTGGATTTATCCCCGCCCATCTCCACCATGGTAGACTCTGGGCGGTTTACAATCACAATATAAAAAGTTAAAAACCTATACATCTAAAAACTACTATAATTTTTTTTAAAAAAAATCCAAAAGATGGTGTGTTCTTAAAAGGAGGATATTACTAAGCTAACCGCCCCCAGGAGGAACTATTATTTCCTTTGTTCCAGGCAAGGCGGCAGAACCAGGTCTTTAAAGACTTCCTGAAGGCCAGGAGCGAGGGTGCCCGTCTCACCTCAGGGGGCAAGTTATTCAACAGGGCGGGTGCTATTGCAGAGAAGGCACGCCTCCTGGACCCTGCTAGATGGAATTCTTTTAATGATGGGATATGAAGCATGCCCTCCCTGCATGATCGGGTGGGGCGGGTAGATGTGATCGGGATAAGATGGTCCCTCAGATACCCTGGTCCCATGCCATGTAGGGCTTTAAAGGTGATAACCAACACCTTGAATTGGACCCGGAAGCAAACTGGCACCCAATGTAGCTCACGGAGCAGCAGTGTTACATGTGCTGATCTTATAGCACCCATGACTGCCCGTGCAGCCGCATTCTGGACCAGCTGAAGCTTCCAGATACTCTACAAGGGTAGCCCCATGTAGAGCGCGTTGCAGTAATCTATATGGGAGATGACAAGGGCATGAGTGACTGTTCAGAGGGCCTCCTGATCCAGGAAGGGGCGCAACTGGCGCACAACCCGAAGCTGTGCAAAGGCCCTCCTGGCCATGACTGCCACCTGCTCCTCGAGCAGGAGTCGTGAGTCCAGGAGGACCCCCAAGTTTCGCACTGAATCTGAACGGGGCAGTACCACCCCATCCAGAGTTAAAGATGACAACTTCCTGGGAATCGAGAGGCCATCAATCCACAGCCACATTTTACCAGGGTTCAGCTGAAGCCTGTTGTGCCCCATCCAGGCCCCTACAGCCTCCAGACACTGAGAAAGGGTGTCGACTGCAACACTTACTTCACCCGGGACGGAGATGTACAACTGGGTATCATCAGCGTACTGGTGATATCTCATCCCGTGGTGACGGATGATCTTGCCCAGTGGCTGCATGTAATGTTAAATAGGAGAGGAGAGAGAACCAAACCCTGCGGCACCCCACACAAGAGGGGTCGATGGTCAGATCTCTCCTCTCCTATTACCACCGATTGGGAACGGTCCTAGAGGAAGGAGGTGAACCCGTGTAAAAGAACGCCGCCCACCCCCAACTCCCTGAGCCACCCCAAAATGATACCGTGGTCGATGGTATCAAAAGCCGCTGAGAGATCCAAGAGAGCGAGAATGGATGCACTCCCTCCATCTCGCTCCCGCCAAAGATCATCCATAAGTGCGACCAATGCAGTCTCTGTCCCATATCCTGGCCTGAAACCTGACTGAAAGGGGTCTAGATAATCCGTTTCATCCAGAATCCTCTGGAGTTGCAGCGCCACCACCTTCTCAACAACCTTTCCCAAAAAGGGAAGGTGGGAGACAGGACGAAAGTTGTTTAAAACAGTAGGGTCCAGGGAAGGCTTCTTGAGGAGGGGGTGCACAAACGCCTTCTTAAAGACCGCTGGAAATACCCCCTCCCCCAAAGATGTATTAATCATCGCCTGGACCCAACAACATGTGACCTCCTGGGCTGACTTTACCAGCCAGGAGGGACACAGGTCTAGATGACAAGTGTTGGCATTTACAATCCGGAGGATTCTGTCTACTTCATCAGGCCCAACAGGATCAAAGTGTTCCCAGATAACAGGGTAAGTACGTACCTCTGGCATCTCCCCAGATTGTGCCTCACGCTTAGAGTTTAATTTGGAATGAATCTGAGCGATACTGTCCTGCAGATGCTCAACAAACTCTTCCGACCGGCCCTGTAAATGGGTCACCAAGTCCATCCAACCCAAAAGGGATCTAGTAATCTTAAACAGGGCCGTTGGGCGGCATTCTGCAGATGCAATAAGAGCAGAGAAATAATCATGTTTTGCCGCTCTTACCCCCACAAGGTAGACCCTAATAGCGGCTTTAGATTGCGTCCAGTCAGATTCAGTCTTCGTCTTCCTCCAGCGGTGCTCCAGATGTCTCTTAACCCTCTTCAAAACCCTAAACTCCTCCGTGAACCACGGGGAGTGACGGGTTGAATGAGGCAAGAGAGGTCGCATAGGCGCAATCCTGTCCAAGGCCCCAGCCGCCTCTTTATTCCAAGCTGTGGCCAAGACCTCTGCTGGACCGTGCCGCAGATCTTCAGGTATAACCCCCAGCTCCCTCTGAAACCTCATTGGGTCCATAAGTCACCGGGGGCGGACCAATCTAATAGGTCCAGCCTTCCTGTGGAGTGGGGCAGCACAAGAGAGCCTCACGGTCACCAGGGCGTGGTCTGACCATGACAATGGGGACAGATCTAACTCTCCCCTCAGATCACATTGCCACTGCTCTGACAAGAAAACTAAGTCCGGCGTGAGACCACTGTCTCGAGTAAGGTCCTGAATAATCTGGGACAGGCCCATGGCTGCCATGGTAGTCATGAATTCCCGAGCTGTCTCCAAGGCCCGTCCAAGGGATGGCAGATTGAAATCCCCCAAAACCATGAGTCTGGGGAACTCCACTGCCAACCCCGAGACGGCCTCTAGCAGCTCGGGCAGAGAGGTTGCTACGCAGCAGGGAGGCTGGTACAGTAGCAACATTCCCAACTGTGCTCGGGAACCCAACCTGAAAAACAGGGTCTCACAACCGGTCACTTGTGGAGCAGCGCCCCTGGAGGCCATAAGAGACTCTCGGATGACAACTGCCACCCCTCCTCCCCTGCCCCGTTGTCTCGGCTGATGCCACACTCGAAACCCAGCTGGACACATTTCCGAAAGGGCAACCCTTCCTTCTGGGCCCAGCCAGGTCTCTGTTATACATGCCAGGTCTGCCCCCTCCTCTGCGAGTAAATCGCAGATGAGGGGAGCCTTATTATTCACAGACCTGGCATTAAGGAGCAGCAGCCAGACATCTGGGCCCTCAAAGATCTGCTTACCAGGGCCTGGGTATGAGCTTGGAGGGCCGGAACGTGCCACCGGTAATAAACACTGGGGGCGCCTTCCCCAACGATGGCCTGCCCTCCAGCTCCCGTCATAACGTCCCTTACCCATCACCACCTCGATCAAATTCCCCACCCTGCAGCCCCCAGAGTCTCCTGGCCCAGACGCCTCCACTCCTGAGCCCACGGAAAGCCTGGATTTGGGCAAAGGTCCCCTTCTCCATACATCCATCCTCTCAACTCAATCTCTCCTGGGTAAATGGCAGGGCCCCCAGCACACCAGCTCATGCTCTCGGTGCTGGCAAGCCCCAACCACCCCACACAGCTCACACACTCTCACTGTTCTCTCCTGTGGCCTCTCTCACTAGCCACAGCAGGGGACCCAATCACTCCTACCTGCCCTGCCTCTCACTCAGGGATAGGTACTCTCTCACAACTCATACAGTCCTAGTCCCCCCTTATCATTCTCACTTACAAGGGGGGCACCACACTCACACCAAGGGACCCCACAGCCTTCTGCCGCCCTAAAAGACTAGGGGTGGTCGATCCTCCACTTTATCCGTCAAGCAGATCAGATGTTAGAATGATATAAAGTCTGCGATGACAAAGTCCATGGGTTTGTTATTCCAGACCATTCCTCAAAGAACCTCAAAGTCCAAAGGGGTCTACGTCTGGCTCCCCCAGAGTCCATCAAGAACTCAGGAGTCCCACTCAGGTCTGCACAGGCTTGCTGTTGAGTCTGCTCCATTGTTTTGCCGGGGGGGGGGGGTCCCAAGTGTTTTCCCAGCCCCTCCTGCAATGGGCCAGCCATGCCAGTAATCTTCCTGGGCCTCCTGGACTTCACCGGGGCCCATTAGGATGGTACAAACTTCAGCCCACAGGCTGGACTCCACCACAGCTCTGGCACAGCTTCGAAAAAACAGCCTGGGAAAAACCCCGGCCCATTGCGCCAGGCTCTGCCAGGCCCTCACCAGACTCCACTGGGACAGCCTCCAACTCCAGCAGCCTCCGTCCACTATAACGCCAGGACTTGCCACACCCCCAAAGTTGTTTTTCCCAGGGGGGTTGGTTGGTTGTCCTGGGGTGGGGGTGATCCCGGCCTCACCGAGCCTCCACAGCTTCAGTTTCAGCTTCAGCCCGTCACAGCTCTGGCACAGCTTCGAAGAACGTGCCTGGGAAAAGACCCCGCCTGTCGCGCCAGGCTCTGTCAGTCCCCCGCCGAACTCCTCTAAGCCAGACTCCAACTCTGGCAGCCTCCAGCAACACCACTGGGTCCCGCCGCCACCGCCAAGCTCCGCGTCACACCGCCGAAGCCCCCAAGACTCAGCCAACATCCGCTCCGTCCGGAGAAGTCCACCCACCTCCAAACAGAGATACCACCTCTCCAGACCCCCAAAGGTAGAATTATGGGGGTATCGGGAAAGTTTCAGGGGGTTATGGATCTTCCTCCTGGAGCAGCAGCCGGCATCTGCTTGCGGTCGCCATCTTGGATTAGATCCAAAATAAATAACCATTGGACAAAGGAATAAAAACCTCAATAATTCCAAAACATAAACTTCATAGGTAGGGAAGAAGATGGAATGTAGAATCCCATAATGTTAATTATAGGATACCCCCTCCCTGCCAAAAAAAGTTCTTCCACATTTGTGGGAAGTTGTTTCACCCAACACGTGGCACAGAATTGAATGGAAGTGATTAAGGTGTTAGACTATAACTATGGACAACCAGATTTGAGCCTATCATCAGCCATGGGAGCTCACCAGGTGACTTTGGGCCAGTCACTCTCTCAGCCCAACTTGCCTCACAGGGGTGATATTGTGAGAATAAAATTGGGGGAAGGAGTGTTATTTGTGCCACTTTAAGCTCCTGGAGGAAATGGGATAAAAATCCAATGTCTAAGTGACTGAATGAATAGGTTTCCATTGATCTGTCCACAAAATACTACTTTATTTGAAAACAAAAATCAAAACACTTTGTTTTTGTACCAATACAAATGTTTGTATTGATTGAGAATAAAGTAAAGGTAAAGGTTCCCCCCGCACATTTGTGCAGTCGTGTCCGACTCTAGGGGCCGGTGCTCATCTCCATTTCTTAGCCGAAGAGCCAGCGCTGTCTGAAGATGCTTCCGCGGTCATGTGGCCAGCATGACGAACGCGGAACGCTGTTACCATCCCACCAAAGTGGTACCTATTAATCTACTTGCATTTGCATGCTTTCGAATTGCTAGGCTGGCAAGAGCTGGGGCTAGTGCAGGAGCTCACTCCGTCACGCGGAGCTAGGGATTTGAACCTCCGAACTTGCGATCTTCCGATCGACAAGCCTGGCGTCTTACCCGCTGAGCTACCATGCCCCTTTGATTGAGAATACTACAGTATTTGATAAGTACGCCTCCTCCCACATTCTGCCACTTGATCATCATGCTGTGCACTTCCCCAAAGAGACACCTTCCATATCCCTAAGGCTAACTCCCTGTGGTCCTTCGTAGGACATCCCTGGGGCCATACAATTATTCAGAAGTCTCATCTCAGATTCCTCTCCCAGCTGCTTTAGAAACATCTGTAGCTGCTGAGCTCTGCAACTCTATCTGATGTCCCCAATGCTGTCCCATTTGGAAATGCATTCCACGTGGTGCATGGGTGTCTAGAGTTTACAATTAGCATCTTCAGCTAGACTCTGTAAACAGTGTTTTCTGCAATGAGTTGTTGCATTGTTCTGGAAGTTATTAAACAAAAAAGTGTCTTAACCAAATTATTTATTTATTTATTTATTTATTTATTTATTTATTTATTTATTTATTTATATTTCAATTTATATACCGCTCCATCTCCCCACAAGGGAACTCTGGGCAGTTTACAAAACACAATTAAAATCCAACAATTAAAACAACCTAATAAAATACTCTAATATAGTAAAATTAAGTATAAAATTATGTGCATATTATGTTTCTTAAATGCTCTGCTTCCTCACGCACTTTCATGCTTGTGTTACTGCATCATCCTGACATTTCTTTGTTTCCTTTGCTCTTCACATTATATATCGTAGTCCCCATTTTAAACCTTAATTCTGCATCTCTCCTATGAAAGACGGTGTGCCAGAGGTGATGATCAATTCCTCTTTTAGAACCCAACACTTGATGTTACAAGTGTAACTCCAATACATAGCTGAGGAACACATGCTCTCAGTGCTCCTTCACTAGGCTCGCTTGCCAGCTAATTAGAGGAAAAAATTAAGCTTCTCTTCTGCAATATATGTAGCCTCCAGTAATACTGCTCTCATCCAACTAAGTGTACGCTGGAACATGTCACTCATTAGCAGAACAAAATTTAAAAGTTTAAAAACAGTCTGGGTGTTTCAAAAATCAATGCTTCATATTTAGGGGAGACACCAGCATTCTGAGCAGTGTTGCGGTATATGCAGAATAAAACAGCAGAAAGGGAAAGATAAAAAAAGTCCTCTGAGTATTATCTTCTTGTAAAAAAATTGTAATTGAACAATGGCATTGATTCTATATGTAAAACCATATTTTATATGTAAGACCATTTTTATCCAATCATCTAAGCCACAGAAATAGTTTTACACTAAAAAGAAATACTTGTTATATATTTCATATAGTGTTATGCTCTGGGAGAGGGATACATAGCAATTGCTACTTGAAAGAACTGGATGTGGAGGACAATTAAATCTTTCTCTCTCTCCTATCATCCATCTTCTGTCATGTATTCATCATATTATATGTGTATGTATGTATGTATGTATGTATGTATGTGTGTATATATATTCCATCTTACTATAATTTTTTAAAAATCATTTTTACCATTCTTTCAATCAAAGAGAATTAAACAACACAATAGACCCTAATCAAGGAACTATTAACTCAGTCAATCAACTAAGCAGCAAACAACAACCCAATCAAGGTACTACCAAGGAGAGTACAACACCCCCACCAACACAGGCAGGACAAACCAGGGTATATAAACAGAGAGCAAGTCCCACTCCCTTTTTGCACTGAAGATGTTGCCTAGCCTGGCAATGAAACGTCTGCAAGAAAACAACAAGGCTCAGAGAGCACCAAGGACTCCACAGTTACCATTCTTTTCCTGTAATGTCCTTTGAACATAAAGAATAAATGAATGTATACTGCTTTTTCTTTAGTGTATTATTTTTATGCAGAAAAGTGCACAGCACTGATTTTGGAAGAGACTTTGCTGTCTTCTGTTTGGTTAGTCTGCCCCATCTCTCTTGGTGGTTGCAAAATTAAATTTATATTCCGAAACATTTCCTGACCCAATGTAATGTTATGTGGGAAAGACCTTGGGAGATGGGGCAAAGAGATGCTGCCTAGGGAACAGTCAGATAAGAGAGGGCAAAGCCACAGCTGCCTAGTGGGTGGAGCAAGAGGTACAGTTCACAAAGTAGTGGTGTTACATGGGCATATTGAAGGGTGCCCATAACTACCTGCACTGCTACATTCTGAACCAGATGTAGCTTCTATGTGGTCTTCAAGGGCAATCTCATATAGGGTGCAACAGTTAACCAAACAAGAGGTGACCAAGGTGTGAGTGGCTGAGAGCAGGGTCTCCCAATTGCCACACCTAGAGGGCAAAAGCCCTCATAGACATGGCTGCCAGTTTGAGCAGTTTGCTGCTGTTTGAGCAGTTTGAGCAGGAGCTGAAAGTCTAGGAGGAGCTAAAGTTGTACATCAATTCTGCCTGGGGAAGTGCCATTACATCCAGAACCAACCATGGAAGTTTCCCAGATCCAGGCAGTCCTAAAACCCACAGCCACTTGGTCTTGCTAGCAATGAACCTAAGCCTGTTTCTCCCCATCCAGAACCCATAGCCTCCAAACACCAGAAAGAACCTTGCCAGTATCACTTGGTCCGGGGAGTCCTTGGTGCTCTCTGAGCCTTGTTGTTTTCTTGCAGATGTTTCATTCCTTTTAACTCAGTCAATCAACCAAACAGCAAACAACAGCCCAATCAAGGAACTCCTGAGGAGAGAACAACACCTCCAGCAACACAAGCAGGACAAGCCATGGTATATAAACAGAGAGCAAGTCCCACTCCCTTTTCACACTGAAGATGTTGCCTAGTCTGGCAATGAAATGTCTGCAAGAAAACAACAAGACTCAGAGAGCACCAAGGACTCCACAGTTCAACCCTGAGCTACAAATATTCTCTTCGATTGGTATCACTTGGTCCCTTAGGATAGAAATGTATGTTGATGATACCCAACCATGTAGCTTCTCACCTAGTAACTTCCTGTACATCTTAAATAGGAGTGGGGAGAGAGTCAACACCTGTGGAACTCCACAAAGTGGGAGCTCAGAATTGGACCTCTCCCCTACTTCCAGTGCTAACCCCAGATGAAAGAAAACCACCACAACACTGTCTCCCCATTCCCAACCCTCTGAGTCAGTCCAGGACACCATGATCAATGGTATCAAAAGGCACTGAGAGATCAAGGAGGGCCAGGATGGATGGCCACCACCATTCTGATCCCATCAGAGATCATCCACAAGTGAGATAAATGCTATTTCAGTGCTATACCCAGGCCTGTAACCTGACTGGAAGGAGTCTAGATAATCTGCTTCCTACAGGGGTCCCTGAAGCTGCAGACTGACCCACTTCTCAACAGCCTTCCTCTGTTGGAAGGTTGGAGACTGGGCAGAAATTATCTAAAACTATTGGGTCCAACACCTATAATACCTTCTGAACAGACTCCTGGCCTTGCAATTCACTTTTCTGACTATAATACAAAATAGTATTAGGGGAAAAGGATACTTTTAAGTATGATCAAAGTAATCTTAACTCACCACTACAGAATCACTACAGCCCTGACTGCCAGGGGTCATTGCAATGTTAGCTGATTCCTATGTGGGATGGTCATCCTCTTCCACCATGTGCGCAGCTTCAGGTGGGACATGTGGAGTGGTGATGTAGGAAGGGGCCACCCACGTAGCCAGCCTGATCAGCCAAATCTATCATGACAATCAGTGAGGTAACAGATGGCGCACCTGTTGCCCTCATACCCAGATTCAATAGGATCAATAGGCCCTGTTGATGGCTTGCCAAGTAGAAAGCAAAGAGCGAGCTATTCTTAAGGCAACTCCTGGAATTAACAAAAAGGGCTAATTAAGTGAGCCCAATCACTCCCAAAGATAGGAAAGTCAAAGAATCCAGAAGTGATGAAATAAACGGACACCCATTTCTCAATACATTCTGTTATGTGTGTGTCAGTTAAAATCTGGGTTGGGATTACTTTTAATGGAAAATGCTCTTCATGAACTGATAGAAACATACAAACAAGGTTTTAAAATAGAAATTTCCCCGTATTGTCATATTAAGAAATAGAATTTAGTAACACCTTTAGGAGTTTTTTTGGAAGGTTTAAGAAACTCCATGTGGCCTCAGGCCCTTTACATCTAATTTAGCCCCAGGCAACTAGGGTCTGTGTCACCCGGGGCAAAAATGGATTCTGTGCCCCCCCCCCGTTGGGTATACAAATACTATTTTGTCATTTTGCCCCCCCCCCAGCACGGCGCTCAGGGCACATACCCTGCTTGCCCCCCCCAGTTGCGGCCCTGCTTGGAAAATGCTTTAACCATAGACCAAAATGAGGAAGCACGCAAATGTTTGCAGCTGCTTTATTTTGTTAGAGGAGGAGAAAAATAATCAGATGAAGACAAAGCGTGAATCTGACTAAATATGAGTAAGAGCCCATATTCAGGCTACATTGTGGTGATACGGGTGGCAAAATGTTGTTATTTCTTTACCCCCATTGCATCCTCTGATAGCTGCCCAGCAGCCCTGTTTAGGGTGACCTGTTCCCTGCTGGGGGTGGGGAGGGGTAGGGCCGCAGATCCAACTACAGGGCTGCAGTGAGTTGTATCCATGCTATCTTGTGGATAAAGTTGCTCAGATTCATTTGGAGTTGGACTGACTGGGCAGGTCCAAGTGAGTTGCCTGGAACAGGGTCTTATGGTGTTATCTGGACTGAGTTTGATTCTGTGACTCCTGATGAAGTGGACAAGGTCCTCCAACCTGTAAGTTCAGCTACCTGTTTGTTAGACCCTGGTCTTTCCTGGGTTGTTAAGGCAGCACAGGAGGTGACCAGTGGGTGGGTCCATATGATGGTATCAGCCTCTTTAAGTGGGGGAAGGGTGGCCCTCCCCAGCCTTGAAGGAGGTAGTTGTGGGCCCCTTTCTCAAGCGGCCATCACTGGACACCTCTGTTCTGGATAGTTATCACCCAGTTTCCAAACCTCAGTTTAAGGGGAAGGTTGTGGAGAAGGTGGTCAAACAACAGTTGCAGAGGAGGATGAATTATCTGGACCCATTTCAGTAGGGTATCAGGCCAGGCCATAGTATGGAGACAGTATTGGTTGTGCTTGTTGATGACTTTTGGCAGAGATGGTGTATCCATCCTTGTGCTCCTTGATCTCTCAGCAGCTTTCAATACCATCAGCCATGGTATCCTTCTAGATTGGCTGTAGAGGTTGGGAGTGGGAGGCACTGTGTTGCAGTGGTTCACTTCCTTCCTCAGTAGTTGCTTCCAGTCAGTGTTGACAAGAGGGGAGATATCACACCCATGGCCCCTCATTTGTGGGTTACCTCAGGGTTCAATGCTCTCCTGTTTAATATTTACATGAAACTGCTGAGTGAGGCCATCCATCAGTTTGTGGTTCAGTATAATGTAATGGGCACTTTTCATTATGCCCGTGTGTCATCACTGCTACATGAGCTGCATTGGTTGCCAGTTGGTCATCACCTATAAAGCCCTTCATGGCATAGGACCTGGTTATTTGAAGGACTGTGTGTCTCCAGTTGCTTCTGCCTGCCTAGTACATTCAGGCAGTGGGTGCATTCCAGGTCCCCACAATCAACCATTGTCATCTTGTGGGACCGAGGAAGCATACCTTCTCTGTTGTAGTTCCTGCCTTCTGTAATAGCATCTCCCTAGAGATACATATACTGTAGCTCCCACTTTCCATTTGTCCCAGAAGTCTGCTCCTGGGCCTGGGGTTATGGAGCCCCTGTCATGTTTTTTTTAAAATGTTAATGTTGTTATCTTGTCCAGACAGCTATGTTTTGTTATGTTGTGTTTTTAACTCTGTTTCAGTTATATATTTTATATTTTGTAAACTGCCCAGAGTCTTTTTGGAATTGGGTGGCCCTAACAAATGCAATCCAATCCATCAATCAATGTAGACCTTTAGATTATATTAATCCTGAAAATGTTCAGCTTCAAACCTTTCACCACAATGAAGTTTTTAAAACCTTAAACCTTATCATTTATTGCATATTGATTTAATGAACTGCATTATTGGAGAGGTGTTGGTTTTAATCCTTGTATGATACTCATAGTCAATTGGAGAGATGGATGGCTAAGTAAGTAAGCATGTATTAGAGTGTTCCCCTGCACTCTGAGCCACCAGGAAGCAGGAGAGAACAGCATAGTGGCCTTAAACCATCAAAGATCCTGTAGAGAAATTGTGCTAACCAATACAATGAATGTCCTATTTCATCTTTAAAATAGAAGCTTTAAAAACTCTTTAAAAAGTAAAGTCTTACTTTTCCACCCACTTTTCTGGGCTGGAAGGATTTCTGGCAAGACTCATTGGCAAATGTAGCATCTCCTGGGAATGATCTGGTTATCATTTGCTTTTCTGGGATGCCAGTCTTGTTGGCATGTCTCATTGGCAGGCTTAGCTTTTTCTGGAACTGACACTGAAGTATGCCAATTGATTAACTCTTGTATGTCCCCTTCTATTCTGCACACTCTGAGAAGTGTGTTACAACCATTGTTTTATGTATTGCATTATGATATAAAGAAAATAGTATGTATATATTTACACAATAGTCTAACAACAAGCACACTGTCTCAAATGTACTCAAGACACACAAGATTCAAAGCTACGTCAGGACAGAAAGAGACAGTTCATGGGGAAAAAATCAGGATGGAAGTGATAAAATTCATTGGCTGGCTGCTCATGACAATACCAGAATTTCCCTCACACAGTCAATTCACCCACAACGTTGTCCAACTATAGAAAGAAAGCTCTAAAATTGTTTAAGACTGCCAAAACAGGAAGCACCAGAAAATCTACTGGATCATCAAATTGACTTGAATCTCTCTGAAGGCTTTTGAAGACACTTGAATGAATTTATTCAAGATGTGAGTCAATTTTAGAACTCAAGTCAAATCTTTGTACAACCTTAGTATACAGCTGTTACTTGTAGAGTGTTCCATGCTATTGGAATCCCAGTGCAGTCAAAGGTCTTGAATCCATGGAGGAACTGGTATTTGAACCCATACCAAGGCTTTCCTTTCAGACCTTTCCTGACTGCAGAGAAATCTGGTGGCAAAAGCAAAGATATTTAGCTTTGGAGTTTGCCAGGATATATAATTTAGAAAATATCTACCATCTATCTATCTATCTTTCTTTCTTTCTTTCTTTCTTTCTTTCTTTCTTTCTTTCTTTCTTTCTTTCTTTCTTTCTTTCTTTCATCATCTATCTATCTATCTATCTATCTATCTATCTATCATCTATCTATCTATCTATCTATCTATCTTTGTGAGATATATTTTATGAGATGGGCGGCTATATAAATTTGTTAAATAAATAAATATAATTTTGAAAACACGCTGGACAAATAACCAAAGAGGGCTATCTCTCAGGATTTAGGAGTGGTATAAAATTTACATTAAGTGATATTATAGAGTCTAAGGTGATGGAACTTGAAACATTAGTAATTCTTGGCTTCTGGTCGGAATGGCGGCGCGATAAGTCGGAATTTTTCAGAGCGCTGAAAACCCGGCTAACATTTCCCTGTTTGCGGTGGTCCCCAGAAGGTGAAAGACCACCGGAGTCTCCCCCCAAAGAGGAGGGGGCCAGAAGATTCCTCACCAAGCCGTTAGAACTGCTCCCCTCTGCTCTTTCGGCTGTTTTCTACCACAGAAGGAGCGGGGGGTGGAAGCGGCGAAAACGGCGCGAGAAGCCAGCCAGCTCTGCAGGGAATCGTAAGTCTCTTTATAGAGATGCAAGCACAAGAAACCGACTCTTAGATCACTTTATTTTATTTTTCTTTTTAATTTATAGTGCCTTATTATTATCTAAAGTCTATCCCTGGACAATGCTGAAAATGTTGGTAAAGTCTTTGCTTTCTTTGCTGTGTTATTTGTGGTGGAAGATTGAGATGGACTTTGCTTTTGAAATACAGTGAAACGTCTTCAACCTTCTATCTTACTAGAGTGATTTGCCTCTCACTTGGAAGTATAAACTTTGTTCAAAATCCTTATTGGATTAATGACTAGTGATTTGGAAATTTTTTATATATAGTGACTGAGTTTTTATTGAATATATCTCATTGGATTAATGATTAATGAACCTTTTTTTTTGTAGTGGCTGAATTTTTTTTATTGAATATAAATTGTTTGAAATACTTCTTTCTTTCTTATTTTTCTATATTCATACCTTGTTTTTCTTTTTCTTTTTCTTCTAAGAAACTTTTGTATTTAGGCAATAATCCCTTTTTTATATTTGGAACTTATTAGATCATGTTGGTAATTTTCCATTTGAGTGGAGCAGCTGTTTACTTTTTCTGTTGTGTCTATAATCTTTCCCCCACCTGCTCCCCCCTTTCTATGTTTTTTGTTTCTTGTTTTGTGGTACTGCACATACTGGAATATAGAAGAGACATCATGGAAATTTACAGTATTGAGTTAGTAGAGGGAACAGAGGAGAGAAAAAAAGAAAAAAATGGCAAATTCAGTAGGAGAGTTTTTTTTTTACATATTTTTAATTGAGGTTTTAAAATATACATAGTTAAAAGTTGGAAATGAAACTGAAATAGAAATACAAATCAAAGAGAGAAAGAAAAAAAAGTGTAGAAAAGCAAAAGAAAGAAATAGAAAAAGATATAGAAATTAGTCGACTTCCGATCTATCTATGGTCATAGGAATATAAAAACAGATTTTTCTTACATGCTAGCATTTGATATAATATTCATGTACATTTCTTGTCTAATATATTTTATTTATATATAATCTAATCATCAAAACCCCATGCAAGCTTTGCTCCACCTGCATTTTGCAAATAGTCCATCAACGGTTTCCACGCTTTAAGATAATAACAATTTGAATTTTCTTTTAATAAACATGTCAATTTATCATTTTCTGCCATATCCATTAATTTTAACATCCATTCTTGTATTGTTGGTAATGTTTGATTTTTCCAATTTTGTGCATAAAGAAGTCTTGCTGCTGTAATCATATACTGTATAATTCTATTGAAATGTTTTTCTATTTGTACATCTAATAATCCAAGTAAAAATATTTCTGGTTTAAATGGAATTCATATTTGTAATATATTTTGGATCAATGAATGTATTTCAGTCCAAAATTTCTTTGCTACTTTACATGTCCACCACATATGGTAAAAAGACCCCTCTTGTTTTTTACATTTCCAACATATGTTGGAGACATTCCCATACATTTTAGCAAGTTTTTGTGGGGTCATGTACCACCTGTACATCATCTTATAAAAATTTTCCTTCAAATTGTAACACAAAGTAAATTTTAATCCTTTGTTCCACATGTCTTCCCATTGTTGTATTTCTATGTTATGTCCAATATTTTTTGCCCATTGAATCATACAGTCTTTAACTTGTTCCTCCACCATTCAGTAGGAGAGTTGATTCAGGATTTTAAACAGGAGATTAGAGAAACATTTCAAGAAATTAGGGAAACACTGAAAAGTCTCTTGTTTGATATTGAGAATATGCAGGGTCAGCTACAAAAGACAGAATCTGAATCAGAAGAGGTTGTGACATATATTCAACGAAAAGGGGATGCCACTGAAATGATAGAGGAGAAAAGGGAGAGAGAGATTTTAAATACCTTGTTACAACTGAGAGAAAGAGAAAGAGATTTGAATTTAGAATCTGACAAATATTTTCGAATTGATTTACTTAGTGCCAGACAAAGAAAGGTTCAGAACAAATGTAGTGTCAGCATGAGACAGATAATAAAACAGATTATATATTACAACTTTGGTAAAACTTGAAATAGAAGATTTCAAAAGAAGATATATGAAGGGATATAAGGCTATAATGAAACCATGGATTCTACCTGGAAATAGATTACTTTATAAATGTAAATTAAGTTTAAACTAGTAATATAATTGTTGGGAATATTAAATATTAAAAAATTGGTATGAGAAAATGTGTTGAAGATATGTATAAAAATTTGATATTTTAAATGAAGGATATAAGGTTTTAAAATCAGATATATAAATGCACATTGATGTCACAGATTAAATTTAAATTAGAATTATTTCTAGGGGGATATATAAATGGAAAGATATTTTATTAGAATTGGATGTATAAGGATGTAAGGAAAATAGGGATTTAAATATATACTTCAATTTGAAATGTATTATAAAACATATATGCAGATTGAGTTTAAATTAGAATCAATATTATTATTATTATTGTTAAGAATATTAAAAAAATGTTATAAGATGAATTATTATTCCAAATATAAATGTTGATGTGAAACATAATAAATTAAGTTCAAATTATTAGTATTAAGAATATTAATGAAAATTGTTATAAGGTTATATTAATGGAACAGGAATTTATAAAAATTTGTCAATTAGTTAAATGTGTATGTAGATGTAGAATATAGTATAAATATAGATAGTATAAATGCAGATTATGTTTAGACTAGAATTATTTCTATGGATATATATAAATAGAAATATTTTATTAGAAATAAATAACATATGGTTATAGCAATAAGATTATTTTTATGTATAATTTAAGAAAATTGGATTTTACCAAGGATATAAAAACATAGATGCAAAAATGGAAAGACTGATCAAAAAATGTTAAATTGCTATGTTTAAATGAAAAGAAAACTTAAATTGTTATCACTTCAAGGAGCAGAAACCACAGATGGACTATTGGAGAACTGCAAGAAGGGTGAAGCTTATATGAAGATCAGAAGATTGGAACATAGAAACTAAAATGTATTAGACAAAGAAATGTTTTTGCGTATTGTACGAAAGACCAACATTTAAAGTAGAATATTGTACTTAATGACCGGAGATAGATTGGAAGTCATCTATTTTCTATATTTCTTTTTGTTCTTTACTTTACCACACTTTTTCTTTTTCTTTTTCTTCTCTTTTTACTTTGTATTTCCATTTCTTTTTCCATTTTGAACTTTTAATATGTATTTTAAAATTTAATAAAACTTACGGAAAAAAAAGAAACATTAGTAATTCCTCAGAAGCAGGCATGGCTATGACTAGGCCCCACTTCTACTCTTTCTTCATTGCCCAGTGTATCTTATTTATTCCTGTTTCTCCTTATCCACACAATTAATTATGATATCTTCTATGAATCTGTTGTCTTTATCCATAACTATTTTTGTTTCCTATTTATTCCACAATTTCTTCATCATTATCAGCATGATATTATGGCCAAACATGTCATAGAAGTAGTGACCAAAATAAATGGATGTTTAAAAAAAGAAAATGTATAAATTGTATAAATCCTCCAACATCTCGTGATTAATGCAAGCTTTGGCACTAGTTGAGGAGGAACAAAAAGTTCCCTTCAGGCATTATTATGCCTATTAGTTTAACTCATAAGTGGAAAGCAAGGCCATGTGCTATCCTGCTCTGTCCACTGCTGTCATAGATCCCCTATTCATTGGGTTCATGCTCAGAATGTGAATTTTTTAGGGAGGAACTTTCGCTTTATAGGTGTAGACATGGAGGTTCCTGTGAAAGTCAAACTCTGTGTGTCTTTAATTTTAATTCACAGCAGGTGTTAAAGTTGTAGCAGGGGGCAGCACCTAGCTGCCCTTGGCTACCCTCAAAAAATCTAAACAGGTTATACCTGATTAGTCCTTGGAGGGGAGCCCACTAAGCTTTAGGCTAGGCTGGGAAGCTGAAACAAACGTTCTGGAAGAAGGCAGTGACAAATCACTTCTGTATTATTGCCTGAAAAGCTAGGCAACCAGCTTAATTTGGGGGAGACTTAACTTAGAAATGAAAAACTACTGGATTAAATACACTGAAAAGTTATATCCCAGAAATAAAATAGACCAGTGTTTCTCAACCTAAGCAACTGTAAGATACAGTATGTGGACTTCAACTCCCAGAATTCCCCAGCTAGCATGCTGGCTGGGGAATTCTGGAAGTTGAAGTCCATATATCTTAAAGTTGCCAAGGTTGAGAAACACTGGAATAGACACAGCACTATTGTTAAATTCAAAGACTGTGCAAAATCTGAATGGTTTTATATTTCAAGTGCTCTTCAGTAATCCAAGTTGGTTTGGGGAAGAAAGGAAACACAGTCTTAACAAAGCTGTGGCTTGAATCATGTCAACTGGATTTCTATTTTCTCAGAAGAAACGTTTCACTCCTTATCCAAGGAGCTTCTTCAGTCTGAGTAAAGTTAGTAAGGGAATATCCTTAAATATGTTTTCTAGGGTGGCTGTGTGACCTTGCACCTGGGGCTAGGTCATGGTTATTTTGAGATGTTTATTTCTAAGTCCCTTTATCATCTAAAGGAGGATCGTTAAGATCACCCTGCTGCTGTTGAGCTTGCGAAATGGTCTTAATCTTCCTAGGCACAGAAGACAAAGCAGGAAGGAAGATAGGGGAAAGGTTGTGCCTGAGGCCCCCACCTCTATTCAAGGAAGGATTTTCCAAGTTGGCATAAATGGATTCCTTGACCCCTCTCTCAAACCACCTATCTTCTCTGTCTAAAATGTGAACATTAATGTCCTCAAATGAGTGTCCTTTTTCCTTTAGATGAAGATAAACTGCTGACTCTGGTCCTGTGGTGTTACTTCTCCTGTGTTGGGCCATCCTCCTGTACAAAAGTTGTTTGGTTTCTCCAATGTAGAGTTCAGAGCACTCCTCACTGCACTGGATTGCATACGCTACATTGCTTTCCTTGTGTTTTGGAGTTTGATCTTTGGGGTGTACAAGCCTCTGTCTCAGTGTGTTGTAGCTGACTTAGCTAGATGATATGATACAGGGTCATCAGGCATGCAAACTGGATGATTTTGTTTCTTTTCTGTTAGTCAAGGGGAATCTATATCTCAGTAAGATGGACATCATTTTGATTTTAACAGCTGGAATATTTAATGAAGTATTTACAAACATTTATTTTCTTCATCTTCCCAAACCCTATTGCAGCTTAACACTATTCAGCACCTGATAAGATCCCTCTTGACCAACCCACCTAATGAAAAATTCTTGAAACCAGCACTTGCAGTGATTTTATACAACTTTGGTTGACCTAATCAAGTTATTGCTTCAACAGGTTTTGGATATTTGACTTGTTGTCAACATGACTGATGATGATGATGATGATTTATTGTTGTTACTTTGTACTATTTAGAAACAGCACTTTATAAAAATAGATATAGGTCCCTATTCCAAAGAGTCTAAAACAGAAACATGGAGATGACAGAGGAATACAGAAATGGACATAGGGTTGAGCAGGGGGGGAACATATGGTGTACCCATACTTTGTTTTATTACAATAAGGCATAGTTTGGTCTAGTGGTTAAGGCAGGAGACTGTGAGTTTCATGCCTTAGGCATGAAAGCCGGCTGGGTTTCCTTGGGTTTCCAGTCACTCTCTCTCAGCCCAGCTCACCTCACAGGGTTGTTGTTGTGGGGAAAATAGGAGGAGGAAGGAGTATTAGGCATGCTTGCCTCCTTGAGTTATTTATAAAAATAATAAAGGCGGGATAAAAATTAAATAAATAGGAAGAAGAGGATTGATTCCATTGCTTCCCAGAGAAGGTGAACTTTGAGAAGGGATTTAAAGGAAAGAAAGGCAGATTTGAGAGGCAGGCCCAGGCATCAGATCAGCACAGGAAAATGGGTGGAACCCTTTCAAAGGTGACTTTTGGAAGGTTGATGGTGTGGAAGCTAGGTGTTTAGAAGTCTAAGGAAGGGATAAAGCAGGAGCATGTCAAATAACACAGGAACATGAAGATCCAGAGGTGGACAGGAAGGCAATGCAAAGGTTTAAAGAATAGAGTTGTGTGGTTAGAAATCCATAAAGATCCTTTCATCCTCTCAAAGATACACCAGCACACTTTTCAAATAACCTCCTAGGAAATAGGAAGACCAACAGAACAAGGAAGCAACCAATATGAATGCCTAATTACTAGAGCAAAAGAACTTAATTGGTTAATTGCTAATAACGTATCTTGGATTTTATTAGGGTAACAGGTTTGGGGTAATTATACTTAAGAGAGGTTTATAAAGCTGCAAAAGGCATTCTGTCTCCTCTCAGTGAGAAATGCCTCGGTGGAGATTATGCCCTTTATTTACACCATGCGTGTGCAAATAACCTGCTTCTGGCATGTTCTGTTAGGATGCAATTCTGTGCACACTTCCTGTAAGTGGGCTTACATTTAAATCTTCACATGGTAGCATTCAAAATTATATCTGAGTTTTACATGCTTGGTTTTTTGATATCTAACAGATTGAGACTAATTTCTCCCACCAATAGAGCTTTGCATTTTACTAGCTTATAAAATCCCTTGCTGTGATCAGTGCAGTTTTCCTATGCTAATATTTATATAAATGACATAATTATTAATAACAATATTTGACATTTATTTACTTAGTCAATAGGTTTCCAGGGCTGCATGCAGAAAATTAAAAACAAATAAAGCCTGGAAAATACAAAGGTCTTTGCTTGGCACTGAGATGACATCAAAGTCGGTGAAAGGAAGAGTATTCCACATTGGGGTGCCACTACTCAGTAGGCCATGGTCCTCAGTAGTATCTCAGATGCTGGGGATAATTGTGGAAAATAAAGGAATATGGCATTGGACCAGCTTATGTGAAACAAGCAACACATTTGATATCTCAACCTTGAAGAATGTTAAAATTCAGGACTGGCATTTTGTGTTGAGCCCAGAAATGAAGCTAGGGCAAATGGAGTGTGGGAAATGCAGGCATATAATGTTCATACACTGAACGTCTTAGCAGATTTGTAGTTATCAATGTCCATTTAGGTGTTTAACGAGTTGGGAGAAACCAACTGCCTTGCAACTGCATTTTTGATTTTCCATTATCTTGGATTCTCAATATTGGCTCATTATGCCTATTCTTATGTACACTAAGTCTACTTTACATATACTTAAACTGCACAGAAGGGAAACGTATATTAAAACCACCTCTTATGAAACATGCTGCTTTCACAAAATATGTATTTGGGTTGCTTTAATATCCAGTCATTTCTCACCTGCTGTTCCAAAGAATGCCAGCTAAATGTAATAGAGCACTCTCCAGCTTTCTCTCAAAAAACCCACAACAAATCAGCAATTTCGATGCACTTTTTTGTTTCTGTGGGTGTTTTTTTTAAAAAATAAATTGCATATTTCTTATTTTTCTGTATTTGTTATTTGTTTGGAGATGGATGAGCTCCTGTTCATTGGGAAATAAACATCCACACCAGACACTGATTTTCTGATGTATTAGCCAAGCCATAGGAAAATGAAATTGCTGTTCTTGGAGGACACAAAAGCAGCTGCAGAAGCTAGAGAAATCACCCTACTAGCAAGATGCGGGGGTGTCTAACTTGAGTGCATAATGCATGAGAAGAAACACAAGCAAGGGGTGACCAAAGAAGCTGTGAAAATCATTTCCAAAGAAGCAGATGCATCTGTTCTCATTGTGGATCTCAAATGCAATGACTCATTCCTGCTATGATGTTGGATTTGTCATTCCTAAACACCTGGAGTTTCAAGAAATAACATTGATCCTTCTTCTTTCAGAGACTGCCTCCCTTCGGGATATGCTTGCTTTTTTTTTAAAGTAATAGCATGTTGATTTCTAAAACAGAACTCCAAAAAATCAAGACCTTCCAATGGGCTTGGTCTGAAAATTCCTAAACTTATCTCTGCTCTCTATGGGCCTGAAACTCATGAATTAGAATCAACAAAATTGACTTTGAGGCAAGGTTGCAACGTAAATGCTAAGACTGTGTGAATCAGCTCTGATATGATGTGAACTGGAAGGTAGTGATTCCAAGAAGTCTTGATTCAGTTTGAGTTCATGTCTAGATCCAATGGAACTTGGTTTGATTTAATCTGATTTGAAATTAAAGATTTAATCTGGAAAAAGATTTGTCCCTAGGCTATAATGAGGAAATTTCAAAACATCTGAACATGATTTTCGTTTTGGCATAATAGGATGAAGATAAAAAAGACAGTAGACCCTTCTGAGAACATTTATCTTGCTACATTTCAGCCAGATTGCTTCAAGAGTTGCATGAAAATAATCTTCCATATTTTTTTCTTTTAGGGCAAAGAGAAGGAGAAGTGCTGAGAAAAGACAAGTCAATCTCCAAATTATCTAATGCCCAGCAAAAAGGCTTTAGAGAAGTTGGCTGAACCAATGCAGTATTTTACTCCAACTTAAAAACGCAAAACTTCCATTACTTTTAAATCCAAATGCTCAACTGTTTTAAAAATAAGCGCTTACATTTTCACTTGCTTTTCTGGGATGCCACAGGCTTATGCTTTGCTGTTTCTGATCTGTAAGTTTTCTTGGGGTGCCAGGAGGACCTCCATGGCTGATTGGCAAGTTCAGCCCATCCCAAGAAGAACCCCCTCAATACTGGCCTTGGGGCAAGGATGCCGAGTTGGCAGGGCATGTTGGCAAAGCTTGGATTTCTCTGGGCAGTGCTTGCAAGAATGAAAATTGACTTGCTCTTGAGGAGTGGGGTAGTTTTCCTGCCTCTGATCCCTGGGTTTTCTGGGGTTTAAGGAAGGCTGGCAAATTTCTAGGCAAGTTGACTACACCAATCAGCACTGTCTGGATGTATTCGATTTGTGGCTTACTTCCAATATTTATGTTATTTAATTAGCAGAAGCAGCAGAAACAGTTTGGTAAAGTGAGATACAGTGCCACAGAGATAGGCAGTCTCCAGGGAATGAGGCTGGTGCAGAACTAGTGGCATTCATAGCCTTGCTAGGCTATTTTAAAAAGCAGTAAATGTTTAGACTTTTTGTTTGTTGCTTATTCGTTCAGTCGCTTCCGACTATTCGTGACTTCATGGACCAGCCCACGCCAGAGCTTCCTGTCGGCCGTCGCCACCTCCAGCTCCCCCAAGGTCGAGTCTGTCACCTCCAGAATATCATCCATCCATCTTGACCTTGGTCGGCCCCTCTTCCTTTTGCCTTCCACTTTCCCTAGCATCAGCATCTTCTCCAGGGTATCCTGTCTTCTCATTATGTGGCCAAATGTTTAGACTAGTGCCTGTCAATTTAACTTTACACACATTCACTCATAGATTCAAACCTGCCTCAGTAAGGTCTGACCTAAAAGGACATATTACTAGGCTGGCCAGCCTTGAGCCCATATTCTGAGTGCTGAGAGCTGAGTTCAACTCACACCTGTGTGGGAAGAGCCAGGAAGAGAAGGTATCATTCCATCCAACAGAAAGCAAATTTAAAGATTGTGGCCGGCCACATGAAAGAAGCTGAAAGCTGAGAAAGTGAATGAAGCCCAAAGCAGTGTTAGTTTTGCCAACCCCAAAAAGTTCTGATAGGCAGAGTGTTTAGTGAGATGATAAATCTTACTGGCTCGCTGTTCCTGTCAGCATATGAGAGCCCATCTCACCATTTAACCATGCCTTCCCTCTGTGGTTTGATATATGAAATTGCAACATTGTTCATTGTGGACCTTCAGAAGCAGTAGAAAAGCCACTGAATCTCCACATTAATTCCAAAAGATCTTCATAGATTCTGAGCCCTCTCATTTGATTCATTGATCCAGATCTGCTCCTTGTTTTGAAACATACGTATATCTGTTTGAATAGGTGATTTGAACAAATCATCAAATCTTCAAATCAAATCTTTGCACAGATCTAGTAAGTGCAGTAAAAAAATGAAGTCCCGGCAATACCAGCTAAAGCTTATTTGTTTTAAAACAGTTATAATGTGATTTAAATTGACATAAATGCATCTTCTAAAATGGATTTACTTAGGTCCAGTTTGAACATATCTGAAATGGCTCAATTTGGTTTGCTATCCAGATTTAGTCTAGTGCACACTCTTAATTTTTTCTTGAGCCATAGCAGAACGAAAGATCTTCTAATGCAAATCTCTCCTTCCAGGCAAGTACCCCTGAATCCTTGAGCTTAATTTCTGGCCCTGAGCTTGGCAAACTTCATCCAGAACTTTATTTGACATCTGGACAACCAGGAACACTCCCAGAATAAAAGGGCATCACATCCCTGGAACATACAACTAGATAGCATAGTATTTTACCTTAGATTTCATCCCCCTACAAATGACTTTTTAAAATCTATATTTAGTAGGGTACCCCAATCCCCTTTATCACCAAGCACTGTACAATTCTCTACCTGCTATGAAGTGAGTCTGGCGGGAGATCGCCGTAAAAGACAATTTGTTTGTTTGTTTGTTTGTATATTTATTTATTTATTTGTTTGTTTATTTTCTATCCCGCCTTTATTATATTTATAAATAACTCAAGGTGGCGAACATACCAAATACGCCTTCCTCCTTCCTATTTTCCCCACAACAACAACCCTGTGAGGTGAGTTGGGCAGAGAGAGTGTGACTGGCCCAAGGTCACCCAGCCGGCTTTCATGCCTAAGGCGGGACTAGAACTCTCAGTCTCCTGGTTTCTAGCCCATTGCCTTAACCACTAGACCAACCACCACTACTATTGCATCAGGAAAAGGAATTCTAGAGCAGGTGTGTCTTTGTGCATTGCAAACAGCACTTGTGCAAATCTCTGATAACAAACCATACAGGCAACTCCCTAATTTAGATGTGTAGCTTTTCTTTTTTCGTGTCAGAAGCACCAAGGCGCTTCTGTAGTGAAAGGATTTGCTGGTGACATCACCATTCCCCGGGGGACGCCCGAGGAGGCTCCTTTCATGTCCCTGTGATTTTTTCCACCAAAGTGGTACCTATTTATCTAATTGCATTTGCATGCTTTTGAACTGCTAGGTTGGCAGGAGCTGGGACAAATTGCCGGAATGTATAGCTTGATAGTGAGTTTCCCATGAACAGCTCAATCCAGAAGCTCTGTAGGCTAAGCCTTCTGAAATCATTTTGGCCAAAGCCATCTGAAGTAGGTGTTCTACTAGGATCTCTGAGTGGAGACTATGCAACAGGGGCGCGGTGGCTCAGCGGGTTAAACTGCTGAGCCGTTAGACTGCCGACCACAAGGTTGGCAGTTCGAAACCGTGTGGCGAGGTGAGCTCTCGTCACTAGCCCCGGCTTCTGTCCACCCAGCAGTTCGAAAGCAGAATGCGAGTAGATAAATTGGGTACCACTCACGTGGGTCAATTTGCTGGCGTCCGTCGGAGGGTCGTCCTCGAACCAAGAAGACCTGGGGAATCCCAACAATGGCGGCGGAGGACGACGGATCCGGAACAACAACTTCCTGGACGTAAGCAGCCGGCGTGGAGCGAGGCATTCTGGGGCATGTAGTCCGATGCCTGCAGCTGAAGAGCCGGTTCCTTCACCTCCTCCCTATCGCGCAGTAACATTGTGTAGTATATATATGATTGTATAATATATGAATTTACATGAATGTAAGCTGCCTAGAGCCCTCCATTAGGGAGGGGATAGGCGGGGTATAAATAAGATAAATGAATGAATGAATGAATGAATGAATGAATGAATGAATAAATGAATGAATGAATGAATGAATGAATAAATAAATAAATAAATAAATAAATAAATAAGCTTTTGAAGTCAACTCCCAGAAAAAAAACATCTAGAACACATGCATGCGTGTTTTCACACAGTACAAAGAGAGAGGGCCAACATAGAGTATAACATCTCTCTCAGTTTCTCCTCCCAGCTGTCCTCTGAAGTGAGTAAAACTATGGATACATTGGTGCAGAATTAGATAGAAACTTCAGGCTTAGAATTTAGAAACTGATACATAGTATCAAAGCTAGATAATTGCTATATTAGGTGTTATTCCTTTATTCTATTTCCTTATGATCCTTACGGTCAAGATTTCACTAAAAAGAAGTAAATGCTCCTTCTGTTCTCAAATGAAATGTTGTCGTTTGACTTTTTATAAGTATGAACATTAACTATTTCATACACTGGACCAAGTAGAAATTAAGCCCGTCAGATCCCATCGTGAGCTTCTAATATGGAGGACTCGTCTGCTATGCATCTACTCAGGGGATTCTCTGATTCTCAGTATTCATTTCAGGTGAGGGCTGAGAAGAAGCTTATTGTTCAGCCTGTCTAGTCAGTCCAGGGATGGTTTTGCTACAAAGGAATAACACTCAAACAAACCTATTTTTGCAAGTGAGATTTTAAGTCTTGTCCTATGATTTTAACACCATTTATTATAAAGCAAAGGGACCTTTAGCAAGATTTCACAGTGAATGAACTTTGTGTTTTTTTCCAGGCTGAACCATCTGCTTGTCCAATAGAAATTAATTTCACACTTAAACGATTGAGTAAACTTCTGTCATTTATTCCTGTAGGAGAGGAGGAATAAGGTATCTACATACCATAACTGTATGTCTTTCAACATATCTCTTTTGTTCTTTAGAAGGAAAGATGTCAGTGGTTGTCAGAGTGAGAATGTTGTGGACAAGAAGATGATTGAAAGCTGCTGTACAGATGCTTGCTTGCAAGTAGTAATAGTGTATACCTTTTTTGTATTGGGCTGATCAGATAAGGGAAATGCTGACTCACCGGAAGTGACGTCATAGTCCCTCCCCCCCTCTCCCATGATCCTCTGCGTGTTAGCCACCCCTCCCATCATGCAATGCGTGTTTTGCCGGAAGTGACGTGTCAGCCACCCCTCACTGGACCAGCCACGTTTTGCCGGAAGTGGAGTGTGCCCCACCCCCACCCGCGTGCTAACCCAAGGCATGCCCAGGCATGCCCATGACCACATGTCTGTGAGGGAAGGGGGTGGTTGCCTCAACTCCACACTGCCTGTGTTTAAAGCCTTATCAGTTTCTAAGCAGAAGAAAGAGAAAAGCGGGGGGGGGGGGGGCAATGCTTTTTCAAAAGGGGAAAAAGTTTTTCTTTCCTTAAGCCTGGCTGCAGGAGTTAAAATGCCACGGCTGGCATAGATGGCCAGGCCTGATTAGGAGGGAAGCATTTTTTAAAAGCAGCGTTTTCTTCTTCTCCACACATGCCAAACTGTTTTTAAAAGCCCAGGGGTAGGCAGCTTTCCTTTTCCCTAAGCAGGCAGTCACCCTGAAGGAAAATGTTTATAAGCATTTCGAATGCAGCAGTAAACAAGGAAGGGTCTAAACAAGGTTTAACATAAGTAAACACCGGGGTCTTTGTACTCACATGGGGATCTGGAGGTGTTAGGCAGACATAATAGCCAGTTCTTAAGAGGAAAACTTTTTTTAAAAGCCGAGGTTTCTCCTGCACACAGTCACACCCGGTAGCACGGGCAGCTTGACTGACAGGAAGTCGCATGCAACAGCAAAGGCCTGAGGGGAAGGGGCAGCCCCCCCCCCTCCAGCCAGCTCCTAGATCTCATTGGAGTAGCCGTTGCAATGTCCAGCTCGCTGGCTGATAGCAGAAACTGCTGGCAGCAGGAGTTGAAATGGCATTTTTAGCCTCAAAAATGAGCCTGCACACCTGGCCTAGATTTACAGTTCTGAATGTGGAAAATTAGGCTTTAAAATTGTTTTGCCGGTCTAAGGCCTGTCTTGAAAGCCATACACAGATGGCATTGGAAGGGAAAGTTGACTGTAAGAATAAGGTATATTGTGAAAAGTGTGGCCTTTATGTCTTCACTCCCCACACAAAATGCAAGAAAACAAAGTGTGGTCAGTGCTCTGAGAAGGTTGACAGCTTGGAAGGGCATTTATGCTTTCTGAAGCCCTTGGAGCGCCCGCAAATTGGTGAAAGATACATCATTTATGATTTTGAATGTTGTCAAGAGACGGGCATGCATATACCAAATTACGTGTATGCCACAGATATGCTGGAGGAAGGTGATGGCAAAGAGGCTGTGAGTTGGGGCTGTCATGGCGTTAGCTGCCTGGAGCAATTTGTGAAGAAGTTTATAAATCACAAGTTTAAAAGGTGTACCTTTATCGCTCACAATTCCAAAGGTTATGACGGGTACCTGGTGCTGAGACAGCTGATACGGGAAAAAGTGCGTGTTGAATTGATCAGTCAAGGGGGTAAGCTGCTGTGTATTCTCCTACCGGATTATAAGATTCGGTTTATTGACAGCCTCTCCTTTTTGCCCCTTAAATTAAGCAAGCTACTGAAAGCTATGGGTTTTCGGGGCAACAAGGGGTATTTCCCCCATTTGTTCAACACAATGGACAATCAAGACTATGTGGGGCCGCTCCCTGAAGCCAAGTATTACAGTCCAGAAACCATGATGCCCGGGGAGAGAGAAGAATTCCTGAAATGGCACGCAGATAATGCAGGCACGGTGTTTAAGCTAAAGAAGGCCCTGGCTTACTACTGCAGACAAGATGTGGAGATTCTGAGGGAGGCCTGTATTCGATTCAGGGACCAAGTCATGAAAATGACAGAACGCGAGTGCCTCAGAGATGGTGGGGGAGAGATTGTTGAGGAGATAGAGATCCGTTGCATTGACCCCTTCCAGTATATTACACTGGCCTCTGTCTGCATGGCCCAGTACCTGTTCATGTATTTGAAGAGGAATACCATTGCGTTAGCCCCTTTGGACAGTTATCACAAGACACAGAAAAGGTACTCAGCACCAGCGATTCAATGGCTGTTGCATATAGAGCACACTGAGAATCTCAATATCCAGCATGCTCTGAAGGGTGGTGAAAAGCAAGTAGGCAAATATTTTTTGGACGGTTTTGCTGTCATAAACGGGGTCCCCACTGCTTTTGAATTTCACGGCTGTTTTTTTCACGGCTGTCCTGTCTGCTACTCTGAAAAAGACTTCAACAAATTACTTGATTCAACATACGGGGGTCTGCACAATCGTACCAGGATTAAAGAAGAGTACCTCAGGGACCAGGGGTATGCCATACGTAGCATCTGGGAACACGAATGGCGGGACATGCTGGAGAACGACCCCGCTTTGAAGCAGTTTCTAATGGAGAACAAGCTCCCAACCCCTTTGAACCCCCGAGATGCATTTTTTGGGGGTAGAACAAATGCCACATGCCTGTACTACAAGCCAAAAGCTGGGGAGCAAATCTTATATTACGATTTCACCAGTTTGTACCCCTTTGTGAACAAGAACAAGGAGTACCCGATTGGACACCCCCAAATCATCTATCAAAACTTTGGGGACATAAAGCAGTATTTCGGGCTTGCCAAAGTCAAAGTGTACCCACCAAGGAACCTCTATTTCCCAGTCCTACCCCACAAATCAGGGGGCAAATTAATGTTTAGCCTGTGTGCAACCTGCACAGAAAGTCTGCAAACCGCCCCCTGTCAACACAGTGATGAAGAAAGGGCTCTGACGGGGACATGGTGTACTGTTGAATTGAATGTGGCTATAGAAAAGGGTTACAGAATTGCTGAGATCTATGAGATCTGGCATTTTGAAAGAACATCAGTCACATTATTTTCAGGGTATATGAACACCCATCTCAGACAGAAGCAGGAGGCCAGCGGTTACCCGTCCTGGTGCAAAACAGAACAGGATAAAGATAAATATATTCAGGAGTATGAAAAGATGGAAGGTGTCTGCTTACGGCGTGAGCATATCGAAGTAAATCCTGCTAAAAGGCAGATTGCCAAACTCTTTTTAAACTCTCTGTGGGGCAAGTTTGGTCAGAACACCAACCACCTGACCACATCAGTGGTGACAAAACCTGAGGAATTATTCAAATATCTTTTTGTGCCCTATTATGATGTTTCCTCATGCGAGTTTGTGGATACAGAGACAGCCGTTGTGACGTGGAAAATGGCCAAGAACCAACCCACCAAAGCCACATGTACTAACATATTCATCGCCAGTTTTACAACGGCTTATGCCCGGCTGGAATTATACAGGCTACTGGATGGATTGGGAGATAGATGCCTGTACCATGACACTGATTCAGTCATTTTTATAAGTAGACAGGGGGCGTGGACACCACCTTTGGGTGACTATTTAGGGCAGCTGACAAGCGAGATCCCACCAAACACCTCAATCACAGAGTTTGTGGCAGCCGGACCCAAAACATATGGATACGCCTTGTCCAGCGGAGAAGCAGTGCTAAAGGTGAAGGGTATTACGCTAAACAGTGGCAATGCTGAAAAGGTTAATTTTGACAGCTTGAAAGCACTGGTGGATGATTACTGCCTGACCGGCCCAGAGAGAAAGAAATCGATCAAAGTGGAACAGACGGGTATTTTTAGGGTTAAGAGACATTGGGCCCTAGAAACAAGAGTCCTCAGGAAAACCCTGAAGGTCGTCTATAATAAAAGGGCTCTAAAGAGCGAGGATTACTGCACACTGCCGTACGGCTATTGAACATTATGGAAAACCTTGTACAGTTTGTACACCCTTTCTCTTGCATTATAAGCGGGCCGTCCAATTCTGGCAAATCTTTTTTTATCAAGCAAATGTTAGAGCATGGTACCTCTGTGATGTCTCAAATGCCACAAAATATTGTATGGTTTTATAGCTGCTGGCAACCTCTGTACAAAGAACTGCTTAATAAATTCCCTTATATTAAGTTTATGGAGGGCCTCCCGTCTTCCTTTGAAGATGATGATTTGTTTCCACCAAACCAAACCAATTTAGCTGTGGTAGACGACCTCATGGCTTCAGCCGGCGACAGCGATCAAATAGAGAAGGCTTTTACACAGTACGTTCACCACAGAAACCTGAGCATTATTCTCATACTTCAAAACCTGTTTTTTCAAGGTAAGAAGATGAGAACAATAGCTCTGAATTCCAAATATTTGGTTTTATTCCGCAGCCCTCGTGATCAGTTGCAAATTGTCACACTGGGCCGCCAGATGTACCCCACTAACACCCAGTATTTTTTAGAAGTGTTCCAAGATGCCACTCACAAACCGCACGGGTACCTTTTGGTAGATTTGGCAGCCAGCACCCCAGAAACCTACCGGTTGAGAACAGGCCTCTTTCCCCCTGATTGGCCTGCTGTTTACACTATGAAAAAGAAGAGTAAAAAGCATTAGCCTGAATGCCTTAGCACTAGTTCATTCAGGATGTCAGAGAGGGTGCTCAGAAATTTGGCGGTTTTAAAAATCTTAGTAAGGGCTGGGCCAAAACAGAGAAAGGCCATCTTATGCAAGGCTAATAACGATCTGGTGGGGGCAATAGCAGAAATAGCCCTGAACACCTTAAAAGGAAACCTCCCTTTGAAGCCTTCACAATACCGAACTTTAAAGAGGAAGAAAGGTGTCATCAAAAAACTGAGCGATAGAAAGGTATCCCTCAAAAAGAAGAAGCAGGTCATTCGCCAGTCGGGCGGTTTCGTTGGTTCACTGCTGGGGGCTGCTATACCGTTGTTGGCTAACCTGATAGCCGGATAAGCCATGGACTATGCTGAGAAAATGTTTCTGGTGCCACGCCACCAGATGGGGCAACTACAGGGCAGGGCTCCTACTATGGGGACTGTGGCTGCTAATCGGCTGGATGATGAGATGCGCGCCGTTCTTCAGAGAGCTGATTTGGGCGAGGAGGAAAAGATTAAGCTCTACAATTCTGTGCTACAGAGGTTTCTACGACTGACCAGACAAAATGAGTCTGAAAAAGACAGACTGAATCTCATTTACCCCTCAGAAGAGACTCATCAACCCCAAGGCTTGCCAGAACAGCCTCCACATGCCGCTCTGCAGGACGCCGCCATGACTGAGATCCTAAGTGGCGTCAGCTCCCGGTATAGGAAAAATGCAGAACTTTTGCTAAACAAAATGAAACAGCACCAGGACATATCATCCTGGGATACACGTGGAACATTTTTATACAGGGGCATGCCTGTTCCCGGTACTAACATTTTAGACCTGGTGAAAGGCGCCTCGCAACATCGCTCCCTTACTGAGAAGCGGAAACCTAAAGGCTGGGATGAATTTATGACTACTATGGCTGAGGTGAATGTCCCTACCTCTGTGTTGGGTTCTACGGCTGTTAAAGAGCAGTTAGAAATGTTGAAAGACTCTCTGATTATTAAGGGGGAGGCTGCTACTAGCCCTGACTCTGTTATGACTGCCCCTTTTGGAACTCAGAAGCCCCTGTTTGCTGTCTCGCCCTCTGGACCCCTGATGGTAAAGCCTAGAAGCAGTATCAGGCTTGGTAACTGGCTCAATTTGTAAAACGTATGCTTTTCAGCCTGTTGGCCATGCAATGTTGTATGTACAGCTTTTAAAATGAATAAAAAACACAGTGAAAGAAGTAAAACGTTTAAGGCTTTTTCTTTATTTTGCAGTAAGGCATACATGTCTGCATGCACTGGTGATGGTTACAGGCTCCAATCCCCCTCCCCACCTTTATACATTTTACAAAAAGCTTTACCATTTGATCATTTTTAACAGCATCATCGGAGTACATCTTTAAAATATTTCCATAGTCCATGCCTTTAGACCGGTTCAGTAGAAAAAACACGCAGTGATGCCCACATGTTACAGCGCTGGGGTGTTGCAGTTGAAGTTGGTGAAACGTGTACTTCTTAGCTTGCCGCTCTAAGAATATCGCTATGGCTCCAGGAAAGTCAGGGCTGTCTGGAGGCCTTCCATAAGAGTCAAAAAATTCACCATAGCCGGGAGATGGGAAGTAGGCAGCCAGCCAGTGTTCGCCAGGTAGAGTTTGAGGATGAGTGTTTACAATTATGCCGAAAGGTCTTTTGGAGATTTGCCTCTTGGGTAGCAGATCACAGGGGTAGACCCCTAGAAAGTCGGGATTTCCAGAGAACAGCCGGAGGAGCTGCAGGGTGTCCATCCTCACATATAATCAAAAAGAACGTTCCTGGTGTGGCTTATTTCAATGAGGTTTTCAAAGATTGCATAGAGAATCATATTGACGGTATTGGGGAGAGGTAGTGCAAATCTAATTTCCGCTCTGAGGTTGCCGTTCCGGATCAAAGAATAGTGCTCCGAGCACCCCTGGTCAGGACTCAGGTCGAAACAATATAAATTATATCCGTGACTAAACTCTTCACGGCTGATTAGGAGAGGTCTGTCTTTCATGCCTTTGCCTGAAACTTGTACCATCTGCATGTATTCTCTCACAAAAACACCGCGAGCATAATCAGGCTGAAGAGGTTTGGCGGGGACCTGTTCGCCGTCGCAATACAGGGCACAAAAATTAACATTGCAGTGCTGAAAATTGAATGGGTTTCTTTCGTAATCTCCACTGAAAGAGGCATTGTCCACAAATCCAATCACTAGCTGTTTAGGTAGCTGGCCCAGAAATAGGTTTTCCTGATTACACACAAGGCTGCCTGCAGGAATGCTGTAAACCTTCATCCCCACACGATCAATGGGATATTTGGCGTTGGAGGAGAGCAAGGCTTCTGCGTGGCCCAGCCGTACGCCTGCTGCTACTTTTACACGCTTTACAAAGAGAGACGCCGACAGGAGCTGCACTTTGTAATTCTCATTGCCATCCCTCATTAGGCAAAATTCGTTTCTGCTTCTTGTGAGTTTGACTTTCACATCAACCCCATTAATTAGCAGTTTGTCTTGAAAAAACAGATCGCTGTGCAAAGGCCCAAGCAGGTCCCATTTACGACTCCTGGCTGTATGTGCCGCTCTCGCTCTGAAACCAGCGTTGCCCGCGGCTGCCAGCACAGTGCTCTCCATAAGCGCTGATTCATCTTTGTAAAAACCCCCAGCTGTAAATTGGGTTCCCAGAGCGTCAGCCCCAAAGTTCAGAATCAGCTCAATCATGGCCCGATAAGAATAGCAGTGGTGGCTCTGTGTTACGAGCCGGTCTCCCAGGGTAACATCCAGCTGATTAAACAGCGAAGCTATAGGATAGTTGGTCAGGGCCACCCTTGCACCGTCATCAATATCTGTGCCATCAGCCTTTACAATCTTGCAACTCACATACAACAGGGTGTTATTTAGATCTGTGTAATGCTCACCGTGTCCTGTGATAAAAAATTCCAGGGGCGCATTGGGCGTTAGCGATGATAAAGGAGGGATCTCGACATACGTGCTATTTTCAATACTGGTTTGAGTAGGTGACAGTTGAAAAAGGTCCAGTTCTGATTTAACACACTCCTGCGATGCCTCGTGGATAAAAGCCATTTTGTATTAGAATATGTCCCGGCTGTCACAGCGCTTCCTCTTCTGAGCACGTTTCCTCTTTGTATGATGGCGCTTTCTCACATTCTTTCTCTTTTTAGAGGGAATAGGCGGTCCCAAGGCGTAATTCTTTCTGGCCACGACCAAGCCCGAGCCCTCTTGGCCGCCCCCTACAACACGGGATACAAGCTGCCCTGCCATATCTCTGACAATATTCTTAGCTGCAGATTTCACATGGGGTTTAACGATTTCTAACCCTTTCCTCAGAAGAGGCATTGCTTTTCGAAAAAGTCCACGGAACAAACCGCCTAGGCCTGTCCCATACATGACGGGTGTTCCCCGGAACCCCGCAAGACCGGCTCCGGCTTGGGCCCTGTAATAGGCCACGTAGTCTTGAGGACTCCCGTACTCCTTGATCACAACCATCCTTCACTTTTCTGAGGCCTGAAATGAAGCTTGACGACAACCTTCCCGTGGTTAAAACGGATGTGTTTGTTTTGATCTGTTTTGATCTCTACAGTAATTGTGCTGATGCCGTGCTTGCTGACTGGAACATAATGGGGCTGGTCATAGGTTACCGTGATGATGTCGTTGTCTTGCCCCCGCACAGGCACGCAGCGCAGTAACGGCACATAGAAGTCGCCCACTATCTGCGGCTCCACAATGTCTGTATAAATAAATATGGTACTGAATCCTCCTGTCACATCGGCCGCAAAGGGGAATTTTTTGAAGCGGGCTTGGGGCTTCAAACCTAATATGTTCGCTAGTTCATCACTAGCTAGTATGCTAAACGCCCCATCTCCTTTAAATTTAATTTTTCGAGCAACTGGGTCGTATCGCAGGGTCGCCATTGGCGGATTCTCAGCGTCTGTCATAAGCTTGTTCATATTTTCTAATACCTGCTGGATGCTGGTATAGTATCCATTTCTCAAAGAAAACTCCCACTTCTTTTTTTCGTTAGCAATTTCAAAATATCCACCTGTGGTTAGCGTGTTCCAGCTGTGTGGGTACTGTATCTCCACCAGCCCCACTTCCCATGACCCCGGCAGGTCCAGAGCTCTTGCTAGTTGAACAGTAAAATTGGAACTTTTGTTTTTGGGGAAGGCTGTTGCCGATGCGTTGCTGGGGAGGGTGATATAAAAGCCAGCCATGTCAAAGGTCTTGTACTTCAGCCTCTTTTACCCAACTGTTGAACTTGTCTGGCCAGCCGACCCATTTGACTAGAACCTCTCTATATTTTCCCCGCCCTCTTTTTTTGATCACTTTTTCAATTCTGTATACACGTTGTTGATCATCAGGAACCTTTTGGAGCTCCTCAGGGTAAAAAGTGCCCTTTACTGGCTCGTCTGTGTAATCTTTTAATCTATACACCCCTCTTTCCCCTCTTGTTAACAGTTCTTTGATGATGAATATTTCATCCGTGTAGGTTTGCTGGTAGCCCTTTTCAAATTTTCCCTTCAGTCTGGATATCCTGACGTGATCCCCCACCTTAAGATGTTTTTCCTTTCTTTTACTTTTTAAAATATCTCCATACAGTCTTAACCATACAACCCTTTCATTAGACAAATTTACAGTGCTAGGAGCAGTCCGGATGCTACGGTGGTACGTGTCATTGTAACCTTGAAGAACGGCTGCCAAGATGTCTACGTACCGGTGGGTGTTTCTAGCTGTGAAGTATCTCCAGAGTTTATTTTTTAGGGTCCGATTAAACCTCTCTATAACGGCGGCTTTAGTCTCACTATGAGTGACAAAATGCTGAATACCATAACGTGCTAAAAGTTTCTTCAGAGGCGTATTTAAGAACTCTTTGCCGGCATCTGTCTGTATTTTTCGGGGTGCCCGGCCTGTTTCAAAGATATTCTGGAAGGCGGCAGCAACCTCGCTCCCTGACTTATCAGTCAGAGGGTATGCCCATGCATATTTAGACAACACATCAATGACTGTTAAGATGAACTTTTTTCCATGGTTTTCCTTAGAAAATTTGGACACGTCTATGAGATCGGCCTGCCATTGCTGATCTATACCCGACACCACTGTTTTATTTCGAGGGAAATTAATTCTTGCCGGTTTATGAAGCGCATAAGCATCTTGTCCTGACAACCATGTCTTGACTTGCTTCATGGACAGGTTTTTATCATGTTTTCTTCCCTCCTGAAAAAGTGGGTTTACCCCAGCATAGCTCCCTACCCTACCCGGTGTGTAATAGATCTCTTTTAGAATATTTTCATACCTCATTATGACGAAGGGTCTGTGGCAAAATGATCACACTTTGTCTTTAATACAATGCTTTATTGGTGATACAGCTTTGAGAGAGGTTGTCTAGGGATCCGGAAACATATCCCTCATCATCATCATCATCATCATCATCATCAGAAGAAGAAGAAGAAGAAGATAAAGAGCCATAAAACCCTGATTCATCTGTACCCTCCCAACAGCGCCCTTTGCCACATTCTAACAGGTCTTCGCATAATTTACAGGTGTTGTCATGTTCAGGAGCAGATAAATCGTCAGAAGATGTGCGGCCGCCGGTATACGATACGGCCCTCCTTCGGTATCTTTGCTTTCTAGGACTTGGTAACTCAGGTACTGCAAAATATAAAACATAACCTATTAGCACCCCTAACTGGGCCCCGTCAGCATTTACATTGTCATCAATAAAAACATATTTACTTACCACTGCTGGAAGGTGTTGGTGCGGAGCTCACCATTTCACACGCTGCCCGGTAAGTATCACAAGGGAAGTCTTCTGTTTCGCTCTCCGCCTCATCAGTAAAGGCACAACACGCCATACCGCAACCATACAAAACAGGTCTGAATATAAAATTTTCTTTGTTTTCTTCACCAAAATCCTGACAACAGAGTTTGTTGCATTCTACTGGCACCGGCCTTGTGCTAGAGCATACGGCACTAGGTTTCGCTATTTTTCTATTAAAATTTTTTGAAGCAGCTCTTGCCATGTTTCTTCAAAAGAGAAACCTTTTCTCTGCCTGGGATTTGGTTGAGCCTCGGCCGCTGGAGAAAATTAAATATGCCAAAATATAGTAAATACAAAAAGTTGTGTCCATTGACTCTCAAGGAAAAGACAGGTCTGTATATAGCCTGAAATGTGGCGGAGGTTTGCCTGGTCATAGCCTTGCCCCGTCACGTGTTACCCGCGTGTCGCAGCCTGATACGGCGCTCTCCCGCCACGCCTGCGGACATGCCTGAACATGTCCATACCCCATGTTTTTCTCTTTTTTCTGCTTTCTCCCTGAGTGCATTCTCATTTTGAGGCTAAAAACGCCATTTTAACTCATCCTGCCAGCAGTTACTGCTATCAGACAGCGAAAGAAAAAACAGGCAACGTGTTATTTGTAAAAATATTTTATTATTACAATCCTTGGGTAGAGGTTAACAGTTTCTGGTAATTAATAGTTGTTACATTTTGACAAATAAGCCTCTTCAAAGCCACTGGTAATTCAGAACCAATTTTTGCCATTATATCTTGTGGCTTAGGGCTGCTCTCAATATACTCCATGAATTCCACAAGCTCATCAAGGGTATCACATGTCACATATAATTTCTCTAGCTTACACGCTATGTTCATAATGACCCATAGGATCTCGCCCCTCGATATTCTGGGGCATAAGGCCTTAAGAAGCTCTTCCTCGGTGGGTGGCCGGGAATCCACCTGATCTCCTCCTGCTTGCATGCACCCCATGAAACAATGATGCAATACTTTTATCACACAGGCTCTCAGAATCTGTACGACGGTCGAATCATATGGATATGTTGTTTCTTAAAGAAAAGAGTATAAGTCTGGATTAGACTCGCAATTTTATCTAATTAAATTAGTGTTTTTCTTAATTTTCAATGTTTAACTTACCATCTGAGGCACAAAATCTACAGTAACATGGTATTAGACATGCGTCTTGAGCGTTTTCCTCAAATAGGTCGCTCGGTCCAGGAGCTTCGGACGTTTTCCTTGCCCTAAATTTTCGTTTTGGCGGCTTTGGCGTTAAGCTGTCTTCAAACAGATGGGCTTCGGAGTTTGCCATCTTCAAAGCACGTGTCTGTATTTTTTCAAATGGGCACCGCTACTTAACGATGTATCTGTATATAGCCTGAAAAGCTGTGGAGACATGCCTGGGCATAGCCTTGCCCCTGTCACGTGTACACCGCGTGTCACAGCCACGCCTGCGGACATGCCTGAACATGCACATACCCATGTTTTTTCTCTTTTTTCTGTTGTGCTTTTAATAACCAGTTTTCTCCTGGCCCCTTACAGGTTTCTTTTTTCCTCAGCCTGGGCACAGTTTCTGCTTAAGGGCAACACTTTGTGCATTTAAAGCCTAATTTTCCACATTCAGAACTGTAAATCTAGGCCTGGTGTGCAGGATCATTTTTGAGGCTAAAAATGCCATTTCAACTCCTGCTGCCAGCAGTTTCTGCTATCAGCCAGCGAGCTGGACATTGCAACGGCTACTCCAATGAGATCTAGGAGCTGGCTGGAGTGGGGGATGCCCCTTCCCCTCAGGCCTTTGCTGTTGCATGCGACTTCCTGTCAGTCAAGCTGCCCGTGCTATCAGGACTTGTGGCTGTGTGCAGGAGAAACCTCGGCTTTTTAAAAAAAGTTTTCCTCTTAAGAACTGGGCTGTTATGTCTGCCTAACACCTCCAGATCCCCATGTGAGTACAAAGACCCCGGTGTTTACTTATGTTAAACCTTGTTTAGACCCTTCCTTGTTTACTGCTGCATTAGAAATGCTTATAAACATTTTCCTTCAGGGTGACTGCCTGCTTAGGGAAAAGGAAAGCTGCCTACCCCATGGCTTTTAAAAACAGTTTGGCATGTGTGGAGAAGAAGAAAACCCTGCTTTTAAAAAATGCTTCCCTCCTAATCAGGCCTGGCCATCTATGCCAGCCGTGGCATTTTAACTCCTGCAGCCAGGCTTAAGGAAAGAAAAACTTTTTCCCCTTTTGAAAAAGCATTGCCCCCCCGCTTTTCTCTTTCTTCTGCTTAGAAACTGATAAGGCTTTAAACACAGGCAGTGTGGAGTTGAGGCAACCACCCCTTCCCTCACAGACATGTGGTCATGGGCATGCCTGGGCATGCCTTGGGTTAGCACGCGGGTGGGGGTGGGGCACACTCCACTTCCGGCAAAACATGCGGCTGGTCCAGGGAGGGGTGGCTGACACGTCACTTCCGGCAAAACACGCATTGCATGATGGGAGGGGTGGCTAACACGCAGAGGATCATGGGAGGGGGGGGGACTATGACGTCACTTCCGGTGAGTCAGCATTTCCCTTATCTGATCAGCCCAATACAAAAAAGGTATACACTATTACTACTCTTGCACAAATAATGTAGAGAAAGTTACTGTTTCTGGTTTTAGTTCCTAAAGATCAGTATATGGTTAGATAGAAACAATAATATTATTACAACAGCCATTAATTGGCAGAAATGTAGAATACAAATCCTGAAAATAAAGAAATTCATTAACAGTAAAGAATTTCCAATAGCAGCTGAAAGATTTTCTATAAATGTTGTCTTGGGGAACATTTTCCCCAAATGGGTGAATTGAAATGTGAATGTGAACTGCATAGCATATGATTTCAGAATATTCATGAACATGTGAACATACATTTTGCTAAACAAGACAATGATCAAAATCCCAGGGAATAAGTAAGGCTTATGTGAAATGTTCAAGTTGCAGTTTAAATTGTCAATATAATTAACTGATTCAGTTCAAATTTTTAGTTTGAGGTGATAAAAAGTTTGTGTACATGTGCAAACGTCCATGTGCAAAAGCCCAAATGTGCCCAAGTCAATGCACTGTATGAAGTTGACAACTGGCTTTGAGGTTTTGATTAGAAGAGATGATATGATTGAATTATTTTCAGATTGAAACTTTGCACATCTCTAGGAAAAAGTTCCATCACATTTTCTCTGCTATAGAAGTGTCTATTTGTAGAGAGCTTTCCCTGCACAAAAATATATCTTTGCAAGAGAGCATTATAACACTCCTGGGTCTGAACTGCTGCAATCTTTTCTGCCATTTGCCAGGACAGATATACAACAGGTAAGAGTAGGATAGATGTGGTAAAGAGGTGGAGTTTAATAGACCACATATTCAGTGTCACCGTATTAGAGTGTGCAGTAGCATCAATGGCTGGGGAAAAATGGATTTGACAAAAACTACTCTATCCATTGAATTCAATCAGGTCTATAATTACAAAGGAGAAGGGTGGTCTGCTCTTCATAAAGGAAAATTGTATTAGCAATATAGGTGACACACCGAACATGAATTCGCAAAACAACCTGCTATTTTAACAGTATAGGTTAATAAGAGGAAGAAAATTGATCTCCCTCCCTCCCTCCCTCCCTCTCTCCTGTTTTCCTCTCCTTTACTCCCATTATGGCTTCATGCAACCATTCATGATGGAGAGTTTACATATGAAAGCTCATTTTAACTGCTTTGGTGAATTGAACTCCCTTAGGAGCTTATCTTGTTTGAAAAAGCATTTTCTTCTTTGGGGTTTCAGTGCTTTGCTATAGAATATTTCATCAGGTTTTGTACTGCTGATTGCTGTCATACTTCTGGTTTAGCATAACATCTATACACTCTTCAGGCACCACCAAATGGATTAAACCTTGGTAGAAGACATGTGGTGCTTAGTTCATAAATATCTAGGTTTAATCTATTTGGTGGTGCCTGAATGAGAAATTCTAGATGCATTCTGAATAGGTTCATAAAATCAAATTCAGTAGATATAATACTTTTTAATATGAGAGAGACTTGGGGACAGATCCTCCTAGAGCAGAGTTTCTCAACCTTGGCAACTTTAAGATGTGTGGACTCAGGGAGGCTGGCTGGGGAATTCTGGGAGTTGAAGTCTACACATCTTAAAGTTGCCAATGTTGAGAAACACTGTCCTAGCAAAAATCTATCTCTATGGTTGTTAAGAGTCAACAATGATTTGATGGCACATGATCAAAATGAGAGAGACTGTTATATTTACTCATTAGAGTAAATGGCATACAAATGTGTGCAAATAAATAAACAACTATACTTTTAGCATGGCTTCTACAGAAGGGTAAGCCATTTGCTTGGTTCATTTTTTATTAAGAATTTAGCAAAGTTCTCATATTGCATAAACTGGCTGGAAACTGAATGAGAGAGAAACCGGAACTGAGAGGTTGTCTGCCATACCCTGCAATCCACTTCATCCAATAAGGAAACCATTGGATAGTCTTCTATTATAGCTCCACCGAAACTGAGTAAGAATAGTACAATGCATTACTACACTAGCCTCCCATTCACTACAGTGAAACTTGAAGAAAAAAACTTCCTGATGGACCTGGTCACAAAAATTTCAGGGGCACACTAAACTGTTTCAACCAGTTCCATTCCATTAGTTCCTTGGCATGCTGCAAAATCTTTGTGCTTATGTCTCTGTGTCTGCCTCCTTCTTACCATGTCAAGATCTTATGTTTCTTCCAGGCAAAGTGTCGCCTTCATTCTTCATAGGAATATAGGAGCTTAAGAACATAAGAAGCTCAAGTCTCTCCACTCCCACAAGGAGGACTTCATCTTTTGAACTAAAATATACCCTTGTAGGAGGAGAATACATAAGCATAAGGATATTTCTGCTGGATCAGGCCATAAGCCTCTCTAGATAATAATAATAATAAACATTCTTTATTCCAGAGTGGCCAACCAGATGGCCACTATGTTCCCCAGCATACTAACCCTTATAGTGGAGAGAATATATTGCCTTCATGATTAGATGCTATTGATGCCCTCCACAGAGTTGTCTAATTCTCTTTCAAAGACATTGAAGCTGGCAGCCAGCACTACATCTTGTAGTATAACTATCTACTCTATAAAGCACTTCCTTTTATCTGTCCTGGCTCTCTCACCATTGAGCTTCAACTGGCATAGCTCTACTTCAACAGGATTATGACTGAAAATCATGCAGCAATGCTCTCCCTGATAAGAAGATAGTGAGAGGTACATTTCTTTTGACCAAATTATTTGTGCCTGACCAACCTAGCCACTTACTTTTCTTTTCTTTTTTTCCCCATGGAGGAAAATGTAATGATTTTAACTCCATCAATATACAGTACATGGGAGTCACAGAATTTCATTCTTAACTGGAATCCCACTTACCTGAAAATAAGCCATATTGAAATCAAATCTATCAGGATACAGCCCACTTTCCCTTAAGATCTATCCCAAATTTGGTGGAGAAGGCCCTGATGTAATCGTATGTGGGAATGACCTTGGGAGGCAGGGGAAGAGCTGCAGCCAGAGGAACATTTGGGTAAGAGGCAGCTTAGCCCACAGCAGGAATGTGGGCATGGCAACTGTCTCAGAAGATGCTATGGTATGTGGGAATGACCTGGGGATGCAGGGCAATGCGATGCAGCCAAGGGAACAATCAGATAAAAGGCAGTTCAGCCCGCAGCAGGAATGTGGATGGGGTAAGAGGCTCAGAAGAGACTCTCCCTAGTTTCTTGGGCTGCAAAGAAGATTGTGGGGGGGCAGAGATGTACTTTGTCAGAGTGCGCACCGTGGGGCGGCCTGCTGTCCTTCTGCAGATGTGCAGGGGATTCACATGTAAAGCATCGCCGGCTGGAAAAAGCAGAAGCTTGGAATTCAAAGCTCTTCCGCTCTCTCTGCTGGCCACGAGAAGACTTTATTGTAGAAATGGAGGCAGCTTTTTCTTGTCTCTTGTCCCATTCAGCAAGCAGCCGGGTAGTCACAAACGAGGGAGTTAGATCAGCTTCAGGGATTCCCTCCATGGAGCAAATTAAAGTGTCCCAGGACTCATTCAATGAAGACAGCATTATATAAGCTTTCATAAGAGGGTTAAATTCCATCCCACGCTCTTGAAGCTCTACAAAATAGTTTTGCAGCTTATGGAGATGCTCTGGCAAATTTCCATTCTCAGGCAATTGAGCCTTGTACAGCTTTTTGGTTAAAATAACCTTGCTGCCTGGAGTAGTTTTTACATATAAATCACGTAAATAGTCCCATAAGTCTTTGGAAGTTTCTCTGCCTCTTACGTGTATAAGCTGAGAGTCTTCCACAGCCAAAATAATGGAGGCTTTGCATTTCTCATATTTCCTCATCCAGGCTTGATCTGGATTCTGAGGGATTTGGCCAGAAATTGCAGACCACAATTTTCTCTCCTCAATAAACTCTCCATTTTCAAAGACCAGTTCAAATAATTAGTATTAGAAAGCTTTTCCAGGGGCATACCTTGAAAACTTGAAGATCCAGCAGCCACCATTGCTTCTTCTCTCCCCTGTTGGAGTAATCCACGAGGCTGGAAAACACGAGGCTAGACTCCGCCTCCAAGTGAAACTTCTTGTAACTCCCAGCAAGTTTCAAAAAACAAAAGAAGCCTCTTCATTTGCAGATGAAACAGTTCAGCTGTCCTCTTTTCATATTTCCATAAGTTTTGTCTCTGATCCAGAAGGCATTTGCTGGGCACAGAACTTTTTGTTGTTTTATAAAATTTGTGATCAGAGTTATGGAAAATATTGAGAGACAAGCAAACTGAAGTAAAACGTTGCTTTTTTATTTAAAACAAAGAAAACGAAACTAAGCTTTTCTTCAGCCGAAGAGAAGCACATGGTTGATTAACATAAGCTATTTACATTGAGATAGCAGAGCAGAGTAGAGAGACCAAAACAAAAGCAGAGATAACACTTTTAAAGCTTTTTACAATTGCAACTTAGCCATACCTGAGTGGACAGGATCTGGCATGTGACCAAACACCTAGGCAACAGATTTCCAATATGGGCAAAGCTTAAACAGGTAATTCTGATTGGTCAGAACCAACAGACTAGCTGGCTCCAAAGCAAATTAACATTCCTGAGGAAGGTAGCCAACACGTGTTCCCTAAGAGCCCAGAGAGAAACTTCAAGGCTTGGCTTTTAAACTAGCCTTCCATATTTCTTTAAGACATAAAAAATATATGCAACATTCATTTCCACATCCATAGCAGCTTTCCACTTTTTCTGCTCCTGTGGTGGCAACTCCATTACCTCTGAATAACTACATGGTTCATAATTAACAAAACACACTTTAACATCACCTGGTGTCTAACGCTGAGGTGGTATGCCCTTGTTAACTCTTTCAGATCTGCGCAATACAGTAGCATCCTGCTTTATTGGCACACTAGGAGTTAATTCCTCTTCATCCTGAATCACATCTCTGGACTCTCGCTGCTCTGTTAGCTCGAATTGTCCCTGACTAGTTAGAAAAACCTCACTCCCTCCGTGTAACTTCTGCCAATTGCTATGCTCACTGAAACTTGCTGAGCATGAAATTACAAGTCTTCTGCCATCAGTGAACCTATATCCCTTGGTTCCTGGCTCATACCCTACAAAAATCATTTTCTGTGATTTTGCCTGCCCTTTCCTACGTACCTCCTTATGCACGTGAACGTAGGCTGTGCACCCAAACACCTTCAAATGAGCTAATGATGGCTTCTTACCATACAAAATATAATATGGTGTTTGATTTACAGACACACTCCACAACCTGTTAATTAAATAATTAGCAGTCAGTATAGCTTCTCCCCAGTATCCTCTAGATAACCCTGAGTCAGCTAACAATGCGTCCTTTACTGTCTGTAGCGCTAAATTTCTTCGTTCCGCCATGCCATTCTCAGCTGAACTATGCGGATTGGTTCTCCTGTGCGCAATGCCCCTCCTACTGAGCCATTGCTGAAAACTGCCACTCATAAACTCAGTTCCCTGGTCAGTCTGTAAACTACACACCTTTGTGCTATATCTACGTTCCACAAACTGCACCCAATTCCTGAATTTATCAAATGTTTGGCTTTTAGCTTTCAATAGGTAACAGAATCCGAATCTGGTGAAATCGTCAACAATTACTAAAATATATTTAGCACCACCTAATGTGGCTGGTAATGGGCTAATTAGGTCAGCGTGAACTAATTCAAAACATTTATGTGACTTTCTATCACTAAATTTGCTTACAGGATACACCTTAGACTTTGCAACCTTATATGCCGTGCAATCCAGATAAGCTTGGCATGGTTTCAAATCCATTCCAGAACTTGCTTCAGACATCTTTTCAACTACTTTGAAACTTGGATGCCCCAACCGTCTATGCCATAAATGTTCACATGAATCATGGTTTGGTTTGTTGATCATTGCTACATCATGGGTAACATCTGTCTTGGGTTTCATCTCATACAAACTGTTCTGCAATACACCCTTACCACAGACATGATTATTCTTTATAACAATGCATTCACCCTTCCAAACCTTACATCATATCCCTGTTTATCTAACTGAGAAACACTCAGGATATTATACTCTAGGTCTGGTACACATAGCATAGATAATTCAATATTCAAACTAGGTACAAACACAAACCCTCTGCCAGTAACAGATGCAAAACTTCCATTTGCCAGACTAACATGGTCCCGTTCAGCCTGCATAAACCTTTTAAACATCTTTCTATCATTGGCAATAAATTCGCTTGCTCTGCTGTCAAGGAGCCACGTCTCCTTTAAATTCCTTCCAGTAGAATTAATCACCGACAGCTGGACAGCACTTCGTTGCTTGGCAATCCTCGGCTTGACTTTTGCCTTCCGTGCAACATTACAGTTCTTTTGCAAATGCATTTCAGAACTACAGCGAAAACATTTACGCTTAACAGATAAAATTTTATCAGTAGTACAAGGACAACATTCCCCAACAGACATACTGCTCTGCTTTGGCTTAATTATGTTATAATCTTTCCTTCTTTGTTCCTCCTCCAGAAATCTCCCAGTCAGATAATTTACGGTCAAATCCCTCTCAGATAAAGACCCGAAACTGGTAGCTAAATTATCCCATGTTTCATTAAGAGAACTGAGAATTACATAAACTTTATGCGCTTCTGAGAATTGCATACCTCTCTGTGCTAATTCAAGGAACAAACCAGTCATATAATGCAAATGTTCAAGAATACTCCCACTGTCATGTAATTTAGCATGATAAAGCTTTCTTGTCAACATAACTTTGCATAACGGTGTGCTTCTAAGATAAACATTTCTTAAAGCTTCCCAACACCTACTGGCTAACTGGAATTCTCTAACATAACATAATTGGCTGTCCTCCAAACATAAAATTATGCTTGCCAATGCTCTCTCGTTCTGCAAAATAGCTTCTTCAGCGTCCAACTCGTCCGGTGGCTCATGGACGGCTTTCCAAATACCTTCACGACGAAGAAACATTACCATCTTATATGCCCAAGACAAGTAATTGGTGTCATTCAGCCGTTCCATAGGAAAACCACCTCCAACTGTAGACTGCATTTTCACTGTGCTCATCGCTCCTCAGCCCCTCCTGGGCAGACACCGATGAATAAATAGCACAGACTTTATCAGAACGTCCTTCAGCTGCTAACAGGCCTAGGGAAAATACACGGCCAGGCACGGAACCTGCAAAAGCTCCAAACCCGCCCCAGATATCCAAACAACTCCTGGATAGGCTTCCAACGTCCTCACAGCCATGCCAGCATACCAGCTGCACATGGTCCACTGCTGGGCCCATAACCTGTCAGAGTGCGCACCGTGGGGCGGCCTGCTGCCTATTTCCAAGACTCCAGTGATCCATGTTCTATGCAGTAAATAGACACTCAAGCAGAGATTAGATAAAATAGCCTATTTACTTTATATACATATGTAGTCCAAAATACATCCAACAGCAGTAACAAATGATAACAGCAACAAGATGGAATACAGCGATGAGAAGTTTAACAGCATCAAGAAGAAAGAACACCAGATCTTCTCTGCCTTTATACAAATACTGACCAATCAGTATTTGTAGGTCCAATGGGTCACTCTCATCATCTGCCACACCCAACTAAATCACAGCACCTGTAGTATGAGTCATCACTGCCACATCTTCCCTACAACAATGGCTGCTAATTGGGTGACTTGCAGAATAATTCCCCTCTCACCTAGATATCAAGCCTCTCCAGTATAAATTATCTATCTGTAAATTCCTGGGTATATTCAAACCCCAACATACTTTCAGACTTGCAAGATTCTGTTAATGCAACCTTACAATAAAGTAGAATTAGTTCATCTGGCCGTGCTTCTTGTCTGAATTACCTCGCAAGGCTGACACCTCCCTGCCACAACTTGTAGAGTAAATTTCAACATTCAATAAGCAGCTTAATGGCTAGTCATTACAATAAAGGACTGCGCTTCTTAGAACAGGAATCTTATTTAAGCAAATGTGCTTCTGTGCAGATGACAGAGCTGAAAAATAGGCCACCATAGTTTGGCAGACTTTTGGCACAGAAGCGCTACCTTGATTTAATAGAGTCTAAGAGCCTCACACTTAGATATAACAACATCTATAGAGGAGCTGTGGGGCTTGGTGGCTCAGGGGGTGAGATGCCAGGCTTGTCAATCGGAAGATCACATGTTCGGTGGTTCGAATCCCTAGCCCTGCATGTGGAGTGAGCTCCCGCACTAGCTCCAGCTCTTGCCAACCTAGCAATTCGAAAGCATGCAAATGCAAGTAGATTAATAGGTACTACTTCGGTGGGTAGGTAACAGCGTTCCGTGCGCGTCATGCGGCCACATGACCGTGGAAGCGTCTTAGGACAACGCTGGCTCTTTGGCTAAGAAACGGAGATGAGCACCTGCCCCTAGAGTCGGACACGACTGCACAAATGTGCGGGGGGAACCTTTACCTTTTTATAGAGGAGCTGTGTCTCATGCTGATGCAGTTTGCTTGTGAGTATCTCAGCCACATGGACAACACTTGTCTTATGGATCTTTTCTACTTGAACAATATCCCAATGAGAAGTGTAGATTGTGTTGTATGTCATCATACTTTTCCTGCATTAAGTAATGACATTAAAAAATGGGGCCATTTTATGCCTGTTGACTTGCAATTCAATCTCACTGCCCCAAATAAGCATAGGAATGTTCCCCAATTTTTCTCTTTGGATAGTTTTCTCTAGGACATTTTTCCTCTAAACTGAATCAGTCAAACTTCCAAAACTTGCAGTTTCAGAACTGAAAATTCTCTGAATAGTGAACCTCTTATTTTTATTACCAAATTGGCATGTTTATGCATGGAAGCTCTTCTTTAAGTAGTCCATTTTGTTCTTGGACACAGTTAATAATAGAGAGAGTTTATATGTTTATATGTTGGAAAGGCAATATTATTCAACTTGACCCAATCAGAACTCTTAGCATCCCTCATGGCCCTACAACATCATTTGTTTCACTAGATCTCTGTTTTCTAACACTCAGATCTTTGTATTGATGGAAGGTTCCAGACACTGAAACTTTCCTAGGGGAGTTACAGCAGTCATTATGTTTTTGATTGCCCCAAATCCCTACTGTGGCTTGGATCTGAGTGTTACAGAATCAAAATAGGCATTTAAGGATTCACTCCATGCTGTGCCTAATTAGCCATCTGATTTGTTTGGCAGCATAATGAATTTTGGAGGCAAATGAATTTTGGGTAAGTGCAAATGAGACTGGACTGGATAAAACTGCTTAAACAGCTCTTCCAGGTGAAGTTCTTACTGTTGTCATAGCAGGCCCTCATAGTTTAGACTCAGGTTTTTTTATCAAGTAGCAGCCAAGTTAGGTTTACTCTTCTAGAGCAAGGCAGGGATCTGATTTCTCTCCAAATGTTGCTTCACTAACATTTTAAGCCTCCCTCACTATTGGAACTGCTGACTGATAACAATATGAGAACATAAGAAGAGCTCTAAGATCAGGACAAAAGTCCCTTTCATACTGGCCAAACAAATACATTTTAGGAAAGTCATAAATCTGAACAGGAAAGAATAGCTCTTTCGGAAGAATATGCTTTTCCCACACACCACCCCCTTTTTAATTTATGTTGTACTGAACCTTGTTGTATATTGTTTTAATATATTTTATTTATTTATTTATATTTCAAATTTAGTCACTGCCCATCTCACTCAAAGAGTGAGTGAGATTGTTGTTGTTACTGTTTTATTATATATTTTATTGCTGTCTTTACTGCTTTGAATGGGAGATAAATATATCAATAGATTAACCAAACAAAGAAATCATGTTCCTAGCAACTTATATTTATGCATGCTGCCTGTGATTCAGAAGACAGTATACAGCTTTCAGGATGCTAGCCGCTGATGGTTCTGTATTTCATGAATTCTACCAGTCTGTTTTTAAAAACCATCTAATTTCTGGCCACCATCGCTGTATCTGATGGGAGTGAATTCTACAGTTTTAACCATGTATTCCGAACATTCATTTTTTTCAGTCTCTTAGTTTGAATGTGTGAACCAGAAGCAGAATTTTAATATTGTGAGAAAAGGAAAAAACTTCTAAACATATTTTCCATACCATGCATCATTTTTTATATCTCAATCATACCTCCTCTTGTCCATTGTTGTTCAAAAAATCCCATATATTCTCAATTTATATTTTAGGGGAATTGTTCTAGCACTCTGATTATTTTTGCTGCCCTTTCTGGCATGTTTTCCAGCTCTACAATATCCCTTTTCGGGTGTGCTAATCAGAATGTTAACAATAATCCAAGTGGATGTTGTGGGTCTTCCGGGCTGTGTGGCCGTGTTCTGGAAGTTGTGGTTCCTAACGTTTCGCCAGCATCTGTGGCCGGCATCTTCAGAGGGCAGGAGCATAGACAGAAGCGATCTCTCTGTGCCCAGGTAGAGTGGCAATGTTTGTTTTCTATTTATAGAGCTAAGTTATAGAAGATTAGGTGGGGTTTTTTGTTGTTGTGTTGAAATGTTAACGAGTGGCTGCTGAGTGTGATTACCATGTTCATTGTGAGAAGTATTCCCATGTCCTAGTGGTTGAGCTGAGTTCATTGACCTTTTGCAGGCTGTGTTTTTCAGGACTGGTAGCCAGGTTTTGTTAATTTTTAGACTTTCTTCTTTTTTATTGTAACTGTGCAGGTGTTTGTGAATTTCAATGGCTTCTCTGTATAATCTGGTGTAGTGGCTTTTGGTGTTGTCCAGTATTTCTGTGTTTTCAATTAGGATTTTGTGTCCCGTTTGCTTGAGAGCATGTTCAGCTACTGAAGATTTTTCCGGATGCTGTAGTCTGCAGTGTCTTTCGTGTTCTTTTATCCTGGTGTGAATGCTTCGCTTTGTGGTTCTGATGTATACTTGACCACAGCTGCATGGTATACGGTATACTCCTGCAGTGGTGCGGGGGTCCCTTTTGTCTTTTGCTGATTTTAGCATTTGTTGTATTTTTCTGGTGGGTCTGAAGACTGTTTGAAAGTTGTGTTTTTCCATCAGTTTTCCCATGCGGTCAGTGACTCCTTTGATGTTTGTGGGGGGCTGTTTTTCTTCAGTTGGATGATGTTTTCTTGGTTTGATGGCTCTTTTTATTTCATTCTTGGAATAGCCATTCGCCTGTAGGACCCAATTCAGATTGTTAAGTTCATTGTTGAGAAATTTGGTTTCACAGTTCACATTACAGCAACTCTGTGAAATAGGCTGTCCTGAGACTAAGTAACTGGCTCAATGTCATCAGCGAACTTCTGTGGCTGAGGTGTACTAGAACCTGTGTCTCCCTGCTCTTAGTCCAACTTCTTAAGCAGTGTACCATATCGGCTCTCTATAATGCAAAGTTGGTGTTGGGGTTTGATATACCCAGGAATTTACAGCTAGATATAAATTATATTGAGAGGCTTGATATTTAGGTGAAAGGGGAAATATTCTGCAGAGTCACCCAATTAGCAGCCATTGTTGTAGTGATGATGTGTCAGTGTGACTCATACAACAGGTGCTTAGAGTTAAGTTGGGTGTGGTGAATAATGAGAGTGACCTATAAGGTGATTGGTCAGTTTATATATAAATACAGAGATGTCCTGTGTTCGTTCTTCTCATTTCTCATTTCTTCTCATTCTACCTCGTGTATGCTGTATCGTTGGCTTATCATTTTGTTACCCGTGTGGAAGTGATCTGTAAATATGTATGTATATAAGTAAATAGGCTATTTTATATAATCTCTGTGTGAGTGTCTATTTACTATACAGCCTAAGGATCACTGGTGTCTAAGAGAAGAAGCAGGCCGCTCCATCCGCTCGCCCCGACAGTTGGAATTTATCATTCAACAGTGTAGAACAGCCTATATAATTTGTGAACTTCTATTTCTTTTAACAGAGTCTCTGAAACCCTAGGAAGTACTGGTAGCGCTCTCCCAATAAGTGCATTCATCCCAAAACCCAGTGGCAATGATATTAGCTCCCTGAAAAGGGAGTTAGCTATCTCTGTTTGCCACATATAATTCTCCTGTTGGAATAGTTTGATGTACAAAAAATAATGTTAAGGAGCCCCAAGTATTTCTGGCAGCAAGAATATAAAATAAAGCATGAACAACAAACGTTCCACATTAAATGTCAATGCATACATTGTTCTCCACAGTTGGCTGTCAAAGGGAATAAAGCATGTGGAAGATTGTGCTCTCTGCTAAGGTTACATAGCTTGACTCGGCTAATAAAGGTTGATTGTATGGGATTAGGAGCAATAGAAAATATATTTTAATGAATAATATTTTCAAATAACACAAGGCAGAACCATTAGTGGGGTTAACTATTTGCATTATCAATCTGCTGTGCATAGGCTTACTTCCTTGGGGCCATGTAGCATTGTTCTCTTTTTTTAAAAAACTGAGCTATTTTAAATATGCTTTATTAAATATGAAGGGGGGGTATTACCAGAATTATGTTTTCATAGATCATTCTTGTTTATATAGCAAGTAAGGAGCTGGGAACATAAGAGTTAAAAGAGCCAGAAGTTTAAACCCTCCAGATAGGTTGCCCAGCTCTGATCAGTTCTCACAACCCAAAACCATAACCCTTCATTCAAGGATCCAAAGTGATTCTTGAAAGAATAGCAGATGATGGACAAAGATGATAGGCTTGGCATCAGTACATGGGCAGACTGGAGATGCTGTTGCACATTAAGAGGTCTTTTCCCCCTTCTTTTCCCCCTTGCTTTTTTTTTAATTATACTGGAGAGAGCATCTGAACAAGTACATAGTTTATAGACACTAATTTTATCCTTTTTTTTCTCCCTTTGGGGGTATATTGCTTTTAAACCACTGAATGTTGCCTGTTATTAAGATATAGAAATTTTAAGTGGGAGAAGGCACAAGTTCATTAAGCAAGAGGTGATTATTTAGGGCTAACATCTAGCAATATTTTTATAACCACAGACCAAATGCAACAATCCTAAGATATTTACTTGAGATGAACTGCCACCGGACTCAACTCAAAAGACACATGTAGAACAATATTAAAATGCTCCATGTTTTGTAATATTCATGAAGATATGAGTATGAGATGAACTGTATATGAATACCAGGGATTATTTAATTTAGCTGCAGAATAAATTATTGGATTTCCAGTGCTTATGGACTGTTCCAGTTGTCCATGCCACCATTTTCACTAGACCTTTGTTTCCTACATAGTCAAAGAAGGAAATTAGGAAACAGAGTAGAGAGAAGTTGTTTTGTTTTCAGATGGAACATACTGTATTAAGTAACTTATGAATGTAAGATGATCCAAGAGATTTTCATTGCATTATTATTATTATTATTATATACACAACAACGTGAAATCACAGCTGCCAGTTCTTTAGCTGGTATTGGCCTTCATTCACATTGAGTTTTTCCCAAGATCAGTACGCAGATTTTCTAAGCTTTCTAAGCTTTTCTATTATTATTATTTATTTATTTATTTATTTATTTATTTATTTATTATTTATTTATTTATTTATTTATTTATTTATTTTTCATCCAAGGTAAAAGCCACATCAAGGAAGTGCAGCTGTAGTCATGTGCTTTTCATCTGGGGCTGAAATATTGTCCCTGCAAATGAAGCTATAAAGACTGCCCAGGTGGCTTATCAGAGAATGTCAATTCCTAGGATATTTTCCCAACCCCAGATTGAAAGCACATGGCAGGAGCTGTACTTTTTAGCAGCTTGTCGGGGCTTATCTGACAAATGTCATGCCTCAGAAGCCAACTGCTTAGAGAAGCAGATAAGATATGGCAGCTGCCTTCTGCCTCTGTTGCTTGCCTTGGCTTGAAGCAGTCATAGCTTTTTTCTTTTCTTTAAAAAATTCTTCCAAACAAAGAGGGCTACATCCAATAATTGCCATGCAGACAACAAAAAGTTTCCCTTGCTTTTTCCCCCCTGCATACTCAAGATCTGCTTCAGGTTGTCCAAAAGCTTTCAAGAGTGGATTTATATGAGCCCATGAAGGAACCGGGGAAGAATTAAACCTGCCTATCAAAGGGGCCTCTTTTGTTAGAAGATGCACCCAGTTGGATACAACCCCAAATTATTAACATTTATAAGATGAATGTTATCGCATATGGTTGATATTTTTACTTGGTGATTAAGAGTAAATCTTGTTTTTAAGTGGCATTCCAATTTGAGAGAGCATATTCAACCCTTCAGTATGGGCTAGTGCAAGGGTCGGAAATGGCGGCTCGCGAGCCACATGCGGCTCTTTGGCCCCTTGAGTGTGGCTCTTCCGCAGCTGAACTCACCCCCGCCCCTTCCACGCGATTGGATCCCGCCCCCAAACTCTTACGCTCTTACGCGCGCTCTCGCTCTCCAAGGCTGGGGCCACCCGCAGCCGCCCACACCTCGCGCACAGCCCGCGGGGCTCTCTGCCGCTCCCTTCGATGGAGGAGGGACCGGCGTGCCTTGGGAGCTGCTGCTGGCGGCATGTCTGGGCGAGGCGCGCGGGCGGAGCTGCCCGTCTGGCACTCTGGCACTTGGGCGCTCCCGAGCCTCTTCCCTTCTCCCTCGCCACGTTCGGGCGTTGAGGCCAGGCAAAGCCAGGCGGTCGCGCAGGGTCGAGGCGAGGAGTCCCGCTACTCCGCCTACCGCCACATCCGTCCATTCCCGGCCTCGTGGATCCCTTCGAGGGGCCGCGGGGCTTCCCCGCTTTCCTCCCAAGGAGGCCTTGACGGCGCACCCTCCCGCCCCATCAATCCCCCCACCCCGCCGTTCGGCATCCTCTCCCCCCGCTAACCCAAGCCCTGCGGTGGCCGGGGGACCCGACCCAGGCTCCGTTCCGGTGGGGCGACTGTAGTGACCGGAGGCGGCCAAGGGGAGAGCAGGCAGCTTCGGAAGGGGGAAAGGAAGAATGGAAAGGCTGAAAGGATGTGGCAGGAACGGCCCTGGAAAGCGGGGCCTGCGGACCGCCACCTTTGGGGAGGAGGGTCCAGCCGGCGAGCAATGGCGGCACCAGAGTTCGCCGGAGCGGCTGGCGCGCTGACTGGCCGAGGCATCCAGGCGCTGGGCAAGGGCGCGGGCCCGGGACGCGAGCAACCCGCCTTGGCGCTCCTGGAGAAGCGGCCGCGGGAGGCCCGCCGGGTGCACCCTCCCGCCCCATCAATCCCCCCACCCCACCGTTCGGCGTCCTCTCCCCCCGCTAACCCAAGCCCTGCAGCGGCAGATACTCCACAGCGCGGTTGGGGTTTTCGGAACCGGGTACCCCGGGGCCACCCCCTGCTCCCCCGTCCATGGAGAGCGAGAGGAAAAGGGGCGCTTGGGCGCTTTGCGCTGCGCCCGGCGCCTTCGGCTCCCGATTGCTGCAAAGGGCACCACCCCACGCCAGCTACAGACCCGACCCGCGGCCCGCAGAGGGCTGCAGGGCTACGGCCACCATCCTGCCTGCGGGAGTCCGAGCAGGAGAGCAGGGGGAGGGGGAGGGGGAGGAGTCGTCGCCGCTTTTACTGCTGCTGCCGCCTGCCTGCCTGCCTGCCTGCTCCAGCCCTGAGCGAGCCGCCCGCTCCTTCGGCTCCTGCCTTCGCTGCAGAGGCACTGCGCACTACGAGCGCACCGCCCGGCAAGCCCCGGGCGAGCCTCAGCCCAGCGGGAGGGGGCATAACGCAGAGGGAAGGGAGACGGCAGAGAGGGCAAGGAGCGTGAGGCCTGCTGAGCTTTTGCCGGCGGACCTCTCCTCTCCCCCCGCTAACTCGAGCCCTGCGGCGGCCGGGGGAAGCCGAGCCAGGCGGGGGTGCAGCGGGGCCCAGCGGCGCGCTGCGGGCGAAGAGCCGCCTGCTCTCCCCTTGGCCGCCTCCGGTCACTACAGTCGCCCCGCCGGAACGGAGCCTGGCTTGGCTCCCCCGGCCACCGCAGGGCTCGGGTTAGCGGGGGGAGAGGACGCCGAACGGCGGGGTGGGGGGATTGATGGGGCAGGAGGGTGCACCCGACGGGACCGCAGGGACCCTCCGGAGAGGCGGCTTGAAAGCGGTTTCGGGGTGGTTGTTTTTTAAGCGGGCCTATGCGGTGGCTGCTTTTCTCTCCCCACAGACAGCGCGGGCGGGCGGGTCCTCTGGAAGGAGGCCGGCCGGAGTTCTGCTTGCAGCGGACGAGTTGCTGCTGTGCCGAGCAGATGCTTTTGAGACCTAACGGCGGGGTTACATCGGGACCGAGTCCGGCCTATCCCCGGTCTGTGTCGCGTTAATGCCGCCCCCTTTCCCACCTGGGAGGCCAGCTTGCAGCGCAAACGGCAGTCGCTTACTGAGCGAGTGCATTTTAAAATCTGCTTAACCCCCTTCCCCCTGCCCGCACTTCTCCCTCTTTGAAAAAGGAAGGCCGGAAAAGCGCAGTTTCAGTCTTGCGTTAAAGGGAGAAGCTGCCCTTAATGACAGAAGGCCATTCAAGTTGGAGAAACCTCGCGGGATGGGCGGAATCGCTACACACAAGCCACACGCCCCATTTCGTTCCTCCTTCCCTATTGCTTAATTGCCAGGCGCTCCTCCCCTGGAAACCCAGAGGAGGTGGGAGAAAGGCCGCTTCACACAACTCGCCAATCCGGGAAGTCCAAGTGTACACCCAAGGAGATCTGGAGGGTTTCCGGGGGAGCGGGGGACAGGCAGGGCAAGAAGCCAGAGCCTTGGGGTTGCCCAAGCGCCCTCCTCTTCCCTGTGGAACCGCCCTCCTTTTAAAACATGGCAGGAGTGCCCTTGATCACGTGCAAAGTATTTTTTCTGCTTCTAAGCGGCCGCGGGAGGCCCGCTGGGTGCACCCTCCCGCCCCATCAGTCCCCCCACCCTGCCGTTCGGCGTTCTCTCCCCCCGCTAACCCGAGCCCTGCGGTGGCCGGGGGAGCCAAGCCAGGCTCCGTTCCGGCGGGGCGACTGTAGCGACCGGAGGCGGCCAAGGGGAGAGCAGGCGGCTCTTCGCCCGCAGCGCGCCGCTGGGCCCCGCTGCACCCCCGCCTGGCTCGTCTTCCCCCGGCCGCCGCAGGGCTCGAGTTAGCGGGGGGAGAGGAGAGCTCGCCACAGCGCGGGTCCGCCGGCAAAAGCTCAGCAGGCCTCACGCTCCTTGCCCTCTCTGCCGTCTCCCTTCCCTCTGTGTTCTGCCCCCTCCCGCTGGGCTGAGGCTCGCCCGGGGCTTGCCGGGCGGTGCGCTCGTAGTGCGCAGTGCCTCTGCAGTGAAGGCAGGAGCCGAAGGAGCGGGCGGCTCGCTCGGGGCTGGAGCAGGCAGGCAGGCAGGCGGCAGCAGCAGTAAAAGCGGCGACGACTCCTCCCCCTCCCCCTCTTCCTGCTCTCCTCCTCGGACTCCCGCAGGCAGGATGGTGGCCGTAGCCCTGCAGCCCTCTGCGGGCCGCGGGTCGGGTCTGTAGCTGGCGTGGGGTGGTGCCCTTTGCAGCAATCGGGAGCCGAAGGCGCCGGGCGCCGGGCGCAGCGCAAAGCGCCCGAGCGCCCCTTTTCCTCTCGCTCTCCATGGACGGGGGAGCGGGGGGTGGCCCCAGGGTACCCGGTTCCGAAAACTCCAACCGCGCTGTGGAGTATCTGCCGCCGCAGGGCTTGGGTTAGCGGGGGGAGAGGACGCCGAACGGCGGGGTGGGGGGATTGATGGGGCGGGAGGGTGCGCCGTCGAGGCCTCCTTGGGAGGAAAGCGGGGAAGCCCCGCGGCCCCTCGAAGGGATCCACGAGGCCGGGAATGGACGGATGTGGTGGTAGGCGGAGTAGCGGGACTCCTCGCCTCGCCCCTGCGCGACCGCCCGGCTTTGCCTGGCCTCAACGCCCGAACGTGGCGAGGGAGAAGGGAAGAGGCTCGGGAGCGCCCAAGTGCCAGAGTGCCAGACGGGCAGCTCCGCCCGCGCGCCTCGCCCAGACATGCCGCCAGCAGCAGCTCCCAAGGCACGCCAGTCCCTCCTCCGTCGAAGGGAGCGGCAGAGAGCCCCGCGGGCTGTGCGCGAGGTGTGGTTGGCTGCGGGTGGCCCCGGCCTTGGAGAGTGCAACGAGGACCGGCCATGGAAGGTGAGCGAGGGCCGGGGCGGCCGGCCAAGCGCAGCGCAGCCCTTCCACACGATTGGATCCCGCCCCCAAACCCCGCCCCCTTCCACGCGATTGGATCCCGCCCCCAAACCCCGCCCCCTTCCACGCGATTGGCTCCTGCCCGCAAACCTCGCCCCCTTCCACGCGATTGGCCCCTGCCCGCAAACCTCGCCCCCTGGCTCTCGAGCACTTAAAAATGTGCACGAGCATACCAAAATGGCTCTCGGCTCAAAAAGTTTGCCGACCCTTGGGCTAGTGGGTCAAGTGTTGGATTAGAACTGGGGAGATTCCGATTCCAGGGGCATCTGCATGGGGGATGCTCAAAATATGCAAGATGGGGGTGTGGTGTTGCCATCCAAGCACTGTCTCTTTTGTATATGTATGCAACATATTGGATTATGATACTGTGCCCACCATCTTTCAGGCTCTGATCGTCCCCTCCCCATGCCATAGTTGCTACTGCCAGGTTCAGATCTGTATTCAGCCATGAAATTTATTGGATGGCTCTCTTAATTTAATTAATTTATTTACTTATTTATTTATATTTATATATCACATTTATATCACTGCCCATCTCCCCCACAAGGAGGGACCCTTAATTTATCCCTCATAAAGCTGTTGTGGGGGAAAAATGTGGAGGGAGGGGACCATGCATATTGCACTGAAGAAAGGCCCGTTACAAATGTCATAAAAAGGAAATAAACAGTTATATATAAATCTGATACACAAACAGTGATTCTCCTTAAGCATATCACTGAATAAACATGCACAGAACTGCAATGTGAAGAATTTGGAATATTTCTGGAATCAGAAAATTTGAGTCTAGTTTAGATCACGTTCAAAGAGAAGAAGATGCAATTCAGTCAAGGATGAATAACTCCTGTTATATTTCATCTTTCACATTTCCACCAAAGTTTTCTAATTTATTCAGATCTACCAAGGCATCTAAGAAAAACAGATGAGGCTTCTAACAACAAAAATTATGATATCATAATAAACAATCTATCTGCAAATAAATAATATAGCAATTGCTAGATTAAACCTATGAATCATATTATCAAGCTTTTAAGAATCAGCTTTAAGGTTCTTGTAGGAGGGACAGAGTGACTCCAAAAAAAGCTCCATACTTCAACCCATAAACCCTATAGCCTTGATTCAAAGTTCCAGGACATTGTCATCCATAGGCGCCCAGTAGAAGTCACAGTAACATCACATGCTATGATTTAATTTCTCAAATGATGTAAAGTATGTAATTTGACTCAGTCATGTTATGACACAATTGGCATACATTACACATTTGTACTATTTGCACACTTGCCCCCCCACCGCTGGACAGGAAACCACTGGAGGTTCTCCAATGTAGTTAACAGACCAAAATATCCCACTGGGCCTATCAGTGCCAAACAATACCATAACTATCGTGGAAATATGGTGCTGCTAAGAGCAGAACTGACATAAATAGTCTTTCATGGCTATACCATCTTGCTAGTCTTAGAATAGAGCAAGCAAATTCAAGAATCTTCCAATATGTATCTTTCCTCTTTCTCTGAGGCCACCTGGGTAAGCTTTCTTTTACTCACATCTGGATGTTCTAAAAGGCAACACTTCTTGGATACACGGCCTTCTGGCTTGGCTTTTTAGTAGATGAGGAGTACCCAAGCTCATATACTAAAGTCACAATAGTTTTCAAGGAGACACATGTAAACCTTCCTTAGCCAAAACTGTCTTCCCAGATTTAAACCAACCAGGTGCACCAGTGATAGCATATGTTAGTCAATACATCTAAATGCCCATGATGGGTCTGGTTTCTCTGCTATCTTGGAAGGAGGACAGAATTACACCCCATTCATCTGTCTAGAGTGGGATCTTATCTGGAGCAAAGCAGCTGCAGTCACTGAAGGGAAGGTCATTAGTGTTCAACATTTCTTGGAGGGCTAGATGGAGCAGCATGAACTGAGGGTCAATGCCACAAGCACAGGTTAAGAAGTGAGCCTCTTCTGTTTAATCACTGACATTCAAATGTGCTTCATCTGAAAGTAAAGCAGTGGCTTTTCACAAAGACAGAAGAACAAAGGGAATTTTCCCTGGCACGGAAGGATGAGTTTATTTCATTTTTTGCTTCCCTGAAATGTGCAGGTTCTCTGCCCATCCTAAGCGGGAAAATGATAATATGAGGTATTTACATGCAAATGCATCAATTTGTTTCTTCAATGGAAACTCAGTGAAGGCTGAAAGAGAAGCTACCATAAGATAGATAATTATATTGTCCTTTCTACCAAAACATTCTGCTTTTCTTTCAGCTGAAGAGTAGAAGAATGACAATGAGGCATTCAGATCCCCAAGCTGCATTAACCTTCACACTGGCCTTGAGAGATCCTGGATGATTCCTTCTTTTCTTGATTTCTGCTTGGCTGCAGTTTTCCCTATTCCTGTGGCTTCTGTGGCTTCACTGTAAGAGTGATCTCTTTTCGTGGTAGAGCTGTTCCTGATATATTTCTCCCCCCCCCTTTTTTTTTTTTTGATTTAGGTAAGCCACAGTTTTCATTGCATGTTCACTTTCCAAATCAGAGGACTTCAGCAGAGATAGCAATGTGCTGGCCTTTACCAGGCACCACATTGCAGGGAAAGAAGAGTTCAAAATGTTCAACACCAATTCATTATTAAGTTCTTCTCTTATCTCTCTTTCATCTGAAAGCTGATTCATGGGGGTTGTTAGCAGGTTTGTTCCACAAGGTGTAAGAGAGCCTGGTCTATATTAACTTATACTCTAGATAAGAGGTGCTATTAACATCATCACTCTTTTTGTTCTAGTACTTACTTTCATATTTTAGATGCATGATTTGTATTCATGATTCAACCTGTCATATGAGACATAATAGAAATCCTTCTCCTTCTCCTTCTCCTTCTCCTTCTCCTTCTCCTTCTCCTTCTCCTTCTCCTTCTCCTTCTCCTTCTCCTTCTCCTTCTCCTGCTCCTGCTCCTGCTCCTGCTCCTGCTCCTGCTCCATCTTCTATGAGAGCTAGAGGGATGGCAAATCATACATCCTTCTGTTGTGCTACCATCACTCTTATAGTAATATTCAAATATCTGCTGTTACTACTTCTGCTTTCCTGTAGTGAGATGCTGCCAAAGGCATCCATGGGGTCGGTGGGGGAGGGGTAAAGGAAGTAAAAATGGTGGCCACATTGCAAGATGCATTGCAACAATGGCAGTTCCCATTTCAAGTTACTTGAATATTATATTGAAAATGAAAAATATTAGTCCTTAAACATGTCATCTGTTGCACAAAACATATCTCAGGTTGGGCAACCTTTTGATGTCTGGAGGAACACTTTGCCTTGCTTTTCTTGCTGATAGCTATACTCAAGCAATTAAAAGGGGCATGATGTGATAGCGGATGGGTCTGTGATATGAAATCAGACAGTATAGTGATGTAAAATGGAGAATTGTAAGAATAATAACTAATGCAATTAAAAAGAAAGAGAGGGAGAGAGGGAGAACAATCCCCCCAATGGTATTGCTGTTAGTTAAAAGCAAAACCAAACCAAACATTTGAACTATACAAAACTCTGCAGCTGAACTTCAGTACAAATTGCATCCCCCAAAATTGACAGTTTGATAAGGAACATGCTCTGAGGCACCACAGGGCATTTCTGATGCTCACTGGCCAATAGCAGCATAGAGGCTTGCCACTAGGAGTCTTCTTCCCAATCACATAGCTATTGCTTTTACATCTGATTCTGATTGTGTTGGACACATATTAAATATTGTGGGATACTCTGGTGTAGTGGTTAAGGTGCTGCATTAAGACTGGGGAGATCCAGGTTCAAACCCATCCTCAGCTGCAAAGAACATTGGGTGATTTGGGGCCCATCACATTCTCTCAGGCCTAACCTACCTCTTAGGATTATTCTTGGGGGAGGGGGGCACAAATTGGAGGACAGAGTGCTATACCTGTTACCTTAAGCTTCTAGATAAAAGTTAAGTTATAAATCTAATCAATCCATCAATGAGGGGACCTGTTTATCCACTCCTATTCCCTAATTCTAATGTCCTTCTTTCCCCCTTTAATGCTGTAGAGCAGGCCATTTGCAGCCTGCCAAGTAGCTTTGTGTGGCCTGCCAGGGTTTTATAAAAAGTCAAAAAATTGACTGCTGCAATGGCTGCCTTCCTAAAAGGTGCGCTGCAGAGCACCTTCAAAGCCTCCAACACCACCGCCACTCCACTAGCTGCCGAACAGCTGATTAGCATGCCAGGCATTCCTTTGCAGCCCTTGATTATTTTTAATTTATCAGCGTGGCCCTTTCCCCTTTACAAGTTGTGCAGGCCTGCTGTAGAAGATAAACCTTTTCCTATAAAATGACTACAATAACGGAGGCATTAAACATGCTTCTTTTATTGGGGGATGAGATTTGCCACTTCCAGTGCCTCAGATTTTGGACTTATTGTTCAATACCAGGACTATCAGGTGAAAAATTCAGACAGAATTTCCTCCTATAATTGATTTACAATAATATATTGAATAATAGAACATTTACCACTCTTTTAAAGAAAACCAGTGCTTGATGCTGACGTTTCCTTCTCACTATGTCTATTGACGGAACTAATCCTACTTTTTTCTTTTTCTTTGATGGGATCCCTTGAACAAACTGTTGTTGCAAACTGGAAAAGGAAACCATATGTCTATACTTCTTGATCTGCTCCAACTCACATAGGCTTACTGCTGTAGATAGTGGTGCTAAAAGCATGGAGACATTTGCTCTTTGTTCACATCTAGGAGAGAGGAGGAGCTATTCTCCGCTCCTTCCAAGTTGGAGTCCAAAATCAATGTATTTGTCTCAATATGTACTGTCTAAAATTAGTATATTTTGTCTAAAAATGCTGATGGATCAACTTTCCTGCCTAACTCTACGCATTCTGCTGCTGTATTTGTCTAAGCAAATAACCCATGTTCTAAAAAGTGTAGCTGGCATGTATGATACTTTGAAGGAATCATTTTCACTTCTAAGCCTTCCACTTTATTAAGAACATCTTTCTTCTACTGCACATTGTCAAAAAGATCAGAACTCTGCTTCTCTAAAATTCACTTTGAACCTTGACCTTGCTTTACAGCTTGACAGTTTGACTTTTCTTATCTCCATGGAGTGCTAGTCAGATTTGACATATTTTATTTAATGCTGGGTCAATGTAGAAATAATACTGACTCAAATGTTTGTTTAATCATGAGCAACAAGGCTAGGGAAATCAGCCAACCAGTCCAAATAAAATATTTTATGTGTCTGGCATGACGCATGTCATGTGGCTGGCATGACGCACACAGAACACTGTTACCTACCCACCGAAGTGGTACCTATTCATCTACTTGCATTTGCATGCTTTCAAATTGCTAGGTTGGCAAAAGCTGGGGTGAGTGTGGGAGCTCACTCCGTCATGTGGGATTATGGATTCGAACCTCCGAACTTGCGATCTTCCGATCGACAAGCCTGGCGTCTTACCCACTGAGCCACCAGGCCCCTTTGTCAATGTGTAACCAAACCTTATTGGTTAGATCATTGCACTAAAACATTGGACCAACCACTATTTCTTTCAGTGTGTTACTGTATAAGGTAGTTGTGGGGTTTAGTTGTACCCCGAACAACTTGGAGAGAAGGTGAAATATAAATTAAATAATAGTTTAAACAATGAAAAACATAAACTCCCTTGGGGGAGTTGGGCGGTGATAAATCCAATAAATAAATAAATAAAATAAATAAATAATATTCAGTTATCTTTAGGACTAATTAAGAAAGATGAAAATGCAGTCAAGGTAAAGTGTCTTTCAAGTAGAGCTCAAGATGGATGCATCCAGAGAGTTTTCTTGGCAACATTATGGAAATGGCTTGTGATTGCTTTCTAGTGATGAATAGAAAAAGTAGTAAGCATGGGTGAAATGTTTGTTACTTTAAATAGTAGTTTGGGTCCAATGGGCTCTGGCTCAACCCAAGCAAGACTGAGTGGCTTTGGGTGTTTGGCCCTTCCAGTACCAAGGTTTTTCCATCTTTGGTCCTGGATGGGGTGGCACTGCCCCAGATGGACCCAGTGCGCAATTTGAGGGTCCTCTTGGAAGAGCAGGTGGCAGCCGTGGCTAAAAGGGCCTTTGCACACCATCCTTTGGGTTGTGCGCCAGTTGCGCCCATTCCTGGACCGGGAGGCACTACTCACTGTCACTCATGTCCTTGTGACATCCCATTTTGACTATTGCAATGTGCTCTACATGGGGCTGCCCTTGAAGAGGATTCGGAAGCTTCAGCTGGTACAGAATGCAGCTGCCCGGGTTGTAAATAGTGTCGGCTACTCAGCACATATAATACCATGGCTTCGGGAGCTGCATTGGTTGCCGATGTGTTTCCGGGTGCAATTCAAGGTTCTGGTTGTCGCCTTTAAAACCCTTCATGGCTTGGGACCAGGTTACCTTAGGGACCGTCTTTTCCCAGTTATTTCTACCTGTCCAATCCAGTCCAGCAGGATGGGCGTGCTCTGGGTCCTGTCAGCCAAGGAATGTTGGCTGGCGGGGACCAGGAGACGTGCCTTTTCTGCCGTGATGCCTGCCCTCTGGAACATCCTTCCTCCTGAGATTAGGATGGCCCTGACCCTTTTGGCTTTTCGGAAGGCCTTGAAGACCTGGCTTTGTGCCTGGGCCTGGGGCCCTGAGTTTGTGAAGGGCCCCATTTCATGGTTGTGTTAACACCTATGGCTTTTAAGATCTCTTGGCTGTATTTATATTTATATTTAATTTTTTGGTATTCTTTTTATTGTTGATTGTTTTTATTATTGTTAGCCATCCAGAGTCCCTGGTTTGAGATGGGCAGCTATATAAATTAAATAAATAAAATAAATAAATAAATAAATAAAATTAAAATAGGAAAACACTTGGTATCATCTAAGTTTAGATAATGAAATGCCATAACATCTGAGCAATTATCAACTTTAAATCAATATAATCAGTCACATTCTCGGGCTGGTTTTGAATGGTCCATCATGGGTATCCCAGGAGAACCTGCTTGTGATTTCTCATTTTTGTGAGGTGAGATTGTGAGGAGACTTATAGTACTTCTTTGGGGTTGTTGCACCTCTGCAGTGGAACAGCCTAGATCAGTGTTTCTCAACCTTGGCGACTTTAAGATGGGTAGACTTCAATTCCCAGAATTTCCCAGCCAGCTGCTGGCTGGGGAATTCTGGGAGTTGAAGTCCACCCATCTTAAAGTCACCAAGGTTGAGAAACACTGGCCTAGAACCAGAAATTTGCTCAGCCCACCACACTGGTAGCTTTCCATAAACAATTTAAAAAATTACTATTTGAAGAACCTTTGAATGGATGTCATCAGTTTTGATGGATTAATGTATGTGAATTGTGTTCATTTTATTTCCCACTATGTTTAGAGAGGGGAGGGGAATCAAAATTTTGTTTTTTACTAAAAGCTTGGAAAGATGTTTCTCCCACTGCTCCACTGTATGGAATAATACCCTACCACACAGGAACAGCAATGGTGTGCAGCATTCTCCAAAGGCACCAACCATATTGAAAGATGATGGACGATGCTTTAATTTGGCAAAAATGAAACTGAATCATTCAAAAGGTGTTTTTTTTTACTCTATTTTGTTTTTCAGTTCCAGGCTTTGATAGTAATTTGGGAGGAAGGGAAGAGAAATAAACTGTGTTTGTAAAAATGGATAGAAGTTTTTGATTTTCAGGGATGGATTAATGTCATACATTGTTATGAAAATATGTGAAAATAACATACACAATAACGATGACTTTATAGAAGAAAACTGTGGCTGATTCCAGAAGTGCTTTGGGTTTGCAAGGTGGGTGGAAATTGGAAGGAAGTTTTAGATCCAGATAAAATCAGGAGCCATGCTTTTCAGGTCATAGGTTGACTACTTTTGCTCTAATGTATATGAAAGAAGGAAAGAAGGAAAGAAGGAAAGAAGGAAAGAAGGAAAGAAGGAAGGAAGGAAGGAAGGAAGGAAGGAAGGAAGGAAGGAAGGAAGGAAGGAAGGAAGGAAAGAAAGAAAGAAAGAAAGAAAGATTCATTTATCAATAAATTCATAAGCAGGAGCTAATTTTAACTTCATAATGATCAACTTATGCTAATGTTATGCAAATGTAATGTCCTCCTAGAAAAGATGCAATCAGTATTTAGCATCTCAAGGAGCACATGTCCCTGGCCTCAAAAACTTTTCCAGTATTCAGTGGTAATATTTATTCAATTCTTGTTAACTACTTCTATCAGTATGCCTTGTGGCTACAGGAAGAAATATCACTAAGGAGAGTCAATTACTATGCCAGAAGCACAAATGGGCATAACATCGTTTTGTTTAGAAGTCCTCTAGTACCAAAAATGGAGCACAGCAACATCCAATGCTGTGAAACATATGAAATGAAAATCTGTTTCCTTGCCATGTTTAAAGGTCATGAAGAAGCCATTTCCCTCCAAGATTAGATCAGCCCTGACCCTGGTAGCCTTTCAGAAGGCCCTTAAGACCTGGCTGTTCTCCCAGGCATGGGGGTCAGGAGGTTAGGTGAACCTGTGAAATATTATTAATTATTGTTGATGGTTATCCTCAACTGCCACTCTTTCATTTTATCTTCGTGTATTTTTATTTTTTCATTTTCATTTTGTATTATTATACTTATATTTTTAATTGGCAATTGGGGCAATTGGGACTGCAACTGGGACAGGCAACTCCATTGCTAAGCAGTGCAGTCGTTAAGTGCAATGTCATGTGACCATGCCAATTTATGACATCAATTCCATTAGTTCTGGCTGCGATTGTTAAACGAATCACTGTGGGTCATTAAGTGCGACATGACGTGACCGTGACTTTCAACTTCCTGCTGGCTTTTGCATTGACTTTGCTTGTTGGAAGCTGGCTGTCAAGGTTGCAAATGGTGACCACGTGACCACAGGACACTGCAACCATCATAAATTCATGCCAGTTGAGAAGCACCAGAACAGCGATCATGTGACCACACACACACAAATAGATATATACAAACACTGCTTATAAAATCACCTTAGTTTCTAGGAGTTCAACAGATTTCAGATAATGGTAAATTTATAAACTTTTGCATGGTTAAATGTCTGTATAAGAGCAAGTCATACTGTGTGTTATCTGCTCTTGTTTTTCCCCCATAAGTTTTCTTTCTCTCTCTCCCTCTCCCTCTCCCTCTCCCTCTCCCTCTCCCTCTCCCTCTCCCTCTCCCTCTCCCTCTCCCTCTCCCTCTCCCTCTCTCCCCATACACACACACACACACACACACACACACACACCTAAAAAATGAAAGCAAGCAGAACACCAGACTGTCACAATAGGCTGGGCCACTGCAGCTGATCAAAGCAGAGTCAAGAAGGACCCAGTAGATTTCTGTTTCTCTATAGTGCTCTGGAAGAAGGTAAAATAAGACATCCCAGCAGAAGCTATGCCAAGGGAAGACCTCTATCTCCTCTTTTATGCAGTTATCCCAGCCAGCCTCCTTGCTACAAGAGAGATGAAGGCCTTTTGGGCATGACGCAGAGCAAATTAGGACTTTTAACTTAAAAGAAAATACTGGGAGTGATTAGACCCTTAAGTTATTTTTTGTTTGCCTATGTTTCTTCTACATCCTTCAATGACTTTGTTCAAACAAGCATTGCTGAAAAAAGAAAATCTAATGAGGATGTCCAACATAAGAACCACCTGCCACTTGGATTTTATTGTACTTATATTTTTATTGTTGTTTTTATTGTATTTTATTGATGTTGTGTTGTGAACCGCCCAGGGTCCCTCCTTGAGGGGGAGATGGGCAGTCATAGAAATTTGATAAATAAATAAAATAAATAAATAAATAAATAAAATCCCATACTGGAGGAAATTTTCCTGGCATTGTAAATGTGTTGAGTAACCTGATCTGAACGAGTGAGTGGAAATGACCTTTGTGTGCATTAGTATCATTCTAAGCATCTGCTTTGCATTTCAACATCAGCCTGTCAAACTGACTGCAAAGTTTCCTTTTTGCATTCCAGACATTTTAGGAATGGTAGCTGTCAGTTTCATTTTTCTATGCAGCTCTCTAACGACAGAAGGGCAAGGAGCATATCTGAAAGCAAAGGAAAGCTACTCCTAATCTCCTGTGAAGCAGAATGCCATCAAAATAGGAATTACAAAGAATACTGGCCTTCACTTACTCTTAAGAACCATGAGCCTTAAACAATTATAGATTTGTGAACACAACTTTTGTTCTAGCTATTTAAAAGGATGATTAGTATTATGCCTTTTCTGGTGAGCAGCTTCTTCCCACTCCAAGCAATCTCCTTTCTTCCTCAGGAGCTTTTTTATTCTTAGGTGTTACTGTGACTTTCCTTTCTAGTGCTATGTTACAAATTATTCCTATGGCTCTAGGAGTTCTGAGTCTAGCTTTTCCAATCTGTGGACAGTGTCCTAATAAAAAATGTGCATTGATGACAAGATTTTGCTCAGACCCTGCTTTGACATTTTGGGAAATAGCCTAATTCTATTTCTATCACTTTGGAGGTGACCTAATTCAACTCAAGTATCAACGATGGATGGATGGATGGATGGATGGATGGATGGATGGATGGATAAATGGAGGATACATTTTTTGAGAAAAAAAATTAAGGAAACATCCAGTTGCGCCTTTCGACTCTGAAATATTTTTGAGAAAAGCACTTCCTGTCCTCCTTTTGTGGGCAATTTGTATCTTCTTTGTCATGTGACTTTAACGCACACAAAGGCACACACACATTATTAGACAAATGATTGATGAAGTCAGGAAACCCTATTTGTTAAACCTTCAGAAAGTTTATCCTCCAATATTTTTGAAAGCAGCATCTAATCAAGATGATGAGAACACCCACATCCTCTGGTTGTCTGGAGCTTATCCTTGATCTTTATTATGATTCAAGCAGGCACCAGCCTTAGATCCTGGAATATAGGAAGATGCCTTATTGTTGGCCCATCTAGTTCAATATTGTTGATACTGGCTGTCAGCAGTATTTTCAAGTAGCTTTTCCAGACCTAGCTGGTGATGCCTGGGATTGAATTTGGGTCTTCAGCAAACTAGGGACATGTTCTTTGACTGAACTAATTCCCTTCATTACCTTTAACAGGAAGGTGGTCCTCAGCTTTCCTTCTAAATATACTTCCCTTGCATATCAGCACATACAAATGCAGAATAATGCCATTTATTATTTGATGGTTGTTGTGGGTTTTCTGGGCTGTGTGGCCGTGTTCTGGCAGTTTTGGTTCCTAACGTTTCGCCAGTCGCTGTGGCTGGCATCTTCAGAGGACAGGAGCACAGCTAGAAGATTCTGTCTGTGCCCAAGTCAGAATCTTCTAGCTGTGCTCCTGTCCTCTGAAGATGCCAGCCACAGCGACTGGCGAAACGTTAGGAACCAAAACTGCCAGAACACGGCCACACAGCCCGGAAAAAACACAACAACCATCGGATTCCGGCCGTGAAAGCCTTCGACTAACCATTTATTATTGTTACGTTGCTGGATGCATATATTGGTGCTGAGATTTCCAGACTATATCTTAGGACTTGAAGTGACTTGTAAACTTTGGAGAAAAAGCAAGCTAATCCATTGATCCTTTGTTCAGAAATCATTTTTTCTAGGTGGATTCCTGCCTAATTAGGACTTTTAACTTAAAAGAAAATACTGGGAGTGATTAGACCCTTAAGTTATTTTTTGTTTGCCTAGGTTTCTTCTACATCCTTCAATGACTTTGATCAAACAAGCATTGCTGAAAAAAGGAAATCTCATGAGGATGTTCAACGTTGCTTGATACACCCCTAAACAGTGAAGAGAACCTTTCCTATTTTGTATACAAAACATCATCCAATTGAGGTGATTTCAAAGACATCAGATTAGCAACTTCTAGAATGCATTAATTTCATCATTAGCTTTAATCATTTAATTATGTTTAGTGCCACATTTCACTTATGCATTAGTATGTGTGAAACCAATTTTTCCTTTTCCCAGCCAGGCTGCGGTTTCCTCTTTGCATTTGTAATGGAGCCAAGGGCCTAGCACACTTGATTACACACTGAATTCCAACCCAAGGAAACTCCCTTGAATCTCTTGCCGTGTTTTTGCTGAATGGAGTGGTCCTGCTGAATTCTGCATTAGAGATGGAATTGTTCCAGATTTGCCTTTACAAGCAGAATAAAATAACTTAAAAGCTAGGCAATTGTTGCATGGAAAAAGTGATTATACTCTACTTAATTACTCACACTGGAGAACCATGTGCTTCCTGTCATGATTAATCAGTCTGCTGGCTGTTTTGATTGCTTGAATTCTAATTAAGTGGAGTGACATTCTGCTATGAAATATTAGTATCTGACCCCCGACCCCCCCCCCTCCAATGTTCATATTACCTTGGCCCTGCACTACTAGTCTAGCTGGGGGGAACACAAAAATGGAGCTGGAGAAGACTTTATAAGCTACTGGGTTTCCATCTGCCCCCTTTTAAAGGATTTATTTATGTTGGTGCCTTAATGTGTATATTTTATGTACCTCTAGTCTGCCAACACCACTTGTAATCCACTATTCCATTTATGTTCACCAGCCATAATGACAGTTCACTAGAGACCAGATAAACCTGTGTTTGCCATGTCATATAAAATGAGGGAAGGTGCATGAAACACCCCACAAGTTATAGTACTTGGCTGCTGATAGCTGTACCCTCCACCGTGATTGGAAGGTTGGAAGGCTCAGTCTCCATGATACTGAATTCAGGAATTGATACAACTGTTTTGTTGATGTTGTTGTTGAACTTAAAACCATCCATGGCTAGTTAACATTCAGTGCTGATAGTGAGTTGTTTAAAAAAAGTAGTCATGAAAAGCTGGATTTTGACTGCAAAGAAATGATTATATGGCTTTTCCATCACTGCTTTTACAATCATGTTAGGGGTTATTTACCCAAGACAATAATTAGACATGTGATAATTATATTCTTGCCTACATCAACTTCTCCCTCATCTGGACATGCCCATATTGAGGGTTCAGGATATTCAACTAGATCTTCCAATTCTGGCATATTAGAAGTTTCAGTGATCAGAGACAACAAAGCACCCAACCCCACAAAGGCAAACCAGTGTTTTTTCTTTAGCATTAGGCCAAATCTGCAACTTCAGAAAAGCAAATGAAAAAGTAAGAGTGTACTTTGTGAGCAGGTTTTGAAGGTTTTTATATTTAACTTGAGTAGGACACTTGCTACATATGTTGGACTCTTTGCTGGATATTCTGGAGGTTATTTTGCTGTCATCTCTCATCCGCACTATTTTTTTTTAAAAAAATATGTGTGAAACCCTTGAAGGTACCCAGCTGAATAGTTGCAGGGTGAATGTCCTCTAAAAGTTTACAGTCCCCCTTCTTTTCATCAAATTCTGCCCCAAACAGAAGCAATTGCAGATGTTTTGATGCTTTTGCATTATTCCTTTTGAAATAAATCTCAAAGTGGCTCAAATCCAATCAGTTTGTCCTCGAACCCCAAAGCATAAACTTTAATCACATAATGGCTTCTTTGAATCTTGAATCTCCAATTTTAATCAACTCAGGACTGATTTGCACAGGCCTAACGTATACAAAGTATTACATTTAACTCAGAGTTTCCCAAAATTTAGATCCAGGCTTTGTTTTCTTGTCAGTTTCTAATCAATCCTAAAATATGTACAATGCCTTTACCTCAGATTTAAGTTCATAAAACAAGTGACCACAAACATGGGATTATGGTGATTGACTAATTCCTGGCATCTATTATTGCAGAAATTAAACATTGTATGTTATTTCTGTGGTATTCATTGCATACTTTTTTAAAAATTAAAAGGGGTTGCTGTTTTTATAGTATACTGTATAGTTGGCCTTTTTCAGAGGTTGCAATATGTATGTATTATTCCTAATATACACATTTTATGCACTTTCCTCCTGTGAATGTGTATTTGTGTGTTTGTGTGTGTGTGTTTGCAAGCATCCGTATGCTATTTTCACACATTACTCACATTATTTTCAGTAAAATTCAATGTGTCAATATCAAATGACAGTTTGTATATTGCTTCAAAAACATCAATGAATTAAGTTAACATTAATATATGGACCAAAATGGTTTATCATCTTCATTTCCTTATTTGTCAACAACAACAACAACAACAACAAACAGTAAAAATAATGTTTGGTTACTTTGGTGCAGTATAAATAATCTGTATTGTACATGTACACATCTGTAACTCCTATGACATTTATAGCTCATGGATCTGCTTACATAGAATCAACAAGACCTAACACAGAGCATTTATGAACAATATTATGGTAGCTTATGATAGTTCTTCATCAGTGATGAGAATAACTATTTCCTTTTGGCTTTCCTTTCAAAGCTAAATGTTATGTTCTAAAATCTACCTAGTTTGACTAATACTAGGTCACTTGCTATATTCGCATGTATATATATATATATTACATACTGTACATATGTATATACATACATTTGGAAGAAGTTTCTTTGACTTCTAGAGAGACTTTTGAAGAAAGAGAAGATGCTATATTTCTCCTCAACATCTTGGAATATTCTGTATCCTCTAGGGATGGGCCACTGTTCTAAAGTTTCACTTTCTGCAGCTCTGTTAGGTAAATCACAGCAGGACTAGAAAAACTTTTTTGGGTCACCAGCTCTGAATCATCTTTGTTTGTATTACATTCCACCTTATCTAATCATCTGCTGAAAATCTTCAGCAATAGATTCTCCCATGGTAGATACTTACTGTTCCTTCATTCTGATGGTACAAATCTTTTGTCTAATGGTTTGGCTAGACTTTCTCCTCTTTAGCTTTGAGCAATTTCTCCCTGATCTGCCATCTTCAAGACAATGCATTAATTCTTTTTTTCCATATATACTGTTCCCTTGAAAGTACTACAATGTGTTTGTATCCCTTCGAACCTTTGCCAAGCTAGGCCACCCTCAAGTTCTTCTCTTGTGATGTCTGATTGGTTTTCTTTTCTATTTTCACTTCATTTTCTTAATGCATTCATCTCATCTGATGGAGGACTTTTAGGCATGGAAAATTTGGTAGGATGGACTGTCTCTGGAGGATCAGTTAATAGAAACTTAATTCCCATTTCTACTACAAGTTCCCTTTGGGATTTCACCAAAGTTATATCATTTATTTCATTGCCTCTGTGCCAGGTCTATAAAATGGTGGCACCAACATTTTACAGCTGAGAAATCTCTCCAACTATTGATCATTTGAAGTGCCCCAAGCTTCAAATCTCTCAATAACCTAGGTGTAATGGCTTTGATATTGTGCTGGGATCAAGTGGAATGGAATTTTATTTACTGTTGTAATGGACTGTGCGTTTTTACTCTTGTCCTGGCAAGGAAAAAAAATGAGGCAGGCAGTCTTATAAGTAATGAGCCAAATTTGGGGTGGGGGGAGGGGGGAATCAGTGAATGGATGAAAATATTTGTGAAAAGAAAAATGTAATCCTAGTTTTGTGTTAGTCCTCCTGAGTTTGTTGCACAGTGATATTATATTTTTTAAAAATTAGTTCATCTTGCTGAAATCTGTATTAATATATTATGAAGGTAACCAACTTCTCTGACCTCAGGGATCATAATATTCTGCAGATGTGAGTCCATGATTGGAATACCCTCCTTTTCACATACAGTATATGCATAGGGAAGACAAGTTTGACAATTAAGTTGGCATCATACAGCAGTAAGGGACCAATGGCCTGGGACATGTATTTCCAGATGGTATAATGCATCCTTCTTCAAGCTGGGTGCTCTCCAAATTTGTGTATATTATTGAAAATTCTGGGATTCTCAAGGCACACATATCTGGAGGGTGCCCAAGTTCATGGAGCATGATATAAGGTTATAAGTTTGAGCAAGGGTAAGGAATGACGGCCAATCTGTATCAGCAGCTGAGTAAGTACAACGGAACAGCTTGTAATGCACTGGAGGCAATAGTTAACAAATATCTGTTTACTTCTGTTTGCTTAGCCAATATGTACTGGTGAGGAGAATAGGCTTCAAATTTGATCAATGTCTTCTTCTCACAGCAAACAGCAGATGGTAGATAATGGCTAGTGATGATGATTTCCAGTTTATAAATGCTGCTGAGTTTTTATTTGTATTTATAAAATATTAATATTAGGGTTGTGCAAATCAGCTCTGATTTCATCTGAATATTTGTATGCATTTGGAAAATTGATAAGATCTGAACTGATTAGGAAACTTAGTCCAAAATTATTTGGACAGAATCATTGAATTGGACCCAATTCAGTTTGATTCAGTTTAAAACGCATGAACACATGTACAGATTGTATCTAAACTGGCACTAATTAGTCTGAACCAATTCAGATCTATTTGATTCACAGAACCAAATTAATTGATCTCTCTGTTTGATTTATTAAACCTTCCTTGATATATTTGATTTGCAGTTTGATCCTAATTCATTCTCTATATATGACCAAACCACCTCAAAGTTCTTTACTTATACAGGTAATCCTTGCTTAATGACCACAATTGGGACCGGCAACTCTATCACTAAGTGATGCGGTTGTTAAGCGTGACATAACATGACCACAATGGGCTTATGACCTCACTTCCACTGCAGTCATTAAGCAAATAATCCACGGTTGTTAAGCGAGACATCATGTGACCGTGACTTGTGATTTTACTGCTGGCTTCTCCATTGACTCTGCTTGTTGGAAGCCAGCTGTGAAGTGTGCAAATGGTGATCACATGACTAATAAGAGTAATAATAATTCTCGTATCCTACCATTCAGAAAATCTCTCTTTAGTTGTAAATTAATTACATCCGAAAGTGTTTAAGAAAGTGAGGCTTGTGTGAACCTTGTGTCCATATAGGCTGCATTACGGTTGTGAGCTTGGTTGAATTCCTCAACTCTTAGCCACTCAACTCACTAGTCAACCGCAACATCCTCAGTTCCTGCAGTCTACTCACAAGGAGCAGCTGTCCAGAGTGCAAGTGGGCGATCTCACAATTTCTCCTTTATCCGGAAAGACAGTGCCAGCCAGAATTCACCATCTGGCTGTTAATCTCCACTGCAATGCTGTCCCTGCTTCTTCAGGGATGTCTAGTCTGCTATAGATCCTTACCCGGAAGCTCCTCACTGTCTCTGCAATTCTCCATGGATACATACTAGTCAGTTTTCTGCAAGATTCAAAGCTAAAGAAAAACAAAAACTAAATCCAGAAATATTGTGTAAAGCATCAGGCAGGGATCTCTCCAATGTGGATAGCCAGGCCTGAAGCTCCTTGCAAACCACAGTTGGCATCATAGTATGTCACCCAATCCATTGCTTTTTAGATAAGCATTGACATTCAAAATTAAGGCTTGTTGCCCACAGGTTATGTTATGCCCACAGCATAGAGAGAGAAAAAATCTGGAGTCAATCTAAATTCATCAGGGGTGGGGGGCAATCTATATAGCTAATCTATTTTCCCCTTGTGCCTGACTACTGTACTGATATTCTGCCTAAAATCTGCCAGGGTTTTGAATCCCAAATCACTGCCTTTGCAAAGTGTTTTCTCCATAGTGGCTTAGAGATGTAATTTAAACAAAAGATTTCTAAGATGAAATGCCCATATCTCAGAATCTTAATAAAACTTGGAAGTGTATAAGTTTACTTTCTGTGCCTAGGAGTCATGCTTTTTTGTAGTTATATTTTCTGTGCCTAGAAACAGAAGGGCATGATGCCCATGTTATGATCTCAAATGGGAGGAGCCTGTTTCAGAAGGATTTAGGGGCACCCCAGCCTTTTTTAAAAAAATTGTTATTGTTTTAGTTGAGCTAAGGCTGTCTAAAGCAGGGTTCCTCAACCTCAGCCATTTTAAGATGTGTGGACTTCATCTCCCAGAATACTCCAGCCAGCATTGCTGGCTGGAGTATTCTGGGAGTTGAAGTCCACACATCTTAAAATGGCTGAGGTTGAGGAACCCTGGTCTAAAGGCTTAGCACACCTTACTTTAGTTTCCCACCAGATAATACTAAGAAATTGTGCTGCTGATTTTCAGTGATTGGCTGCCAAGTTTTAGTCACATGATTCCAAGACCAGAAGCACTGGGACATGCTTTTCATGCCCTGCAGGTTATTTACCCTAATTTAGTGCCTGCAATAGGAAGACAAATTACACAAAAATGAAGAATGCTGGGACATGTAGTCCAATACCATGGAGTCTACCATGGTAGAGATCGGCGGGGATAAATCCAAATAATAAATAAATAAATAAATAAATAAATAAATAAATAAATAAATAAATAACCTTCGAAGAAGAGCCGGTTCCCTTACCCCTTCCCCTTAGTGCGCGGTAAAATAACGTTGTTAAATATGAGCTGTATAATTGTATATGAATTCAATGTTGTTGTAAGCCGCCTAGAGTCCTCCGATAGGGAAGGGATAGGCGGGGCATAAATATGAATAATAAATAAATAAATAAATAAATAAATAAAAGAATGGTTTGGTTTACTTGACGGTATGTATGGGTTGATCAGATTGGGTTGGAACCATCCAGTGCAAGACTAGAAAAGTCTAATTCTTTTCCCAGTCCTCTTCGTTTACAAACGTCTATGCGCACACACATGTACATGTTGTGCTAACATGGAATTTAAAAAAAAACAAGAAAAAAAAAGCCCCAAACCCTCACACTTTCTAAATAAAGGGGCTGTCTATCCCTTTCACACAGCAAAACTAATCTGGATCAGGCCACTCTATGCTTTAAAAAGAAGAAGGGAAATTGTGCAATATGCATTTTATATATCACAAAATTTGTTCTTAATTCTGGAAGCTTGGCACATCTACTTGGATTGTCTACTGGGAAATGGGAATGTAGAAAAGAACACCATGTAGAATTGGTATTGCTTAAATCTATTTGATAAGATTTATTTGTTTCACATGTATAATTATGTACCTGCAATGCACTTACAGGCATTAATTAATTTATTTATTTTATTTATTTATTCAATTTATTCCCCGCCCATCTCCCATACAAGGGACTCTGGGCGGGTTACAACAATCAAAGTTAAGAACAATACAATAATTTTAAAAAATACAATATAAATAAATAAAATACAAGATGGGGGACGTAGGGAACGTAGCATAGTGTTGCTACGGGGCTAGCCAACCCCAAGAGGCACTCCCGCCTCTGTTGTCCCAGGCCAGGTGGCAGAGCCAGGTCTTAAGGGCCTTCTGAAAGGTCAGGAGGGAGGGGGCCAGTCTCACCTCCGGGGGCAAGATATTCCATAGGGCGGGCGCTATATTAATGCAATGGTTTTACCATCTCCAGAGCAAATACTTAAGAAAAAGTAGGAAAGGGTAAATGACAGAAGAGAATGTATTCTATTCCTGGTACAAATGATTGATTGATGATAGATAGATAGATAGATAGATAGATAGATAGATAGATAGATAGATAGATAGATTAAATGTTAGGTGCAGGTAGAATAGGTGTTAGCAAGAAATAGTATTGAGAGGGAGGGGAACAGTCAAATGACTGTAAAATGGATCCATTTTAGCTGAAGGACAAAGCTTAGATAGAAATGGCACCAGGTTTGATGTGATTTGCCCCAACATGGGAAGTGAGGATTGCATGGGAAGTGAAGATTGTACCAATTATAATTTCCAGTTAGAAACTAGAAATGGTACAAAATTCAGCAGCCTACCTTTTTACTGGCACTAAATGCTGGATACAAATTATACTGTATGTGTGCTGTAGACCTTGCATTGGTTGCCAACAATTTTTCAGGGGCATTTAAAGTGACGGTTTTCACTTATAAAACCCTATATGGCTTGGCCCTGTAGTACTTGGGGGAAAGCTTTCTCCAGCCAGAACTGACCTGTCTGGTTTGTGTGTCCCAGGAAAGCCTGATGATGACATTTCGTTTCCATGAAATTGAGGTGCAGGGAGGAAGAGGTCAGATGTAAAGGAATTCTCTGAGTCTGGGTACAGGAATGGACATTTCCAAAATCTTGCAGAACAAATGGACATTCCGTTATATCTCCTGAATGGGTGGTGACTTCCCTCAGAGTCAAGAGAACGTAAGAAAGAGGATTAAAGGGACCAAGGAGGCATCTCCTTAATGTTCTCACTGATAGATGAAGGATAGAGTACATGTATCCAGTTTCCAAGATTGTTAACCAAATCCTTTTTCCTTACAATAAACCTGACTGAGGTTCTGTAGGAACCTAGCTTTCAATGTTGTAAGCTGCTATTGGGGGCTGGACATCAGAAGATGGAATTTTTTTTCTATTATGGCCCTTAAATTGTGGAATGGGGGGGGGAGGTCTTTGAGTCAGTGTTGACTCCTGGTGACTGCCTAGACATGTGCCTGCAGTTTTCTTGGCAAGATTTCAGAAGTGGTTTGCCATTGGCTCCTTCCTAGGGCTGAGAGAGAGTGACTGGCCCAAGGTCACCCAGCTGGCTTCGTGCCTAAGGCAGGACTAGAACTCAACAAAGTCTGCCCTTAGAGGTAAGACTATCTCCAACAATGATTACCTTCTGGAAACTGGTAACAATTGAGCTCTTCTGAAGGGCTTTTATGATTTAATGGGTAGACACCATGATGTACAATAACTTATTTTATCTGTGTCTCTGGTTATTTTAATAGTGATGTTTATTTATTTTTTCTAATTACTTACCATGTGTACAGTGGATGTTTTATTATGTATTATGTATTTTATGTTGTTTATTAATGTTGTGTACTGCTGAGATTTTTTTGATTGCACCATTATAGAAATGTGACAGATAAATTATTATTATTATTCAAATTTATTCCCCGCCCATCTCCCATGCAAGGGACTCTGGGCGGGTTACAATAAATAAAAATTTAAAACTATACAAAATATCTAAAAACACAAACAAAACATAATAAAATAAAATCCAGGATGGGCTTGGACCCGCAGAATAGATAGTAGAGCTATGGGGCAAGCCAACCCCAGGAGGCACTACCACCTCCGTCGTCCCAGGCCAGGTGGCAAAGCCAGGTCTTAAGGGCCTTCCGAAAGGCCAGGAGGGAGGGGGCCAGTCTCACCTCCGGGGGCAGAATGTTCCACAAGGCGGGCACTATCGCAGAGAAGGCACGCCTCCTGGACCCCGCTAGATGGAATTGTCTTGTTGAGGGGGTCCGAAGCATGCCCTCCCTGCATGTACGGGTGGGGCGGGTCGACGTTATCAGGACGAGACGGTCCCTCAGGTACCCTGGTCCTATGCCATGTAGGGCTTTAAAGGTAATCACCAACACCTTGAATTGGACCCGGAAGCAAACTGGCACCCAATGCAGCTCGCGAAGCAGAGGTGTTACATGTGCCGATCTTCTGGCACTCATAACTGCTCGCGCCGCTGCATTCTGCACCAGCTGAAGCTTCCGGATACTCTTCAAGGGTAGCCCCATGTAGAGCGCATTACAATAGTCTATACGGGAGATGACAAGGGCGTGAGTGACTGTTCGGAGGGCCTCCCGATCCAGGAAAGGGCGTAACTGGTGCACAATTCGCAGCTGTGCAAAGGCCCTCCTGGCCACGACTGCCACCTGCTCTTCAAGCAGGAGTCGCGAGTCCAGGAGGACCCCCAGATTCCGCACTGGATCCGAGTGGGGTAGTGCAACCCCCCCCCCAGAACCAAAGATGACAACTTCCCGGATCCAGGGGGGCCATCAATCCACAGCCACTCCGTCTTACCAGGGTTCAGTTGAAGCCTGTTGTTCCCCATCCAGACCCCCACAGCCTCCAGGCACTGAGATAAGGCATTGACCACATCACTTACTTCACCCGGGACGGAGATGTATAACTGGGTATCATCAGCATATTGGTGATACCTCATCCCGTGGTGACGGATGATCTCGCCCAGTGGCTTCATGTAGATGTTAAATAGGAGTGGAGAGAGAACCGACCCCTGCGGCACCCCACAAGTCAGGGGTCGCGGGTCAGCTCTCTCCTCCCCTATCAACACCGACTGGGAGCGGCCCTGGAGAAAGGAAGCGAACCAGCGCAAAACCACACCGCCCGCTCCCAACTCCTCGAGCCGCTCCAAAAGTATACCATGGTCGACGGTATCGAAAGCCGCTGAGAGATCTAAGAGAGCAAGGATGGACGCACTCCCTCCATCCCGCTCTCGCCAGAGATCATCCATAAGTGCGACCAATGCGGTCTCCGTCCCATATCCCGGCCTGAAACCTGACTGGAAGGGGTCCAGATAATCCGTTTCATCCAGAATCCTCTGGAGTTGCAACGCCACCACCTTCTCAACCACCTTTCCTAAAAAGGGAAGGTGGGAGACTGGGCGAAAATTGCCCAGGATTGTAGGGTCCAGGGAAGGTTTCTTGAGGAGGGGGTGCACCAGCGCCACCTTAAAGGCCGCCGGGAACACCCCCTCACTCAAGGACGAATTAATCATCGCCTGGACCCAGCCACATGTCACCTCACTAGCTGATTTCTGATTTAGCTTGTGTTCGGTCAGATTCAGTCATAAATATCTGCATGCATATAAAATTGGGCCTGAATGGTGAAAAAAAGTGATTTATTATATTCAACAGGCTATGCTGACTGTTTGTCTGAAAATAAAGAACCAAATAATACACACTTTTGCTTTTGGCACCCTGATCCTTCTCTTTCACAATATGATCCCAACTTATCAGGGAGAAGAACTTGCATACTATGCTATCTCAGTTCCTTAGCAGAGTTGCCTGTATGATAATGCATGAAGTTATTAATTCATGAAGTTATTAATTGTCTTTCTTTAGCATGAAGGACAAATGAGAAAACACAGTGACCCATTACTGGGTAACTATGTCTTTGCTTGGTAATTTCATCGCTCCCCAGTACAGTGCAGAGAAATAAGTTCAGTGTCAGGGCATCTGTGTCATGTGCAAAAAGTCCCTTGTTTGGTCCCTGGCATTTCTAGATATGACTGATTAAGGTTTGAATTCCAAACCGCAGAGAGCTGTAACTAGGCAGTATTACTAAAACTGAGTTAAATGGGCTTGATTCAGCATGAGGAAACTTCTTATGTTCTTAAAACCAGAAGCACTGGCCTGCTTGCTTTGCTGATTGCTCACTTCAGCTGCATGATCTTTCTCACTCCCAAACGACCAAAAAGCAGAGTATTTTCCGGGGGTGGAAACTGATTCAGCAGGTCCCTCTTTCAGTTGAGATCTAAATTATTTGGGATGTCATAGTTGCTTTGGCGATAAGGAAAATAAAGTGTGATATTACTAGGCACACCATATCCAGTTTGCAAAAATTCTGAGGACTTCTAGATGGCAGCAAAGAGGTACACACAGCTCTTACTTTTTGTTGCCATCTTCCATATTTTTGCGGTCCACATATAGCACGACTAGATATTACTCCCTCTATGCAGAGAAAATGGCCTTATCAAGAACAAGAGAATATAATGGTAGAAATGGCCTTTAACATTACGCTCTGTGAATTTTTGTTAGAAAAATAGAGAAAGGAATGAAGTACCAATGTTTAAATCATATACAACCAAAGAAACCAAAAATATAGTATACCCTCGCTTGCAAAGCAGATGTAATGTGAGCTGATAGCAGAGAACAGATGAACGTTGACAGCTCTGAGAATTGCTGTAGTTGCTATATGTCAGGTTTGTAGCACAGCTGACCAGATGTGATAGTTTGCACTGTGGCAGAAATAGCATTTACTCTGGACAGTTTCCGGAGCCAAGCACAGAATGACGGGCAGTTGTTCCTTGCCTCTGTCCATATTTCCTGTAGATACTAGCTAAGTCACTTGTAGTCCTGTGACAAAGCATGTAGTTGTGCTTTTTCTTGAAATTGGACTCATATGATGTGAACAATCCTGTGAAAAGTAACATAAAAATGGTTTAGTTGATCAATCAATCAATTGAAGCATAGATGAGAAAGACAACATTGGGCACCTGGATGTTACAAATGATTTTGCCAAAATCAAAGAGAGGACAAAGATAAGAATATGGGACTCTTGCCCATCTCCCTGTGATATGCTCTATCACTCTCCACATTCATTTATTTCCATTCCCTCCACCACAGAGCACAGAAATCTGCTGAATAGAATACTATTCATTCCTGCTGTGATCATAATAGCTTCAGTCAGTGTACAAAAGAGCTGTTTACAGTGCTTGACTACTCAGAATGAGAAACTGTGGGCTAGGCTGACATATCACACTAACCTAGGCTAAAGGGAGTAAGATGGCTTGACATATTATGAGAACCCAGCCATTCCCTTAGCATGTTTTATGAACAAGGCCATCATATGCCTTATTACAGAGGTATGCAACCTCTGTCCAGTATAGGGCCCCACCAGACTTTGTGTCACACAAGAAAGTCCAAATTCCAAATGTGGCTAGAACAGAGCCCAGTTGGGGAGGGGTTTCATAGGTTTTAATCATGTAAGTCCTAAGGCATTTATTTTCTTCTTTAAAACCTCTCCAAATCTTGGGGCAGCAGCATAATTGATGTTGTCCAAGCTAGTTGGTTGAATCATATGAAGTGAATCAGCATACACAGCAGAATAAAACAAGGGGGTAGCATTATGTTTGTTCCAAAGGCATAGGCTGAAGAATGTCTCCCCTGACAACAGACTGGCATTCCTAGACTGTGAAGTCCTCATTGGGACCGGTGGCAAGCTAGAAATAGGGATCTACAGGAAACCCACACACACAGATCAATATCTGATGTTTGACTCCCACCATCCACTGCAGTACAAACTAGGAGTCATCAGGACATTGTCACACAGAGCAGAAACTATCCCCACCTCCATGGATTCCAAAAAGAATGAAAATCAGCACCTGAGAACAGCTCTGAAGGCCTGTGGATATCCAAATTGGGCCTTCACCAAATCTAAATCTACCAGACCTAAAACAGCGACAGATAGGGCTGAGACTCAGAGTAAACGAAAGAACCTGGTCATTCCCTACATGGCTGGCGAGTCTGAAAAGATAAAACGGATATTTGGCAAACACCACATACCTGTATATTTCAAACCCACCAACACACTGAGACAGAGGCTTGTACACCCCAAAGATCAAACTCCAAAATACAAGAAAAGCAATGTAGTTTATGCAATCCAGTGCAGTGAGGAGTGCTCTGAACTCTACATTGGAGAAACCAAACAACTTTTGTACAGGAGGATGGCCCAACACAGGAGAAGTAACACCACAGGACCAGAGTCAGCAGTTTATCTTCATCTAAAGGAAAAAGGACACTCATTTGAGGACATTAATGTTCACATTTTAGACAGAGAAGATAGGTGGTTTGAGAGAGGGGTCAAGGAATCCATTTATGCCAACTTGGAAAATCCTTCCTTGAATAGAGGTGGGGGCCTCAGGCACAATCTCTCCCCCATCTTCCTCCCTGCTTTGTCTTCTGTGCCTAGGAAGATTAAGACCATTTCACAAGCTCAACAGCAGCATGGTGATCTTAACGATCCTCCTTTAGATGATAAAAGGACTTAAAAATAACATCTCAATATAACCATGACCTAGCCCCAGGTGTAAGGTCACACAGCTACCTAGAAACATATTTAGGATTCCCTTACCAACTTTGCTCAGACTGAAGAAGCTCCTTGGATAAGGAGCGAAATGTTTCCACTGAGAAAATAGAAATCCAGTTGACATGATTCAAGCTACAGACAATTCCACCTGGATGACTGAGAACCTTCATAGACATGTCTCCCCTGAGAAAACAGCTGCCTCCAGCTGGCCTCAGGGTTTCGTAGGAACAATTAGTGTTATGCAGTTTTCCAGTTAAGAAAGCACCAGTTCTTGTTCTAAAAGGAAATCCTCCATGGGATATGATCAAGAGTATTGAACTGTATTCTTACATAACATGAACTTTCAAGCAGGATGCTATATGCAATCCATCATGTTCTCCAACTTATAAAGAAATAATGGTTCCTATCACATATCTAGTGAATTGAGAAGAACTGATAAGATTTGAGGTGAACCTAAAAACCAAGCATAATTACTTCATGCTTGGAAAAAATGTTTCGGAGAATGAAAATAAATCTCTTCGATTGAAAAGAAAATGTCCAACTTTCCTATAAATCAGAAATTACATTTTCAAAGACAATGGATGAGAGTCGGGAAGATATTTGTAAGCTGTAAGAAGATATTTCCTTTGGGGCACAAGTTAACCAACTGGTATTAATAACTGCAAAGCCTTGAGTGATTTCAGAATGAGTTAGCTTGAGCACTGCCTCTTAACACATGACTTACAATATGAGCTGACACTTTACTCCACCTGGAGCTCTGATGTTTAAACAAATACACAACTGTGTAAATGACCTTCAGTAGTAAAGCATCTGAGAACAAACTTCCAGGCTGGAAAAACAAATGCTAACTAACTTACAGGCCTCTGTTTTTGGCCTCTGTTTTCTCAACAAACCTGTCAAATATTCAATGTTTTAATGAGCTTGGAAGTCCTTCAGAATCTCATTGGGGACAAATGGTGGAAAGAGGGAAGTGAGTAAGCAGTATTTATTGAACACTGTGGGAAACTCCATGGAGAGAAAAGGTATTGTTCCCTCTCTCTCATGAAACAATATCTTATATGGGGGTGGGGAGGAGAGAAGCAGCGATACCTGAATAGAACATGAATCAGAACAAGAACCAGGAAAACAAAATCATGCCCTTGTTTGGTTGGTTTATATTACTGCTGTCAGGTTTATAAACATTTGTTAAAACATAATACAATATTTCAAAAAGAAAGAAAAGAAGGAAATTCATAGGCCACCTTAGACTTCTGCTTAAGATTAAAAGAAATAAATGGAATAAATAAAAATAAAATCAGTACAGCATTCAGCACATATGGATCATTTTGACATGTGTTCAATTGATGTACTGGGAACTACTGTTTTTCCACATAAATTCTGCAACTTGGTGATGAATCTAAAGATAAGCTAAATATCTTGTGCAACTCTAAGTGTGGCAGTGCCTTGCCCTTTCAGATGAGAGAGGAGATAAGAGACAGGACTCAGTCCTGATTAGAACATGCTGGAGGATAATTCCTTTGCTTTGTGATTCTCTGCTTTTGTGCTTGGAGCAGCAGGCCCAGCTTGATTCCACTGGGACAACCCTTAGAGCAGGGGTGGGGAACCTTTTTTCTGCCAAGGGCCATTTGGATATTTATAACCGGGGACCAGGGGGGGTGGGGGGCGGGGTTTCTGGGATTTCCGCTGACCGGGGGCCAGAGTTTGCGGGTGGGAGCCAATCACTAGGGGGCGGGGTTTGCGGGCGGGAGCCCCGCGGGCCTTAGGCGGGAGCCTCGCGGGCCTTATATGGCCCGCGGGCCTGATGTTGCCCACCCCTGCCTTAGAGAAAGATGACCTGCTTTGGGGAGAGAGTGACTTAAAAACCGAACAACTTGGCTTGTGTAAGGAAAAGGGGTACTTCAGTGATAGCTTAATCAAAAAGCCCATGAACTACATGCAGCCATCTCAAGCTCTGAAGGTTAGGTTGCAGGTGAACTGCGAATAGGGATGGATAGACCATTTTCTCAGTTTCTGAAACTGAAGTTTGTTTCATCCTCTTTCAGTGTTAGTTTGCAAATGTCTCTTTGAAATTCATAGGGATGTTGGTTTGCATTTCTTCTTCTATATGCATTTTTGATATGTTCTTTTTGACACATTTTGGGGAAAATAATTTTATCCCAGTACAATGCATTTTGGGGTGCACTTTCCCTAGTATTTCCATTTTGTGTGCCTTCTTTGAGTTAACAAATACATTGTAAAATTTTGAAAATGGAGAAATATTGGTGTAGAACTGCATTCTGTTTCATGTACACCAAAAGTGCACAACGCAAAATCTTAGGGCAGCAGTTGTTTCCTGAAAGCCTTGGGGGCAGCCTGCAGTGCCCTCCAGAAGCTGTTACCAGATTGTAACTTTAAATGTCACAGAAGGAAGGTGAAAACTATTGAATACATGATTGGAGGTTACTTATATTCATGACATTTCATTTTGATTTAATTTTAAAGATTGCAGTCAAATGGCTGTCACAGTCTAAAGATACACAGAGTGCATAAGCAAGGGATGCAGAAACAACAAATCCATGGAGATGGCTTTGTGTTTGGGAATTTTACACGCTCATTGTCCCCTTTTATCATCTTGCTAATGCAGATTTTCTTAATGTTTATATACTGTAGCACAAGCCCTTCTAGAATTCTGAAAGGACTGTGACAAATCCAGATATGTTGGCCAGTGGGGTCAAAAAAACTCAATATGGATGGCACAATGGTGCAATTGAAGCTCTGCTGCATATAAAAAATGGGCAGAGTTTTGATCACACTGGTGTAGTCTTGACTTTTTGACCATATCCCGTAAACACTCCTGTAGGTTGGCATATGCTGTAGAACTGGGAATTCAGTTCAGTACTAGAGTAGTGGAGCTCTGTGTGGCTGAAGTACCAGATTTAATCCCTAGAACAGTCTTACTTGACCTGATGCCCCTCCCTAAGTATGTATGGAAGGAGGTTGTTCTTTTATGCTGTAAAGTGTTGTGCGAATCCAGCCCCTTTGGTTAGTTTATGGCACAATGTCCTGTGCAAGTAACATTTGATTAATTCAGTAGAATCTTGTGCAAACCCAACCAAAGTGTTGCAGAAGAGCCACACACAAGATGGGCTTTGTTACAGTCAAATGAATCCATAACAGATCATCTGAGCAGACTACATTCAGTTTGCAAAGACTGGGACAGGAGCAGTTAGCGGTTAATCCTTGCCACATGGATAAGATAGAGAGAAAGAGAGATGGAAGATATCCAAGTCTGGGCTACTTCAAAAGATTCAAGCAGATGAATTCCAGAGTGGTCTCCAGAGTTCTAAACAGCTCTGGAGACTACCTCTCCATGCACCATTTCTGAATATTTCATATAATGGCGATACCAGAAGCCTGTTCTTGACTAATCATACCTGTTTACGTCCCCCCCCCCAAGCCTGGGAAAGAAGAAAGCAGCAAAACCCCAGGACACTGAGATCTGTGACCTGAATTAGATGTGAAAAGAACGATGTGGAGCTGAAACAATTGCAGATTTGTTCCAAAGCCTTCTTTTTAAAACTCATTTGCTAATTTTGCTGACTCTGGGCTAGAATCTCAACTGTGGTAATATGTCAGTTACCTACTCCTAAATTGCATCTGCCTGACTGAGAGATGGAACTTGGGGGAGGGGGGTGGCTGGGGAGCCCAACTAATTGGGAAAATCAGCTCTGGGGTCTGCCTGGTAATTGGCAGCCACTGTTGAAGGTTCATTAAGTTTCCCCCAGTTAGGCGGTGCTCTTTGCTTGTCTTGGGGGTATAGTAGGACAGCTCCTGTCCTTCACCTGACCTGAGTCATGGTTCTCCCCTTCAAAAGGTATTTCCACCAGACTCACTCATTGATTCTCTGCCAGGCCTGGAGAAAGCCGTTCTAAACCATGCATCCCACACTTACTTCCCTCTTCCATGGTCTTTTTCATTTACCCACCCCTCTTTTTTAATTTGGATGATAAAAGGCAGGAAGAAATCACTGTATTGGGCTAGGGAGGCACCAGACTGTAGCAATGAAGTTTCTAATGTGTGGCTGAAAGCCAAACAATATTAAGGAAAGAACCATTACAAATTCAAATGGCTGCTTTCTTCCTTGAGTGAGCACAGCACTGCCGTTTTCAAGTTTAAATTAAAAGTCCTGATTATTTTATTTTTCTCCCTTTATTTCAATCGCAAAAGCTGTAGGGCACCCAAGCTTTTCCCCCAGGACAAAGGGCAAAGAAAAGGGGATCCTTTCTCAGAACAAGATTAGCAAAATGCTCCCAGCCTGTTATCCTGATTTTGAGGTCAGGATTCCTCAGGGAATTATTTAAATGCAGTTCTGTATACTCTATCTTCCTAGGGATAATAAAAATGTCCACTGCAAGAATCCAACATTCTCATGGCAAGGATGGGAAAATGTTTGCAGCAGCTTCTAGAAAGTCTACCAAAGGAGATGGTAGGAGAAGGCTGTTGTGTTAGTGCTAATATAGCTCTGTATAAATGTATGTTTATTTATTCAATACATCATTTAACTATCCAACAAGCTCAGTTTCCTGGGTAGTGCACAAATGTGTTAAAACATATAATGTAAAATCAATTAATACAATATTAGTAAAACCAGTATTATTTTACAAATAAAAACAGAAAATCATCATCATCATCATCACCCCCACAATAAACAGAGCGGCAAGGCCAATACTGACAGTCAGTGTAGTGTAGTGGTTAAGGTGTTGGACTTGGAGTGGGAGGTCTCAAGCAAGTCCCCGCTTGAGCACCAGATGCACTGGGTGTGGGTTGTGGCAGTAAAGCACAATGACCAGTAGCAAGGGGCTAACTCTGCCTAGTAAAGCAGGTATACACACTCTGCAAATCAGCTAGCTCAGAATCTGGTTTTGACGGATGGTCTAGGAATCTGTTAAAACTTGCATCCTCCTTAGGGATAGCAAGTGATGATTGCTTTTCAGCAGCCAATGACACCAGCCGAATCCACCAATTACTTCCTTTAAACTGACCCACATTAAAACTGCTGGCCTTGTTTCTAAGGCAAAACAGGGCTTGGCCATAAGGGCAGCACAATGATGTTGGCATACCTTTGTGCCACTTGAGGGACTGGAAGAAAGCACATTAACGTAGCCATGAGAAAGAACCCAAAGGTAAGAAAAATGTGGATATATCAGAACTGGGCTGCAAAGATCTGGATGACCCATAGTTGGCAGCACAGGGAGGTCTGTTTTCCATCATCTAATAGTTATCTAGATTTTTGTAACCCATATATGTCCAAGGTAAAAAACAAAACATAAATATACGTATTTCTCCAAAGTAACTTGAAGTTTTTGTCCATCCTATCTAGAGGCCTGGTAGTGAGAACAAGGATGGCTCTTAAACTAATCTCATCTCCCTCCTGGTTGCACTTCATGCCTAATTTATACATACAACATAAGAACATTATTAGGGGCAATCAGCAACATTGCCCAAAACAGTGTAAGTTAGGCTGCTAGAAAAACAAAGCTTATTTATCATTCAGTACATTTAGGCCAGTGAAACTTATGAAGTGCCTCCCTGGTCTTATCAGCATTGGAGAAAATCCAAGATCAAGATCCTGTGTGGATGTTAGATCTCTCTCTCTATCTCACACACTTTAATTAGAAGGACTACAGGGGAGGATTTGACCAGCAGGCAAACATCTTAATGAGGCAACCAGCTTCCTTCGACTTACATTCACCTCTCAAGTAATTGACAGAGTCATTTCTTATCAAATGCTAAAGCAGATATTGGCTTGAATGTTGTGTTGGAGAGACAGCAGGCAAGTATATCACATCAGAAGGAAAGCCTGAGGGAGAAGTAATTTTGTATTTTGGTTTTGTAACCACTTTGTATTAGCCTTTCTCCTGAAAACCCTAGGACCTTTCACAGATGCTTAAAAACAAATGTTGGTAGGAATTCACTGCTCACAAAGCTGATTTATGGGGAGCAGATAGACTTGGCTATGCCACCTTGCTTGGGGTAGGAGGGGGGATAGTCTGTCATGGGGGTGGTTGGCACCTTGATGCAGCCCTGGGGAATTTATCACCATCGTGGATTTTATATCTTATATTTTATATTTTAGTGTCTTTTGTATATTTGCATATTTATATTTTATAATGTATTTTTAATGATATTTTATTCTTTTATTTTATTTTATTAGGGGGCGTGGTGGCTCAGCGGGTAAGATGCCAGGCTTGTCGATTGGAAGATCGCAAGTTCGGAGGTTTGAATCCCTAGCCCTGTGTGTGGAGTGAGCTCCCGCACTAGCTCCAGCTCTTGCCAACCTAGCAATTCGAAAGTATGCAAATGCAAGTAGATGAATAGGTACCATTTAGGTGGGTTGGTAACAGCGTTCCACACACGTCATGCGGCCACATAACTGTGGAAGCGTCTTCGGACAACGCTGGCTCTTCGGCTAACAAACGGAGATGAGCACCGGCCCCTAGAGTCGGACACGACTGCACAAATGTGCGGGGGGAACCTTTACCTTTATTCTTTTATTGTTTTCATTTGCTTGTAAACCGCCCAGAGTCATTTGTAACAAGATGGGCGGTGAAGAAATGTGATAGATATATAGATAGATAGATAGATAGATAGATAGATAGATAGATAGATAGATAGAAAAATACAAGCTGCTGATGGCCTAAAATCTCCTCCTGAAGAGGAGATGAAGTCCAGCAGATACATTTTTCATCTAGATACTTGTTCCTAGTTCCTTGCTAGGGATGATCTCAAAAATCTATTTCTAGATTCCCTGCTGAATACCAAGGTGGCTAGAACTTTCTAGTTTCAATACTTGAAATAAAACATTTAAATACATTCAGAGATTATGGACTGTAGGGATGTCTTTCTTGGTACTTCTGTAGAGAACCATGAATTAAGCCTTTAGCCCATAGCTTTCCAAAGTGTGTGTCATGACACACTACTGTGTCGCCTGCGGTGTCCTGGTGTGTCGCACCCAAACCCAGAAGCACTGATGGGGGGAACCGTAAGGAGCGGCAGCCCTGCCAATCAGTGCGGTGGCGGCACTGATTGGCAGGGGTGCCACTCCTTACGGTTCCCCCCATCAGCACTTCCAGGTTTGCTGCTGCGCCACCACCGCCATTGGTGTGTGTTGCCAACATGAAAAGTTTGGAAAGCTCTGCTTTAGCCTAAGAAATAGATCAGATTAGATATTCCAGTGATCACTTTGCAGCAGACAGGTTTTCTTAGAACTTACCTTCACTTCCAAGTATTAAACATATGTCCTTTCCTTCCCAAATGCATCTCCAGACATGTTAGGGGAAAAAGTGCTCCTTCTCAAATTGTTTTTGTCTCCAAATGTTAACTTCTATATTTCTTTCATAAAGAAACATTAAGAAACAAAGAAATATTAAGAACATTTTACTTGTCCTGTAAATAAGCAAACACATTAAGAAAAATTACCTTTAAAAATGGCTTCCTCTATAGAGAGGGTCTGTTAAAACAATTTGCTGGAGACATGATTTTCACAAGGGTGAAACTCACAAAAACTCTTAGCAGTCAAATTCTGTGGCATAGAAATGTGAGCTTCAGACAGACATCTCTCTTTCTTCTCCCCCTTCTCCTTGCCCATTAAAAAACTGCCATAAATACCGAACTTATATAATATTTTGGATTTGGAAATGTGAAGAGTGGCAAACATAGTACCTGTGTGCAACTCCTTAATGGAGCTGTATCTTTTCTCAGAATCTCGTGGTTCTCCTCTACTGTTGCCATGCACTTCCAGGAAAAGATATAGCTGCTTTAAAGAGTAGCAGACAGGTGCTATGTTTGTGTCCTCCCCCCCAGACACTCTGAAACATCTTTCTGGAATTGAATCCAAAGTCTTACAGAACCCTAATGAATATTCAAAAAATAGGGCATACTGGAGAAATCGAAATATTGACCACCAAACAAGAGAAATAGTGAGGGAACAAGCAATTCCTCTCTCTAAAATTTCATACCTACCTACACACTGCATTTCTCTCCTTTTGTTAAACAAAACAAAACAAACTTCTGAATCTCCTCCACATTTGGGCAGCATTGCCAAATCATTGAATATACAGCTGAAATGAAGACAGAATAAATGGTGTGGGGTGACAATTTCCTCTAGGAAATGGCATAAGCTCACAGTGTAGCATTGTTCCAGTAAGCACTGTGTGGGGAAAAAAAGGGGGCGGCTATTATTTCTAAGGGCGTGGTGGCTCAGCGGGTAAGATGCCAGGCTTGTTGATCGGAAGATTGCAAGTTCGGAGGTTCGAATCCCTAGCCCTGCGTGCAGAGTGAGCTCCCGCACTAGCCCCAGCTCTTGCCAACCTAGCAATTCGAAAGCATGCAAATGCAAGTAGATGAATAGGTACCACTTCGGTGGGTAGGTAACAGCGTTCCGCGCAAGTCATGCGGCCACATGACCGCGGAAGCGTCTTCGGACAACGCTGGCTCTTTGGCTAACAAACGGAGATGAGTACCGGCCCCTAGAGTCGGACACGACTGCACAAATGTGCGTACCTTTACCTTTACTATTATTTCTACTCCAGGCCCACAGTAACGTTCTGTCATGACAAAATTCCATTTTCCAAGCCTATTAGTTAGACACCATCATTGGGGTGGACTCCTAGTGACTGTTTGGACAAATGCTCAATCATCCTGACTTGTAATTAGTAATCACCCAAAGCTCTCCCAAGCAGCCCCATTTTCAAAGGGATGCTGTTATATGATTTGCCAAGCTACAGCTTTAATTTTAATGGTAAAACAAGAAAAGAAAAAGAAATCCAATAGAAAAGCCCAGGGGCCACTTCATCATTTAAATGCCTCCATCAATTTTCAGGATAGAACGTTGCCTCCCTCCCCATGGCTCAGATCAATGTAGAGAATTTCATCTGGGTTGGGCAATTAGGATAACCCCAAGTTTTGCCACATTGATTGGCAGGAAATCAGTAATTGTAGTCTGAATTGGTTTCAGAAATAGACCTTCAGAATACCAGTTTATTAATTGACCTGAGATGTCTCTCTGGAGACACTTCCTTGATAAAAAACCTTCCCAGAGAAGCAGTTGGCCCAGGAATAGGCTAATGTTGACACCTGGAAAGACCAAGAGGATTAAAGGAACAACAGCAAAGCTTCAATGATCAGAAAAACAGCCTCCTGCTGGGGTTATACAGACATGATGCAGCCTTCTTACATCAGGTGAGAAATCAATGTGCCTTGGAATTCAGAAAGACAACTGCATCATGACTAAATTAAGAGGAAAAGACCCTGAGTAGCTTTTTTTAAAAAGGGTTGTGTGTGTGTGTATATAAACAGAGATGTATGCCTGTGCATTAGCCTTTGGTCCTGCCCACTCCATTTGCTTTCTCTTGAGGAATTCAGATCCTCAGGCCCAGGGGCATCTGTGGGAGAAGGAGAAAAAAGTCAAGATTGAAGCTATGATCAACCTCCTGCCCCTTTTTATGTGCATTATACATGTAAAGCATGTAATAAGGGGTGGGACTTAGATTACATGGTCAAAGCCTCCATATTGATTTTTGCAGTAGAATGTCCTCTTCTTTGTTATAAAGCATCTTTCACTCTTCGAGGTTTTAAGTTAAAAATAAGTCAGAAGAGAGAGGCTACATTTATTGGGTCTGTGGTAGACACTCACCATAGCCTCTTTACTTGCTCTTTATAGGTACTTTAGCCTGTTGATTTTTGAAAAAAATGTGCAAAGACACTTCTGGCCACCTTGTTCAATTATTCCTACTACTGGCAGATACAATTTTCCTCCAATCCCTTCAAATTATTTTCCCTCATCACACAGCAACATTTTAGGGGCCTTTTGGGAAGAAGGAAATGGCAGCTGAAGGAGGCACGCTAGGAGTGGTTCTGCCGTCAAAGCAAAAATATGATTTAGAAACAGCGAGGAGAAAGAGCCATTATATCAATTGGTGACAATATGAACAGTAATTTTTGTCAGGACGCAGATGGGGGTGGAAAATTTTAATTATGCATAAACTGCTTCTCAAGCAAAATTATCTCAGATCCATTTGCTGTTGTTTTTTTAAATGATTCCCAATGATGAATTTAGCTACTTGACTACAAGTAGCTGCAAGATAATTACGAGAAGGTCTCTGCAGCAAACCCAGGCACTCATTTGTCCTGTGTGTTTTAAAATCTGTTGCACAACATCTTTTGAAAAAAAACAAAGTAGTGTGACAGTTATATACAGGTAGTCTGTCTGTCCCTAATTGGGACCAGAATTTCCATCGCTAAGTGATATGGTTGTAAAGGGCAATGTCACATGACCACATTGCTTAGCAACAGTAATCCCGGCAGTCCCCGTTGCCATCATTAACTGAATGGGTAAGGACTCACCCTGATCCAAGCCATTCCCGGCTTGGTCCCTCCCAGCCCCGAGCCTTGGTAAGGTAAGGGACTGCCTCCTCTGCAGCTCCCCCCACCTGCCTATGTCTCCTCCATCTCTGCCCTTTTGGCTACCCTGCACTCTGCCCCCTCTGCCTATTGTGCCTTACCCAAATTGCATGAGGCCTTCTTGCGAGGCTTTGAAGCCTTCCAAAGCCTCACGAGAAAGACTCATGTGATTTGTGCAAGGCTACATACAGCCTCGGGAAGAAGGCCTGGTGGGGCCAGCAGCTGCCTCGTGAAGGGTCAGACTGCACACGCCTCATCAGCAGCGGGAGGAAGAAGATGGCAAAAGTCAGTTGCGGACAGCAGGGCTGGCAGGGCGAGCGGGACCCAAGGCAGCAGGGCCAGCACAGCCCAGGGCTGGCAGAGGCGGCAGAGGCGGCGGAGTGCGAGGCAGCCAAAAGGGCAGAGATGGGGGGGGAGATAGGTTGGTGGGCAGAAGTGCCCCTGCAGTTGTAAGTGTGGGTGAGCTGCCAAGCGCCCAAATTTTGATCATGTGACTGTGGGGGCACTGGAATTGCTGTAACTTTGGGGACCAGGTGTAACTACCATTCATTCAGCGCTGCCATAACTTTGAACAGTCGCTGAATGTTGTTCAACCAGGACTAACTGTATGATTCATAAATAAGAATTGGATCTAAGATACAGATTTAGGTTAACTTACTGTTCTTTCTAAAGTTATCATTCCCCTCCCTCAAATATAATTTAATATGCTTCCTAAGTGAAGCTTGGTGCTTTACTTTCATACAGCTACTACCTGTTGTAGGCTATTTAGCAGGATGCAGGAGTCATACCTAATGCTGTTATAAATCAGGCATTCCTGCTTTGGCTGCACTGTGTTTTTTTAAAAAAAACTATGTTGAAGGACTCTCTCTGCAAAGAGAGGAAATCAGAAGATCCTGAACCATGTCTCCTCTTTTGCTGTTTAAAACTAGAAACAAAGTAATAATAATTTTGGTTATCCCAACATGGGTGATGGTTTTTGATCTACCCAAAGGAACCATTTGGAACAGTTAGCACTGGAACAATTAGCATGAAAATATAGTTGATCAGGCTTCTCATGTTCCATAATTCCTGGACTGGAAGGCCCTGCTCACTATCACTCATGCTCTCGTGACCTCCTGTTTAGACTACTGCAATGTGCTCTACATGAGGCTGCCCTTGAAGAGCATTCAGAAGCTTCAACTGGTGCAGAATGCAGTTGCACATGTAGTAAATGGTGCTCGCTACTCAGCACATGTAACACCACTACTCTGTGGGCTGCATTGGTTACTGGTATGCTTCCGGGTGCAATTCAAGGTGCTGGTGTCATCTTTAAAGCCCTTCGTGGCTTGGGACCAGTTACCTGAGGGACCATCTTTCCCCAGTTGTTTCTACCAGTCTGATCCAATATGGCACGATGGGCATGCTCTGGGTCCTGTCAGCCAAAGAATGCCAGTTGGCATTGCCCTGGAGTTCTGCCTTTTCTGCTGTAGCACCTGCCCTATGGAACATTCTCCCTCCAGAAATAAGGATGGTCCCCCACCCTGTTGCCTTTTGTAAGGCCCTAAAGACCTAGTTCTGTCTCCAGGCCTGGGGCCCCAAGTGTGTGAAGGATTGTGGCTGTGCTAGTGACTGTTCATTGTGATATATTCCTCAGCTGTTGTGTATCTTAATTTTTATATTTGTGATGGGAATTGTTTTTAATTTATTTTAAGATTGTTTGCTGTCCAGAGTCACTTGTTGAGATGGACAGCCATAGCAAAACATGAATCAATCTTGAAAAAGAGGATCACACATAAAGTTTCTTGTGAATTGTTACTGCTAACAGTTTCCAGATGAATCTAACAAGAGTTATCAATTCCCCTTCATTTTTCAAAGTTATTATAATGGAAGCTGTTGCAGTTGAATATTAAAATATAGAGAGAAGAGCATTCAATTGTTGTACATAAGTGTAAGGTAAGTCTACCTAGCAGTAGACAGTTGCATGTGTTGTATTGATATATAAACACTTTTTCCCATGAACCTTTGGTCTAGGAGTGTTAAATGTCTGAGAAAAATCTGCCTACGTAAAGACATATGAGTGAGAAGTCATTATGGGGATATAGAAGATACAGAAATGTCCAAATACTCAAAGCCTTCCCACACAGAAAACTAAGGGACATGTGGACAATCATGAGGTATTTCATTATCTTAGTAAAACCCACAGGCATTTTTGTTTTGTTGTTATATGGCCAGAAGCCTGCAAATTTGTCTCAAATTTCACTTTGAAGAAATACCAATGGCAATTCTAGAATAAAATATGCTTCATGTTGATACTTGAGCAGTTACCAGACCTCACATCTAATGCTTTTTCTTTTCACTAACAGTTTAGTTTATCCAACATTATTGACAAATTGTCAGATTAATATTTCAAGCCCATTGCCAAATTATTTTGGGCATGTATTATTTTGTTTGACTTGGTTTGTTTCAATGCAAATTCATTTGATCTGCCCATGTGTTATCAAACATTTTTTTTTGCCTCACATATTCTTCAGTTGCTCATTTTTTAACATTAGTGAGTGGGATTTTCTTTTTCTTCCCAATTTTCTCAACAAACTAATTTCATTAATGTTTGGAAGAACTTCAGATTTGTGAAGTTCTATACACCTGAGAAGACTTCATAAAAACACTGAAATACATTCAGTTACATATTGAGATTATACAGATCCTGACCTAGACAGATGGCAGTTCTCATATCTCAGCCAATTTCAAGGATTCAACACCTTTTTTCACAGTTCTAGTTAAAAAGAAAAAAGCACATTTTTTCCAGATTAAAAATTCAATTAGATTCAGAAGAGTTTTATCAAAATAAATGTCACATCTTCCTTTACTTCTTCCCTATTTTCAACCTTTTTTCTTCTGAAGGATAATACCCTGTAACCACTGTGTTTAATAACTGTTTGTGCATTGTAAAAATAGAATTTGCATATTAATAGAAATTATTTCCTACCGTTTGATTTTGCAATCAGATAAGTCATCTGATGTTATCTGGTTATTTTGTCAAATGTCTAACCAAAGAGTCAATTCAATAGAGCCACATAATAAAAAGGAAGAGGGAAAAAGCTAAATAATTTAAACTCATTATTCCACTAATCCTTCCATTCTTCAAGGCTCCCTGGAGGTATATTAGAAGGTAATTGAAAATTCTTTAATACACCCAAAAGACATTATAGAGTAATATAGTTAGACATAGTAACTTGCATTTGATTTTTAATTCTGTTATTTAACAACAAAGGGGAAAAGTTCACTTGGACCAAAAAAAAAAGAAGAAGTTCAGAGATAATTATAGGCTTATAATAGCTTATAAATAAATGAAGGGACACTGTAATCTCTTTTTCAATACACTGTAAATTAAAAAGAGCTATGGTTAACTACACAGGTGTGGAATCCATTTGGTTTCGAGGCTAAAGTTAGAGATTGGGGTTGTGTTTAATATTCTCTAATTTTGATTTTCTTTTTCAATGGGCGATATTCAATATAGCCAAAAATATTACTGAGAAAACATTAATGCTATTTTAATGCCATTCAGTAGCAGTTGCTTTTCCTGGCTGATGTTTCCTTCTGGCTTCAGCTTTCCTACTCTACCCCGCTGCACACTTACCTACACTGCTGTACTATGATGATTGATGTGGCTTTGCTGACAAATGCCCAAGAGTCACACTATCAGATGCAATATTGTAAATTACGATTAGAAAGAAATAACACTTGCCAAATTGGATTACACACTAGTGGGCCCAAGAAGGATAGGGACAGTGGGGGAAAAGAAGAAAATAGTGTGAAAATCCCTGAAAGGCATCCTATCAACACCTCAAGAAGATACTCCTTAGGACTAATCCAAATTTGGCAGAAGAAGGGCATTTCCTGTTAGTCCCCCAGAGGAACATAAGATCAGGTAACTTTAATCAATGTATTACATTCAGTGTCTTTTTCTTGGTTGTTCCTCTTTAATCAGTTTCACAAATCAATGGAAGTGCTATAAAAAGGTAAAGGTTCCCCCAGCACATTTGTGCAGTCGTGTCCGACTCTAGGGGCTGGTGATCGTCTCCGTTTGTTAGCCGAAGAGCCAGCGTTGTCCGAAGACGCTTCCACGGTCATGTGGCCGGCATGACACATGCGGAACGCTGTTACCATCCCACCGAAGTGGTACCTATTCATCTACTTGCATTCGCATGCTTTCGAATTGCTAGGTTGGCAAGAGCTGGAGCTAGTGCGGGAGCTCACTCCGCACACAGGGCTAGGGATTCGAACCTCCGAACTTGCAATCTTCCAATTGACAAGCCTGGCGTCTTACCCGCTGAGCCACCCAGTAATATAATCCCTAGTTGGCATTTATTTATTTAAATGACTTATATGGTGTCGTGTGTAGATGCAGAAATAACACGCCGAGGCCAGGAATCTAGTCTCTAGTGTTTATTGCATACCTACAAGCAAAATCCTGCTAAACTAACAGTGCCTGAAGATTCCCCAGAATATCCGTTCACCCTAGGGTGGAGCTTTCTTCTGACGTTTGGGAAAATAGGCTAGGCTCTCTGAGCTACGTGCTCGCTTCTTATCTATAGTCCAGCCTTCTTCTCTGCTCTGTAGAGTCTCCCTGACACCACCCCCCTCTCCTTCCAAAAACTCCATAGCAACCCCCTCCCTTCCTTCGTCCTTGGTGTCAGGCTGGATCCTGTGTGAAAATGTGTCCATCTCCTCCTCCTCCTCCTGGGAGCTGGGCAGGGAAGGGAGGTCATCCACAAAAGGAATGTCAGGGGAGGGCTCGTGGCTCTCTGTTTGATCTGATAGTCCGGGTGCAGCTGGCCTCTCCTGAAAAACAGCTAAATTGTTAGAAAGGTTCTCCCTCCCCCCTCTTGGGAACTGTAATCCAGAGGTGGAGGGATGCGAATCCTCCTCCTCCCCCCTCGCTGGTCCTGGCGGAGGGAGCAGGAATGGTTGCTGGCAACTTACGAAACTCTCAGGCTGGCCGGACTCCTCGTCTTCCTCTGGTGGCTGTAGCTCTGGGAGTCGCGCTGGCCGTGGCTTGTGAGGGAAAATCTGATGAAACCTATGCACTAGCAAGGGTGCATGAACGTCTTTGGCATTTTCCCAGGAGCGCTCTGTCTGAGAATACCCCTTCCAGTGTATTAAATACTGAATTCCCCTGCCCCTCCTTCTGGAGTCCAAAATCTCTTGCACTTCGTACTCCGGTTCCCCTTGGACAAGTACTGGAGGTGGGGTGGTGGTATGCGACCGCAAGGCACTTGGAGGGGAATCTTTGACTAACAAGGACTTGTGAAACACCGGGTGAATCCTCATGGAGTGTGGAAGCTGCAAACGATAAGCCACAGGGTTTATTTGCTGTAGCACCTGAAAAGGGCCAAGAAACTTAGAGTCCAGCTTCTTGCAAGGTCTGTTAGTGGGTAGAAACTTTGTAGAGAGCCAGACCTTGTCTCCCAGTGAGATGGGGGGTCCTTCCTGCCTGTGTTCATCTGCGTTCCATTTATAGGCTGCCTTTGGCAGCTCCAGCTGCTCTGCTAACAGCTGATGGGCTGCCTGTCTTTCTGCCAGGAAATCCGTGGCTGCAGGCACAGCTGTTTGTTGTGAGGAAAGGGGCAACACTCTCGGGTTTGTGCCATAGAGAGCCTGGAAAGGGGACATCTTGGTTGAGGAATGTACTGCATTGTTGTAAGCGAACTCTGCCATGGGGAGAAGTTCTGGCCAATTGTCCTGTCGGTAGTTAATGTAACATCTGAAATATTGCTGCAATAACTGGTTAGTTTTCTCTGCTTCGCCATTACTGCAAGGATGATTCGCAGAAGGCAAGTGTATTTTAACCCCCAATGTCTGGAAAAGCGCCCCCCAGAACCTGGATGTAAATTGCGAACCACGATCTGAGATCAAGTGGTTAACCATACCTCTATATCGGAAGACATTGTCCAAAAAGAGCTGTGCTGTAGTTTGTGCTGTTGGTAGGCCCTTACAGGGAATAAAATGTGCTATTTTTGTAAAGCAATCTACCACCACCAGGATGGAAGTGAAACCCTGTGCCTGTGGCAAGTCAGTGATAAAATCCATGGAGACAGTTTCCCAAGGTTGGGGGTGGGTGGGTAGGGGTTGTAAAAGGCCTGCTGGTTTCCCTGGAACAGTTTTAGCGCGTCTACATACGTGGCAAGAGGCCACGTAAGTCTTAATGTGTGCTGCCATCTTGGGCCACCAGAAATCTCTGAGTGTTCTGTGCAGCGTTTTGAACACCCCCCCCCCCGTGTCCTGCCGTTGGGCTATCATGACAAAGCTGTAGGACTTCTTCTCTCAGGGTCTTGGGAACATAAAGGCACCCACTATGCCAAAGGGTCCCTGCCTCCGCTGTGAACGGGGACGGTGCTCTGCTCTGGGCCCCCTCTAGGTCCTCCAGCCTAGCCCGTGCGTAGGGGTCTTGTTGCTGCTGAGCCTTGATTCTTACAAGGAGGTCGTCTGCTAGTCTGACTGCTGCCAAGGTCTCTCTTTGGTCCCCTTCGGGAGGTTTCTCAAAGTTTTGAGGTTGCAAGATCGTGGCTTGGGTGGCTTGGTCAGGTTCTGCCTTTTCCTGAGGCTGCCTAGACAATGCGTCAGCCAGCTTGTTTTGTTTGCCTGGCAAATACGAGATGACGAAATTGAAGCGTGAAAAAAATTGACTCCATCTGACCTGACGGGGGGTGAGGGATGCGGAGCTCTGCAAAAGCGCTCAGTTTTTATGGTCTGTGTAAACCTTGATTGGCAATGCTGCTCCCTCTAACCAATGCCTCCATTCTTGAAAGGCTGATTTTATGGCAAGCAGTTCCTTGTTGAACACATCGTAATTCCTCTCTGCTGGTGACAGCGTGCGAGAGAAATAGGCACAGGGTAATAAATCTGCCCCTCTTCCGTCCGCCGCTTGGAGCAAGATGGCGGCGACGGCAAAGTTAGATGCGTCACACTGGACGTGGAACTGTTTTAAAGGGTTCGGGTGCCTCAGAAGTGGCGGAGAGGCAAACAGCTGTTTAAATTCTTGAAAGGCAGCTTGCTGCTGTTCCCCCCAGCAAAAGCGTTTGTTTTTCTTTAAAAGCTGAGTAAGGGGACACGCTTTCTCCGCATATGAGGCAATGAACTTGTGAAAGAAATTAGCATACCCGAGAAATTGTTGGACCTCCTTGACGTTACGGGGAGGCTTCCATGACATAATTGCTTGGACCTTTGCAGGATCCATGGCTACGCCTTCTGTGGAAATCCTGTATCCCAGATAGTCTAATTGAGTTAAGTCAAAGGCACATTTTTCTAGCTTCGCAAACAGCTTGTTCTCTCTCAGTCTCTGCAAAACGTTACGCACATGAGTAATGTGGGAGGTGGGGTCCTCAGAATAAATCAGAATGTCATCAAGATACACGATTACATATTTATCTAACAAGTCTGAGAAAATGTGGTTCATGAACCTGGAAAACACTGCTCCACAATTACTTAGTCCAAAAGGCATGACTAAATATTCAAACTTACCATATCTGGTGTTAAAAGCCATTAAGTATTCATGGCCTGGCTTTATTCTGATCAAATTGTAGGCATTCCTGAGGTCCAGCTTGGTAAAAATACGGGCTTTTTGCAGGCGATCTAGCAATTCAGATATAACTGGAAGAGGGTAGTGGTCTCTAATGATGACTGCGTTGAGTGCGCTGTAGTCATGCACCGTGCACATGGGGGGTCCCTTATTGCCAGCCTGTGCCGCCGGGGCGAAAGGTTCGGGCTTTTTAGGCACGAAGAAGGTAGGGGCCGATGCTGGTGATGTCGATGGCCGAATGAAACCCTTCTTTAGGTTGGTATCCAAATATTCCTTTAGGATAGCTAGCTCCTTAGGGGACATTGCATAATGCCGTGCCGCTGGGATCTTGGCTCCAGGTTTCAAATCCACTGTGCAGTCGAACGATCTATTGGGAGGCAATGCTGTGGCCTCTTTCTCTCTGAAGATGTCTGCATATTCTCCATACTTTGTTGGCAGGGCAGCCCTCCCTGCTTCTCTGCTTGCAGTTGCTGGTTGGGCTTGGGTAATGCCCTGCAATTTGTGGTGCCGACAGTCCTGAGAGGGAAAGGAAATTGCTCCGGTCATCCAGTCCAAATTGGGGTTGTGGAGTCTCAACCAAGGTGCCCCGAGAATGACCGGGACTTACAAGGAAGCAGTAACATACAGTTGGATCCACTCCGTGTGATCTGCGATGGTTAGCTGAATTGGCTGGGTGCAGCTTTTAATTTCTCCTGCCTTGAGAGGTTGCCCGTCGATGGTTTCAACCTGCATGGGGTTTGGAAGTGCAATTGTTGGAATTTGAAAACTTTTCACCGCTTCACTATCTATAAAATTGGTTGTCGCACCAGAATCTATCATTACGTTTACCGGTAATAGGTGCTTGGAATCTGTAGTCAGCGTGGCTGGAACAATATAAAAATCTTGGCTGTGATCTGCCGCCTGAGCCCTTCTCAATTGTTGGATGGCCTCCCTATGGGGCTCTGGCAAGGGGGGCCGTTGGAGTTTAACTGCTGGGAAGAAGCGGCTGGTATGCGGGCCTGCTCTGTGCCTTGGGTTGTAAATCTCACCGGGGTTGTCTGGCGTCTGGTCGGGCACTCTCTTGCGATGTGCCCTGGACCTCCACAATAGAAGCAAAGTGCACTGTCCCTTCTCCTTTGCCTCTCGGCTTCAGAGAGTCCCCTCCGTGTCGCCCCTATCTGCATAGGTTCCTCTGCGCTCAGGGAAGCAAACATGTTAGAGGGGGTAGCAAAACCTGGAAAGGCCGGTCGGGCTCCTGCCCTGTTTCTCCCTGGCCAAAACTGTCTTAACTCTTCCAATCGAGCATCTATGACGACTGTTAACTGGTATAGGTCTTCCAATGTAGCTGGCGTGCCCTGCCGCACTAACTCCGTCTTAATCTCTTCGTCCAGTCCTTGTTTGAACTGATCCTTCAGTGCCACCTCATTCCAACCCAAATCTCCTGCCAGCAGTTTGAAATCTGCGATGTACGCTCCTACTCTCCTGTTCCCCTGTCGGAGCCGTCGGATCTCTCGGCTGGCAGTGACTTCTCTGATTGGATCATCAAAATGGGCTCTGAAATGGGCCATAAAGTTCTGGTAGTTGTCCAGAATTGGGTCGTTAGCTTCCACCATGGGGATGGACCATCTTGCGGCTGAGCCTTTCAGCAGACTTAAAATGAATGTGACTCTGGACCTCTCCGTCGGGAACTCGGCTGGTCTGCTGTCGAAAAACATAGTGCACTGGGCGACGAAGGTCCTGAGCTGTGCCGTCTCTCCCCCAAATTTCTCTGGTAAACACCCTGGGGATCGCAGGACGACTGGTGGGGGTGGTGCCACTGGTGCCGGCTGCTGGGCTCCTGGAGCTGGTTGTTGCATCTGCTGAAGCATCGCCGCCTGTAAGTTATTAATCTGGTCGTCGACCTGCTGCTGATGTTGTGTCAAGGCTGCTGTTAGCTGGATTATGGCCTGCTGCAACTCCTGTGTCTGAGAAGCCATTCTCCTGGTTACTGTGTTCCTCCCTCTTTCGATGGGAGTTGAGGTTTAGCAGGATTGATGTCGTGTGTAGATGCAGAAATAACACGCCGAGGCCAGGAATCTAGTCTCTAGTGTTTATTGCATACCTACAAGCAAAATCCTGCTAAACTAACAGTGCCTGAAGATTCCCCAGAATATCCGTTCACCCTAGGGCGGAGCTTTCTTCTGACATTTGGGAAAATAGGCTAGGCTCTCTGAGCTACGTGCTCGCTTCTTATCTATAGTCCAGCCTTCTTCTCTGCTCTGTAGAGTCTCCCTGACATATGGCCACCTATCTAATATAATGATCCTAAGAGGCTCAGAACAACTGATAACAAGAATAAAAACAAACCCATCCTTCCCACCAGACACCAGACCAGACTATTAGCCTCCTGACTCAACCCCTATCATAGCTCAACATTTAGGGGACAAGCCAAGTCTTCTGGAAAGCTAAAAGGGTGGGGACCCCTTGAATCTCAGGTGAGAAGCTATTCCAAAGGGCTGGGGCAGCTACAGAGAAGGTGCACCTTCGAGGTCCCATCAGATGACAGCATTTAAGGGACGGGAACTGGGGTGTGCCCACCCTCTCTCACCAAGTGGGATAGGCAGATACCCTCAGGGAGAGATGGTCCTGCAAATTTACACTGCAGGCATGATGTCTAATAGAACATTTATTATATAGCTGCCCAGAGTTGTTGAAACGGGTGGCTATATAAATTCATTGAATAAGTAAGCAAACAAATATTGGAAACTGAATGCCCTGGGATACACACTGAAAACTCTTGCCATGCTTAAGTAAATACTGTAGGAGAGTTGTAAAGAACAATGTTCTGGAGTAAAACTCTCACAATCCCTTGTCATTAGCCATGCCAGGTTAGGCTGAAGTCTAATACCAGGTTGACTACTGCTGTAGCAAGAGAAATGAGAGAAAGGGCAAATTCTGCTTCAACCGACAGTAAAAGGATCAGGTATGGCAGTGTTTCTCAACCTCAGCAACTTTAAGTTGTCTGGACTTCAACTCCAGAATTCCCTAGCCGGCATGAAGTCCAGACATCTTAAAGTTGCTGAGGTTGAGAAGCACTGAGGTATGTCAACTGTAGCTCTGAAGGATCATCCCAAATTTCACATCCTCCATCTCAACTGTGTTGTTTTCTAATACAGGAGAAAAGTCTGGTGCAGAAGTCAGGAGCGTTGAGGCTCTATATAAAACTGGTTGTTAGGGTGCCTCCTGCTATTTTCTATTGTTCCTTTGGCAATAAAATCATAGACGCTGATTGAATGAGTTGGTGCAGCTGGTAGACTAGCTTCTCTAGAAAAAAAATAAAAAATAAAAGTTGTCCTTTAAGCAGGAATCAAAACTTTACTAAGGACTGCCTACAGTGGAAGACTGGATCATAAAGTTAACTGAACTTGCAGAAATGGCGAAGCTGACCAGTTTGGTCAGAGAAAAAATGATAAAGACTTTTTTAAAAGACTGGAACTCTTATATGGACTTTTTGCTGAAAGAAGAGAAAATGAATTGATGATTATGGGATTTGGGGATTAAAAATGAGATGAAGAGGTTGGGGGAAAATTTAAGATGACTATTACTTAATAGAAAGAAGGGTGGAAAACACAATTGTATGTTGTTGTTTTTCCAATTTCTTTCTTGTTTCTGTATCTGTTATTTCCTGTATTTGTTCTTGTTCATTTTGTATATTTTATCACATTAAAAATTTCTATTCTTTTTTTAAAAAAAACCCTTACTAAGGACTGGGGGAAAAATCCAAAACGTAGGACATCTAAGAGGCAGGATGACTGGAGCTGTTTTTGACAATCTTCAGATGTCATACTCATGTAAATAAGATGTTAGGAAGAGAATATAATTTGTTAAAATTGCTAGGTCAAGTACTTAGGATGAACTGTGATTGTGCTAAATAAGTCACTTAAAAGAAACGATCACTCTCTGATCATAAATTAGCTCTCAAGTTGTACTTCAATTGCCAAGCCTCACAATAGAGGGTAACATTTGAATTTCCTCAGCTGTTTTGTTACAGTGAAATCCAAGTCAATAGAGCTTAGGAGTTGATACTAAATTAAAAGGATACTCAACTCTAGGCTACTTCTTGCAATCATAAGATCAGAAAAATAATAATTAAAAAGTACTATCAAAATATTGTTAGCAAAGCCTGAGTGTTTGTTAAAGCAAAACAAAGGCTTTATCTGAGACTTCAAAGACTGACTAATTACGTGCTTTCCACCCTATTCTAACAGATCAGTGACTAAGGCATTTATCAAACCTGAAGGTATTAAAATGATATAATTCCATTAAAAATATATCAAATTAAATATAGAAATAGAGCTGTGCAGTGCTTGAGATTTTATTCCCAAAACAACTGCTTTGGAGCCTCTCTGCAACTCTTTAAAGTAGTTGTATGGCTGCTGCAGAGGGCAGTTGCATGCTCCTGAGAAAAGATATAGCTGCTTTAAAAAGTTGCAAATCAGTGCTACATTTGTGTTTCTGCATGCACTGAAGCATTTTCTTTGGGACTGAATCCAAAGTGCTGCAAGACCTAATTAAAATCATCCCAAACAAGACAATCCGACAAGTATCTTCACAACACTTTGGGGAGAACAGTAGATAATTCCTTAAGATTTCTAGAAAATGTTTCTAAATTATTTTATCTATGTACCAAATCAGCATAATGAGGAATTGTAGATGTCTCCTCACCCAGCTAAGGCATTGGATTATGGTGTAAATGGAGCCCACTGAATATAGGATATAACTCTTTGGTGGAAGTGTTGTTATTGGAGGCACCATGGGGTACAGTGTGGTGTTGATTTGGGGTATTGCTGTTTTATCTTTTTTTGGTTTTACTGATCTTGCTGTTAACCACCCAGGGTTATTGTATATGATGGACAGGCATATAAATCAAATAAATAAATAAATAAATAGTTCTAGTCATCTGATTATCCACCAAAAGCCATCTGTACATTTTAAAAGCCTATTTTAGGACGAGACTGTGGATCCATGGGTCTTCAACTGAACCCCCCTCTCTAAAGTTCCATCCTTGCTAAAGCATGTCCCTCTTCTATGTAGTTTCCCTCTTCTCTTTACTGAGAAAGGTGAATAAAGAATGGGATAAGCTTTACAAAGCTCTATTTACTTCCCTTGGCATTTTTCCTGTACTCAGAGAGGCAAAGAAGAAGAGGAATTTGGGGCCAATTTAAATGTTCAGATAGTTTTTAAAGTGTATTCTTATATAAGATGTATTCCAAGAGTTCAGAAAGCAAGCCATGAGGGCATGGATGATTGACTGTCTGTTCTTGGTGTTGAGTCTTTTGTTTGTATATTTTCCTATTCCTCTCTAATAGATTGAAGCCTGGGAGGAAAATCTAATGAGGAACTGCTGGGGACTTTAGCCTGGAGAAGATAAGACTGCAGGGATATGTGATAGCTGTCTTCAAGTATCTATATGAAGAGCTCTCATATAGAAGTCAGAGCAGAATTGTTCAGAGATGTTCCAGAAGAAAGGACAATAAACAATGGGTATATTTCAATAAACAGGGAAGTAGATTTCAGTTGAGGTCAGGAAAAATTCTTAACAGTAAGCTATTCAAGAGTGCAGCAGACTGCCTCAGGACGTTGTATATTCTCCTTCACTGAAGGAGTTTAAATAGACAATGAATTGCCATATGTCAGAGATGCTATAATGGAAGATTCCTGGATTGGCAGGGGTTTAGAGAAATGATCTCCAAATTCCCTTCCGAACTTTCCATTCTATGATTCTATGACTACTTGATCATGCTGACAGTTATGGTCTTAGATTTGGTAATACAGTATATGAAGGGGTTATTGTGCCTTGGCAACTTGATCATCCATGTCAGATCCAGCTCAATTGTTCAGGATCATCATGATAAAAACTGGGCTTATCACACTGTAACTTTGCAATATCTTTCAAGTCTTATGTTAAAGTTGATGGTTGGATAGAATATGAAGAACCTGAACATGGAAGGTACAAGCGATGTTAAGAACAGATTATTTCCTAGTGAAGGTTGTATTCCACATTAGTAGCACTCAGGTTAGCTTATTCCTAGAAACTGATCAATGTGGTGGGTATCCAAAGAGCCTTGAGAAAACATATATTGATTTCTTTGTTTTCTGAGAAGCTACAGAGAATGAAGCAACTATGAGGCAATAGGGACTATGAGTTTGTCAATTTGAAATTTTCCATTTGAAATGTCAAGGCCAGTGCTGCAGGTCCCATTTGAAATGTCAAGGCCAGTGCTGTAGCAGAGATTGCCAAAAAAAATTACAATTCTTTACTATGATTATATCAACATAGTGGAATCCAGCTTTTTTAAATTAGGAGAACATTTGCAGTCAATTTCCAAGGTGAAATACAGGAATCATTCATAGCTTCAAAAATGTGTTTCTAAGTTATTTAGGCATTCTCTTTTCATGGTTTTTCTTTTCCTTTTCTTTTACAAGATAATTTTTTGTTGTTGAAGCATGAGGGAACTAAAAAACCTTTTGAAAAAACTCAACTATCTATTGGTGAGCATTATTCCCACCTCAATTATAATTTTTTCTACACTGATGATAAATGAGGCAAAAATATTTCAGAGAAAGCCTCTTTTCATATGAAGCTCCTCAGACACTAATACAATCATATACGGTATCTTCCATGAGTAGAAGGTTGTGCAAATCAACCTTGATTTGATTCAGCTCAGAGATTCTAGATTTGAAGAATAGAATAATAACTTTATTGTCATCCCACTATACACTATACAAGTGCACAATAGAATGAAATTTCGTTGCAGTTGGCTCACCATTTCACTCAAGCAATAAAATACTAATGATAATAATAAAAAACCATAATTACTAGAAAATACCCATTCTTATAAGAGGGCATGATTTAAATCTTGTTTGTGATTCAAGATTTCAGGGGAAATCAACTTGTTTTGAATGATTTCAGGATTGCTCTCCATTTCTGAGATCATGTACTCCCTGCCCTTGAAAAGTGCACCACTAGATCCTTTTGTTGTCCCCCCCCCCCACCAATCATTTTTATATCTATTAACAATACGATACTGCACACAAGAAAGTAATTCTGGATGACTTGTTACAGTTGTGAGTCACATTATCAGGGCAAGTAGAATTAAAATGCATTAATGCATTTGTTCATTTGGGTTAGATGCCTTTTTATTAGATCTGTATCCCACCTTTCTTTCAGGAGCTCATGGAAGCATACACAACATTCCTTCCTCTTATTTTTCCTCTAACAAGAAACTTGTGAGGTAGGTTGGGTTGAGAGATTTGCCCAGAGTCACCAGTGAGATTTCATGGCTGAAGGTGGACTAGAAACTGGGTCTCTCCTAGTCCAGCACATGAACCTCTATTCTACACTGGCCTCTTTAAACGTCTTTGCCTCCACCCTTTCTTCTCTGTTTTCTTGGCTCTGATTATCTAACATGAATCCACCCTATATAATTGGTGTACATTGCTTTGTCACAAAACATAAATAAAAGCACATCCTGCCCTGATGTTCCTTTTTTGAAGGATTAAGTTTGTAACTTGCTTCTAATTTCAGTCAGGTAGATGAATAAAATCCATATTCCCTCAATAATCTGGCCACTATAATGACCCTGATGTTTTCTTAGAACATCTTCTCATTGTTATGCAGGCTGCTGCCCCTGTAATAGATGTTATTTTATTCAGACAATGGTGATTGAGCTTTGTAGCCAGCAAATACATAGAAGAGAGAAGGAAGGATGTAAATTTAATGCAATTCATACTGGACTTAAAAGATTTATAGAAAGACTATGCCATGACAGAAAAATGTAAGCAAATCAATTATAGCCAATTATATTCTGTTGAATAGGGATAACATGTTAAGGAAGATAATAGTTGGTTTTGTTATTTACCAAAGACTTACAACCGTATATCAGAATGACATAATAAATTAAAATGATTAAGTGACTAACATGAATTTGGTGTTTAAGCCATAATCGAATTCTGTGTCATTCGTTAGTAATAAATCCAGCTTTTCTATCAATGGGGAACCCAATCTTAATGCCCATTCTGGAAGTTGCCTGTTTGATTAATCTTTCTGTAATGACAATAAATAATACAGAATGAATTCTATCCCTCAAGCTTGGAATAAATGGCGCTATAGCTGCCAGTCGTTTTATGTGGTGTCTTCAATATATTCATATGCATTTCTAGAAACAGGCAACTTTGATTTAGACAAAACCAAACATTCTAACTCAGCTAAACTGTGTAGCCATGGCTTTCTAGCATTTTAGGAAAGTGTCATTCCCATTCCCATGATTTCATGGATTTAATCTAAGACTTTTTGTATGAAGAGCTTGTACTATTCCATGAAGGTCCAGCTTTTCTCCCAAATATCTTACAGTTATTGGTCTCCAATCCAGAAAATGGACATGGTACTTTAAGTCTTCCACTGCAGTGGGGCAAAAAAAAAAAGATAGAGACCCTCTTATACTTACTTCCATTCTGTTAGATGTGCATATCTAAAATCCTGCCTGCCACATTGCATGAGATTGGACCAGAGGAATGTGTGATATGACTGCAAATATAAAGGGTATGAGGAGCTATGGCTATACAGTCTCCTGGTTTAGCGTGAGATTTATAATCATGGATATGTTACTGACAGGAACCTGAATACGGAACAAAGGGCACAACAGCCAGTAGCATAGACTTTTGAGGTGTAGGATCAGAATCATAACTCCAAGCTGAGGTCCAGCAAATACCAACTTAAAGCCAGAGATTCCCAATCTGGAATCCCAAAGGTTACAATTTCTAAGGCAGATACCACTGGGAACCAATAGCCTTGCCACAAAAGTCTCATTACTGACAATATTCTTGAATTTATAAAGATATGCCCAATAATAGATAGCAGAGAGAGACAATTGCATATCTGCCCTTTTTAAAGGTCACTTCTTGCTTCTCAAGAAGAGGGCAGAGCCTAGAAAAAATGGTGTGGCTAATTAAAACTAGGGCTTTTGCTGCAGTTGCCCAAATGTTTTCTTACTCCATTCTCAAATTTCACCTTATTCCTGAAGTATCTTCTAGAGTCACCCAACCACTATTGTACCAAAATAAAATGAATGAGGGCAGGTTTTATGTCACTTCCATAATGGCTGTCAGCCTTGCATGTTCGTCTGCCATGCTTCCCTGACTGTTGTACACGTGTAGTTTGCTGGTCTGCACTTACTTGCTTCAAGAAGCCTCCCTCTTGGCATTTTTGCATCGCTTGCCAAAAACTGTGATAAGCACCTGCTCTTTCAACAGACATTCTATCGGGCAGAGGGATGCTTGGAGTGGGAACTGAATTGTTATGTCTTGACTCTGGGTGATGTCAGAGGGACGTTTTGATAATGCAGCTTGGGCGCGAAACTCTTTATTCGAGGCTTCTCCTCACCTGAAGTGTACTGATCCTGAATAAATGAATCTTTTAGAGTAATTGCCTGAGGGATTTCTTGATTGGGAATTCTGACACTGAGGGTTATCACAATGGCTGAAGATGCTACAGGCCACTAGTGAGGAGATGGCCTTAATTAAAACCCAACTTGAAATTGCTGGAATGATTTGTGCCATATGGGCTTTCCATGGTTCTCAAAGTCCATGCCAAGGTTTTTCTTAACTAATTGCTTTTGCTTATTTTGACTGTGATCTTGGGTTACCTTTTACTAATCTTAGCTTGCTGCTGTCTCCTCTCACAGATATGCTGAATTCACTTCCTCTTTAATTGTGGGCTTAAAATTTATCAATACAATAATCTTGCCTTGATTAAATATCTGTTCCTGCACTAGATCACTCATCCAGCAGAATTTACAACCATAGCAATTAAAAGAGTTTTATTCTTCTTAGCTAACAAAGTGCTATTGTTCCTATGGAAAAGGCATTTGAGGTTATGATAAGCTTTTGTCAAAGCTGACTGGAGAAAATGCTGCAGGGAAAATCCTAGTCACCACAATTAACCTTGTCTGAGACCACATCTCCAATTTTAATTTCAATTCTTTCTTGGAGAGTAACACACAGAGAATCGCTTCTATTAAGAATAAATAAAAGAACCACTTTGGATCAAACCAAAGGATTCAGCTCTCACAGTGGCAAATGAGATGCCTAGGGAAAATCCTGAATACCTTTCACCCTGTCTCCCAGCAACTGTTATTCAGAGGCAGAATGCATTTGACTCTGAAGGTAATATGCCACCATTACAATCTGTAGCTCTTACTAATCTTATCCTCCATTAGTCTGTATAATCTTCTTTTAAGGCTATCTAAGCTGGTGGCATCACTATATGGCAGTGAATTCTGTAATTTATTGGTGGAGTGTGTAAAGAGGTACTATCTTTTATCCAACCCTGATCTGCCGTATTCATCTTTGCTGGTTACCCCAGGTTCTAAGTTATAAGTAAAAGCAATGGTGCTACTAACAGTTTTAGTTATTATTCATTTGTAACTGAGCACAGAACATAGAATAAAACCATAATTGATATAATAACACATGACAATCAAGTATGTCATCATAATATAAAATAAGGAGCTTCTAAACTAGAAGTTCTATGACCTCCATACATTCAAAGTAATAACTAAGGGTTATTTATTTTAAAGGAACTTCTAAGGGTTCAGTGAAAAGAAGTAGCTTAATGCTTTTTAAGATTTTAAGTGATCCAACTCCAAGTGCAATCCTGAGGGGAGTCTAGTCCAAAGAAATGAAGCCAAGTGGAAAAAAATAATCTCTTACTTGTGATATGGCTATTCTGCTACACAGTGGAACCAAATTACTCATGCCCTTTAATAGGGTGAAGTGCACAGGTACAGAAATGAGGAAGCATTTTGTGCCTTACCTGCTTTCTCCACACTATAAGTAATATTATACTTATGACCCTTTGTATGATTTTTCCTAATCTACAGAAAGACAAAATGTTGAAACTTTTGCAGCAACACATAGGTTATGGTGATACTATAGCAATCACTAGCAAGTTCCTAATTGAATCAATACATTCTTTTCACAGCATGTGAATATGGCTGAATGTGGCCCACAGAATTTTCCACATTTCGAAAGGCCTATAATCTCTTTTCCCCAGACATTATCCTATTCTCCATGGCAAAAGAAAATATTCCTGTTGCCAGTCTATAGTAAAGGGAATTCATGGTTATTCTTGTCCCTTCAAGGCTTTAAAAAAGCCTCCATTACAGTTAAAGTATAATACGCTAACCACTATATCATACTGTACATCCTCATTGTTAAAAACTTAGATTAAAAAAAAAACACAGTATAAACCCTCACTGCATCCTCAAGGGCCTTATTAAAATACATTCTTTTTAAAATATATTAATAAAATACGTGAAACATAGTTGTTACTACAGATCTAATTAAAGTCCTGGGCTAATTTCCTAGCACAGTCCTTGATGCTTGATAACAACAGAACTTGAGGCTCATTAATGTCATACCAGGTGTCCTGTTTTGCATCTAATTGCTTCCCCTGAGAATGACATGAGCCTTATTTGGAAAGTCAGCTTTTCTTTCCTAAAGAGTACATTTTATTCTAAATAATTTTTAAAAATCCTTTCCTGCAGCAAAGTGGTTATTATCCTGATCATTGTCTTTGCTTTTTTTTATTAAAAAAAAGGTTGGCAGGGGGTTTGGTTGGAAAAGAGAAAAAGCTTTAATTTCAGAACTGGAAATTAATATTTAAAATTTGCTACCTAACATCTCAAAAGTCAACTAATTTATCAGAAGCTTCATAGCACAGTAATATATTGTTGGGATAGTGTCATTGTTACTGTGTGTGGGTATATGAATGTGTGGAGGTGTTCGTAGGAATGCATTATTCTCAACTGAACTTGCATATGAATCCAGGGATCCATCTATACCATTTTTTAAAAGCATCTTTGAGCCGAATTAATTGTAAATAATTTATCTATTCCACCCATCCACTGAGCCTAATAATCCAATATTTAATTTCAGGATCTAAGCCTTCAGTATTCATTGAAGTTTCTTTGCATACCTCTATTTCATTACATTTTAATATAGTCTCTCTATATATTCCATGTTTATCATAAGATCAACTCCTATTAACTCAATATTATTGATTCTGTTACTTGAAAGTTTTCTCATTGAAGTACAACACAACCCTGGGGAACTAAGTTAAATAAGATACAATGAAAAGTATGTAAATAAAACACAAACCATCAGGAAGCATGGAAGATGAACATATGGTTGGCAGACTAACTGAGCAAGAGGGTTCTGGCAAGGGGCCTTTGTTTTATAATAGATGGGATACCCTACATCAAAAAAGCTAAATAGATAACATTGGAGTTATCATACTTGATAAAATGAGTTTTTCCCCCAAATAGTTGCCTATGAATAGTGTGTGTGTATGCTATTTTGCATTCACTAATAAAAACAGGAGAACCTCTGAAAATAAACAAATGGGTAGGAGACACAAATGACTGCAGACATTGTTGATGAGAAGCAGAGATGCCCTTCACGTTTACAGTGGTTGAGAAGGGGATGGCTGCCTAGATAATTTAAAACTTTTTTGTATTGTCTAAATAAGATTCTTCCCTGTTAAGATTTCTTCATCTTCATCCCTTTCCCCACAATATCCCTTCCTTTCACAGTGTGCAGCTACTCTTATCTTTTTTCCCCATGTTCATTTTTTTCATTTTTGGGGGGGGGTCCTTCTCCTGTTCCCCCTCCTCCTCTCCTTTTTGGTGGGATTGTCTTAATATTTGGATCCTCTTCTTTTCATGGAAATATGTTGATTAGTAATGAACCTGACTTAAAAGTTCATTTGAAAGTAACGTTCAAACTGAATATGGAGGGGGTTTCTCCAGATGAAGCAACTTTAAGCATTTCAAGGGAAATGTGATGGGCAGCATATCTCTGAGGAATAGAAACTTGTCCCTACATCTCAATTATGCCTAAAGCAACATTCAAAGTGACATTGGAATGATTTGCTCAGATTAAACAGCAGGCACAATTTCAGAGGCAATTGAAAAGAACTTTGATAAGGAATCATGGAATGTAAAACCCCAACTCTCTTAAAACTTTTGGGAGCACCTACTTCAAGTGCTTTCAGAGGGCTCAAGGCATTCATACAATTCAATTTCTGCCACCTCCACTGTGTAGGAATTCTGAAATGCTAATGACAGAAGTCCACACAGTTTTAATTAGTTTTAGCAGAGCAGAAGCGTCTCAATAAACTTGCACAAGGCTTAATCAGTTCAAAACACAAAATAAACACACTTCACATGTTAATGTAAAGTTACAGAAAAATAGCTTACAGTTTTATTGTAAATCAGTTTCATGGTAGCAGAGGATGGTCCATGCATGCGAGCGATAGGTTCTGACCAAACCCACAGTCGTCTTAATGTGGCCTTGCTGAATGCATGTATGAGCAACGTGGACAGCCATGGATGTCCATCCTCCCAGGTGGGGATTCAAACAGGGAAGAGAAGAGATGAAGGGAACAGGAACAGCAAATCGGGGTTCAGCCCCTCCCACACAAAGCAAGTAAGATTAGGTTACAGCAGAGGCTGCCGCCTCCTTCAAGCTTGTGTGAGACGTGCTTGGTTGAAACCCGATATCTCTAACACACTGCTCTGCCATTTTCTTTCTCTGACCTCTCCCAAGACCAAGCAACTTATTTGTGGTATGACGGAAAGCAGTGAAAAAAGACAGGTTGCTTACAGGCTTCTGGTGGATTATCAGTCTCCAAATAATGTCCGAATTTAATTAATTCCACTGGAATCAAGGCACTCACAATATTTCTTGTTTTAATATAATTAGGTGTCTAAAATGTTAGGTTGCTCTTGCTGATCCAGTTACAGATTTTCATGCTCAAACCTGCCCAGGCAAAAATGGCTGTTGTCATATCGGCTTCTTCACCTTTCAAATCCTATGCTCCCCTTTCTATGGGCAATCTCCACCTCACATCTTTTTCAATAGAAAAGCAAAATAGAGTATCTTGGCTTGGATGCCTATGTCTAAAGGCATTCAGAGTTCAGGAGTATTCTTGCTTACCATAGAAGATGCCCGTTTGGGATTCGCTCCAGGATGGGTGCTACCTTCAAACAGCTACATTTACACCTGTCAGCTTACCTTGAGAGAACCAGAGGATAGGTGGGTAGTTTGGCCCTGCATCAAAATACTATTCACCCACTTTGGTTATGCAGATTCCAAACATTCCCCAGTCTTTCTCCCAGCTGTGGAATAGGAAGATGATGGGAATTTCTTTGCAATTGCTGAAATTGTTCTTACTGATCTCTACAACTTCAGAGTTCAGAAGAAGTTTGGCCAAAGGCAAGTGAACTTTCCTAGATAGAGTTGTTTATCTATTTGTTTACATATACATTTATATACCTACTTCAAAAGACTTTGTTAAGGTTCTCTCTGTAGAAGGTTATCTCTGGCCATGACTTCTTGGACCTACTGCAATTTCAAATTCTGGAACTCTCTCCATTAGTTTCCTTTTCACTATCTTTTATACAATACTTTTATGCCGTGGTACAACTTATGGTTCCATTTCTTGTGATGTAGAAGCTTTGTGCTAAGATAAATAAACCTGTCCTTCTGTTAATATGCCCTGGAGAAGTTGCAGTTGTGTTGCTAGTTAATGGGCTTTCTACAGACTTAAAAGAGCTTCTTCAAAAGATCTGAAAGGGGGAAAATGCTATGCCCTATGATCCAAGTCATCTTACAAAGCTGCTTTACAAAGAGATGAACAAATTGCAACAATAAATACTTTCCTTGTAGATGTGGTACCAGACAGAAGTAGAAAGAGCTTAGAAAGATACTGCAACTTAGGAGGGCAGTACTGAAAGAAAAATAAGCAGGGCATGGAATATACTTGCAGGAACATGAGGAACAGAAAAACCAGTTAAGATCTTCCTGCTTTGCATCCAGCATCAGTCTGAATTTGTAAATTCTTTTTCTTTTTTCATTACTATTCTTACAAAATCCAAATCTGAAGCCAAGGAAAGACAGAAAAATCTTAATGAGTAGTTGAAACATATATTTGATTTTCCAGAGCCAAGGGTTGCATAATTCATGGTCAAGGACTTCATAAACTTTCAAACTGTCTCATCAAGGGAAAATATGAAGACTAGGGTTTTTGTTTTCTGGGAAAGGTTATCAAATTATATAAAAAAATGGAAACAACTACAAAAGGATTTTCCCCCAAATTTCATAGCACTGCAATTTGGAGGGAGTGGAGGTTGTGTGAGGATGGTGTGAGGTTCCAGACAGATAAAACATGGCATGGATTCATTCAGTTAATACCTAGGATTTTAGCATGAGATGTATCCCTTGGCTGCCAACTTGAATAGCTTTAAAATGGGATTAGGCCAACGTATGAAGCTATCAATACTTACTCTCCATGGTATCTCCATTGGTGGCAGTAAGCTTCTTGATGCCAGTGAGCAGATAAGCATGCAAGCCAGAGGTGCTATAGCATTTCTTTTCTGTTTGTGGGCTTCTCTGGATATTCGGCTGTTTTTGTGCAAAGAGGATGTAGGGCTAGAAAGCGCTTTGGTTTCATCCAGCACAATTTTACATTTACCCTTTTGTTCTTCAACATCACCAGTGCCTTTTGCATTTTTCCCCTTATGCCGCCACATAATACTAAAAAAATATGAACAAATGGTTAATATTTTTCTCCTTGGCCTGGTTTCTTATGACAGTTGAAATGATCAAACTTCACAAATAAAAGGACTTTGATGAATATTTGGTTTGATATTCATTCTGCTTTTTTATGATTCAAAATGGCTTTAAACTGCCTCATTTCATTCCATTGTCACTGCACTTCATTATGCTTTATGCGTTTCATCTGATTTGGTTTATTCCTTTTTTCCCCCTTTGTTGTGGTGGTTGTATTACTGCAGATGCAAAAGAGAAATTGAGAAAAAAAAGGAACAAAGTTTCTTTTTTTTTTAAAAAAAAAAAACACTTTATTTTTTATTCCAAAAGCCTCTTTAGGTTTTATTCAAAAACCTGAATTGTTTTTTTATTCAAAAAACTATTCATAAAGTTTATTTTACATATTTGAAAGGAACAAAGTTTCTTAAAAGCATTACCCATTATATCATGTCTTGATGCATGAGTTAAATATACAACCTGGCTACACACTGTATAGCACCAAATTACCAAATTGAAAAGTTTGTTTAGTGTGTATTTGTGATATATGATTACAATCTTTCCTATACTCACATGACAGGAAGTCCCAAGAGTGTGGAGAGCATTGCAGCTATCTGTTATGAGTATTCACAGACCAAGTGTTTGAATTGGATTATTTGGTGATCTAAACATGTACCTGGTTGTAAATCTGTCAACCATGCTCCATCATGAAAGAAGTAGCAATGCATTTAAGGAATCATCTATTTGTTCATGAATAAGCTGACTGTTTTTGTGCTCGGGGTTTTCTATTATAATGACAAACAAGTTTGCTAGGGAATAGCTGGGGAACTGTGGTGTGCTTTCCTTGGCTTTATTATTATGCTTTTAATTAATTTTAATTGCATTTTAATTACATTGTTAATTTTTGTTATTCTTGAATGCCAGAAATAAATAAAACAAATAGACTTTATGATTTTGGATTTAGGACGTTTGATACAATTTCCTTGGTGAATCTAGGCGGAGTTCATCTGGATAGTTTTAAAATACGATTAGATTAAATATAGGATGGATAGTAAGAGCAAAGAAAAGGCCACATCTTAATAAGAACTTACACATGGAGAACAAAGAGTGTTGCAGACTGCTCCTGGGATGGCATTTCCTAGTCAGAAGGATCATGACTCATTAGAAGAGTCAAAGCTATATTAAACAGCTCTTAATCATGTTAGTTAAAATAACTGAATTTTTGTAGTCAAAACCTTGCAAAGCTCCCATCATTCTCCTTCCTGCTTTATTTATTTATTTAATTTATGTAGCCACCTATCTCACTTGCATGTGACTCGGGGGGGGGGGTGAACACAATTAAAACACAAGCTGAACAGTCAATATGTCGATGAAGGTTCTCAGTCATCCAGGTGGAACAGTCTGTGGCTTGAATCATGTCAACTGGATTTCTATTTTCTCAGTAGAAACGTTTCACTCCTTATCCAAGGAGCTTCTTCAGTCTGAGTAAAGTTAGTAAGGGAATCCTTAAATATGTTTCTAGGGTGGCTGTGTGACCTTGCACCTGGGGCTAGGTCATGGTTATTTTGAGATGTTTATATCTAAGTCCCTTTATCATCTAAAGGAGGATCGTTAAGATTACCCTGCTGCTGTTGAGCTTGCGAAATGGTCTTAATCTTCCTAGGCACAGAAGACAAAGCAGGGAGGAAGATAGGGGAAAGGTTATGCCTGAGGCGCCCACCTCTATTCAAGGAAGGATTTTCCAAGAGGTGGGGGCCTCAGGCATAACCTTTCCCCTATCTTCCTCCCTGCTTTGTCTTCTGTGTCTAGGAAGATTAAGACCATTTTGCAAGCTCAACAGCAGCAGGGTAATCTTAACGATCCTCCTTTAGATGATAAAGGGACTTAGAAATAAACATCTCAAAATAACCATGACCTAGCCCCAGGTGCAAGGTCACACAGCCACCATAGAAACATATTTAAGGATTCCTTTACTAACTTTACTCAGACTGAAGAAGCTCCTTGGATAAGGAGTGAAACGTTTCTACTGAGAAAATAGAAATCCAGTTGACATGATTCAAGCCACAGACTGAACAGTCAATATAATTCAGCCATTAAAACCAATTAAAACAGTTAAAAAACTATAATAGCAAAAAGAGCAGTCTAAACTTATACCAGGCATTTAACGGGCTCCACACTTCCATGGGATCCCCAGGCCCAATGGCAAAACCAAATTTTGAGGGCCTTCCAGAAATTCCTTCCTCCCTCCCTCTTTTGTGAATGGCTGGCAGCCTTCTCAGGCAGCAGACACAAAGCAACAGTATCAGCCCTTCCAGAATTCCTCCTGACTCTGCCAGCCTTTTCATTCTCCTTGTGGTCAGCTGTGCCAAAATCCAACGAACCAACCTGCATGGTGAATAAGTATAAATTGGTTTTATGTTGCTTTGGAGGTAGGATGTATTGATTTATATTATTATTTATTTTAATCTTTGGCAAACTAAGACGCCCTACCAGAGGCTGAGTGAGCGCTTCCGAGGCATCTGGTTCTTGGCAGCAATGGACATCTTTGCAAAATTCTCTGAGTTTCCCAGCCATCTCCTTCTCTTGGAAGGGCAGCTGCATGCACTACCGTCTGCCTTGCACTCTTCAAACTAGACTATTCCCCCTGGGACTGGCACCATAAGTCTGGGTGGGTGAAATTAACTGATCCAATTTGTATTTTGCCTTCTGCTGCACAATGTATTTTGGTTGGTTCTGCTGCTTTGTGACTTGTATTAAGACAGGAAGTCGGTTTTTGAATGATACAAGGCAATACCTTTGTTAGGACCAACTAAAGAGTGCATGAGGTTTTGAATTCTCATGAACTCTTCTTTAGTTGAATAAGAAAAAGGAAATAGACCACTTATATAGCATCTTCCAGCAAAATGGATATCCACACAACTTTATCAAAAAGTGCCTGACCACTCAACCCACCACAGCAAAACCAACAGAAGCTATGAAAAGGATTACACTGCCATACATCAGAAACATCTCAGAAACTACTAATAGACTGTTACAACCACATGGCATCACCGTAGCACACAAACCAACCAAAACCCTTCAGAACATTGTAAGTAACCCAAAAGACCCAGTAGCCCAAGAAGAAAAAACAGGAGTTATCTACAATATACAGTGTAAGGACTGTAGCAGCCACTATGTAGGACAGACCGGCAGAAAACTAGCAGAACGCATCCATGAACACCAACTAGCAATCAGACGACACAATGAAAACTCCTTAATCTCACAACACATGGACAGACTTAACCATACTTTCAACTGGGAAACTGTGACCATCTTAAATCAAGCCAAATCCAAAAACACTAGAGAATTCCTGGAAGCTTGGCTCTCAGACAAAGCAGCCATCAACAGATACGTAGAGGTAAACAACATTTACATACCATTCATAAGAGACAATAGAAAAGCCAGAAGACCAGAACACCTCCTTGCCAGCAATCAACAACAAGATATGCAAAGATTAACAGCAAGATTAGCAGCAGAGGAGCAATCAAACAACACAATAGACCCTAATCAAGGAACTATTAACTCAGTCAATCAACCAAGCAGCAAACAACAACCCAATCAAGGTACTACCAAGGAGAGTACAACACCCTCACCAACACAGGCAGGAGAAGCCAGGGTATATAAACAGAGAGCAAGTTCCACTCCCTTTTCACACTGAAGATGTTGCCTAGCCTAGCAATGAAACGTCTGCAAGAAAACAACAAGGCTCAGAGAGCACCATGGACTCCTTAGTTGAATAATAAATAAAACAAAGGGCAAGGGGAAAGAAAAGCTGAATATAATGTTGCACAGAAATACTAGACCAGTATAATTAGATTATACCAACTTCTTCTGCCTAGTGTCATTCAGGTATGTTGGAAAACAGACTTTAGTCCTCCAACACAGAAGGACTTCTGGCTCAAAGAAACAGTAACACCAACTTTTGAAAAATATAACATCTAGTCATAGCTGAAATCTGGCTCCAACATTGATCCAACAAAGATTTAGAGATGAATCTTGGATTAAATTCACATAGTGTATTGATAAGCAGGATGAGAATTAGTTTTATATGCTAGAAAACAAAACTGAAAGTTTCTACCATCCAGGTAAAAGGCCTTGAATGCTTAGATCTTAAAAAGCTGAACTTGAAACCTTGTATATTCAACCATGTTTATGGGCTTAAATGCGGGTTGCCATCTCATCTTTCTAAAAGACTGCTCACCTTTAACAGACACATAGCAAGCAATGCATCTTATTCCATGAAGGTCTACATCTATGAAATTTGGCTGAAATAGACTGAATTAGGCTGATACAGATGGCTAAAAGTTTCCCTTGATTCTTTATTTTCTTAAATAAGAACTTAAGACTCTTAAATGTAATAAAGACTCTTAAATGTAATAAACAGTATTAAGACAATGAATTTCAAGACAAAGAATAAATGTGACCAAGAAATGAAGTCAAAATAAGAATATCTTACAATATTTACCAAACTCTTCCCTCTTGAGGCTTATTCCAGGAGACTTTCCTGTTGCTCTGATAGTAAGATCATATTTCATATTGACAGTTTTGCTGAGAGTGGCTGGCAGAAACCTATTCCAATTTACATGATTTTATACTCATCTCTGTGGCTCATAGCATTCCGAGGCTCAAAATCATGCAGCAAGAACTGAGAGTAGAAACATTTTCATAACTTGTGAAGATTATAAGCCTGGCCTCACCCCAGTCCTAGACATGGGATAGTTTGAACTTGCTCCAAATGATGGAAAGTAATCCCCTTCTTTATTATTTGTTGCATTTGTATGCATTTGTCTCCTCAATTGTTCATCATAGGAATTCTGTGCCAATCCCTGGTGCCAAAAATAAGGAAAGTTTGAGGGTGGGAATAATGAAGACCTACTACAAAACTATTAGCATTAGTAGGAAAGTTGATATATGAATGTAAACTAGTTGCAGTTCTAGGCTATAAGTAGGTTATAGTCATAGTCTGAGCACAGCTGGGACCCAATACGACACCAACTACAAATTCTGAGAACTCTAGTTCCATAGATTGGAAGAGTATCAACCTAGAAAAAGGCTAACCAAACATTTCTCCCTTCAAATGGGATAGCATAAGCATATATTAACAGTAAACATATTTAATTTGGAGAGAATCAGGAGCAGCTTTTCACAACACCCATGCATACATACTGTATATACCAATCAACCTATTCTAATTTGAGATAAGCAAAATTATGCAGAGTGTAGAAGAGAAATAAGAAAGAGTAAGCCACAGAAATTAATGGCATGAGATAAGAAAAAGAAAAGGAAATGTAGCTGAAGCTAATTTGCACCAACACCATTCACTATGCCTCTCTGTTGCCTTTGTAGCCTTGCAAACCATCCTTGCTTCCCTGATGTCCATGCACTTCTTCATACATTGCCTTTTGTTCTTTAAACTTCTCAACTCTCTCTTTTTCAGAATCTCATCAGCTCCATCCAACCATGACTTTCTCTACTCCTTCATATATTTATGAAGGAAACAGGCCACATACTACTTTTTACCCTTCAACTAGCATTTATGTATCTTAAAATTCATCTATCCATTTCCCCACCTTTAGTAAACAAACAGCCCAGGCACAGAAATTCATCTACTGCTCTACATTTTTATTTATTTATTTATTATTCACATTTCTATCACTGCCCATCTCCCCCAAAAGGGGGATTCTGGGTGGTTTACAATAAAATCAACAATTAAAACCATACAAACATAAAATTACAATCAATGACCAATATAAATAGAGAAAAAGCAAATATAAAATCCAAGTGATGATTAGATCTCATTCAATAGGGAGGACACTACGGCACCAGCCACCCCCAGGAAGAACTATTGCACTTCCCATCCCAGGCAAGGTGGCAGAGCCAGGTCTTCAAATTCTTCCGGAAGGCCAAGAGCGAAGGGACCCACCTCACCTCTGGGGTCAGAAAGGGTGGGCACCACTGCAGAGAAGGCCCACCTCCTGGACTCTGCCAAAAGAAATTCCCTTGCTGACGGAGTCCATAGCATGCCCTCTCTGCATGATTGGGTGGGACGGGTCGATGTTCTGGGGATGAGACGGTCCCTTAGGTAGCCTGGACCCATGCCATGTAGGGCTTTAAAGGTAATAACCAACACCTTGAATTGGACCCGGAAGCAAACCTGTACCCAGTGCAGCTCGTGCAGCAGTGGTGTCACATGTGCCGATCTTGAGGCACCAATAACTGCCTGCATGGCCGCATTCTGGACCAGCTGAAGCTTCCGGATACTCTTCAAGGGTAGCCCCATGTAGAGTGCATTGCAATAGTCTATATGGGAGATGACCAGGGCATGAGTGACTGTTTGGATGGCATCTCGATCCAGGAAAGGGCGTAGCTGGCGCATAACCCGAAGTTGCGTGAAGGCCCTTCTGGCCAAGACTGCCACCTGCTCATCGAGCAGGAGTTGTGAGTCCAGGAGGACCCCCAGATTCTGCACTGGGTCTGAATGGGGCAATGCCATCCCATCCAGAACCAAAGATGACAACTTCCTGGATGCAGAGGGGCCATCAACCCACAGCTACTCCATCTTACCAGGGTTCCACTGAAACCTGTTGTTCCCCACAGCCCCCAGGCACCGAGACAGGGCAGACACCGCATCACTTACCTCACCCGGGATGGAGATATATAATTGAGTATCATCAGCATATTGATGATACCTCATCCCGTGGTGATGGATGATCTCACCCAGTGGTTTCATGTAGATGTTAAAAAGGAGAGGAGAGAGAACCGAACCCTGCGGCACCACACACAAGAGGGGTCAAGGGTCAAATCTCTCATCCCCTACCACCACTGATCGGGAACGGCCATGGAGGAAAGAGGTGAACCAGCACAGAACTGTGCCACCCACCCACAACTCCTGGAGTCATCCCAAAAGGATAACATGGTTGATGGTATCGAAAGCCACTGAGAGATCCAAAAGAGCCAGGATGGATGCACTCCCTCCATCCCGCTCCTGCCAGAAATCATCCATAAGCATGACCAATGCAGTCTCCGTCCCATATCCTGGCCTGCAACCTGACTGAAAGGGGTCTAGATAATCCGTTTCATCCAGAACCCTCTGGAGCTGCAACGCCACTACTTTCTCAACCACCTTTCCCAAAAAGGGAAGATGGGAGACAGGATGAAAATTGTCCAACACAGTAGGGTCCAGGGATGGTTTCTTGAGGAGGGGGTGTACCAGCACCTCCTTAAAGGCAGCTAGAAATGCCCCCTCTCTCAAGGATGTATTAACCATCACCTTAACCCAACCACATGCTTTTACCAGCCAGGAAGGGCATGGGTCTAGATGACATGTGGTGGCATTTACAATCCGGAGGATCCTGTCCACTTCCTCAGGCCCAACAGGATCAAACTGTTCCCAGATAACAGGGTAAGTATGCTCCCTCGGCATTTTCCCAGACTTTGCCTCATGCTTAGAGTCCAACTTGGAGCGAATCCAAGCAATTTTATCCTGCAGATGCTCGGCAAACTCATCCGCATGGCCCTGTAGGTGGGTCACTGGGCCCACCTTCCCCAAAAGGGATTGGATGATCTTAAACAGGGCCATCGGGCGGCATTCTGCGGATGCAATAAAAGTGGAGAAATATTGATGTTTCATCGCTCTTACCGCCACAAGGTAGGCCTTAACAGCGGCTCTAGCCTGTGTTCGGTCAGATTCTGTCTTTGTCTTCCTCCAGTGGCACTCTAGACATCTCTTTTGTTGTTGTTGTTCAGTCGTTTAGTCGTGTCCGACTCTTCGTGACCTCATGGGCCATAATACACCAGGCCTTCCTGTCCTCCACTGTCTCCCAGAGTTTACTCAAATAGACATCTCTTAACCCTCTTCAAAACCCTCAGCTCCTCCGTGAACCACGGGGAGTGTTGGGTTGAATGGGGCAAGAGAGGTCGCACAGGTGCGATCCTGTCCAAGGCCCTGGCCATCTCCCTATTCCAGGCAGCAGCTAAAATGGCTATTTTTGCCATTTATATATAATTTGGAATGGTTCCAAAGTATATATAACTTTAACAGGTTCCCCTGTTAAAGACAACTACCTTCATCTTTAATACGTTTAATTTTTATTCCTCATTGTATCATACAACCAATCTAGCATTTGCTGCAAATAATTTGGGTTATCAGCCAATGAAACAGTATTGCCTGCATTCAAAAGTACATGAACTTCATGTTCCCAACCAGAGAACATGAATCATCACAAGAATTCATTATACATTCATCCTTAAATACAAGGGGCCATCACCTATTTTTGTCTTATTCCCTGATCAATGTTGAACTATCCCTAAGCATTCCATTTATTTCCATGCATGCTTAGCCTGAAAATAGGCATCTTAGGAAAATAAAGTGAATAAGAGAAAAATCTTTATGGGAGAAAGATTACTTGTGAGTAAACCAGAAATAAAAGGGAGAAAGTATACTGTTTTCTCCCTGCAGCAATTTGCTAGGATTTCTTTTCTGCAGCCATCAGGGAACAGGGGAAGCTTGGGGGCAGGGAGGACGGGTGCACAGGATTCAGGAGCATTGGTTGGCATCTCAGCCAACAGGAAGAGAGTAAGGTTTACAGTATCATCAGCAAGGATATTTCCCAGTGGACTAGCTGAGGGAGGATAAGAGCTTGAAGACCCAGGGGGAAAAGAAGCAGGTTAGATTCAGACAAGAAAAGTTGGACGAGATCTGGTCCAGGAGGAGGAATCAAACATCCAAGAAAGGAATGAGAGAAACTGCTATGTGAGACTTTTGCAGTGACTGTTGTTGCCGTGGGCATTTGGCAAGGGAGAAAGGAAAGTTTCTTTATATATGTACTGTGCTTTTGAAATGTGCTGCGCTTTTAACAAGACTGCTCAGACTGTTGTATGTAAACTACTAGCTCTGAGCAAGCCTCTCTGCATGATGCAAGGAGATTCATCCCACTGAGTTCAATAGCTTAAATGCTGTTTAAACTTATTGTATCTGTCTATATACAGTAGCTACAGGGTTATTGTTTTTCCAATGCAAATGGTAAAGTTGTTCTTGTCTGTTCATCATTAGAGGTTGGATATTTTTCCTATTGAATGCCTCAGGATTGGGAGAGTCACCCCTTAGAGGCCCCCCTGCCAGTTGGAGACTTGGCAGCAGGCTTTTAAAAGAGAATTGCAAAAGAGTTGAATGGGATTTTGCTGGAAGATCCCATGGGGAGTCAACTCTCAAACATCAACTATTACAGATGCTATTTGACTTCTAACTTTTGCACTCCAGTTGACTATGTAAGAATATAAGCAGTGCCTTGTTGGATCAGACCACTGGCCTGATCTAATCTGTTCTCACAGTGGCCAACCAACTGCACAAGGAAGCCCACTAGTCTTTTAAGGTCCTTTGAGATTCTTGGATAATGACCTGTGTGGAGAGTTTCTGGATCAAACACAGACTGGAATTTATGGAACAGCAGCACATAGATATGTTTGGAGAGTGTTGGAAATGCCTATCATAAGAGCTGTCCCTTTCAGCTCTTGACTGAAACCCAGGATATCTCTACTCCCAGCTCTGTTTCTGTCCAGAACTTTAAGAGAAGTTTTATTACATGTACATTGAAGCATAAGAACAGATTTGGAAAACAATGAAATATGCTTGTCGAAGGCTGAAGCCAGTAGGGATTGATTCACACAGGAAAGGGGGCTTGGTTTATATTTATTGGAAGCACTGTAACCAGGATAGCTTTGTGTTACAATATATTATTATGAACTTGGTAATAGAATGTTAGGCGTATGTGATTTCGCTGATTGCAAAGAACTTTGCTGTAAAGGACATTGCTTCAAGAGTAAATGACATGCAAATTGCTGACAAGCATTTGACAGTGCCTGCTGTGCTAATAAATGCAGTAGGCAGCATAATTGTGAGAGTTGTTGAATTATCTTAATCAAAAATGTTAAAGAAGCAGGGATAACCCCCCTCTCCATTACGAATGGTGTAATTAAGTAAGCATTATTAATTACAAGCTACAGGAGAGGGGTAATGTAATTATTCCTGTCTTCTATTTAAGTGGGTGGGTGACTGTGTTCACAGCCTGAGCCAAAGAGCATCATTTATGTAAATTTACAATGAAGACAAGAACCTGTTCTCTTAATACAAAGCTTGCTATATGGTAGAGACTATAGTCTTGGCATCAGAATACTTTCTGACTCTTCTGTGAATGAAAAACAACTTTGGGAATCAAATGTCAAGTTCTGTTAGTGGCTGTTCTGCTTGAGTTTGTGCTTCAGTAACCAGAACTTGGATTTTTATGAAATTTTAAGACACAAGGATAAATTACAAATTATTCCCATATGGGTCAGAAGAGATTCCTGTAACCATCATCTCCTCCCTTTCTGATATGTGCACTGCAGTATTTGTGTATCACACTAATTAGATGCCCCTGTTCCATTCCTGAACATATTTATAGCTCTTCCTGCAACTAAGAACTCTAAACATGCAGAATTCATTATAGCGGGGAATTCTTTAGCTATAATGAACTAAATGTGCTCTTCCCCTTCAAAATGCTGCTCAATAGGAAAAGGCCAGGAGTAGTGTAGACAGACAGTAGTGTAGAGCGCCGAAGAATTGATGCTTTCGAACTGTGGTGCTGGAGAAGACTCTTGAGAGTCCCTTGGACTGCAAGGAGGTCAAACCAGTCAACCCTAAAGGAAATCAACCCTGACTGCTCATTGGAAGGACAGATGCTGAAGCTGAAGCTCAAATACTTTGGCCACCTAATGCGAAGAGAGGACTCACTGGAAAAGACCCTGATGCTGGGAAAGACTGAAGGCAAAAGGAGAAGGGGACGGCAGAGGATGAGATGGTTAGATAGCATCACCGATGTAATGAACATGAATTTGAGTAAACTCCGAGAGACAGTGGAGGACAGGAAGGCCTGGCGTGCTATGGTCCATGAGGTCACAAAGAGTCGGACACGACTAAACGACTGAACAACAACAACAACAACAAGTGTAGACAGAATCTTGCAGCCCTTCATCGATCAATTTTCAAAACACCTGACTATTTTATTTATTAGATTTACATCCCACCTTTGTTCAGGAGCCCAAGGTAGCCTACGTAACACTCTCTCCTCCCATTTTTCTTCACAACAGCAAACTCTGTGAGGTGGCTTGGGCTGAGAGAGAATAAATGGCCCAAAGTCACCCAGTGAGTCTGTGTGGCTGAGGAGGGATTTGCAGCTGCGTGTCCTCAGTGCCAGTCCAACATCTTAACCATTACTGGATACTAGACCTTGTACACACATCATGATTCTTTTCCTTTTCTACATGCTGTGCCGGAATGCAGAGTATCGAAAGGACTGAAAGAATAATGTAATCTTCTTGGAGAAATCTACCTTTTCATCTCTTTCTCAGTGTTCATAGCTACCAATCTGATTTACGTTGGAAATGGTGGCCCAGCATTAAGTTCAGGAGCGCATTATGAACTCATCGGAGACTGAATCTTTGTTAGTGTTCCATGTCTCCAGGTGCCAAGTTCTGGTCTTAATGGGGCACTGGGAGGAAGGTAGCAGGTACAATGAAAGAAATCTATCTTTCTGCCTGAGATGAACTGGAAAATCAAATGTTACTCAGCAAGCAATTGTTCAATAGCATGCTCTCCTGTGGTCTCCCAGCTGGCAGCCCTATCAATTCCGAGCATTTCTCTTTCACCTCAGTAAGTCAGATTTTACAACCCCAATTGGAATTTCCTCTTCGACTATTTCTGAGTTCAGATCAAGGGTCCTTAAATGCCTCATAACACAAATGAAAACATCTCACCTCAGTGATTGGTGTATCATAACTTCTCCAAAACTGTGTAAATTGCTCGATTGACACTTGTTGGGGCAGTAACTACAAAAGAAGAATAGTCATGGTTCACTCTGCTTACCTTTTATTTCTCAGGGTTGCCTTGTCCTAAACAAAATGGTAACCCTCATTATGTATCGCCTAAGATATTTTTTTAAAGGTTTTATTTAAGTCCATACTCCAGGAAATAAAGCCAGACTGCTCACTTGAGGGAATGATATTAAAGGCAAAACTGAAGTACTTTGGCCACATAATGAGAAGACAGGATACCTTGGAGAAGAAGCTGATGCTAGGGAAAGTGGAAGGCAAAAGGAAGAGGGGCCGACCAAGGGCAAGATGGATGGATGATATTCTGGAGGTGACGGACTCGACCTTGGGAGAGCTGGGGATGGCGACGGCCGACAGGAAGCTCTGGCGTGGGCTGGTTCATGAAGTCACGAAGAGTCGGAAGCGACTGAACGAATAAACAACAAAAATTTAAGGCACACATGGACAATGTGCTGCCTGCCTGTAGTCACTGAGGACCTTCAACAGAATGCTGGCAATAAAAAGCATTACTGGGTCAATTTCTACAAAAGATCAAGGGGAAAGTGGATAAAGATAAAACCTGGCAATGGCTTACAACTGGAACATTAAAAAAAGAAACTGAAGGCTTGATTTTGGCTGCTCAAGAGCAAGCTATTAGAACTAATGCAATCATGGCCAGAATTGAAAAATCATCATCAAATGATTCAAAGTGCAGATTGTTGAAAGAGGCAGAAGAAACAGTAGATCATATACTCAGCTCATGCAAGAAGATAGCACAAACTGGCTATAAACAATGACATAACACAGTCACCAAAATGATTCACTGGAACATCTGTAAAAATTATCCTTTGCCAGTAATGAAAAATTGGTGGAAAAATATTGTTGAAAAAGTATTCAAAAATGAGCAGATTAAAATATTGTGGGATTTCTGAATACAAACTGATAAAGTCTTGGCACATAACACACCAGATTTAACTGTGGTTGAAAAGAAGACAATGTGGATAATTGATGTGGCAATACCAGGGGACAGTAGAATAGAAGACAAAGAATTGGAGGAGATCACAAATTATCAAGAGCTGAAAATCGAAGTTGAAAGTTTATGGCATAAACCGGCAGTGGTGGTTCTAGTGGTTATCGGCACACTGGATGCCATTCCAAAAAGCCTTGGATGGTACACACTGCTTGGATCCTCACATATACTACTTCAATACATTATGACATCCTAGGTTCTCGGGAAGATCTCAATGTGAATGAAGGCCAACACCAGCTAAAGAACTGGCAGTTGTGATTTCATGTTCTTGTGTATAACAATAACTGTTTAATTGAATCTATTCCAGTTTATCTTCTCTAGGAAAAATATAATAATAATAATAACAACAATAATAGCAACTGTTTAATTGAATCTATTTCAGATTATCTTCTGTAGGATAATAATAATAATAATAATAATAATAATAATAATAATAATAATAATAATAATTTAATTGAATCTATTTGAAGCTATTCCAGGATGCAAAAAGAATCTAGGAACAAAAAAAGTGCATATATATCAAAGTGAATAATTTAAGCTCTTACCCATAATTAATGGCATTTAAAGGCATCCTTTGGTGCTCTAATCATAGCTCCAAATGTGCTAATTAGAGCCAGTTGGTGCAAATCAGACAGTGCAGCTGTTGAGCAGGAGATCCTCTTCTTAACAAGAGGCACTGCTGTCACTGGATCCCCCCCCATTTCTCTTCACACTTAGCAAACATTCTTCCAGCTAAACTAGATTTGACAGTCAAACATAGTTTATTGTTACTCCTTATACATATATTTCTTATAATTATTACCTTATTAAGGAAGCTTTGATCATGAATTTGAAGAAGTCGACCGATACAGAGAATGAGGTGCAATTCAAGGGGCTAGCTATCACCTATCATACCCTGCATGGCATAGGGCCTGGTTACTTGAAGGACTGCCAGTCTCCATATGTTTCCAGCCATCTGGTGAGGTCAGCTAGAGTGGGTACGCTCCAGGTTGTCAGTTAAGCAGGGTCATCTTGTGGGACTTAGGAGGCATGCTTCTCATGATATCCCCCAGAGATTCATAGTGTTCCCATCCTTTGATTTTCTGCAAACTACTAAAGACCTGGTGGTTCTCCCAGCCCTTGGGTTAGCATGTTGGATGAACCCTTTTGGTTTAGTTTTTTGGTTTAGTTTTTTGTGGTTTGGTCTTTTTGGTTCTGTCTTCTGATCAGTTGCTATGGAATTGGGTGGCCTTGAAATTGAAATAAGAAATGAAATAAAAATAAATAAAAATATTGCTTATATTTCTAATTCTTCTTTTTTTCTTTCCCTCCCTTTCCCAGCAGAAAGAATTTTCTGTATTTCCTGACTTGATTCCCCAGATGAATGAGAGAAATAGGCACTAGTAGGCAGGAGCAAGGAGAGAGCTTCAGAAAATATTCACTCGCAGCATCTGCCACCATCGGTCAGGCAGCTCGACTCTTTCCTTTCCTAGTATTCACAGCAGGGAGATATCTGTGATTCTCCTTTCTTTTAGAAGTCTTATGGGCTAAATATTAGCTCCCAGAGTGCAGCTGACAGGTTTGAATCCCAAAGGATGGAATGCTGAATTAAAGAAAAAAAAAGGAGAAGCATGCAGAACATGGCTTCTGGAATTCTTTCTGCAGTATCTGCTTTATCATAGAAGGCACCATAAAAGGCATCATCTGGGTAATGAAGTGTTTCATCTATGATTGTCTGTATGCACTGTTTCCCTAGGGATTAGTTGATATCTACATATGTGTCACCTCTCTGTGTATGTTTTTAGTCTCTCCTTATGTTACATCTGTATATGTTTCTGCATATGTGTGCACTGGGAAGCACAGGTAGAACATCACATCATCATGTGACCAGGAAGGAGGAAGGAAGGGGCTTAGAATGGAGTAGTCAATAGCATTCCAATTACTTCTCCCATAGAAATGCATCACTGTCGTTTTTCCTTATAGCCTAACCCTGATCAGGCCCATTTTTAAACTCAATCTTTCCTTTGCCAGATTCTTCCACGAAACCAAATTTGGTGTGTTTGGTTCAGTTTTCAGGGAGGAAGATCTCCTTTACATAATTTCTTCTCAACATTCTGTTGGGTTGGAAAGAATAAAAAGGGTGTATTTAAAAAGGAGAGACAGGGCAGGCATTAGTAGCAGACTTTTGCATGGCACTGGGAGTTGCACACGAATGCCAAATGATAAAGTCATCTTGGCTTCTTAAGACCAAAGGTTTATTGCAACATCTGCTTCCAGAGGCCAGAAACCAAAATGAATCTCAGGACAGATACCAATAAAAAAAGAGTGTGGAATAATTCCTCTCCAGTTTCTTCTGGGAATGAGTTGATGTAGAAAACTCTTGCCATCAACAACATCCACAGTCTCATATATACAGACGCTCACATTCTCTCTCCCACACAGGTATGGATCTCGTGCCATTTTTTTTAAAAAAAAGTTTAACTTATAAATACAATAAATACACCACTCTATTAAAGGCTCTTTCCCTCTTGCCAGTTTTCAGGAGCTGTGTGTGTCTTTTCTCTCAGTTCTTTCTGTAATGCCAAAATAAGAGCCCTGCTGCATTGGACCAAAGACCTACCTAGTCTAGCATCTTGTAGTCAAGCCTATGCTTCTTGGGAAGCCCACAAACAGGACAATCCTTTTGGTTTTGTGTTTCCCTTTGCTGTTCATCTTATAATTGATTTGTAGGCAGTACTAACATAGATTTAGCACTTTCCATTATGACTGAGAATTCAATCCACTCAGCTATTATACAAAAATATTCTTTAAAATAAACACAAAGTGTTCCTAGTGTAATGTTATTTTTTTACTGATATATGTGTGTCTATCTCTATCACCTATCACCTCCTGTGATGTAATCTATCTCCAGGTTAATTAAATTACATTAATAGACTTGAAAATAATAAAACACAATGATATAAAGCACACACAAGGTAATCAGATGCAATAATCAAATGCAGATTAGGACAATGGACATTAGTTTGATTGCACTATCTGTCACATTTGTAGAATCCAGGGTTAGAATCAACAGTCTCACACCATGCTTGTGGAAAACTGTTTACTATAAGTTACTACAGTACAAAAAGAAAGTTGCTACTGAACAAAGGGGCGTGGTGGCTCAGCGGGTAAGACGCCAGGCTTGTCAATCAGAAGATCGCAAGTTCGGAGGTTCGAATCCCTAGCCCTGCGTGTGGAGTGAGCTCCCGCACTAGCTCCAGCTCTTGCCAACCTAGCAATTCAAAAGCATGCAAATGCAAGTAGATTAATAGGTACCCCTTCGGTGGGTAGGTAACAGCGTTCCGCGTGCGTCATGCCGGCCACATGACCGTGGAAGCGTCTTCGGACAACGCTGGCTCTTCGGCTAACAAGCGGAGATGAGCACCGGCCCCTAGAGTCGGACACGACTGCACAAATGTGCGGGGGGAACCTTTACCTTTTTTTACTGAACAAAAGCGCGCAAAACAGACACTGATATATGGCCCTAAATCCCACCCCCCTGTTCAGCCACTGAGATGGTACTTCCGGGTCTCCAGACAAACGCTGACATACGCCACCATTGGCAGACAGCAGTCTCACGTATGCTGGCACGGCCTCTTCCCCTGTTAACTCTTTCCATGTCATTATCTCCGATACAAAACCCAGAAGCTTTGAATCGGAGACCATGACACTATCCTGGATACAGATTTATCTCCATTTCAGGAATTGGAATCATCCTTGGGTCATGGGAAGTGATCAGTTACTATTGTATATTTTATATTCTGTAAAAATGATGAGCTACAGATTGTTCCCTTTTTCTTTACCAAAAGGGTTGATATAGCATACAATTAAATATCGCGTTCTTAGAGAAGTAGAAGCTCAGTCTCTTTACTTCTGTGGATTCTTGGACCTTCCTTTACTAAAAATGATACACATTTTGCCAAATGCACCCACATAATCATTACAAGTTTGTATGCCAATTATTACCCACAATTGTGTTGTGTCTTCTTTTTTTTTTTTCAAAAGTATTAAGCAAGATGAAGCTGCTATACTATTTTTGTACATCTGGTTATCCAGCGTAATTACACACAAGAGTGACTATGAGATTTTTTGGTTTGGAAAAGTCACCAAAGGTTGCAACCAGAGCAAGTTGCTGGCCTTTAGGTCCCACTGAAATCAACCTGAAGAATTAGTCTTATTAATGGAGGTTCCATGCACTTCAGTGAGATCCAGTTGTGATGAACTTATTTTTGCCAAATATATGTTGCATCTTACACACCTTTATGAATTGTTGGTGGACCCACCATAGATAAATGCAGAGGAAGGTTAAGAGCTACATCTCAGATTTGACTGCAGATGCAGAGCTGAATGTATTGAATGTGTTGAGAAATAGGAATTTGGCAGTGGTCTGTCCTGGGGAGAGCTGGCCAATTTATGCTACCACCTGTTAAGAATTCTGGGCTTATGTTCAGGGTCATTCAGAAGAGCCTGGATGAATGAACCTCTTTTTCAAGTGTTTCTTCCTGTTACTTATCTTGCCAAACATTTCTGTTCTGTAGCAATGCCTTTACAGTTCTAGGAATGAAGAATCATAAGGGATATAAAAAAGGATAATTTGGATAGTATCATGATTTATACATCTGTTAATACAATTTTGAGTTTTAAATTAAAAAAAACAAAACCCTGACATTAGAGCAATGGAGAGCAGATGCTGTTTCCCATACATCTTTTCATCAATTCCTTTTTTCATGGAAGTTCTGCTTAAGCTACTTCCCCTGGCATTTTAAGCTTAAATTTTTATTTAAGATTTCACTGAACTGTCAGCCTGCTCTTACCATGCACTGCCTTAGCACAAGCTCCAAATCCAGAGTGGATTTGCATGTTACTCTGAGCTCTGGAAGAAAAGCAGGATATAAATATACCATAGTTTACAGGAAAAGAAAATTTCACACATATTGGAACAGAAGTGGAGGGCATATGGGCGGGACAGGAAGCATAGGTGTCTTCCATTTTTGATACTTAGGAATAAGAGATGACTAAAGAGTTTAGAAAACTAGATAGCAATTAAAAGCATCTGCTGGGAGAAAAAAAATGCAGCTGAGGAATAGGTTTCCCAGCCACTGAGGTTTGCATCCTGTTTAAAAATGCAAAGGTCTCATTGACATCAAATATTAGTTCCAGTCTTTGACTAAAGTGATTTAATGGTCTACAATTCAATTTGAAATGAAAGTATCCCCCAAACAACTCTTTATAAAGTCTTTTGGAGACTAAAGTCAATATCTATGGTCCTTCCAAGATGCAGCTATTGATTACCTGCCAGAGCCAATGAGCATTAAAACCCAAGGAGATTCAGGAGTACATCTCACTATGACAAAACCTTGTACTAATAAAATTGGCATGCATTGACTAGCCCATGGAAAAGCCCAAAGAATTAATAAAATGTGTTGCATCCTTTGGTAGAGACTGCATGGACGTTTCTTCAATTTGCAGAAGCCTGCAAATTAAACTAACAATCTCACATTGCATGCTCTTCTGCCCTGATTTGTGGGGTGAGGCTTTTGGTAAGTGAAGGTGGCTGTCTCTGTAGATGTCAGTCATTAAGAAGTCATTGGCCCTGCTGTTCAGTAGTACTTTGCTTTAATCCTCATATGGATTTTCTACCTCTCCCTAGATCTCTTGGGGCTTAGACAAACTAAACATGACACACAAAGAGAACTCTTTTGATGGGTCCTCAGGTAATGGTTTCGTTTCACTCATGGAAGAATCAGTTATTGAAGCAGCCCAAACCATTTGCCTTGGGAAGCCAAGAAAAGCTGCACTTCTGACTGAAATAGCAGAAGAATATCAAATGCAGTATAAGTGCAGAAATAAAAAAATGGACTCCGGTAGATGAAAGGGGGAAAATCCTGATAACCCCCATCTGCCACTGATTTTGCACATCAACCTTTGATTGATGCATCTTATTAAGTTGGGATCCCCCACAGTTTAAAAAGAAAAGATTAATTTGGGTTGAAATGAAATGGCAGCAGAGGACATATGAATTTTTTTTGCCCAGAAAAAGCTCATCTCCACTCTGTGATTCTTGCTACTGTTTGTGTAAAAGGAAATAAATATGGTGCCTAATGATGGAATCATGGCAAGTGTCTTTCATCCCAGTCCAGTCAAATTTACTTTACTAATTGGGACAGAATGCAGATACAAATTATGTTGTGCTATAATCTTCCTTGCAACCTATTTATCAATTTTTCTTAGGCTGCTTGAGAATTTATTTCAAATATACTCCAGTGGTATTTGTCTTACTGATGGTGATGGAGTTGCTGGTGTTATTCTTTTCTGTTACATATCTTTCCATCACTCTGAAGTTTCTCTGGCTGCCCACATTTCCCAGTCTGGAAAGACGAGTGTCCTCAAGTCTTCCCTCAAGATTTTATTTGAAGCCTGGAAGATTGCAGAGATGGTTGTGCAGTAAAGGACAGGATATTTACTGTAAACTGCCCAGAGTCCCTCTTTTGAGGGAGATGGGCGGTGACGAAATTTGATAGATAGATAGATAGATAGATAGATAGATAGATAGATAGATAGATGATAGATATTTCCACATGTGCTTGACTACTTGTTAAATAAGTGCAAGAACATCTTAACCAGTGAGAGTTTCTCAAAAGGTTTCTTCTACTTTGAAAGAAATTTCATAACCTGCAGGTATCTGCTGGGTTACTTCTCCTTGAGGACATCTGCCTGTCCCACTAAAGTGAATAGGGTAAAGGCAAGAAGAATAGGTTTATTAGCCCAACTCTAAAACATAGGTACTAACAGATATGTGGCAATACCTTTGTGCTGGTGAGGGCATAATAACAAAACGAACAGAATCCAGTCCTCTTTTCACTTTTCTCCTGAAAAATTAGTATTAGTACAGCAGAGCTTTCCAAACTTTTCATGTTGGTGACACACTTTTTAGACATGCATCATTTTGCGACACACTCTTACAGCAGGGCACAAGGCAGGAACTAGGACCTGCATGGAATCACAGCAGGTTTGGAGGCAGAAAGGCACAAGGCAGGCACTAGGACCTGCGCAGAATCCTGGCAGGGCTTGGAGGCAGCAGCAGCCACCACCCACCCAGACACTGCAGCCAACACACTAACGTGTCACGACACACAGTTTGGAAAGCTCTGTAGTACAGATTAGTAGTGGTATAGGTACTCATTATGATTCGGTATATGTATATGAAACAACCTATTGGATAGTGAAAAGAACTATTCTTACCATGTATAATCTGTACAAGGACAAAAAGTATTCAAAGAATCAGAGATACAGTCTTTCATGCATAGTGGACATTCTGCCACTCTGATTCTGAAGGAAAACACCATGGGTAACAATTTCACAGAATGCCAAATAGAGGTTTTTTTTTTAAACTCCAAAACAATGATTAAAAAGTTCATGCTGCCATGAAAGTCATATATCTTACCTTCCAGTACTGGGAAACAAACAACTTCACCATGTACTGTAGGCCAACTTGAATGGAGAAAATATTGTATCACAGGATCAAAGACCAAAAGATATTTAAGTACAATGGTAGTGCTGAAACTATTTTTATTTATATATTCTTTAGACATATCTATTTCTTTTCCTTCAGTTCAAGGCCACACAATTTTGTTCCCATAGCACCAACTTTGGGGAATAGGTTGAGTTGCTAGTGACTTTCATTGATGGAGTATGAACTTGAAAGAGTATCTCTCTGCTCCTGCCCATACCCTACCGTCACATTCCTTGGAATTCTAATCCAGAGCCACATCAACTGAATTATTAGTGGAATCTTTGAAACATAACTTTTTGTTCTTCTACATACTGTATCTCCTGTTCACATCACCAGGGTCAGCCCAAAAAGTATCTTACTACCTTCTAAATCATGGGTGGGCAACGTCAGGCCCGCAGGCCGTATAAGGCCTGCGGGGCTCCCGCCTAAGGCCCGTGGGGCTCCCGCCCACAAACCCCACCCCTTCCACATGATTGGCTCCCGCCCACAAACCCCGCCCCCCAGTGCTTGTGATTGGCTCCCGCCCGCATACTCCGGCCCCCGGTCCCCAGAAATCCCAGAAACTCTGCCCCAACCCCCCAGTCCCCGGTTATAAATATCCAAATGGCCCTTGGCAGAAAAAAGGTTCCCCACCCCTGTTCTAAGTGAAGCTGACGAAGTGGTGCTGTTCTCTCCTTCAACAGTGTTGATGGCCACACCCAAAGGAATCCATATGCCTTAGGGTTATTGGAGAGGCTAAGTGATACACACATAAACATTACACATCAATGTCTTATGGCCTCTGTCTCTCTCCCCTCTGCGCTTCTATTTAATGGTAGGACTGCCCATAATTCCACTCTTTTTCCTCTAGTTTTCTCTCCCTCTCTGTTATCATCTTTTCCTTCCCTTTTCTTTCTCTTTTGTTTTGCTCTTCTACATATTCTGTCTTTGACTACAAGAGGAATAGAATGGAGAGGGGTGAGATGACGGAGATATTAACTAAACATGCCTCAAATACTTCCAAAAATTAAAAGAGATAGGAAAAGATGTAGCAAAATACTTTGATGGGTTTAAAGAGGGTTATGGCAGAATCATGAAAGGTATTAGCAATGAGTATTAAAAATGATGTGGGTTACTGGAGGAGAATTACTTTATTTACAACACACTCGTATTGTCCACTCTAGAGTGAGTCCAAGTGGTTTCAATGGAGCTTTCTCCCAGGCACATGGATATAAGAATGTATCATCACATTTACTAATCGGGTTTATTAACAAGGGACAGTATTGATTGAATGTATATCCAGGCACCAGGATCCAAGTGTATTTGTAATTCCATAAATATTTTTGTAAAAGCAATGCTGGTTGGAGGATTATGGGAATTAGTTCATATTTGGAAGGTATAGGATAGGGGAAGCCTGACTGAAAACATGCTAAAATAACTTTTATGTATTCTTTCAATATTTCATATCTGCTCATCTACAGGGAAAGTAATTTTTAAAGCCAACCCAGAAGAAAAGACTATTTCTCAATGTCATTTTTCCTATTTGGTTAGGAAATACAGGCATTTGCAAGTGATTAAAATTCCAGGACTTGCCATATATATTATGCACTGTCCTGATTTTCTTGGAGATGGACAATTTTTAAATCAAAAACCTTATGAAAAGAAATATTTAAAGACATCACCTAAACCATTTATACGACAATTATTTTAAATCTCTCCATTGCTGACAACCAGAGAGACACATGAAACAGCAATTCTAAACGTACCCTTAACCGAGACAAGAATATTGTGTTGTTTCCTGGATTTTTCTGATATTGGTTTCCTCATATTTCTTTGAAAGTCCATTGGGGGAAAAATATTTTGTAATTATGTCTTGGTGCATCAACACTCTGCTGTACTAACACAGATATGTACATAAGCTGCTGTCCATGGATGCCATTAATGGGAATTAATGTGTGTACCGGTTGTGCATCAATCAAAAATGTTCACATTGTGATACAAATTCCAGCTGAAATGGCCAGATGCATCCCTGGGTGTCAAGGGAGGATGATATCTGCACCTGGAGCTACTAGCTGTTCTCAGCAAGTATTTCAGTGACTAGCACTGGACTGAAGCCCAAAGATAACAGCAGTAGTTTTTTTTTTAAAAAAGTACTTTCACAGAAACATTAGCTATGTTGGCAACCAAAAGAGTTCATAGAAAATGTGCCAATTGCTACCCGTGCTTTATGCAGCTGATAGTTTTCTAATGATAGAGACATTCAGCAATTAGCAAATAGGTTTGGAAGCATTATTTTTTTTATTTTGCCTTTCAAATGATCCTGAGCATAATAGAACTTAGTTTTGGGAAATAGGGAAGACACTTTAAATAGGTTCATGCTCATAACAAGGCTATCAACAGAATAATTAGTATTTACCTTGTGCAAGTGGAGTCTTGAGACAGAGAGAAACCCATTTTTCAGGGAATCTGAGGAAGGATCTGAATGTAAACGTCCTGAGTAAAAGTCTTGTGGTACCTATTAGTTCAGAAATCTAGAGGTTCTTCTCATGCCTACATCAGTGAATGGCAGTCAGAGAAAGAAGAGTATCTTTGTCATCTCATGCTATTGAAAACATGTGGCTATAGCATTGTATACCTATTAAATTCAATTTTCGGCATTTTATTACAAGAAAAAAATCTGCTTTTTTTTCCTGTGACCCTGATATGCTGAAGTGGTTGAGAGGACAGACCTTTAACTATCACCAAATAATAATGTACCCTTGATAATATCTGACATACAGTATTACTAGGCTGACCATATGACCATACGTTTTGAACGGGACAGTCCCGTTTTCTAAACACTTCCTGACCGTCCCGTCGCTTTAAGAAAAATATCCATTTTGTCCCATTTTTGAAAGTTCCTGCAGTGAAGCAGGCCCACACGCCTGCACGCACACGGGCCCACACGCCCACACACACGCACACGCGCCCACATGCACGCCCACTTTGTCCGGCAAGCCGTGGGTAGGTTAGGGTCCCATTTTCCTCTCAAGGAAATATGGTCAGCCTAAGTATTACTGACATAGGTGGGAACCTTATCTCTAGATTGGTGGATGTATTTTATATGTAGGAAGTGTCACTGAAGATTCAGATAGAGTTCTATTGCTAGGAGAGTCAGACAATATTTATAAGCCATCTAGAAGTTCTTTGTGAAGCATCAGTCATCTACAGTTTGAGGACCACCAGTACACAACTGTTGCTGCCATTCACAGTTACCTCATAATGGTTCAGTTCAGAATCAGCCCACTTTCTTGAAGAATGCTCAGAAAGCTTCTCTTTCCCATTTTGTACATTCCAACATGTGATCTGACAGGCCTTACGAATTCTCTTGCCAGTTTCAGACAACCTCCACAATTTCATCACTATTTCATTCCAGACTTAGTTACTAATCTCAGCTCAGCTAGAATGTATGCAAAATGAGTTGAACCTTAAACAAATATTTCTCTACTGCCAAGAAGACGCCCCACACACCTGGCCACCGTCCCACATTATGGAAGTCTGTCACCTTAACTGAAAAGCTCTCAGTCCAAGTCCAGTTTAAAGCTAAGCAATCACCAGATAAGATAGCAGCTCACCAAGAAGTACTATCTGAACAGCAGGCTAAGCAGGCCTGCAGGTCACTTCGCTAGACCAAGGTCTCCTCGCTACAATGAAAAGCACAACAGTTAACTTTAAACCACAGGATATGATTTCTAAATTTCCACCTGTGAATCTTACGCAAATCTGTTTCATTTTCTGTTATGATGCATAACTGGCCATCTTCCTCAGAGCCCCGCTGTCCTTAAATGATAAACAATTTGTAATTGCAATAGTAGTCCTATTAGCAGTAGTTAGGAGCAATACATTAAAGTCCTAGAGGAGGATTTGCATGCAAATGTCCTCCTAAATTTGTTTCAGAATCATCGGAAAGTTAGATGGGGCCATGAAGACCATTTGATCTTATTCTTTCTTCAGTGCAGGAAATCAGAGAAGTAATCCAAGCTCTGCTTAAAATTTCTACCTTCCATCATTCTCCTTCCAGTGCCAATGCTTATCTACAGAAACCTAGAAATCACATAACACTCAGGGCTCTTCTTTCCTCCCCTCTTTTTTTTAGCAGGAGCCTCAGCAACTGGGTTTTCACTACCCATACTAGCTGTGGCAGAGGATGTGTCTTAGAACTAGAAAGCTATGCAGACCCCTAGTGTGGTAAGAAGAGCTCTTCATCTCTTAAGTATTATGAAGAAATCAACACTGATACCTTACTCAGGCTTTGTTTGCAAGATCCATGCATGGCCTATGACTTCAGAAGGGATAACATAAGATTAAAGTGATGCTGGAAAGGGAGAGCTCATCATTCAAAATATAGCATAATGCAAGTATGGCAGTAGCAACAGCAGCACAATTTCTCTAAAACAGTAAAAGCACTGATGTACTAGAGATGTCACCCCTCCCTCCACTTAATTCTTTGGACAAATACCACGTGGTTCTTTGCAAAATCCCTAGTGCCATAGCCTAGCTCTCAGATAAGCTCCTATGCATTTTCTAAGGAGCTGTCTTTTCCACCTATCTTACTGTTAAAAATCCATTTCCTAATGGATCAGAACAGACAAAAGCAGGCACAAAGGGGGGAAAAACCCTCACTTTTCCCAAAAGCACTCTCCTTTCATTACTGTATTTGTTTCTTGACCTTCTTTAGATTTGGCTTGATTTCCAAAATCATGAAGCAAAGATAACATTTCCGACAGTGGAAAACAACTGCTTTACACATTTCTTTCCTGAATAGGTTTAAAGTTGTTTCAAAGTAAAGGTGTGAGGAGGACTGTTATAAATTAGGATCATGGGCATCTGCATGGGGGAGCAAGGGGCGGAAAGTGACATCAAGAAGAAGAAGACAAAAAGGTATGTACAAAAGACTCAGGCAGACACCTGCCTAATTCACATGAGTCTAAGCAGGGAGGGGGAAGTAAAGCACAGACAGACTTTCAAGATTGATGTCAGTCCCACTATATAAATCAATGTTTTTCAAACTTGGCAACTTTAAGATGTATGGACTTCAGCTCCCAGAATTCCCCAGCCAGCATTGATGTAAGCCAAACCAAGAAATCGGCTCCACTCTGCCTGAATCCTTTGTGCATGCCTTCTTCTTGTCTTGGACTTAAGCTATGTTTCCCCCTTGTTGCTTTGGTAACAGATCTGGCTTAACTCTGTCAAGTCATCTTCCTTTTTCCACTTTTTTGTTTATACCAACACTTGAGATAGCTTATAACTACATAAACAATACAGAGTATAAAACAGGTTGGCATGTAGGAAAAATACTGAAGTCTAAGTTCATGACTTTATAGCATTTCGGTTGGTCTTAATAAAAGAGCTGATTTGGAAAGTTATAACTAGCGTTAAAAGATGGAAGGTCCATAGATCAGATTTAATGTATGCTTTACTTGCAAAGCATCCCAGACTTGACCTCTGGTCATCTGGAGATTGCTTTCCTATTCTGAATCTGCCCTGGTGTTAAGGTTCACAGTGAAGCCCATTTAGCAGTCTGTTAGAACTACTGAAATGGAGCAGAGCTGCAAAGTTTTTGTACAGAAAAAGTATATTGTTTAAAAACAGAGCTCATGAGCATATTAGAGAGATCCAGGTTAATCTTACACCCTTAGCCCATCCAAGCATAAAGAAAGGCACGCTTAGACATGGCAGGTATGAAAAGTAAGTACAAAAGAGTCCTTACATTTATTCATTGCAGCATTTTTTGTAGATAAATGATGTTCCATTTCTTCTTTCTGTTCCCTAAACTTTATACCTCTTGCCCTGTTTGCTGCAAGAGGCTGCATGTAGAAAGGGGGAAAAATCTCCTACGCCCATCCATGGCCTAGGATAGAGCAGCACACAGCCATGTGCTTGCTCCCAGTCCAAGGAGGAAAGAGAAGAAGAAATGAGGCCTAGCACATGGCTTCTCTCCATGGAGAGGAGCAGCCACATGCTGCTTCCTCCTTGATGGAAGAATCAGAGAGAGAGAAGAGGAAGTGGGAGTGGCCACAAACAGCTTCCTCAAAAGCATGGAGAGCTTGCATCCTAGAGCAGCCATCCATATGCTGATGAGGCATGCTGGATTTGCCAGAATCTCCAACAAACAGGAGATGGCCTCTAGAATTACAAATGGTCTCTGCTTTTTCTGTTTTCAGACATGCTGTCAAGACCAGGGATGTAAAAGAAAATTATTCCAAATTTATTTGGAAATGGACGGAGAGGGAGATAACTTCTAGAGGACTCTACAGGTAGTCCTCGGTTAATGGCTGTTATGGTACGGAATGAGTGGTGGTTATGACCAGTCCTCAAAGTTCCGGCCGTCCCAACACTCCTGCAGTCATGTGATCACGATCTGGGTGCTTAGCAATTGGCTCGCACTTACAATGGTTGCAGAGTCCCATGGTCATGTGATCACGATTTGAGACCTTCCCTGCCATCTTCCCACAAGCAAAGTCAATAGGGCAGCCAGCAGGGAAGGTCACAAGTTACTTGAGTAAGTCTCCCCCACCCACACACATACCCTGAGCCTTGCTGCGCTTGTGCTGCACCTCCCCGACCACTCGCATACCCTCCCCAGCCATTTGTGCATCCTTGCGCATCCTCTCCCACTTGGCAGCAGCCATCCCAAGCCCCGCCATGCTCACACTCTCCTCCCCCACTACTCGCACAAACTTGTGCACCCTCTCCCACCCATCAGCAGCCACCCCAAGCCCCACTGCACTCACACCGTGGCTCCCCCACCACTTGCACACCCTCATGCACCCTCTCCCACCCAGCAGCAGCCACTTACCTCCCTGCTAGCCTGCTTGCAAGCTGCCTGGGACTTGCAACTTCCTGTGCAGAGATTTATGGTGGAAGAGGTACAAGTATCCTGCTGTTTATATTTCATATAATAACTTCAATGTAGCGTGGTGAAAGAAACTTATGTTCTACCACATTAGAGTGCTTCAGCGTTTCTTTCACATTTTTATGCTGTATTTTAGCTTACTTATTACTGGAATAGGCAGAAGGCTAGTGCTCTTGTTTTCTGTTTCCCATCTTTCATTCACTCTGAAGCCACCCTCAGTGTTCCCTCATGATAGACTATTATAGACTATTGCAATGCGTTCTACATGGGGCTACCCTTGAAGAGTATCCAGAAGCTATAGCTGATTCAGAATGTGGCTGCATGAGCAGTCTTGGGTTCCCCAAGGATGGCGCACGTAACACCTTTGCTGCGGGATCTGCATTGGGTGCCAGTTTGCTTCCGGGTCCAATTCAAGGTGTTGGTTATCACCTTTAAAGCCCTACATTGCATGGGTCCAGGTTACCTGAAGGACCGCCTCATCCCCATTACATCGACCCATCCCACACGGTCAGGCAGAGAGGGCATGTTATGGACCCTGTCCATGAGAGATTGTTGATTGGCAAGGTCCAGGAAGACGGCCTTCTCTGCCGTGGCCCCCACCCTGTGGAACACTCTTCCCCCAGAGGTGAGGCAGGCCCCCACTCTCCTGGCCTTCCCGAAAGGGGTAAAGACCTGGCTCTGCCATCTCGCTTGGGGCGGGAAGGGGGATAGCCAATCCTGGGGGTGGTTAGCACCCTAAAGAGGCTTCCATGAACTTATGAATTCATGAATTTAAATTAAGAACTTTTAATATCACTGTCCTGGATTTTATATTTTATATTTATATTTGTATTTAATGAAGTATGGGTTTTTAGTGTATTTTAATCAGTATTTATTTTTAGTTTTATTGTAAACCGCCCAGAGTCTCTTTGTGTGAGATGGGCGGTGATGAAATTTGAAAAATAAATAAATAAATAAATAAATAAATAAATAAATAAATTGATCTCTTCCCACAGGATTTAATTGAAATATGGTGACTGGGAGTCTGCAGATCACTAGAGAGATGATTGCACTCTGAAATACAGGCTATTTCCATGTACCTCTTGGCTACTTCATAAGTAAGTGTAAGAATACCACACTACTTCCATGAGAACTTCATCAATAGTCTCTTATCCTTTGGCAGGGGGTGGGGGGAGAAAGAAAATCAAAGTTTATGCCTGTTTAAATCAGGCACACTTCAGTTTGCTATGGTGCTGCCATTAGAATTGTTGAAGTGGCTGCCTTGTTTCTATAAAAGTGGCTTCTGCACATTTTCTTCTCAAAGCTCAAGAAGCAGACTTGCAAGGTGTTTCTTTGAGGTCTTGATCAAAAGGAAGAGTCTCTGAAATTTTGCAAAGACCTAGCAAATTCTCCTTCCTCCAATTAAATGAGATCTCCGTTTTCGAAGTGCGATAGGACTGCATGTTCATTAGTCTTAATGGGAATTGCAGGTTTGAGAAGGAAGCCTTATTCAATACTGGGATTTGTTTCTGTTCTGTTACATTATGTACACTTTCATGTCATGCAGAATTCTAATGTGACAATTAAATCCTTGACTTCAGCATAGCCGCTCCTCAGACAAATAGAGATGTCACTAAGAAGGAGGTGAAGGAAGTAAATGGATGAAAGTTGTAAGGGGGAAGTTTCACAAAACCTAAGTTTCTAATTGTAAAGCATTTGGGCTAGAGTCTCTTTTACCAACAGACAGTTCTGTTTATCTGTCTAGCAGGTTTCCCCTTTCTCCACATATTTCAAATTGTTATTACAGTGACCTTTACAAAATAAACAGGATTTTCTGTGCTATAATGTTTTGCCTGCTCCTTCCTGCTGCTTTAGAACCCCCCTGAAGTTATAACACAAATGCTGGCCGTCAAAAAGTTCTCATAGTCCAGAAACAGTTACCTTCCCAGAGAATATTCATAAATCTGTAGTCAAATGACATGTAAGTGTTTAATCCACTCTAAATTCTGGGGTTATATGAAAATTTAAGTATTGAGGGCTGAGAGTTTAAGTATCGAGGTATAAGTATATAAAGTTTAAGTATCGAGGGCTGAGAGAGAAATTAATTCAATTTGTACTTTATGGACATCAATAAACACTGGGATGCAGGTATACATGGAAATCTGTGGGGCATTTCTGATGCAGTTTCTAATGAGGCAGAAATGCACCATTTAGGAGAAAGAGTACACAACATGACATGGTCCACAGGCAAGTGCCTACAAAGCCACATTATGCTAGAGGGAATTGTTTATACAAAAATAATGAGGTTCTAAGAACACTGTCCTCTAAGCTATGTATTTGGGTGGGCGGGGGTCTGTACAAAATGTAGGTATCTGGAAAAAACGCAGTGGAAAAATATGAATTTTTAAAATGAACTTGAAGACTTTAATGTTGCAATAAACTTTATGTTTAAAAAATGAGAAATAACATCATCCTTGCCCAATTTATTGATTCCCCTTAGTCACTGTTGTAGTGACATCAAACTCACCACATGTGCATGTTCCAGTCATTGGAGCAGGGCTTTCCAAAGTTTTTCCCGCGGCGACACACCAACCGGCGTTGGTGTGTCGCCGTGGGAAAACCCGGAAGTGCCGTCCTTGCGGCAGCGCACAAAAACCCAGAAGCGCTGCTGCCGCTTTCGGGTTTTGCGCACTGCAGTTGGTGTGTCGCCACGGGAAAACCCGGAAGTGCTTCCGGGTTGTGTGGCGACACAACAGACTGTGTGTGGCGACACACTTTTGTGTCGCGACACACAGTTTGGAAAGCTCTGCATTAGAGTTTTAGTGGTAGCTTTCTGAAGGTTTTTCTTTCACAGCCAAACTCCATAGATTAAAGGGGGAAGTGGGGATCAATTCCTGTCCCCCAAGATATTTTGCCACATTAATTTTCAATTTGGAAGTCATTTATGTGAAAACCGCAGAAACAACATACCAACATGGACTTGATTTCTGCAGTACGTTAGGTAGCTTATCCTATCCAACCCAGGCTGTTCTCTCTCACAAGCTGTTTATTTGTGTGAATTCTTTGCTGCCTTCCCACATCTCAAGAAACTGAAAGTGACTTACAGGTTATAACTACATGTACTCAGAAAATATTGCAATGTACAGTAAATTTCTAAAAAGTCAATCAAACCATGAATCAGAAAATCATTGACCATTTCTTAGACAGCTGTTTGTCAGGGAGACTTGGACTTGGAGTCTTGCATTGAGGATTGGACTTGAGAGTTAATATGGCTCCTTCCAACTCAAGGACTCCAAGAAAGGCCTAGGGAAAGAGATGTGTCTTTCCTGAATTCCTAAAAGAAGAGAGTTCATGGGCCAAATTGATTTCCCAAGGGTGTGCATTCCATAGCCTAAAGACAACTCTGGTTCTCTCTACACAGGACATAGTTAATGTGAAAGGATCCAAAATTAAAGCATTTGACATTCCATCATCAATGCAGAGTAGCACAATTCAGCAACTGATATCTCACTTAGGCATTTTGTTTGCTTTGATGAGGCACTTTGAGTCATAAAGGCACACCTTGTCAAGGCTAGGAGCCAAGTGTAGAACTTCCTGAACCTTTTCTGGCACTAGCAGTAGCCAGAAATGGCTTCTACACATGCTCTGTAACCTCTTCCAGGTATTGCAAATGCCAGAGGAGAGTGCTAAGGAAATCTGGAAATAGCCACTTCACAGCTCTTATCAAAGCAACATAGCCAATCTTTACAAATGAAGGACCTTTATTCGTAGACATCCAAAGGGGGTACAAGGAAGTGAAAATGACATTGGAATGCAAACTTGACCCCTTACTTATTTGTATGTGACATTGTGATACAAGTATGCAAAGGTGGTGAAGCATGTGTTGTGATTTTGCAAAGTGCATTTTATCATTCTGGGGTCACTGTGGTTAGGAACCCTCATTCTGTTATAAACCAGCTTTGAGAAACTGTTTCTTTCAAGCTTTTTGTCACTGATAACAAGGGTGAAATGCTCATGTCCTTAATTTATCCATGTTGATTAAGAAATATAGGCGCTGACATCCAACACATCTGAAGAACACTAGGCTGGTGAAAGCTGGTTCACTTCTTTTACCATAGTCATGATCATGGCTACTGAAGGGTTGCATCAGTCAAAGCAGGGAGCTGGGACAAAAAAGCAGGATGAGCAGTCAGTGCTTGACCACCAAGCTTTAGGGAACAGCCGGAGCATTTGGCTAGCATGTAGAAAGTCTGAATTTCATTCCCTAGCATCTTGAGAGGAGGATAAGGGAGAAAACTCCTAATCCTCTGAAGGAATTCTGCCAGCCGTATCCTTGGTCCAATAGCTTACAGTATTTCTATACTATGTACTTCAATGAGTTAATTGGATCTTCTTCATATTTAATATCAAATTAAACTAATTAATATCATAGACTAGATCTATATCTACATTTCTTTATATATTTGGAAAAAGATTAATTCTACTTAAAAACATATTTTTGAAGGAGCCAGCTCATAGTGGTAAAATTTTAAGGAGACAAGATCAGTCTAGAGGTTATTAGGTTCATCATCTTATGTGATTCAAATGTGCCTGAAATCTCTAATAATTCATATTACTGAGCTCCAAGAAGGAATAAGTTTTTATTTTTGCCAGCCATGTATCAAAAGTGTGGCCTGTGTGATATTAGTATTCTCTTGAGTCTATTCCCTTCAGAGAAAAAGAAATCCCTTTGTAATTTCCATCTTCTAGGTAGGTAGCATTCACTTTGGAAAATTCAGCTCAATTTACGAGAACAAACCAGACCCTTGAAGTCAGACAATTTGTAGATGAAAGAGATTATTCTAGTTCTTGGAAGACACCTCTTGAAAGCTTCAGTTCAACAACTGAAGAACAATTTGTCAGATCTGCAGCATTAGTCCATTGCAATCAAATATGGGTTTCTGATGGGGTGTGTGCATATTTAAATAAAGATGAATGAAAGGAATTACTGATTCAATTCAGTTCACATTGTCAGATTGGATGCATCTGAACTGATTTAATTTGGATCAATTCACCTGAATTTTGTTCATGTGCACGTACCTTTTTATAATTTGAATTAATGCAGAACCAAGCCAATTCAGATATACCCTAAGATTTAATGTCTATACTTAACATGTGGTGACTGGTGTTTGGTTGCACCAGAATTAATATTAGAGCTATGCAAAAATATTTTTTTGCTTAAGCTGAGTCAAAAAGGAAAATCATGGTAAGAAAGACATCTCTTGCTCAGGGTACTTTAAAATTTTTGTATAAGATTTCTTGGTGATGTCTTAAAACTTACTTCATTGTTAGAAGGAGCTGGTGGGGGGCACTGGTATTATTTTTCTCTGTTCCACACCTCTCCAGCACTCTATAGTTTTTCTCTGGCTGACCCTGCTTTCAAAGTCCATTAAAAAAAACAGATGCCTGGCGACTTCCGGTGCAGAGAAATGGCGAGCGGACATGTGGTTTCACAGCTCGTCCAACTTTCAATTTTTAACTTCTAAACGGGGAAAGTAAGTCGGTCTCGCGGAACCTCCGTGTAGTGCAGATCGCAGCAGGAATGCTGGAAGAAGAGTAGACCTGCAAAGAAGAAGAAACCCACGGCTTCTGGACGGTGGCGGCGAGACAACGAGCTGCCACTTTCGCTTTCTTCGCCTGTTTTCAAGACTGCAGTGAAAGTAGCGAAAGCAGCCGGGAAGTCGGGTAAACGCTTACCTCGTTAGATGCCTAAACTGTTTAGGCTTTGCTGCCGTTTTTCTTGCGCTGAATTTGGGATTTAAGATTAACTTTAAGAGAAGAAAATTTATTTACTTTATCGTCTAAAGAAAACCTAAAAATTGGAGGAGACTCTGAAACTAAACTGAACTTTAAAAGATAGGATTTATATTTAATTATTTAATGACACCATTTTTGCTTTGTAAGGTTCTTTTTCTTTTTTTGTTGTTTGTTGAATTGTATTTTTCGTGGTTGATATTATATATACACTTATATTCGTATTTATATTATTATATTATTTAAGCTGCATTAAGTATATATTCTTTAGTTGAAATTGACAAGTTGATAAGTATTAGGTAATATTAGTACAAGATATATTGTATATAAGACTAAAGTTAAATACTAAAAATATGAATACTAGAAAATTTCAAAGAAGGAAATCTGATTCAGAGGATAATAGAGGGGATTGGATGAAACCTCTCTTTGAAGAATTTACCAAAAAAGCAATTCAAAGTATAACTGCTAACGTGACTACTCTATTAAAAGAACAAAATAAAGGATTTGAAAATAGTTTAGATAAAAAATTAGATAGTATGAAGCAGAAGTTTCAAACAGAAATTAAAGGAGTAAAAGACAGAGTACAGAAAATGGAAAAGAAAAATGAAGAAGAATTAGAAAAGCTTACATTACTAGAAACCAAACAAAAGGAAAAATGTATAAGAATAAGAGGTCTTATAGAAGGGAGAGAATTAGAAATTAAAAATACTGTTACAAAAATGTTGGCAAATTTGATTGAATGGGAATCAGAACAGCTAGAGCAGGGGTCGGCAAACTTTTTTTGCCGGGAGCCATTTTGACATGCTCGTGCACATTTTGAAGTGCTTGAGAGCCAGGGGGCGGGGTTTGCGGGCGGGGGCCAATCGTGTGGAAGGGGGCGGGGTTTCGGGCGGGAGCCAATCACGTGGAAGGGGGCGGGTTTTGCGGGCAGGAGCCAATCGCGTGGAAGGGGGCGGGGTTTGCGGGCGGGAGCCAATTGCGTAGAAGGGGGCGGGGGCTCACGGAGGGAGGGGGTGCAGCCAGCGGCTCCGCGCAGCGAGGGGCTCCGTGAACCCGCCCCGGCCGCCCCACCGGGAGTGGCGGAGAAACAGCTGCCACCCTCCGCTCCCCAGAATATCGTGGGGCAAAGGGAAACCTGCCCGGAGGGGTCATCAGGAGCACAGGATCCGGCCCCAGCCCAGCCCGGCCCGCAGCTTCGGCGCCCTCCCCTCGCCATCGCAAAAGTCCTAGGCGATGGCGGGAGCATGTTCGACCTGCTCGTGCAGCACGGGGCGGCCGACCCCGGAGACTCCGCGGCCCCCCGGCTGCAGCTCTTCCACTGCCTCTCCTCCTCTCTGGCAGCCGGGGGGCCGCGGAGTCTCTGGGGGCGGCCGCCCCGTGCTGCACGAGCAGGTTGAACATGTCTCCGCCGTCGCCTGGGACTTTCGCGATGGCGAGGGGAGGGCGCCGAAGCTGCGGGCCGGGCTGGGCTGGGGCCGGATCCTGTGCTCCTGATGACCCCTCCGGGCAGGTTTCCCTTTGTCGTGGGGCAAACCTTCACCCTGCACCGCCCTGCCGCTCGCGTCCTGGGCGGGCGAGGCATGGAGAGAAGGGGAGACGGAGGGGCTCCCTCTGCAGCCTCTGCGCCCCTTCAGGCCCGTCTCTGCGAGGCCCGGCACGGCAGGGAAAACTTTAAATTCAAAAATTGTTATACTAATTGGGACAATATATTGTGGAGAGAGGAGGAACATCTAATTGCAAAAATTTACAAAACTTTAACTCAAAATAAAATCTCCAAGTTACCTACAAAGAATTCCATAATCAAATGGGATCAAAATCTGGGTCATAGTATTCAAATTGAAAAATGGGAGAAAATATGGACAAAAGATTTAAATTTTACTTTAAATTATAATATGAGAGAAAATTTATTCAAAATGATGTACAGATGGTACCTTACCCCAAATATATTGTCCAAAATTAATCCTGTCATATCAAATTATTGCTGGAAATGTAAAAAAGAAACACGTACTTTTTTTCATTTATGGTGGACGTGTCGAAAAACAAAGAACTATTGGGACAAAATTCATAAAACTGTCTGTGAAATTATACAAGAAGAAATCATCAAAGAACCAGAATTCTGTCTATTGGGCTTCATAAAACCAGATCTGCATAAGAAATATGGAAAACTATTATTCTACGTAATAACTGCGGCTAGAATTAACTTCACCAAATACTGGAAAGAAGAATATATACCCATGACTGAGGAATGGATTATAAAAATAATGGACTTGATGCAAATGGCTAAATTGACTGATCAAATTATTGACAGAAACATGGACGAATTTAATATAGTTTGGAGTCCTTTTTTTTAATTTATTCAAAAAACGCAAAACATTCAATTAGACAATTAATATTAATAATGTAATTAAAATAATATAAATAAACTAGTATATAAATATGTGATGGAAAGATTAGACGGGAGGTAAGAAGTCCTTTTTGTTTTTGTGTGTTGTTGTTTTTTGGTGGTAAGGGGGAAGGGGTAGAGGAAAGTAGAGTAGAGGGAGTAAGGAAGTGGAGTTAAAAGAAGGGCAGAGAAGAAAGAGGAAGAAAGGAGAGAAAGAAAGAGGATGAGAAGAAGAAAGAAGGAAGATGGATATTAATAAATATAAAATTAGAAAGTGTAGAGGTTGGTTAGCTTAGTTAAACAGGAGGAAGCTTATTTGTTTATTTGTTTAGTTCTCTCTCTCTCTCTCTTTTTGATAGGTTAGATTAGATTAGGTTAAGATTTTTTATGTAAGGTTATAGAATGCTATGTTATGCAATGCTAGGTTATGTTATGTCACATTATGTCATGTCTGGTATTGTTCTTTCTTTATATAACGTATTGTTATTTATTATTTAAAAAATAAAAAGATGTAATAAAAAAAACAGATGCCTATGACTATGAGAGTCTCCTTATGGTGTTATTCCTTGGAAATTTTAGGAAGCCAGGAAGGCTACAGGGCATTCAAGAAAGGAAGGACAAACACATAAATCTCTGATCTCTTAATAAATGCAAGCATCCCGCATCACTTCCATGAGAATTTAACCAATCCCGGGACTTCTGGTAAAGGCATGGTGAACATTATGGCTGAAAATTGCATGATTCTATTTGAATGATGAGGTTTGAGGGATTTGTTTAAAATAGAAAATGAAATGGAAATGTAAAAGGAAGGAATTCAAGTGGGTTTATTAGATTAACTCTATAATAGATATGTGGTTATTTCTGGCAACCCTTAATGGACTTTTGCTGATTAGGATGGATGATGCAGCTTTAAATATTTGCTTATAGAGAATAGGGTGCGATTTGAGGTAAAGAGATTGTTAGTTGCACAAGAGTTGGTGATAAGTTGTTAAAATTGTTTGTACTTGCTGGGACAGGGGGGGAAGTTACTTCTTTTTTTCTGCAATTTTTTTCTTTTCTTTTTTCTTTTTTATAGTTTGTATTAGTTTTATCTGTATAATTTTTAATATATTTAAAATTTTGTAAAATTATTACAAAAAAAGAAGAGAATTAAAGCAATCCCCTCTTCCTCCTCCTGCATATTTGTTTATTTGTTTGTTTAACAAATTTATATGGCCATCCACTTTCCAGAGCTACTCTGGGCAACTGATGAGACATTACAAACAATAGTAATGAAAGAATAATAATAAAAATAGAAGCAGACATACAATCTGACTGTTAAACCATGATGGGCACATCTGAATTCCTGGCCCAAGTGTTTTTAATGCCACACAAAAAGCTAACCAAGTCTTGAAGGTGAGAGACCATTCCAGAGGATGGGCACTGCCATAGAAAAGGCATGCAACATAGGTTCAGCCAAATGACATTGCTGTAGAGCAGAGCTTTCCAAACTGTGTGTCGCGACACAAAAGTGTGTCGCCACACACAGCGTGGTGTGTCGCCACACCACCCGGAAGCGGCGGCGCGCGCGTGCACAGTGGCAGCGGCAGCCACTGCTGCCGCCGTGCATGCGCGCGCTGCTGCATGCCCCCCGCGCCGCCGCATGCCCCCCGCGCTGCCGCCGTGCACGTGCGCGCTGCCGCACGTCCCCCTGCGCCGCCGCACGTCCCCCCGCGCCACCGCCATGCGCGCGCTGCTGAATGCCCTCCTGTGTCGCCGCCGCGCGCGCGCACCGCCACCGTCGCCAGCGGCGGCACTTTGGAAAGCCCTGCTGTAGAGAAGAGAAGTAGAGTATGCTCATCCTGGAAGAGTGGATGGGATGTTATGATATAACCAGAGATCAGCAGTCCCACAAATACTGTAACTCAATCCTATGCCATGTAGAGCTTTGTCTGTGATAATCAGCGCCCTGAATTGCGCCCTGAATTGCACAGTGCACTTCCAAAACAATGGTGTCATGTCGGTGTATCATGGTATACCCACAGCTACCTGCACTGCAGCATTCTGAACCAATTGCAGCTTCCAGATGGTCTTCAAGGGCAGCCTCCATGTATGGCATGTTGCATTTTCTATCAAACTGAAGGGAAATAGTAAGAAAATGATTTGGTGCTGACATTTTCACAGTCATCAGTTTTTAAATACTCCTGTCTTTAAGTTCCCACACATTTTTTTGCAGTAGCATTCCAAAAACAAATATTTAAATGTTCCTAATTGTCTCCCATCCAGTCAGAACAAGATCTGCTTAGTTTCAGGAAGATGGCTTGAGTTTGTGTGTCTTCACACTAAAGCACAGTCCTTTCTCTCAGTTTTAAAATATACTTAAAATGGCCACTGAACAGAAACAGGCAAAGACGCATAACTTGAAAGCTGGCTATGGTACACCATCCCTAAATTAAACATGAGATTATTGTTGATTCAGCTGCCTTGTTTGGAGCTGACCCAGTCAAACTCGGACTGCATAAATGTATCTTTTCTCTCCGATTTTTCTAGCTCTACAATGGAGATCTGTGTGTGACCAAAGTAAATATCTGTAATAATTGGGCACTGTCTGAATATTTGCCATTTGCTTTCCTGCAGTTTCTTCCCTCCCATTGAATCATGTTTAATGTATTCATCTGCACATTTCACACATGGTATCCTCTCCCTCCCTTTCTGCAGATACGACTTTTAGTATATGCAGCCGGGAATTGATTTCCCTTTGATGTACTGAACGTGAGATGCTTTGCCCTCTTAATGCTATCACTTTTCACATGAGACTTTGACACGTTTCATTGATTTCTGCACTATGTATGCTGCCCATTTCTTCCTAATTTAATTTAGGGGCTTGTTTTTCTTGCTCCAATTACCTTTAATAACTCTATTTTTAGGATTGTGCTTCATTTGTTCATTTTATGGAGGTGCTTTATGGCTTTCAACATACTGTTTGGTCTCCCATGTACAATTTTACAGCTGTGCACAGTTAGTTTGTACACAGATAATGTAAGGATTATGGAAGCCGTTCCAACAAAGGAGCAAAAGCCTTAATGTATGTATGATGCATGAAATCAGCAGACTTGAAAAAAAGGAATGCTGTTCAGATGGAAGAAAGAAAGCCTGCCCTGTGCATCAACATTTTTGTTAGCTTTAGCTTTCTAAAGTCAGTGATAGTATAAAGCACAGGCGAAGTAAATGCAAATAGATTTTGATTTCTTTGTGTTCTGCACTGTGAATCTTTAGGGCCTAGACAGTTTTATAGTTGATTAGCTTAAGTTCCTGATAGAATAGGGTTCATGGAAAAAAATATTACTTTGATTTTAAATTATTATATGGTATTTTATGTATTCCATAATGTATTCTCGTCTAAGAGTTAAGTCTGAAGCTGAAGCTGAGCAAGGCGAAAATGAAACCTATGCTAAGCAAAAGGATATCGAAACCTATCCTGAGAAAACTTGCAAAACCGAAACTCAGAATAACTCAGCAGAGCGGGAAGATCCTGAGCAGCTGATTAGTCAGATTCAGAGAGCATGCTCGAAACCACCAATCAGTGCAAGGGAAAGGTGAGCCGAGAAGCGCGCCAAGCAGAAAGAAGCCCGATTGGTCCCCAAAGATAAACGGCGCAAAGGAAACAGAATAAAAAGATGCCAGCGCAAGGAGCAAACCACCGGAGACAACCGTTCCACTGAGCTAACAGCTTCTTCCAGAGAAGTAGAGCCGGAACAGCTTTCCAAACCTTGCTCTGTAGCCCCAGTGGAACCAGAGTCTGCGCATTTCACCATTTCTGAATTACTCCAGCTGCCTTCCTCTGCAGTTAATTCTCGTCGTGATTCCTTGCTGTGTTTTCCAGTTGAGCCCTGCCTAGCTGCACCGCGCACTTCAGCTGAGCCCTGTGTATCCACACCACCAAGCCCCACTGAGTCCTGTCCTGCAACGCCACATTTCCCAGTCGAGTCCAGCCTAGCCAAGCCGCATTTTCTAGTCTACTTCTGCCTTGCTACGCCATGTTTTCCAGTCGAGCCCAGCCTTGCCAAGCCATGTTTTCCAATCAAGTCCAGAATTGCCAAGCCATGTTCTCCAGTCGAATCCAGCCTTGCCACACTACATTTTCCAATCAAGTCCAGTCTAGCTACACCGCATTCTCTAGTCGAACTCAGTCCTGAGACATCGCATTTTCCAGTCGAGTCCAGTCCTGTTTTACCGCAGAATCTAGGCGAGCCTGTTACAGTCTCCCAGCCTCGATCTCAAGCCGTGTGTCACCTTGCTGCTGTATTGCATTCTCCAACAGAGTCTTGTTCGTCTACCTAATCCAGTACTTCAGTCTTACTGGGTTGGAATTAATTCACAAAACATTCATTCCTTAAAAAGACTTTATAGCTGTAAATAGTTGAATTGATGATACTCAGTTATACATCTCTGTCCCAGGTGAGGTAAGTGATGCTGTGACTGCCCTTTCTTGGTGCCTGGGGGCTGCAGGGGCCTTGATGGGGTCCAACAGGCTTCAGCTGAACCCTGGTAAGACGGAGTGGCTGTGGATTAATGGCTCTTCCCCATCTGGGACATTATTATCTTTGGTTCTGGATGGGGTTGCACTGCCCCAGACAGATCCGGTACGGAATCTGGGTGTCCTTCTGGACTCACGACTCCTGCTAAAAGAGCAGGTGGCAGTCGTGGCCAGGAGGGCTTTTGCACAACTTCGTGTTGTACGCCAGTTATGCCTGTTCCTGGATCGGGAGGCCCTTCGAACAGTCACTCATGCCCTTGTTATCTCCCATATAGACTACTGTAATGCGCTCTACATGGGGCTACCCTTGAAGAGTATCCAGAAGCTTCAGCTGGTCCAGAATGCAGCTGCACGGGCCATTGTTGGTGCCTCTAGATCGGCACACATAACACCGTTGTTACGTGAGCTGCATTGGGTACCAGTTTGTTTTTATTATTTTGTTGTAAACTGCCCAGAGTCCCTCCAGTGGATGGAGATGGGCGGTGATAGAAGTTTGATTAATAAATAAATAAATAAATTGTAAATAAAAAATTAGCTTATTAGCATTTCTGAGAATGTAAACATTTATTTATTTATTTATTTATTTATTTATTTATTTATTTATTTATTTATTTATAATTTAGATTTATATGACCGCCCATCTCCCCCAATGGTGGACTCTGGGTGGTTTATAATAAAATATTAAAATAAAATATAAATAAAATATGACATAATAAATATAAATATAAATATAAAATCCAGTCTGGTGAATTAATCTCAATCAATAGGGAGGGTATTATGATACTAACCACCCCCAGGAGGAGCTATTACCATTTCCTCCCCATGCTAGGCGGCAGAACCAGATTTTTCCAGAAGCCCATGAGGGAGGAAATCCACCTCAACTCTGGGGGCAAGATATTCCAAAGAGTGGGTGCTGTTGCAGAGAAGGCCTGCCTCCTGGACCCCATTAGATGGAATTCTTTTATTGATAGGGTCCATAGCAAGCCCTCTCTGCATGATCGGGTGGGGCGGGTCGATGTTATGTGGATAAGATGGTCCTTCAGGTATCCTGGTCTCATGCTATGTAAGGCTTTAAAGGTAATAACCAACACCTTGAATTGGACCCAGAAGCCAACTGGCACCCAGTGCAGCTCACGGAGCAAAGGTGTTATGTGTGCTGATCTTGGTGCACCTAAAATTGCCCACGCTGCTGCATTCTGTACCAGAATATTCCAGAGGGCAGGAGCTGCTGCAGCTCGTGAAGCAACAGTGTTACGTGTGCCAATCTTGGGGCACCAAGAATTACCCACGTGGCTGCATTTTGGACCAGCTGTAGCTTCCGGATACTCTTCAAGGGTAGCACCATGTAGAGCGCATTACAGTAGTCCATATGGGGGATGACCAGGGCATGAGTGACCAAGCAAAGGGCATCACGGTCCAGAAAAGTGTATAACTGGTGCACAACATGAAGTTGTGCGAAGGCCCTCCTGGCCATGACTGCCACCTGCTCTTCGAGCAGGAGCCGCGAGTCCAGGAGGACCCCCAGGTTCCACCCCGCTCTGTCTGGGGCAGTGCAACCCCATCCAGCAACAAAGATGTTAAATTCCCAGATACCGAGGAGCCCCTCACCCACAGCCACTCCGTCTTACCAGGGTTCAGCTGAACCCTGTTGTTCCCCATCCAGACCCCCACAGCCCCCTGGCACCAAGACAGGGTGGTCACAGCATCACTTACTTCACCCAGGACAGAGATGTATAATTGGGTATCATCAGCATATTGATGATACCTCATCCTGTGGTGACGGATGATCTTACCCAGCAGTTTCATGTAGTTGTTGAATAGGAGTGGAGAGAGTACCGAGTCCTGCAGCAGCCCACAAAGGAGGGCCCAGGGGTCGGACCTCTTACTCCCTATCACCACCGATTGGTACCGGCCCCGGAGGAAGGAGGTGAACCAGCGGAGAACCATGCTGCCCACCCTCAATTCCCTGAGCCACCCCAGAAGGATACCATGGTCAATGGTATCGAAAGCCGCTGAGAGGTCAAGAAGAGCAAGGATGGATGCACTGCCTCCATCCCGCTCCCGCCAGAGATCATCCATAAGTGCGACCAATGCCATTTCCATCCCATATCCAGGCCTGAAACCTGACTGAAAGGGGTCTAGATAATCCATTTCATCCAGAACCCTCTGGAGCTGCAACACCACCACTTTCTCAACCACCTTCCCTGAAAAGGAGAGGTGGGAGACTGGACGAAAATTGTCCAGCACAGTAGGGTCCAGAGATGGTTTCTTGAGGTGTACCAGCGCTTCCTTAAAGGCTGCCGGAAGGCTACCTTTAAGGCTGCCCCCCTCTCCCAAGGATGTGTTTACCATCGCTTGGACCCAACCACACGTGACCTCCCGTGCTGCTTTCACTAGCCAGGAGGGGCATGGGTCTAGTTGACAAGTGGTGGCATTTACAATCCTGAAGATCCTGTCCATTTCCTCAGGCCCAACAGGATCAAACTGTTCCCAGAAAACACGGTAAGTACGTTCCCTCGGTATCTCCACAGACCCTGCTTCACACTTGGATTCCAACTTGGAGCGGATCCGAGCGATTTTATCCTGCAGATGCTCAGAAAACTCCTCAGCGCAGCCCTGAAGATGGGTCACCGGGCCACCCTTTCCCAGAAGGGATCCAGTGACCTTAAACAGGGTCGCTGGGCGGCATTCTGCGGATGCAATAAGGGCAGAGAAATATTGATGCAATAATTATAATTATTATTATTATTATTATTATTATTATTATTATTATTATTATTATATATAAATAGTTAAGAGCAGAGACATCACACTGACCACAAAGGTCCGCATAGTTAAAGCAATGGTATTCCCCATAGTAACCTATGGCTGCGAGAGCTGGACCGTAAGGAAGGCTGAGCGAAGGAAGATAGATGCTTTTGAACTGTGGTCTTGGAGGAAAATTCTGAGAGTTCCTTGGATTGCAAGAAGATCAAACCAGTCCATACTCCAGGAAATAAAGCCAGACTGCTCACTTGAGGGGATGGTATTAAAGGCAAAACTGAAGTACTTTGGCCACATAATGAGAAGACAGGATACCCTGGAGAAGATGCTGATGCTAGGGAAAGTGGAAGGCAAAAGGAAGAGGGGCCGACCAAGGGCAAGATGGATGGATGATATTCTGGAGGTGACGGACTCAACCATGGGTGAACTGGGGATGGTGACGGCCGACAGGAAGCTCTGGCGTGGGCTGGTCCATGAAGTCACGAAGAGTCGGAAGCGACTGAACGAATAAACAACAACAAATATATATATATATATATATATATGCCTTTTCCTTTTCCTTTGCTTATGTACTATCTATGCAATGCTGGTGCTATCTTAATTAACAATGGAAAGTGTGGAGCATCTGATATTTGCTATACTGATTTAGGTAGCTGCATAGTCAGTTTTTCCCTGCAGAAATCTATTGCCAAGTGATACAGTAGACACATATCACATTGTAAAATCTTCAGTGGGGCCTTTTGGTTTATTTTAGGAGGCATCTTTTTGATATAAAATGCTACTCTTTCCTTTAAAGTGTCACTGTCTTGTGAAACATAATAAATGCTCCTCGTTTGAGCACTAGCTCAGCTGTAACTCTTGTTTCTGAAATGTTTTGATTTGAAAGGCTGATTTCCAATATTCCAGAAGGCTTGAAACCAGCAAAGGAACATGAACTTCAGAAAGAAACGTAACTAAGCTACACACCATTTCATTTTTATTTTATTTTAAAAGAACCTTTCACTCTTCTATTTAAACTGAACAGGTTGAGGGAAAGAGAACGTAATGGAATGATACAATAAAATCAGGACAAATTATTGATTGTTCTTGGCTTTATGATTCCTTAAGTATTTTGGATGTGGTTGAAAGACAAAAATAGTTATCCACAATCAATGGCAAACAGCAAAGTTCTTTCTTGGCTTTTCTTTCATTAGGATTTCAGCCAGACTGATAGGGGATGTGTTGCCTCCATAACTGCGCCTATGCCTTTGGTACTTCAAGTGCTGTGACCACCATGAAAGCTGAGAAGAATTGGGAGGGATCTTCTTGCAGCACAGAATGTCTCACCCCATAAAAGATTTCCTCCAAGTGATGGGTGTTTACTGTTTTTCAATCTATTATTCTAATCTTTCAGTCTCTCATCTGAGACCCATCTTTCTCAAGAGAAGAAAGAACTCTGGAGTAATAACAGAGGCATATTCAAATGGGCTTTGGAAACTATAACTAAATCCACATATACACAGTATGAGGTAGTAAGGCTTTCTTTTGGCTTAAATGGAAAGAATCATTTCTTCATTGGAAAACAAGGAACAGAGCAGCTGTGACAGCCGCTCAAGGAAATAGTATTTATTTATAGCCCCCTTCCTCCAAGGAGTTCAAGGCAGTGAACATACACCTCTCATTTTATATTTGCAAAAAAATTGTCAAGGAGCTAGGCTGAGAGAGTATGCCTCGCTCAAGGTAACTCCAATGAAATTAATGGGAAAGTGGGATTTGAAACTTGGGCTTTAATATAACTACTATATGGCCAGATCACCTCTTACGTACTAGGAACATGATACCTTTACTGGAAATCTGAACAACCTGTGATAAAAGGTGAAGAACCTGATGATAAAATTTGCAGACTGCATCTGTGTTATATATTGTTGAAAAAAATGAATAATTTCCCATGGTTACTGCATCAACCTTGCCCCATTCCACTGGATGATTTAAAAAAAATATGAGACTGTGCATATATAAACAAAAGCAAGTGTCTGAAAATAGTGCTCATCTGAATTGATATTGTACATGCATGACTGATGCTCATTGCCTGACTTGGGTCAGAGCCAGGGCTGGTTCTGGAGGAATGTCATACTACTGTTTAACTCCATCTCTCCTTTGGATCAAATCCCCAGCTTTTAAGAGAGGAATCTGAAGTGGTGCTCTAATTGCCTACTGATCATCAATTATGGCAGCAAGATACTTCCAGCCAATCAGTTTGATAGAGTCTATTGGGTTAAGATATTTGATGGAGCTGCTGGTTCCATACTACATGTTGCTAGTGCAGACTACCTTCGGCAGAAAACTTGGCAGCCTGGAAGTAAATGTTGGTTTCACTATGGAAAGCACAGAAAGAAATGTGGACTTCATCTCTTCCATGGAGCAGCTAAGATAAAGTATCTACCTGTCCTTCATACCATATTGGTGGGAACAGTGTTAACAGTGTTGGGGAGAGCCAGTTTGGTCCAGTGGTTAAGGCTCCAGGCTAGAAACCAGGAGACTGTGAGTTCTAGTCCCGCCTTAGGCATGAAAGCCAGCTTGGTGACTTTGGGCCTGTCGCTCTCTTTCAGCCCACGATGTCAGGCTCGGGGAACAAACAACTCGGTAAATTCCTGTCACAACCAATGTCTCCCCCACCCAAAAAAACCCAGACCCTGCACCTGTAGGAAAAATGCTAGAAAGGAAAAAAAAGTGTTAACAGTGTTGGGATTCTATGGGTAGGGTATGTATAAACCATTCTTTATACCACATTCATAGTCCTATACAAGGTGGCCACTAAGCAGACAGTGTTTGGTGTAGTGGTTAAGGCATTGGGCTAGAAATGGGAGACCCTGAGTTCTAGGCATGAAAGCCAGCTGGGTGACTTTGGGCCAAACTGGCTCTCCAAGTTTAAATTACAGTAATCTAATTTCAATATTCCCCCAATATAATTGGATTGGTCAATATATTGAAAATAATGCCCAGAATTATATACATATATTGTTGGGGTTTGATATACCCAGGAATTTACAGCTAGATATAAATTATACAGTGAGGCTTGATATTTAGGTGAGAGGGGAAATATTGTGCAGAGTCACCCAATTAGCAGCCATTGTTGTAGGGATGATGTGTCAGTATGTGACTCATACAACAGGTGCTTAGAGTTAAGTTGAGTGTGGTGGATAATGAGAGTGACCTAGAGATCGCTTCCAGGTGCTGAAAATGCCGGTGCACTGAACCGAGCTCTCCATCTCGGCTCCGCGGTTTTCCTGCCTGCAGCGGTTTTTTAAAGAAGCAAAACCGCTGAAACTTCCCCTTTGAAGAAAGGGGGATCAGAAGATAAACCAAAAGGGTCGCTGGAATCGCCGCTCTTTCCCAATCCCCGTTTTTCCACCGCGGGGAGAAGGAAATTGAAGCGGCGAAAGCGACTGGAAGAAACATCATTGCTGCTCTGCAGGAAGCCGTGAATTCTTTACAGATAAGTAGCACCCAAATTCAGCCTTTTAGTCACTAGTTTATAATTGCGTTTATTTTAAATTTGCCTATTATTTGCTAAGATCTTTCTATGGACATGATTAATACTGCTGGTGCTTGTATAACTTTCTTGCCAAGAAGATCTGGGAAGACGGTGGGAGCTTAAAGAATAATTGATTTACTTGGAGCTAAATGACATTGACTATTGATGAATGGCTTATTTACCTACTTGGGATTAATTTGTCTTCTTCTCTGGACTTTGAATTTAAATGGATTAATGGTCTACCTTTCCTTCCTTTTATTTTGAGGTTGCACCTTTCTCTTTTTCTTTTCCTGCAAACTGTTTGAATATTATTTGGATTATAAAAGGTACTTTTTGAATTCCTCTGTTTTGAATATCTTTTGGATTTTCCTTGCTATTTGGGATTTTAATTGATTTTTTCTTGGAGAATAAAGACAATTAGAGCTGAAGTCCTCCCTCCTTTTTTTCCTTTTTTTTTTTTTGGACTTGTGAATATAAGTTTGCTTGAGAAACTGGATTGTTTTTCTTGTTCTCAAAGATATTTTGACTACAGTCAAAGAAAACATCTGCCGTATTCTTATCTTCTATTTTCTGTATGTGAGAACTGTTGAATTTACCAAAGTACATTTTGCCCTTTTTTTTAACAACTATTAAGAAAAGGCAGTACTATTTTTACTTTTCATATTTTTCTATTTATTAATTTTTTCTTCCCCTCTTTTGAATAATTTTTACTCCTCTTTCTCCTTTTCCCCTTTTTTTCCCTTTTTTGCTGTTTGTTGTTGTTTCCTTTTTTCTTCCGTCTTTTTTTTTCTCCTTACAGAAATACTACATACAGCATGGCTACTGTGGCTGCAAGGGTGAAGAGAGATAGAGACAAGGAAAAGGAGAAAGAGAAAGAGACTGGGAGGACGTCTACTGATTCTACTGCATCATCTTCAGAATTATCAATACCAGATATGAAAAAAATACTGGATGCGATTAAAGTACTGAATAAAAAAATTGATGACTCAACTGCTACTTTGGAGAAAAAGATGGAAGACTCAATTGCCTCCTTAGATATAAAAATGGACAAAAAAATAGACAATTTAGGCCAACAAGTAGACAAAAAAATGGAAGCTATGAAAGAAGATTTAAAACAAGAATTTAGGAAAGAAATACAGAATGTCAAAGAGGTAGTAAATATTTTATCAGGGGAACTTAAAGAGACACAAGGACAGGTTCAGAAATTAGAGACTAAATCAGAATCTATTACTAAAGACATGGAATACAATTTAGATGCTATTGCATTAGTAGAAATGAGAGAAAAAGAATTCATTTTGAGATTGAGAGGAGTTCCAGAAAAATTAAATGAGAATACGAGGGAATATATAGTTGGTGCCTTAGCCCAATTTTTACAGATAGAAGAAGATCTGGACTCTGAAATAGATAAAATCTTTAGAGTTAATTCACGTTACGCTAGAGAGAAGAAAGTGCCAAGAGATATATTGATATATTTTGTGAGGAAAGTTACAAAACAGCAAATTTTGAAGAAACATTATAGCACCAGATTAAATATAGCAGAGAAGGATGTAATTGTCTTAAAAGAAATCCCGTTAAGAATATTAAGAAAAAGAAAAGAATACTCCTTCCTTACAGACAAATTAAAGCAAAATAACATACCATTTAGATGGGAAAGAATAGAGGGAGTATCTTTCACCTTCAAAGAGCAAAGATTTAAAACAACTTCCATCTTGAAAGCAAAAGCTTTTTTAGAGAAATATATGACAGATATGAGCGATGCATCTAAAGTTCTGGAAGAAAAGAGAGAGACATCTAAAGACAAGGAAAAGAGTGAAGATTTATCGGAGATGGGAGCTTCTGGAGTGGATTTAAAAAAGAACTTTTAAATACCCAAATACCATGGACTTTAAATACTTAACATGGAATATCAATGGGGAGAATTCCCCCCAAAAGAGAAAGAAAATCTTTCATTTTTTGAAAAAAATGAGATTGGATATAATTTGTCTACAAGAGACTCATATTTGTAAAAAAGACATTAAGTATTTGATTCAAAAACAACTAGGAGAAGAATTTATTTCAGCTGGATTAAAAAAAAACTAAGGGGGTAGTTTTGTATATACAACAAAAATTTAATCCAAAATTAATATTGACTGATGATGGAAGATATATTGCAGTGGAAGTAAATATACAAGACTAAAACATTGATGGTTGGGCTCTATGCTCCAAATTTTGATAAAGGACTATTTTATAAGAATTTAATGGACAAACTTTTGGATTTATCATATGAGAATTGGTGCTTTATGGGTGATTGGAATGGGGTGATTTTCCCAATGGAAGATAGATATTCACAAAAAAATGTAAAACCTACTCAGGGAAAACTACCCCAAACCTTTTTTGATTTAAAAGACATGTTGGACTTACAAGATATTTGGAGACTTATGAACGGGAACTCTAAAGAATATACGTATTACTCAGAGAGATACAAATCATTTTCTAGAATAGACATGTTTTTGATTTCCAAAACTTTAATGATGGATGTTAACAAGGTTGAAATACTACCTAAAACTTTATCAGATCATAACCCTGTTTTACTAACTATTAAAGGGAAAAGGAATATATTTCGATGGAGGTTAAATGAGTCAATTTTTCGGAAAGAAGATGTTGTTGACACATGTAAGAAAAGACTAAGAGAATACTTTTTATTGAACTTAAACAAGGACACTAGTACTCAAATAGTCTGGGATGCAAGTAAAGCTTATATTAGGGGTTACTTTATTCAATACAATGCTCAAATGAGGAAAAAGAAGCGAGGAAAAATTCAATTGATTTTGGATGAAATTAAAAATAAAGAGAAATGTTTGAGGGACAAACTGATGGACAATACATTGATAACTCAAATTAAATTTCTACAAAAACAAATATCGATGATTTTAGTACAGGAAAAAGAACTCAAATGAAATTTACAAAACAGAAATATTTTGAATTTGCAAACAAACCAGGAAGATGGTTAGCCTATAAGTTAAGAAAACAAAGACAAAGAAATATAATTTCTAACATACAACATAAAGGGAAAACTCTAGTGAACAACGTGGAGATACAAGAAGCATTTCATTCTTATTATACAGCATTGTACAAAAAACAGGATGTTCAATTAGTAGAAATTGATGAATATATGAGTAAGCAAAGACTAACTGCTTTAAATGATGAACAAAGAACAATACTTAATAATCCTATAACAAAAGAAGAAATGACAATGGCTTTTAAGAAAATTAACAGTGGAAAAGCGCCAGGTCCGGATGGCTTATCGGCAGCTTACTATAAATATTTTGAAGATGAACTATGTATTCCTCTTCAGAAAACTATGAATTCGATTTTGGAAACAGGAATTATGCCAGAAACATGGAAAGAGGCCCATATTACTTTGATTCCAAAGGAACAGCTAAATATGAATTCAACAAAGAATTATAGACCAATATCATTATTGAATAACGACTACAAGATATTTACAACAGTATTGGCGGAAAGATTGAAAAATATTCTTGGAAATTTTATTCATCAAGATCAAACATGTTTTTTACCTAAAAGACAAATTAGAGATAATATTAGAAATGTTTTGGATGTCCTGGAGTATTTAGAACAACATAATAAAAAACAAGCCGCTTTGATATTTATAGATGCCGAAAAAGCATTTGATAATTTAAACTGGTCTTTTATGTTTAAAGTATTGGAGATTATGAATTTTGGTGGGAATTTTATTAAGTGGATTAAATCAATATATACACCCCAATTTGCAAAAATAATTGTTAATGGAGAATTTAGTAAACCTTGCGAAATACAAAAAGGTACAAGACAAGGCTGTCCTTTATCTCCGCTCCTGTTCATACTGGTTTTAGAAGTTTTACTTAGAGATATTAGACAAGATGATGGTATTCATGGCATTAGAGTTAAAAAGGAAGTTTATAAATTAAGAGCCTTTGCTGACGATCTAGTCATTACCTTAGAGAATCCACTGGATGGAATTGAATTATTGATGCAGAAATTGAAAGACTTTGGGTCGTTAGCAGGGTTTAAAGTTAATTTACAGAAAACAAAAGTCTTGACCAAGAATATGAATTACCATCAACAAGAAAAACTGAGAGAAATGACAGGATATTCCATGGAGAAAAAAATAAAATATTTGGGAGTTTATTTAACATTGAAGAATGTCAAAGTATTTCAAAATAATTATACCCCACTTTGGACAGACATTAAAAAAGATTTAGATCGATGGGGAAAGCTGCAATTATCACTATTGGGTAGAATATCAGCGATTAAAATGAATATATTACCACGAATTCTATCTCTCTTTCAAACAATACCTATATTGACATCAGAGGAACCATTTAAACAATGGCAGAGAGATATTTCTAAGTTCATTTGGCAAGGGAAAAAACCAAGAATAAAATATAAAGTCTTGCAAGATTCAAAAGAAAGAGGTGGTCTAGGACTCCCGAATTTGAAACTATATCATGCAGCCTGTGGTTTGGTATGGCTTAAGGAATGGATTGTTTGGAAAATGAAAAAATATTAAATCTGGAAGGACATGAATTAAGATTTGGATGGCATGGATATCTGTGGTATGATAAGGCTACAGTTAATGTGGACTTTAAAAACCACTATATTAGAAGATCTTTGTTGAGAATTTGGAATAAATATAAACTAACTTTATGTTATAAGTGGCCTTTATGGTTTTCCACGCAAGAAGCCTTTTATAGAACAGAAGTAAGAAATAAAGATAAGTGGTTGACATATAAGGACCTCTTAAAAAAAGAACAAGGACATTATGTAATAAAATCAAAAGAAGAACTTGCTCAAGAAGGATATACTTTTCAATGGCTCTCCTATATGCAACTTATAGAGAAATTTAAATTAGATTAAAAAAAATGGAATTTGAACAAACTAAATCAGAATTTGAAATACAATTATGTGAAACTGATGAACATTTAATTGCTAAAATGTATAAATTATTGTTAAAAGGAGAAATGGTGGAGGAACAAGTTAAAGACTGTATGATTCAATGGGCAAAAAATATCGGTCACAATATACAACTTCAACAATGGGAAGACATGTGGACTAAAGGATTAAAATTTACCTTGTGTTATAACCTAAAAGAAAACTTTTATAAGATGATGTACCGATGGTATATGACCCCACAAAAACTTTCAAAAATGTACGGGAATATTTCCAACTTATGTTGGAAATGTAAAAAACAAGAAGGGTCTTTTTACCATATGTGGTGGACATGTAAAATTGCAAAAGAATTTTGGACCGAGATACATTCATTGATGCAAAATATATTACAGATACGAATACCATTTAAACCAGAATTCTTTTTACTTGGAATTTGGGATGTACAAATAGAAAAACATTTTCTTAGAATAATACAATACATGATTACAGCAGCAAGACTTTTATATGCACAAAACTGGAAAAACCTAATTGTACCAACAATACAGGAATGGATGTTGAAATTATTAGAGATGGCAGAAAATGACAAACTGACTTGCTTATTAAAAGAAAACTCAAACCATTATTTTCTTAAAGAGTGGAAGCCTTTGATGGACTATTTACAAAAAGCAGGAGGAGTAAAGCTTGCATGGGGTTTTGATGATAAGTACATATATAAATAGTATATATTAGACAAGAAATATATATGAATGTTATATGAATAGCCAGCATGTAAGAACAAATTATCTATTTTATTTTTATGACCATAGATAGATCGGAAGTTATCTAATTTCTATGTCTCTTTCTTTCTTTCTTTCTTTCTTTCTTTCTTTCTTTCTTTCTTTCTTTCTTTTATTACACTTTTCTTTTCTTTTTAATTTGTATTTCTATTTCTGTTTCATTTTCAACTTTTAACTTTGTATATTTAAAACCTTAATAAAAATTTTACAAAAAAAAAAAAAAGATAATGAGAGTGACCTATTGGTCAGTTTATATATAAATACAGAGATGTCCTGTATTCGTTCTTCTCATTTATTCCCATTCTACCTCTGTATGCTGTATTGTTGGTTTATCATTTGTTACCTGTGAAAGTGATCTGTAAATACGTATGTATATAAGTAAATAGGTTATTTGATATAACTTCTGTTTGGAGTCCATTTACTGCATAGTACTTGGATCGCTGGTGCCTAGGAGAGCAGCAGGCCGCTCCATCCGCTCGCCCTGACATATATAGTTTGCCAGATCCTATGGAATTTATTCTCACCAAGCCTGCTGTCAATTCTTCTATCCATGGGGGAGCTTTAAGGGGGATTCTCCCCATATTCCAGATTCAATAAGACTGTTGATCCCCCACACACAGATGTTCCTGCTTCTCTGGGCAAGTCTTTACCAGTTTTCACAAGCTTCACTCATTTTCTCAGCTTTGGTGCAACCCCTGGGTTATATGTCCATGGGCCAAGTTGATGTAATCAATAAAGGCTGCTTTTCCAGTAGCAGTGAGTTTGCACCAAAAAACTGCAAAACTGATACATCAAGTGATCAGCTATAATGTATGGGAAATCATTACTGGAATTTTGACCTTAGTTCAGTGCATCTATTATAATAAGTCATCAACATGGTTGATGAAATAGATCTGAAATACCTACATTTGACAAGATAGATCTGAACATTGTGGCTTTGGATGTTCTACTAAGGACAAGTGATGCTCATTTTTTTTTTTGAAATTTCAAAAGTTCAAGCTTTACTCAAACACTTTCTAAATATTAATTCCACTCTCCCCCCCCCCCCCCATTAAAGCCTGCAGTGCACTTTAAAGGACCAAGATCTGCAAAGGGATTTTTAGAACCTTTTCTCTCTCTAGGTGCTAACGCTCCAATCAGTGGCAGCTTCTTGACAACTCTGCTTGAGAAAAAAAAGTCAAAAAGACATCCTTTTAAAGTATTTTAAAGGCAAACTTTATACAGTAAGAGTTATTGTAGCACTTCCTGAATATTTAATTCAGCCACAAAGTGAGTGAAATCAGTTGCATAAAGTATTGGATCAAAGGATAAAATTGCCAGCGTTCTGTCACCTGCTATTATCTGCCTTGCTTCTTCTCAGTAAAATAATACTAGCTACTTGCTGTGCCTAGCTCTGTCTTTTCTGCTGCATGGGTGTGTTTGTGTGTGTGTTCTTTAAACAATTTATTCTTGTCTAAGTTCTAAATGAGATCCCCATATTGCAAAACTTTAGGAATTCTGAGTGCTATGACAGAAATCTTTGTTGGCTGGTCCCCATTTTTTTTAAAAAAATGTATTGGTAACATAATATTATTAAGGCTACCACATTTGCTCTCCAAAAAGTCCAATTAACCACTAGATGGCAGCCAGGAATTTTATATCTCTCCTCGCTGCCCTCAAGTGGCTGTCGGGATTATTGGAGCCCAGATATAGTAGCCCTAGGACTCATTCTCAGGTCACGCTATGGCAAGAAGATACCTCACTAATCATTTTAAAATGACATATCCTCATTCCATCATCTTCCTGTCATCCTCAGCCCACTTTGGAGGCAGCCTAAGTTTGACTTCAATTCTAGCTTTATTTCTTTCTCTTCTCCTGCCTCAAATCTTGCCATACAAACCATATATGGTGCCTCTCAAAGACACTCTCAAAGCTAATTTTAAAAAATGTAATATCAGCATTGAGAACTGGGAAGCCCTAACTCATGAGCGTTTCAATTGGAGGTCAGCCTTTATTAAAGGCGCTACAGACTTTGAAGAAGCACAAGTACAGGGCGAAAGGGAGAAACGAGCTAAGTGGAAGGCACGTCAAGCAAACCCTCATCATGACCGTCTCCCACCCGGAAACCTATGCCCTCACTGTGGGAGGTTGTGCGGATCCAGAATTGGCCTTTACAGCCACTTACGGATCCACTGTTAAAATTTTACCCTTGGAAGACAATCTTACTCAGCTACGAGTGATCGCCAATGATGATGAATGATATGGTGCCTCAGGATGATGCAGCCACTGAGGTTGTTAGGGTCCAGCATCTCCTACCATTCACTAGCTACTTTCAGCTCCTGTGGGCATCTTCCCTCCCCTCCAGTGGCTGAGCACTGACCTCCATAACCATTTTACCTGTGCTGCTGGAGAGACCAGGCATCTGGCTTCTGTGGCAGCCTCTGCCCATGTAATACCTGAGTGGTGTTCAATAGTGGCATCTCTCTCCCTTTTCTCCTATTAATGCAGGACATAGGAAAAAAGCCTGCCATGAAACTAACTAAACAGAGCATGGGACAAATTGATAGATTCTTGGCCAACAAGTTGTTGTTGTTGTTGTTGTCGTTGTTGTTATTTCTTCTTGCCTTTGATTGTGTTAATTATGTCAGGCTATGGAATGTGCTTAGAAAAATGGGAATCCCAGAACATCTCATTGTCCTCATGTGAAACCTATGCACAGGAAGCCACAGTACATCAGAATATGGTGAAACAGACCCACTCCATGTCAGCAAAGGAGTGAGACAAGGCTATATTCCCTGCCATTATTTAATCAATCTATATGCTGAATATATATTGAAGGAAGCTTGATTGGAAGAAGATAAGCATGGTTTTAAAACTGGAGAAAGAAACATCAATAAGCTGCACTATGCTGATGACAGTACTCTGACAGCTGAAAATGCAAATGATCTTCAGGCTCTAGTAATGAAAATCAAAGAGCACAGTGAAAAAATGGGACTAAAATTAAATATAAAGAAAACCAGACTAATTACAGCAGATACAGCAACCAGCCTTAGAATTGACAGTGAATATAGCAAAGTGGTAGATAGCTTCTGCCTTTTAGGGTTAACCATCAACAGTAAAGGAACAAGCATTCAAGAAATACACCACAGACCACCACTTGGTAGAGCCGCCATGAAGGCCATGGAAAAGATATTCAGATGCCATGGTGTGGCTATATCGACAAAGATCAGAATTGTGCAAGCCATGGTATTCCCTGTGACATTCTATAGAAGTAAAAGTTGGACTTTGAAGAATCAGGATAGAAAGAGTATTGATGGTTTTAGAACTTTGGTGTTAGAAAAGTTTCTTGAGAATACCATTGAAAACAAACAAATGGATAATTGAACAAATCAACCCGGAGTTCTTACTCAAGGCACAAATGACCAGGTTCAAATTATCCTACTTTGGACACATTAGACAAAGACCTAGCTCTCTGGAGAAGGATCTGGAACAGCACAGCTCCAGAATAATGCTACTCTGAAACAGCATTAGGGAAGTGATTGGTAAATGTTTATCTTCCTAGCAGGTTATACTTGATGGGAGGGGAAAAGCAGCCAGGGGAATCCACCAGTCACATTCCTTAACTTTTACTGCATTAAATCTGTTTTAATGTCTTCTCCTTCATTCCTGAGGTAGAAAAGGGCTTGTCCCATGGTATCTGTGGGGGAGACGAACCAGTGTGTGTGTGTGTGTGTGTGTGTGTGTGTGTGTGTGTGTCAGACTGATGAAAGCAGTGTCCCAGCATCCCAACACAAATCTTGCCCCATTTCTTTCTGTATCACATTGCAGAAAAGGGGCAGCACTTGTGGCACACCAGCACACTGCTGCTTTGGTCATTCTAAGGAAAGCAGTGACAGCCTGCAGACACTGCTAGGTTGTCAGGGCAGCAGAGTTAATCCTGGAATACCTTTCCGCTCACTCAAGCCTGGATGCATGTATGTTAATATGGCCAGGGGGATGAGCCTCTAGATCAGAGCTTTCCAAACTGTGTGTCGCGACACAAAAGTGTGTTGCCACACACAGTCTGGTGTGTTGCCACACAACCCAGAAGCGCTGATCATCATCAGCACTTCCGGGTTTTCCCGCGGTGACACACCAACGGCGGTGCGCAAAAACCGAAAGCGGCAGCAGCGCTTCCGGGTTTTTGCGCGCTGCCGCAACGGCGGCACTTCCGAGTTTTCCCGCGGCGACACACCAATGGCGGGAAAACTTTGGAAAGCCCTGCTCTAGATGCAGCTAGCTATATTGTGCTGGCATATGGTAGATATGTTTGCGCCTTATAAGGGATTACTAAAATCATGACTGGATTTAACTGTCGTTTTGGGAGGAGGCAAAAGTAAACAAGCAGAGTAACGCTGACAATGGCTGTGTGATATAAAAGCTATAAATCTTTACTGAAGATAAGCATGAGTATACTGTACATACGATACAGCACAAGCGTGTCTTGAACAAAACAGCAGCAGTAAACAGCATGAGCACAGAAGATCAAATATTCTCCCCCTTTTCTTGCTTCCATCGATACAAGACCCAAGGAGCACAAACTTGGCAAACAGTAAGCCAATTGGCTACAGTTCAAAGTCTTTTGTCGAGAGCAAAAGAAAAGCACTTGGCAGTGGCTACCAGACATACAGACGAGAGCGCAACACATTACAACACACATAGATATAGCTCCCATAACAAGGTCCCATTGGTTGGTTGGATATCTGGAGACTCTGAGAGCAGAGTACTACCTTCCAGTAGGTGGCAGTGCTGCACTTAGCAGGCATGCATTTCTATAATCTACACTCAGTTAGACATAACATCTTTGTGGAGAAAAGCAATTTACAACTGCTTTCCCATGGGAATCCTGACATTAACAATATGCACCTTTGTGAGGTGGTACAGCAGGTGGCAGGAGCTAGCTGACTTTGGCTAATGCCAAAATGCTAACCAGGTCAGTCCTGATTAGTACTTGAATGGAAGAGCACTAGGAAATCCCAGGGCTGCAAACTAGCATGATGGTAAAAGGTACCCTGCCCCCTGTACACATGTAAGATGCATTCACAAGCTATGAGATTCCCCCCCCCTCAAACATATGAACTGTTTAAATAAGGTCACACAGATGGGTTTATCTAAAATAGTCCAACGTCACACTGTAATTTCCACTGTGTCTGCCTTTTTCTTTGTTTTGCCTTTGCCTTGCAACGTAGTGGACCAAAGCCCAGGTTCTGCTTTTGCTCATGGGAGCTCAGCAAATGATCAAAGCTTTGCTGGGAGTTCATTATATACTGTATTCTTTCAAGAAGTTGGAGGTGGCGTTTGTAGAGGGTCCATGTTTCACAGGCCTACAGAAGGGTGGGTAGTACAGTGGCTTTGTAAACAAGCATTTTGGTCTCCCTGCGAATGTCCCGATCCTCAAACACTCTACGCTTCATTCAGGAGAAAGCTACACTCGCAGAGCTCAGGCGATGCTGAATTTCAGCGTCGATGTCGGCTTTTGTAGATAGATGGCTGCCGAGATAAGAAAAGTGGTCGACATTTTCTAGTGACACACCTTTAAGCTGGATTGATGGCGCTGCAGAGGGATTGGTTCGACTTGCTGGTAAAGCACTTTGGTTTTTTTAATGTTAATCGAGAGGCCGAGCTTTTCATATGCTTTTGCAAAGATGTTTAGGATAGTTTGAAGATCTTCCTCGGAGTGTGCACAGACTACGTTATCATCAGCATATTGAAGTTCTATAACAGAAGTTGTAATTCCCTTATTTTTTGCTTTCAGCCTACTAAGATTAAAAAGCCTTCCATCTGTTCGATATATAATTTCTATACCAGTAGGAAGTTTCTCTTCAACAAGGTGTATAATCATAGTGATTAAAAATTAAAAAATCATAGCCTCCGAAAAATTCTGCAAATTACTTGGGAAGATAGGCGGACTAATGTTAGTGTATTAGAAGAAGCGAAAACCACCAGCATTGAAACAATGATCATCCAACATCAACTTTGCTGGACCGGCCATGTTGTTCGAATGCCTGACCATCATCTTCCAAAGCAGATACTTTACTCCCAACTTAATAATGGAAAACGGAATATTGGTGGACAGCAAAACAGATTCAAAGAGACTCTCAAAGCTAATTTTAAAAAATGTAATATCAGCATTGAGAACTGGGAAGCCCTAACTCATGAGCGTTTCAATTGGAGGTCAGCCTTTATTAAAGGCGCTATGGACTTTGAAGAAGCACGAGTACAGGGCGAAAGGGAGAAAAGAGCTAAAAGGAAGGCACGTCAAGCAAACCCTCATCATGACCGTCTCCCACCCGGAAACCTATGCCCTCATTGTGGGAGGTTGTGCGGATCCAGAATTGGCCATTACAGCCACTTACGGATCCACTGTTAAAATTTTACCCTTGGAAGACAATCTTACTCGGCTACGAGTGATCGCCAATGATATACTGTATTATTACTTGTATGTGATGAAATAAAACCTGTGCCAGGTTTTGGCCACAACACGAGCTAAGAAGTTGAGAAAAGATTCTGAAAGGAGGAGGTTTCCTTTTTATGGCAGGATGCAAGTTCCCTTTTTTGCTTATAGTTGGCGGGAATCCTCTGATTCACTTGCTGTTTGGCAGCAGGGTTTCTAGAAAAACTGTAAGGTCACATGAGTATGTCCTGAGATTTATTACGCAGCATAAAATATGATTAAGAAAAAAGAATAACCCGAGACCAAAAGCATCTTTTATAAAATAACTTGTATCGAATAATATTGCTCAAAAAACACAAGCAAAAACATAACAGTAGAGCAAAGAAAAGAACAAAATAAAGACTGAAAACTTAAGAACTCAATACATAGCAACAACAGCTCTTACATTTTTATATCTTCTATGTCAACCAATCAGAAACTGACTGATCAGCTCTGTGAGAAAACCTTGTGATCAGGCTAACCAATTGTGTGTCTGGGATATGCAAACAACGTAGCTTATGTGTAGACAGCTAGGCACCACATCTTGTGACTGTTGTAAACTCCCTACTAGCCCCCACCTTTTTTCCTGTGAGTGATCCTTTTAAAATACAAGCCACAGCATACATGAAATTCTCCATAATTAAAATAAATTCGACAGTATGTGATCATCTGCATGCTTGCCTGGAGATTCCAGAGAGCACTGATGATGAAGCTCATCTGATTTAGTTGTGAAACTAGAAGTCCAAGTCCCTGAGCTATCTGTTAACATTATTTCTATTAGATTGAAACTCTGCCTTTTCTCCAGGAATTTAAGGCAGTTTACAAAGAAATCAACCTTGGTTTCATCCCCACAAATACAGCCTTGTGAAGTAGGTTGGGGGGACAGAGATTGTCCACGGTTGAAGGTTTATTTTAACCTGGTCTCCCTTTGTTTAGTCGCTTCCCTTTGTTCAGTCACTTCTGACACTTCAATCCTAGTCTAAATATGCCTTCACACTATGCCAGATTGCCTCTTAATAAAAATGTAAATGAAAGAACCTTAATGGATTCCTTTTCCTTTCCTCCCCTCCCCTCCCCTCCCCTCCCAAAAACTGGAGATGCTTGTATTGTTTTGAGTGTGGTTTCTTGCACATGCAGAGTATCAGGAAGCATTTAGCTTCAGAGACCAATAAATGACGCCAGTCATTGTAGTAACTTAGTTGCAGTTGTATTAGTTACTCATATAAACAGATACTATTTACAGTTTTCTTCCAGATCCCTGGAAATGTTACAAAATCACATACCAAGTAGTAGAAACAGAAGTATAAGCAAGCAGAAACAGTAAGTAGCAAGGATGGGACAGGCAGGCAGGTTCTTTTATACCCTTCAGCCTGAATCACGTGCTGCCTGACCTTTTAAAGTTTGCAGGTGTTTACTTAATAAGGCTTTATTGCTGAGACTTACGCCTCAAAAGAATAATAAAAGAGTCCCTCCTTGAGAGGGAGATGGGCGGTCATAGAAATTTAATAAATAAATAAATAAATACACCAACATGTATTACTACAGAAGAAAATAAAACAGAGTGGGTTTCTACTGATTCATACACCCATAAGCTTCACCACTGCATTAATTTTCATAGCTTTTCCTGGGGACTGAGCAGCAGGCATGTCCCTTATTCTGCTCTGCGGTTAAGCCCAAGAAGCCAGATTTAGATCTACAGAAAGAAGCAGCTCAAATATGTGAGGAAATTGGCAGACCAGGGGAAGTTTAGATTAAAGGGAAGGGAACCTCTACAAAAATGAAGGCCATTCTTTAGCTGAAGGTTTAACTTCTGGTGTACTTCAGGCTCAGCAAGGGACTTCTTGGGTAAGTCCAGGAGTGGCCACTATCTCTTAACCTCTGTGATGTATGGCTGTCGTGGGTCTTCCGGGCTGTGTGGCCGTGTTCTGGAAGTTGTGGTTCCTAACGTTTCGCCAGCATCTGTGGCCAGCATCTTCAGAGGGCAGGAGCACAGATAGAAGCAAAATCTCTGTGCCCAGGTAGAGTGGCAATGTTCTATTTATAGAGCTAAATTATAGGAGATTAGGTGGGGTTTTTTGTTGTGTTGAAATGTTAACGAGTGGCTGATGAGCGTGATTAGCATGTTCATTGTGAGAAGTATTCCCATGTCCTGGTGGTTGGACTGAGTTCATTGACCTTTTGCAGGCTGTGTTTTTCAGGACTGGTAGCCAGGTTTTGCTAATTTTTAAACTTTCTTCTTTTTTATTGTAACTGTGCTGGTGTTTGTGAATTTCAATGGCTTCTCTGTATAATCTGGTGTAGTGGCTTTTGGTGTTGTCCAGTATTTCTGTGTTTTCAAATAGGATTTTGTGTCCCGTTTGCTTGAGAGCATGTTCAGCTACTGAAGATTTTTCCGGTTGCTGTAGTCTGCAGTGTCTTTCATGTTCTTTTATCCTGGTGTGAATGCTTCGTTTTGTGGTTCCGATGTATACTTGTCCACAGCTGCATGGTATGCGGTATACTCCTGCAGCGGTGCGGGGGTCCCTTTTGTCTTTTGCTGATTTTAGCATTTGTTGTATTTTTCTGGTGGGTCTGAAGACTGTTTGAAAGTTGTGTTTTTCCATCAGTTTTCCCATGCGGTCAGTGACTCCTTTGATGTAGGGCAGGAATACTTTGTTTGTGGGGGGCTGTTTTTCTTCAGTTGGATGTTGTTTTCTTGGTTTGATGGCTCTTTTTATTTCATTCTTGGAATAGCCATTTGCCTGTAGGACCCAATTCAGATGGTTAAGTTCATTGTTGAGAAATTGGGTTTCACAGTTTCGATTAGCACGATCCACCAAGGTTTTGATCATGCCTCTCTTTTGTCGTGGGTGGTGATTGGAATTTTTGTGTAGATATCGGTCCATATGGGTGGGTTTTCTGTATACTTTGTGTCCTAGTTTGAGGTCCGGATTGCGTATGACCAGCGTATCTAAAAATGGAAGTTTGCCATCAGTTTCTTTTTCCATAGTGAATTGTATATTGGGGTGGATGCCGTTTAGGTGGTCCAGAAATTTCTCCAGTTCTTCTTCAGTATGACTCCAAATTGCGAAGGTATCATCCATGAACCGGAACCAGACTGTTGGTGTAATGGGTGCCGATTCCAAAGCCTGTTTTTCAAAGTGTTCCATGTAAAAGTTTGCTATGACTGGGCTCAGGGGGCTTCCCATGGCAACGCCATCCATCTGTTTGTAGAACTCATTCTCCCATTCAAAGTAACTAGTTGTTAGGCAGTGTTGAAATAAAGCTGTAATGTCTTCTGGGAAGATTTGCTTGATGAGTGCCAGGGTGTCCCTTACTGGCACCTTGGTAAACAGGGAGACCACGTCAAAGCTGACCAGTTTGTCCGTGTGGTTGAGTTTTAGGGTGCTGATTTTGTTGAAGTGTCCTGAGTCTTTGATGTGGGATGGAGTCTGTCCGATGTGGGTCTGTAAAAGGGTTGCCAAATGTTTGGATAATTCATATGTCGGGGAGCCAATGGCACTTACAATGGGTCTGAGTGGGATCGAGTCTTTGTGGATTTTTGGGAGTCTGTATAGTCTAGGTGAGAGAGCTTCTGTCTTGCAAATACGTTGTAGTACGTTGGGATGCAGGGAGGAGCTCTTTATCAGTGTGTTGGTTTGCTTCATGATTTTGCTGGTCGGATCCCGTCTTATTGTTCTGTATGTGGTGGGGTCTAGTAATTCTCTGATTTTGTCTTTGTATTCATCTATGTTCATAATTACCGTGGCATTGCCTTTTTCTGCTGGAAGGATGATGATGTCTGGGTCCGAATTGAGGGTCTCTATGGCGTTTCTCTCCTTCTTAGTAATGTTGCTGGTGGGGGGCTTTGCTTTCCTTAGGATTCTTGCCACTTCACCCCTTATTTCTTCTGCTTCTTCCTCTGGACGTTGGTGAATGGCTGATTCCACATTGGCAATGATATCTTCCACTGGAATTCTGGTGGGTGTAATTGCAAAGTTTCCTCCTTTGCTTAGGATGGAGGTTTCTTCAGGAGAGAGCAGGCGTTCTGTCAAATTGATGACAATGCGTGAAGTATCCAGTGCCGGTTTTGGTTGACTGTTTTGGCATTTGTTGAATTTTTGCTTTTGTCTGTTTGTGTAGTCAAAGATGTCCTTTTCCATTTTTCTGTAGGATATGGTATCAATCTTGTCCCAATCCTGGCTTCTCATTTTGTGACTAAGGCTCATATGTGTGTCAAATAGATCTTTTTCTGTGATGGCAAGGTTTCGGCGGGTTGTGTGAATTCTCTCGTGCAGGAGGGCTTGTTCAAGGCGGTCGTAAATGCGGCTGGCTTGTGACGATTTGAAGGTCCTTTTCATTCTGAGAAAAGCTGGAATGGTCCTGGTATCTCTGCATCGCACTAGGAAGGTTAAGGAGCAGAGAAGGTGTGCTTTTCTGTTTCGGAGTGTTTCCAGTCTCCGTGTCTGTCGGAACGTTTCCTCCCCGTAGAGGCGTTCAATGTATTGTTGAAGGCTTTCACGGCGGGAGTTCAATGGCTGTTGTGGGTCTTCCGGGCTGTGTGGCCGTGTTCTGGAAGTTGTGGTTCCTAACGTTTCGCCAGCATCTGTGGCCAGCATCTTCAGAGGGCAGGAGCACAGATAGAAGCAAAATCTCTGTGCCCAGGTAGAGTGGCAATGTTCTATTTATAGAGCTAAATTATAGGAGATTAGGTGGGTTTTTTTGTTGTGTTGAAATGTTAACGAGTGGCTGATGAGCATGATTAGCATGTTCATTGTGAGAAGTATTCCCATGTCCTGGTGGTTGGACTGAGTTCGTTGACCTTTTGCAGGCTGTGTTTTTCAGGACTGGTAGCCAGGTTTTGCTATTTTTTAAACTTTCTTCTTTTTTATTGTAACTGTGCTGTTGTTTGTGAATTTCAATGGCTTCTCTGTATAATCTGGTGTAGTGGCTTTTGGTGTTGTCCAGTATTTCTGTGTTTTCAAATAGGATTTTGTGTCCCGTTTGCTTGAGAGCATGTTCAGCTACTGAAGATTTTTCCGGTTGCTGTAGTCTGAAGAAGAAAGTTCTTCAAAAGAAAGTTCTTCAAAAGAACTGCAAAAGGTCAACGAACTCAGTCCAACCACCAGGACATGGGAATACTTCTCACAATGAACATGCTAATCACGCTCATCAGCCACTCATTAACATTTCAACACAACAAAAAAACCCCACCTAATCTCCTATAATTTAGCTCTATAAATAGAACATTGCCACTCTACCTGGGCACAGAGATTTTGCTTCTATCTGTGCTCCTGCCCTCTGAAGATGCTGGCCACAGATGCTGGCGAAACGTTAGGAACCACAACTTCCAGAACACGGCCACACAGCCCGGAAGACCCACAACAGCCATTGAACTCCCGCCGTGAAAGCCTTCAACAATACACTCTGTGATGTATGTTTAAAATGAAAAGAAGGTGTATTTCTCAAATGCTTTTAGACAAGAGCCTTATATCACATTGCACATTCAGACAGCTGCATGGTAAAATTAGTAGCTCTGTTAACAACTCAGAAATACCTGTGTCAGGAAGGTCTGCTGCAGTGTATCCCTAGGGCTGAGCTCTGTCTGGTTGAACATTTGCTGCAAATGTTCAGAAGCAAATGGGGTGTTTGATTTTTTTTTAATGGTTCGTTTTCTTTTAATGGCTTCACACTGGGAAAGTGAATTGAGTGGAAAAAACATGATTCACCGCCTTTCACTTGTCATATTAAATGTGAGATTTGTATGCATTTTTCTTAGCTGATTCCAATCAACACTTTCAAAATCACACATTAGAATTATTTTTGTTCTTTTATAAAACTGCATTTTTTTTCATTCTGTGGAATTTGTCCAGTTTGCTTCGTATCAGTTTTCATCAGGAGCTAGGTGGCATATAAATTCTTGTAAATAAAAAATATTTTTATCCCTCAAAATGTATCGTAAAAACATGAAAGAAATAAGTGGACCCAAAAGGCAACTCATGGCCTATAGATTTAGGGAGCTCTGAGCTCTCTTTAGCAGAGAAAAAGAAAACTTATGTGATAGCTGGGAAATCCTATTTTTAAAGGAATTTGCTTTTCTGTAAATTGCCTCTTTATTTATCATTCTAGTTGCTTAATGATGCACATTAGCTGAACATAAATCTGATTTATTTCTGCAGGAGCAATTTCAGAAAACAATAGTGTGGAACTCTCTGGATTCATTAATATTTGAAAAAGAAAGAAAATTGCACTTTTGTTTACCTTGTTATACACTATTATGTAAGTTCAGGTTCGGCATTATGTATAGATGAGCTAGGCCTTTGACTCAGATGCCAAGTTGAAAGACTGAACTAAGTACAAGAGTTCTGCTTTTAGACTGCGAAGTTAAAAAGGCATCGTGGAAGAAGGCAGTGGCATATCACTTCAAGATGATTGTAAGAAAAGTGCGTAGACATGTCTAGGAAGTCATTTGGGGTCACGTTGGATTCAAAGGAGGCCTTACCTTTACAGTCTGTGGTGAACCAAGGTGACCAAACCAAAGAAAATAAACTGTCTTTAATCTTTTCACATTTACATATGGTTTCTGTGTAAATTACAAAAATGAATTTTACCCTTTTTACAATTTATATTTCAATTTCTGATTTGATATTATTTATTCTGAATTAAAAATCTGCTTTGTATTGAAATGGTATGATCAAGCGGTACAAATCCTTTCAACTCTAAATCCCCCATAAAAAAGAACACTGTAAGCTGTCGGAAGTCAGTATCAAAACTGGGTAATAAATCCTTGACTTCCAGATACGTATACTTATCAAAACAGATGTAATTTCCTTCTTTCCACCACCCCTTGGCTTACTCTGTGGCTCTTAGAAGATTTCAGTGATGGATGGGAGACATCCATTGCCTTCCCCACCCCACCCTCAAAAACATACCATGATAGATGCCATGGATTTGCACACTTCCCTCCCCCTCCTTCTTTTAAAAAGAAGACACGAGCTTATCATTTATTCAGTTGGTTGCAGCAGCAGCCCAGGGTCATTTCTCACTGAGAACTGCTCACCAGAAATGACACTATATCAAGACATCACATGATGTCCTTGGGCATTTTTGATAAACAAAACATGCTACTGTAAATGGGCAAAGCCAAATAAATGTGAAAATGTAGATGTTAGACTTTGGTTAAAGGATGTCCTAGAACTGCCTCTGTCACTGCTGGAAAGTAGAAATAGTGTTTAGTAATGAACTGTAAGTAGGCCACCAGTCTTACCCACAACACGCCACTATGTGTTGCTTCCTCCAAGATAGCCACCTCATTTGAAGTGTCTGGAGATACATTGGAAGAAGTGGCTTTGACAGAATTGGATAAGGTCAAGGAACGGTCCTTCATACTCTCTCTTGTTAATGGAGGAAAATCTTGCTTTCTGCTTAGTTTCTACACATTAGACCTGGGCTAAGTCTAATGTCAGGTGCTGACAAAATAATATTTACACCTGATCATAATAGCTAAAGTTGATGGGAAAGGGAGTGCAATAACATCTAAATAACTATGCCTTCTCCATCTCTGCTATATATTTATTTATTTATTACATTTATATCCCACCCATCTCCCCCACAAGGAGGGACCCTGGGCGGTTCACAACAAATTTAAAAGAGTTAAAACAATAAATATCAATAATAAACACTATAAAATTACATATACTGCTGCCAAATGATCTGTTTAAAGAATAATATATTGTTATATGAATGTAAAAATCAATTAGTAGCTCAACATTTCAATGGCTGAAGGAGAGCACTAGGGTGCTGCTGGTCTTGTATAAGTGTCAAGATGTTTTAAATAAATAATACCCCCCTCTCTCAATAGTAGAAGTAAATGATTTCTTAAAAATTAAAATGTATATTATGTGTGTGTAAATGTGTAAAAATGTATATTATTGTTATATAAAGGAGATGAAATTTAACATGATGGATGGCACCCAATTGTTGCAAATAACTAGTTTTTTCCTTTTTAAGCTATTTTAGATAAGAGTAAAGCAGCATGGAAGTAGAAATACAATAATAAAATGTATACATCAGGAAAAAAGAGTTTGGTTCACACTGTGATTCCAGTCAGATAACCTGGTCCCATGCCATGTAGGGCTTTAAAGATCAAAATCAGCACCTTGAATTGCACCCAGAAGCAGACTGGCAGCCAATGCAGTCAATACATCTGGGATGTGCAAATATGTCTATGAAAAACTGGATGGCCACATTCTTTGAATCTTGAAATTTCTTCTCAAATTCATACTGATTCTCCACCCACATCATCTGAATCAAACAGCATGTCGGCACAATCTGTTTTAGTATATTCTGTATAAATCTGGGTAAACTATAGGGAAATGTTTAAGAAAATAATTTCAGAACAGATTCAAATGCACACAACTAGAGGAATGGAACAGCTAATGGGCCAACATGAGGATACGTGTCCTCAACCATATCAAAAGAAAAATCCAGCCATTTCAGTGGGGAACAGATGTGCAGCATAATGGTTTTAAATCCTAGTATGGGTTAGGACTATGCAAAACTTCAAAGGGGTGCTCCAAGCAAAGCAATCCTTTGAAGCTACATTGCAGAGTAACAGGGCTCCCATTTCTAAAGAAGGAAGTGGAACTGCTGTGCTGTTTTACAATGCTCTGACTACCCACTTTGGCATAACCAGTAAGTGGAAGAGTTTTCTGTGCACATCCAGAAACCTTCCATCGACTAGATGTGCCAGATAAGGCTGTTGAAACAATGCAAAAAGTATACTGGTGCAGGCTTTCATGGCCGGTATCTGTTGGGCAGTGTTCGGCTTCAGGGTTCAATGACTGTGTCTAGACAACAGATTTCCTAACCCTGCCCTGCGCCACAACAAGATCCTGTCCAAAAGCAGGACCAACCAGGAATCAGCTCCTAAAAATGGGCAAATCAGAAACTTGCTTGGACAAGGATCTAGGCAGGACTCAGCTGCTCAGACTAACCGACCAGAACCTAGCAAAAAGAAAGAACCAATCAGGAATCAGCACTCCAAAAGTGACCAATCAGAAGTTGGCATGAACAAAGGACCAATGAGGAACCAACATCACCAAAATGACCAATCAGGATTGGGTACAAAGAACCAATCAGAGACCAGTCCTCACCAACCTGTACCAATTGGAAACTTGCTCAGATAAAGACCAATCAGAAGTCAGGACACCTAGCTATAAAGACAGGAGCCCAGTCAGTTCCTGCTCAGTTGCCTGTGGTTTGTGTAGCAGACCACTGTGCCTTTGAAGATGCCAGCCACAGTTGCCAGTGAAATATCAGGAATTCTGTTGTCTAGACCATGGTCACTAAACTCTGAAGCCCAACACTACCAATGCTAAACAAGTTGACAAGGATCTACAGTGCAAAGTACACTCCTATTATTGATATTGTTCTGCTTTTTTTTTATAAATAAGCTAAATTTTGGGAAAATACAATTGACATTCACCCATTCAGGGTATGAATCCTTAAGTTAATTTTAAAACTGCATTTATAGCCAACATTTCCATGTCAAGTCTCAACAACATGTACTGAAGGGAAAGCCAGTGTGATGTAGTAGTTAAGGTGTTGGGCTAAGCCTGGGAGATCTAGATTCATGTCCACCCTTAGGTGTGGATGCTCACTTGGCTGAGTTTGGTCAACTCACTCCCAACAGTGTTCAGAGAAGTGTTCTGTCTTTATTAACATGGTGAAAGTACCATCACACTGCAATCCCTCCCCCCATGGGAGCACACATAAAAAATCACAGCACAAGTACAAAAGGGGCAGGGCATGCATTGCAATGCTGCTTTCATCAAACTGCCTCCCTTGACCATCCCAAAATACTGCTGGTCACTCCTCTCAGCCAGCCTGATAGGGATGTTGTTGTGAGAAAAATGGATTGGGAGTGTTGTGTATGCCTGGAAGGAAGGCAGGATATAAATCTGACAAATATTTATATAAATTAATAAACTCTAATATAAATATGTTTCAGGTTTTTTTCCCCAGCAAGACAGGGATTGGCAGCTTGGAACACACAAGCATTATAATACCCCCAGATGGTTATTTAATGTTTGGATCCAACAGTTAAGTAACAATGCCTTTAATTTTGTTCTTAAATAACGGCCTAAATCTTGTGAGATCACCAAATCTCTGAAATCTCATGGGAGTTCAACTAAACATGCCAAAATGTTGCAAGATTTGGCCATCTGGTGATGCTTTGACTATTTTTAATTTAATGGCTTTATGTTATTTAATGCACCACCATTGTACAAAATTGCTGCTGGCCTCTGTAATAAGAACTCAAAATTTGAAAAAAATCATCTTCAAATTAAATTAATGCAGAATTGTTGCAAAGTCTTAAAAGGTACTCTTGGATTGTGTTTCTGCCTATCCCTTCCTCACAACTAAGATATGAGCAGGTGCTGTTTGACCAAAATTTGCTGAGTTGCTATTATTCAGCACATTTCAGGAGGAAGGTGACTTCACTTCCTCTGTTGCCCATCCATCAAAGCTGCAATCATTTATTGGTGGGGAGGAAGGTTCAATATCCATCTGGCTTCTTATGGGAATGGGTCTAGGCCCCGGAGCATGAGATTGGATTCACAGAAGTAATTTGACAATGTTGTTAATGGTGATAAAATTAACCTGACCATTTAAGACCCAGCAATACAGTTCGGTCACTTATCAGCAGCAGGCAGAGCTACACATTGTATGAAGAGATATTTCCATTTAGTATTCTAGCTTTACAGACCATTAATTGCTACACAACTCTTTTTTCTCATTATGTTATAGCTCTGAGAAAAAAGGCAAATCTAAGTAACAATTAATTCACACAATATTGTTTTACAGTCTCCTTCACTAAATAAGACCTTTAAAAAACTTGGTACATAAGAGGCCATTAAAAGCCTTTCCACCAAAGTATCTTTGTGCATTTTCAATGTTTTGTTAAACTGCAATTGACTGAAAAAGAGTGGATACCTCTCTCTCTCTCTCCCCCCCCCACCATCTCTTCCCATGTGGCTGCAAACTTTTGCTTCCACTTTAGTTAATCATGGCTTTCTGTCTTGTAGAAAGATGACAGAATTGTGGTTAACTTTAATGATGTGCTTGTTCAAAATGTGGGTTATACTTTGGCTTGTTCCAATAAGTCATAGTTAAGATTATTCATAGTTTGAAGTTGGAGTACAATGCTAAACTAAAGTTAATAAAACTGGAAATGTCTGCAATCTCTTCTTCATAGCCACACTGCATGAGCTAAGGCTTATCTAGGCTCATTTCCTAGCTCCATAACTGCTTTGTTTGGAAGGGTGTTTATTATTCTTATTCACCAAATGGCACCTTTAGAGTGTTTGTTATTTTCTTAATATTTGCCTATAAAACAAGGGGCATTAACAAGCCTTTTTCCCCCAACCTCCGAAGTTAAAGGCTCCTTATAAACAAAAGTCCATGTGTTTCTCAGGATGGGCGACTAATGCCATCTAATTGCCATCTAATTCTGTCCAAGTCACAAGAGCGAATCAAATAGTGAATCAGATTATGACTTGGTCCAAACCAAACTGTACCATTTTGCAGATCACAATACAGAACAAAGCCACTGTGGTTGGTGTAACCTTCTATTTTTCACATATTGTAAATGACTTTTTGAATTGTACCACATAGGGGAAGGTTGGGATAAAAAATAATTTAAAAAATAATACAGGAATGACTTTGGAATGTCTCCTGCATTACGTCTCTAAATTAATGGCACCCATTGACTCTGTTTCTGAGGAAATGGATGTGGCCAATGTAGAATGTATGATTATTTATTTATCAAACAGTATTAATAATTCACCTCAATCCTGAAGGATTCTGGGATGTGCATAAGCAAATGAAAGCAAACGAACAAAACAGAAAACATTTTAAAATGTCCAACACAAAACCCAGGATAGATGCTCCCAAGTCAATCAGCTGGGGCCCAAGTCTTGCTGAAATAACACAGATTTAACTAAGTTCCAAAATGTCAACAAATGTGGGCTGGATATACCACTGAGAAGAGACTATTCCACAGAGTCAGAGGTATGATAGAGGAGATGTGTTGTCTCATTCACACCTTATGCACCTTGGGGAGTCTCAACAGGCCTTCTCTAGCTGATTGGACTGGGTGGGCGGATTCAATTCTAGCCCCCACTCCAAAACAAAGTGTAGTATGAACCAAAGGTACAGAACCATTCTTAGGCCAAGGATCACATTTGGCCTTGAGTTACATGCTGAGGCTTATATTCCAAAAGCTGTGGGGCCTGGATGAAGAAGTGAGTGGGTGCCAGCAGAATTTTAATTTATTGAATTAAATAAATTCTGTTGTGTTTTCCTCCCTCTGCCACTGCCCAAGGATAGCCACAATATGTACAAAGTCTGTTATGCTTTGTCAGCTGTTCCCTTGGAAGGAAGCCAGGTGATTATGGAGACTTGAAACGAAGTCCATAAAGGTAGGACAAAGATCAGCAATGGAGACAGAAAAGTCCATGTTGGTGGAGTTTTCTGCCAGTTCAAAGCACTTCAACCCAGCAGTGGGGAAATACTCTTTACCATGCATAATCCCTACACTAACAGAGCAACCAATAAAAGACTGATGACACTGAATATATCTTTAACATGCTAACTGCATTCCAGCTGAACCATCCAGAGAAAATGCATCAGAAACATCTCTGTGATTTGTCAGTTTTAAGCTCTGACATGTGCACACACACACAGAGAAAATGGTTGCCACTGAATTTGAACACAATTTGTAAACCGCCCAGAGTCTACCATGGTAGAGATGGGCGGGGATAAATCCAAATAATAAATAAAAATAGATAAACACATCAAAGTTTATAGAAAAAAATAACTTTGCTTTGGAATTTGCAGTGTCTTTTCCAGATTTGCTCTAAACTTAAAAATGTGCATTTCAAAGGGAGTCATCAGGGCAAATCTGAATAAAGCAGGAAACAGAGCCTGCTATTCTTGACAATTCAGTCAATCTAAAAAAGAAAGCCATTCATCGATTCCCACACCCTCCCTGGGTCTTTCTTTTGTTTGCCTGTTGGACCTGAGAGAGAGAAACAAATAAAGCCAAAGGAATGGAAGAGAAACAGAAGCAAAAGGGAAGCCTGTACTGTATTCTGCTCAGTCTTTGCAGGTGTCTGTTTTTCTCAGTGCTAGCTTGTGTTTGTTAGTGGATTTTACTACTAGGTAAGACTCAAACTAGGGGCGTAGTGGCTCAGCGGGTAAGACGCCAGGCTTGTCGATCGGAAGATCGCAAGTTTGGAGGTTCGAATCCCTAGCCCCGCGTGACGGAGTGAGCTCCCGCACTAGCCCCAGCTCTTGCCAACCTAGCAATTTGAAAGCATGCAAATGCAAGTAGATTAATAGGTACCACTTCGGTGGGTAGGTAACAGCGTTCCACGCGCGTCATGCGGCCACATGACCGTGGAAGTGTCTTCGGACAACGCTGGCTCTTCGGCTAACAAACGGAGATGAGCACCGGCCCCTAGAGTCGGACACGACTGCACAAATGTGCGGGGGGAACCTTTACCTTTACCTTAAGACTCAAACTAGATGTTATTTCTAATACATAGCATAGAGTCGTGTCTGTTTAAAAAAACCCTGCAAACCAACTCAGCTGATTTGATTCTGATTGTGACCTTTAACCTCAGCCATGCATTGATCCTCCTATATAATTACTTTTTATTCTACTCCAAAAAGGCTGGCAGAGCACTTTACAAATGTGTTATCTCTATTAGTGGCTTTTAATCAGGCCTCCATGAACATCTCATTACTAATTGCGGTTCTCTATACTGTTTCCAGCTGCTGTGGTTCTAAAGCTGTGATGCTGTTTGTTTTACTGTAGGCTGTCATTTTTATCAGTGCCTGATGCATTTCATAATATGGGTTTATGTTTTATTTTGCTGGGAGCCCCTTTGGAAGGATCAGGTGATGAAAAACCTTGAAATAAATCAGTGAGCAAAGCTGAGATCACACTTTATCTCGGCGATCCTATATCAGTGTTTCTCAAGCTCAGCAACTTTAAGATGTGTGGACTTCAACTCCCAGTATTCCCCAGTCAGCATTCTGGAATGCTGGGAGTTGAAGTCCATGCGTCTTAAAGTTGCTGAGCTTGATAAACACTGTCCTACATGACCCAAGCAATGCAGCTGACTGACAATGGAATGCTAAACTTTAGTCCAGAGGACATGTTAAAGTCACTCCATTGTTCAGATGTGGGAGAGAAGTTTTGAGATCTAGGTACGTGGGTTTGTGTGTGCATGTCCATCCATCCATCCTGCTCTTTCCTTTCAGTGTAAGCAGTATTATACAAAGCCCAGAAAAGAAGTGAGAGATAGCAAACCAATGAAACTAAAGAGATGATAGGAGAAAGAAATATAGCTAAAAGTCGTTATACCCACACCATTCACTATACACCTTTGCACCTTTCTCTCCTTGCAAAGTATCCATCACGTCAATGCACAACTTCATATGTTGGCTTTTGTTCTCTAAGTTTCTCAACTTTTTTTAAGAAGCTCATCAACTCCATCCAACTATGACTTTCACAGTCTTCCCCTTCCTCTTGACACATTCACTCTATCTTCATATATTTGCTTTGAAATTTGATTCTTTCATTCCCTCTTTGAGATCAAATCAACATATTTCTTTCATAGAGGTCATTCATTTTGTATTCAATTCATATTCATTCTTGTCCCAATCTCTTCTTGTTTTATTATGCATATTTTTAAGAACTCCACTCACAGTGTATTCAACTTATTTTTCCCTGATGTACTGAACTCTTAGTTCCATATAACAAAGTGGGCAGAAACATGCTTTTATCCACCTTTATAGCCCACCTACAATCCAGAAGGCCTCATGGCAAGTGACAATCTGTAGATAAATTGCAGCATATGTGGGATTATTGGTACTTCAGCATCAATTGTCATGAAGTTAATTGTGGGTCAGTTTGACAGTGAGAGTTTGGAGAGTAAAAGTGGTATTGTGGAAGGATTCTTAGGCATACTGTACATATGAGAAGGAAAAACATTAAAGTTAATGGAGCTTACTTCCAAGTAAATATGTATAAGGTTCATAGAGGCACTAGGTTGACTGTACAACCCTAGATTCAGTAAAACAGGATGATGGTAACAATAACAACAACAATAACAAAAGGAATATAAGATTAAAGTTTATATAGAGAGTTAGTTACAGTACATTGTGGAGTCCTTGGTGCTCTCTGAGCCTTGTTGTTTTCTTGCAGATGTTTCATTGCCAGTTGGTTATATCAATAATATATAATCCTAAAAAAGAAAATATTTGATCAGCAATTTGATAGAATATTTATTTATTTATTTGTCATATTTATATCCCGCCCATCTCCCCCACAAGGAGGGACCCTGGGCGGTTAAAATAAATGATCATACACTCTGAAACAATTGCTAAAGACTGGAAGAGAATAGATTCCTAGCCAACATAGGATTTATATGAGTGTGTTCCCAACTATGACAACTTCCAGGTTTGTGGACTTCAACTCTCAGAATTCTAATCAATGACCATACTGGATGTGGAATTCTGGAATCTGAAGTTCACACATCTAGAAATTGCCAAGGTTGGGAAGCAATGGTTTACACCAAGCCAGTAATATGGTGTCCTGCTGAGAACTCATGAGAACTGTACATGTTTGAACACCAGTGGCTCCTGTACTCAAAGCCAGCATGCAAGGGATAGTTTGAGCTAAAGGAAGTAGAAAAATAGAACATGTGTTTTCTTCATCTCCCCGTTCTCGCTGCCTGTTTTGTCTTTTAGAAAAAGGTGTGGGGGAGGAAATGAAGAACAAAGAACATACAATGGAGGCTAGTTGCTGTGGTGATAACAGAACTGTGCGCACAGAGAAAATGACCATGTTAATGAGAGATACAGTTTATGAGCCTCCCTTTGTTCTTCAATCTAGAGAGAATAGAATTTGATACTCCCTGCTTTTCCAGGTCATGGCATCTCGCAGCATAGCTTTTTCTTAAGAGTCATAGTCACCCAAAATTCTGAGGATATATGTTTAATATAAGTTGAGCAGGATCAAGCAAGCACAAGAATGGGAAATACTAATCTCCAAATGTCATGGGAGCATGTCCCCCCCTCCCCCATTATTCATCCTAGTCAGCTCACTGGGAAGTCTTCTCGTCTTTCCTCAGATTCAATTCAAATCACCCTGCTCAGTCAGGAGAGGGATGATACACAGCCCCATGTCAGTAGTAATCAGCTATCAAAGGCCATTAAGTAACAGCTGTAGCAATTAAGCTATGCAAAAGTCTCAAGATAGATGGTCATTTATACGGCCAGGCCAAAGGATTTTCTTACAACCAAACATTCAGTACAGGACTGAAGTAGATAATGTCTGTTTTATTTTATATATTTTCTATCCCTCTTTTTCATCATTAAGCAACCTCAATGTCACCAAAATGGGTGGGCCAACATTTCTGGCCCATTTGCAAAGATTTTAAGCTGATGATAGGTGCAAGGCATTCATTTTGCCACTTCATCCCCCACTCCATGGAAAAATCAACCTGGTTTGAGAAGGAGGGTGAGGGATGTATCAGTGCTTTAAGCAAGGAACCTATTTCTTGTTATAACTCCTTAAACCTTACTGTTCCTCAAAGAAAAACAGCCATAAGTTTGGAACTTGTCCCTTCCAGGTATATTCTTGGGATCTTCTGTGGATTGCAAAATGGGTGTCTATGGTCTCCCAACATTGCTATAGAAGTTCTATTACAAATATATGACAGCCCAGTTTGTCAGCTTAAATGTTTTCAACTGTGGCTGATGCACAAGACTGCTGTCTCTCTAGGGCAGTGTTTCTCAACCTCAGCAACTTTAAGATGTGTGGACTTAAACTCCCAGAATTCCCAGTTTAAGAATTCTGGGAGTTTTTAAGTCCATGCATCTTAAAGTTGCTGAGCTTGAGAAACACGGCTCTTGGATTTCTGGGACAAAAACAATGTTCTTCACCTGCTGCCAGGATTCCTGAAAGCTTCCCACTTTTGGCAATAGGTCCAAGGTGACCAGCCAAAATTGTTGAAATCCTAACCTCTCCCTGCTATTTCAGAATCCAAGAACTGAACCCAGTGCCCTCACTATGGGATATCCATTTATACTGATATGACTGAATCTATTTCATAAAGATTCGTTTCACTAAATGCTCATTAAAGTTGCAGATAACACAAAGCTGGGAGCTGGGGATTACTAACAGGCCAGAAGACAGGCATAAGGTCCAAAAGAATCTAGATAGATTTAAACATTGGGTCCTATACAATAAAATGCAATTCAGTAGTGAGAAATGTAGTGTTTTGCACTTAGACAGGAAAAAAACATGTGCACAGGTACAAGATAGGTAGAGCCTGGCTCAGTGTCAGGGAGACACAGGAGAGCGGAGGGGGGAGCTTGCCCATGGGAGGGAAGCGAGCACGTAGCTCGGAAAGCCTGGCCTTCTTTCCCAAACGCCTCCGGAAAGCTCCGCCCTAGGTTGGACTCATATCTTTGGGATTCTTCAGGCACTATCAGTTTAGCAGGATTCTGTATGTAGGTACCAATAAACACTAGAGACTAGATTCCCAGCCTCGGCGTGTTATTTCTGCACCTACACAGGACACTCAGTAGTAGCACTTGTGAGAAGGATCTGGGCATCCTGGTCAACCACAGATTAAGTACAAGCCAGCAGTATGCTGCAGATGCCAAAAGAGCTACAAATCTGGGCTACATCAACAGAGGTACAGTATACTGTTGAGATCATGGGACATGATAGTTCCTCTGCTGGTTGAATTGCATTCAGAAGACTGTGCCTGGTTCTGATCACTGAGGAACTGGAAAGATTATACAGAAGAGTGACAAAGATGGTAAGGGTCTTGGAAGCTAAATCCTATGAAGAAAAGTTAAATGCACTGGGTATGTTTACCATAAAGAAGAGAAGGTTAAGGAGAGACACGGCAGTCTTCAAACATGTGTAGGACTGTCACAGAAAAGATAGTGTGGATTCATTTTCCATAGCTCCCAAGGGAAGGGCAAGAATCAGTGGGTGGAGACTTTGTTAGTGTTTTAAATGTTCCAGAGCTGGAAAAACAGAGTTCCAGAAATGCTTTGCAATTAAGAGATCAAATAAAGACAAAAAAACTTTTCCAGCAGACATTATATATATTAATATAAAAAACATTATATCTATAAAAAACAGAAGCACTAAAGAATGTTCAAACTATCGAACAGTGGCACTTACAGTATTTCACATGCCAGTAAGGTAATGCTCAAGATCTTGCAAGGTAGACTCCAGCAATTCATGGAGAGAGAATTGCCAGATGTACAAGCTGGGTTTAGAAAAGGCAGAGGAACTAGAGACCAAATTGCCAATATCCGCTGGATAATGGAGAAAACCAGGGAGTTTCAGAAAAACATCTATTTTTGTTTTATTGACTATTCTAAAGCCTTTGACTGTGTGGATCATAACAAATTGTGGCAAGTTCTTGGTGGTATGGGGATACCAAGTCATCTTGTCTGCCTCCTGAGGAATCTGTATAACGACCAAGTAGCAACGGTAAGAACAGAGCACGGAACAACTGACTGGTTTAAGATTGGGAAAGGAGTATGGCAGGGCTGTATACTCTCACCCTACCTATTCAACCTGTACGCAGAACACATCATGCGACGTGCTGGGCTTGAGGAATCCAAGGCTGGAGTTAAAATCGCTGGAAGAAACATTAACAATCTTAGATATGCAGATGATACCACTTTGATGGCTGAAAGCGAGGAGGAGTTGAGGAGCCTTATGATGAAGGTGAAAGAAGAAAGTGCAAAAGCTGGGTTGCAGTTAAGCCTCAAAAAAACCAAGATTATGGCAACCAGCTTGATTGATAACTGGCGAATAGATGGATAAAAAGTGGAGGCAGTGACAGACTTTGTATTTCTAGGCGCAAAGATTACTGCAGATGCTGACTGCAGCCAGGAAATCAGAAGACGTCTACTTCTTGGGAGGAGAGCAATGGCAAATCTTGATAAAATAGTTAAGAGCAGAGACATCACACTGACAACAAAGGTCCGCATAGTTAAAGCAATGGTATTCCATGTAGTAACCTATGGCTACGAGAGCTGGACCATAAGGAAGGCTGAGTGAAGGAAGATAATGGTGGTGAACTGTTTGAACTGTGGTGTTGGAGGAAACTTCTGAGAGTGCCTTGGACTGCAAGAAGATCAAACCAGTCCATACTCCAGGAAATAAAGCCAGACTGCTCACTTGAGGGAATGATATTAAAGGCAAAACTGAAGTACTTTGGCTTCATAATGAGAAGACAGGATGCCCTGGAGAAGAAGCTGATGCTAGGGAAATTGGAAGGCAAAAGGAAGAGGGGCTGACCAAGGGCAAGATGGATGGATGATATTCTGGAGGTGACAGACTCAACCGTGGGGGAAGTGACTGAATGAATATACAATATATGTATATGTATATGTATATGTATATGTATATGTATATGTATATGTATATGTATATGTATATGTATATGTATATGTATATGTATATGTATATATATATATATATATAAAACAGAGAACAAAATCTCTCCTCCTAAAAATACAGAGAGAGAGCCTCAGCATGACTCATACATACTGACAGAGATACGAGGCAGAAGAACAAAAGGCAAAGCAAGGCAAGGTTTACAAAACAAAAGACATGCTAATATATACATTTGTATTTAGGTCAGGATAATTAATCACCATGGTAACTGACCTCTGAACCCAGCCGATACTCAAGATAACAAATAGAATGCCTTGCAAAACGAGACTTGCTGACACCACAGTCTCCTGTGATCCAAATTCTTCTTTCCTTGCTATTAGAATATCTTCTGATCCAAATTCTTTTAAATCATAAAACTAGAATACTCCCCTTTTTATGTTAAAAAGAATTTGGAATCAAACCCATTTTTTCAGTGAATTTTTTGTGCCTTACAGCAGTAAGTGGTTTTGTTAAAATATCAGCTTTCATATCCTTTGAGTCACAATATTTAAACATGAGCTCACGTCTAGGTATAAAATCCTTAAGATGATGAAAACGAATGTCTATATGCTTTGTTCTATTTCTGCACCCCTCAGACAAAATCATATGAATACATGCTTGGTTGTCTTCATAAACATTTACAGGATGGTGTAAAATGATACCTATATCTTCTAAAAGCTGTTTGAACCAGACAATTTCATTACATACTTGCACTAAACTGTAGAATTCAGCTTCAGCCATGGAAATTGCAACTATGGTTTGTTTTCTAGAATACCAAGCAATTGTAGATTCAGCAAATTGAATTATAGCTCCAGAAGTGGACTTATGATCAGTAAGATCTCCACCCCAATCTGAGTCAGCATAAGTTTCTAATTTTTCTATTCCACCAGCAGATAGTTTTAAACAGTAATTTTTAGTACCTTGCAAATATCTAAAAAGCCTTTTTAATCCAGCTTTTGCAGTACATGTTGGATTTTCTACATGTCTGCTCAAAATTGACACAGCGTTTGGTATATCTGGTCTTGAATGATTTGCAACATATAGCGAACTTCCAATGGCAGATCTAAAACCATCTGTATCAGATGACTCAGCCTCCCCTCCTCCTTTAGAAATTCAGGAACCATGGGGGTTGAGACAGATTTGCATTCCTGCATTTTAAAATCCTCCAGCAGCTTCTTAATCTTACCACTTTGGCTTATCAGAAAACTTCCATCCTCTTCTCTCTGTATTTGCAAGCCTAAATAATTTGTAACTTCCCCAAGATTTTTCAGTGTGAAATTGCTTTGCATACAAGCCTCAAAATCAAGTCTTTCTTATCTGATGATGTTAGCAATAATAAATCATCAACATATAAACACAAATACATAAAACCTTGCTTGTCTTTCTTTACATAAACACATTGATCTGCTATCCCTTTTACAAAACCAAAACTCTGCAATGTTTCATCAAGCTTTATGTTCCAGGAACAAGCAGCTTGCTTTAACCCATATATTGACTTGTGAAGTTCACAGACTAGATTTTCACCTTGTTCATAACCAGGAGGTTGTTGCATGTACAGTTACTGATCTAATTCACCATACAGAAATGCAGTTTGAACATCATAATGATAAACAGACATCTTTTTCATAGCAGCAACCTTCAACAACAACCTGATTGATTCACCCTTTGTTACAGGAGCAAAAGTTTTATCATAATCTACATAATGATAAACAGACATCTTTTTCATAGCAGCAACCTTCAACAACAACCTGATTGATTCACCCTTTGTTACAGGAGCAAAAGTTTTATCATAATCTACATCTTTCCTTTGAGAAAACCCTTTTGCAACCAATCTTGCTCTATACTTCTGAATATTTCCACTGGAATCTTTTTTTAATTTAAAAACCCATCTACAACCTAAACAGTGTTCACCAGGAGGAAGATTAACCAATCTCCAAACATTTTCTTTCAAAGAAGCTAATTCCTGCTGCATTGCCTCATGCCAGCAGTTAGCAATTTCAGGAGGCATCTCTTTTTTTTTTACTATCTCATTGATTTGCTGTAAAGATTCAGGTTCTGTGTAAATGTGGAATGCTTTTACTGTATCCACCTCATAACGTTAGGAGGAATCCCTTTGTTACACCTTTGAGACCTGTGAGGTAGGACAGAACTAACATTCTGACTCCCACCATTTTCCTCAGAAGCCTGTATCTCATTAGATAGTTCAGCTTGCTGCTCTTCTTATTTATTGACTTCACTAGGTAAATCTTACAGACCACCATCAGCAAAACCTTGCTGTTCCCTTGATGTTAAATCAACTGAAGAACTGGAATTTATTTTTCCCAGTTTTGCTCTGCAAATGAAGCACTTTTGCCAATGAAGCTAAATGAAGCTCACAATCTTACATTTTTTTTAAAATAGAAACAATAAAAAGCAGAAGAGACCACCACATCATCTTATACCATGGTTGCACTGAGTAAGCCACCATGGGCTGAAGCATACATGACAATAAAACAATAAATATTGTTTGTTTATTTGTTTATTTATATGATTTACATAGTGAGCAAGAGAGTCAATAGTGAAACACCAAAAAGTACCACAATAGCTAAGCTTGCATATCTTTTAGCAGCTAATGTTTTCTACATAAACAACAGTGCTGATGTTTCCTGCACCTCATATAGACAACTTTGACACAAATTAAACCATAAAGTGTTTATATGATCTGAAGAGAAACCAGAGTATTTGACTAGGTTGGCTTAATGTGTGAACTCAGCCATTATGGTTTGTAGTATGTTATGGCCATATAATCCATGGCTTATGACTTTGCACTAAGACTATGGCTTAGCATGATATATGAACTCAGTAAAAGTATGTATATCACCCTGGTCCTGCCTTGAAGACAACCAGTTGGTTTGTGACTGTTTTAGAGACCCTTGTTTTATGATGTGTCTAGCAACCCACCAGGACTGTAATAATAACTAGGCACCTGGTTTCCTATTGCTTGTCCTTAGAAGCTTGGATTGGATTTGCATCAGTGACTCTGACACAAAAGGCTTCATACTTCATTACCAATGTCTTTGGCTGCCCAGTCCAGCAAAATAGGCTATTATCTAAACGCATCATTTTATTTCCTTATACTTGTCTGGCTGAAGGCACATATACTGTAACTATAACAAACTGCATCAAGCAGCACCAGGAGATAGTAATATACGGCAATTTAGTGGTAATGGACCTCTGAGTTTTCCAGTGCAGAGAGATGACATGTTTCTGAATGATAAGAAATAAGGTGTAGTACAAATATTGGTGTTATTCCCAGGCAGCAGTCACCAGCTATAAACACATTTTCCAGGTTCACATTTATTGTAGATGAAGGAATCATATGAAAATCTCTGTGTTATATATAAAGCAACATTCATACAAAGACTGGAAAGGGAGGGGAAAGCTCTGGATTCTAAGACATTTTCTTCTATATCTTGTAATGTTGTTTCCTAAGTCCTAGAATTGGAAAATATATTCAAATGCCATGATGTGTCTATACCAGGGCTTTCCAAAGTTTTCCCGCGGCGACACACCAACTACCGTTGGTGTGTCGCTGCGGGAAAACCCGGAAGTGCCGCAGTTGCAGCAGCGCGCAAAAACCCGGAAGCGCTGCTGCCGCTTTCGGTTTTTGCGCGCCGCCATTGGTGTGTCGCCACGGGAAAACCCAGAAGCGCTGATGATGATCAGCGCTTCCGGGTTGTGTGGCGACACATGAGACTGTGTGTCACACACCAGACACACAGTTTGGAAAGCTCTGGTCTATACCTACAAAGATCAGAATCATGCAAGCCGTTATATTCCCTGTGATACTCTATGGAAGCAAAGTTGGACTTTGAAGAGGTAGGATAGGAAGAGCATTGACATTTTTGAACTTTGGTGTGGGTGAAAACTTCTGAGAATACCATGGACAGCCAAGAAAATAAACCAATGGATTATCAAACAAATCAACCCAGAGTTCTCACTTGAGGGACAAATAACCAGGCTCAAATTATCCTACTTTGGACACATTATGTGAAGACCTAGCTCACTGGAAAAGGCTCTAATGCTCAGAAAGGTGGAAGGAAAAAGAAGCAGCAGCAAGGTGCATGGACTCAGTTACAGTGGCGATGGATGTACTGTTGGAATACCTGAAATATTAGGTTAAGGATAGATCATCATGGAGAATATCTATCTATGTGGTCGCTAGGAGTCAAGAACAACTTGATGGCACATAATCAGCCAATTTAAAAAAATCAAAAGTCCTGGAATGGAATGAAGATAGCATTGGGCAATGTATAACATTTCATCTTCATCCTTCATCTCAACTAAAAATATTGAATCCAATATTCCATTAGGGAGGGGTGTCATCCCTCTGCTGAAACAGAGCATAGCATCCATTCCTTGCATCTTGCTTTTGCCATTTATTTTTCACAGCTCAGATCAGAAGAACTGAGAGGAATCAATATTGTTCCTACAACCACAGAGGCAGCATTCAAAGTGGAATCCCCTGAAGGCCAATTTGCAGTACTTCTTTGCCAATATTAAAATCATCTGAAAATTGCAGCACAAACACACATGCCCCAACACCAAACGAGCTTTGGGAGATTTCAAACAGCATTGCAGAAGAACCAGTTTGTTCCCAATTGCAGTTTCTTGCCAGGTTCTCTTGACTGCTAGAACAATAATTAAGGATCATGGGGAATTCCCTAATTCATCTAAAGGTAGAATATCCATCCATCCATATCTATTACTTTCAATGAGAAAGAGCTTTACTGTTTTCCCAGGGGAATCAGCTTGATAAAAAAAGCCTTGTTTTATCATCTTAAGAAATAAAATGGTTTTCCAACAGTAACATATAGAGCTGATTGCTATCATAAAGCAGGGAGGATTGAAATGTTTGTGTTTGTCTTCCCTCCCTCCCTCCCTCCCTCCCTCCCTCCCTCCCTCCCTCCCTTCCTTCCTTCCTTCCTTCCTTCCTTCCTTCCTTCCTTCCTTCCTGTAAATTGCCTGAGGTTTCATTCTCATTTCCTTAGAAGTGTGTGTGAGTATCTCTCTCTCTCTCTCTCTCTCTCTCTCTCTCTCTCTCTATCTCTATCTCTATCTCTATCTCTATCTCTATCTCTATCTCTATCTCTATCTCTATCTCTATCTATCTCTATTTCTACAGTATATCTATATCTATAGATAGATATGGCAACATTTATATCTTGGCAAACTCCAGAAACTCCAGGCAGCTAACACCCAAATAAAATTCATAAAATAATAATCATAAAATAAACATCACAATGATAATATGAAAATAAGGAAATGGCAAAATCCCATAGGAATATATGAGACATCAATTTGGTGGATGAAAAGCTTTTCCCAGTAAACAGCATTTCAGAGTTAGCTGCCCAAGAGGACAGAACAGAAACTTTTGATGGCCATACCAATTTGTGGTGGAGTATTTAGTAAAGTTGCTCTCAACGTATTATTTAGTGAACAGTCAGGAGGTGGTCACCTAGAATTGAGGGTAGATGAAAAGTGTCCCCAACATGTCACCCAAATGTGAGATTTATTTATATGGGTGTGAAAAGTGAACACCTGTTTGGAAGCTCTGCATCATTCCTTCTCATCCTCATCATGAAGAAGGCTGGTACTAGTACAAGTCTGAGAGCTTCTTTATTATACGTGGGAGTTATGCCCCAAATTTGGAATATGGGGGAAATGTTGTGGGAGGGATGAGAAAATCCAATTCCATCTGGGCTAGTTAAAAAGTTGCTGGAAGGAACAGGGAGAAGGTAGGAAAGAGAGAGAAAATAAAAAAGGCAAGGAAGGGGAAAATACTGGAGGAGAGCTCGAAGGAGAAAGAAAAGAAATGGGATGATAAAGAAGGAAAGGAGTAGAGGCACATTGTGAACTTTATGATTAAAGATACTGAAGGTGAAGACTTTAGGACTGACGTGCTTTTTCTGGATCTACTTACAATCTTCATATGTTCAGCTAATGGTAAGAATGGGTTCAGCCGCATGGGGCAGGGTTGGGGGAAGGGGAGCAAGGAAGGCAAATGATGAAAATGGCATTGCACTGGAATGATATAAGCTCGTGCTTGTATTGTAACTATTTAATGAAAGCGGTGGATCCTGCAGATGCCTATGAATGGGCTCTATGTGCATAAAACGGCATGATGGCATGGCAGCCTTACTTACTGTGGCACTCTCCAGCTGTATGGACTTTACAGTACATCATAGCCATACTGGCAGGGAATTCTGGGATACAAGGTCCACACATCTGGAATGTCCAGATTGAAGGAGGGTGCTGTAGGATCCATACATGTGATCCTATGCATGCACATGTTTAGAGTGCATTATCATCTTTGGTCATACATGTAGTGGTAAGAGTTGGAATTAATGGGTATGACCCCATTCTCTTTCCATAAAAACAGAAATAGGAATTTGACAGAAGGAGGGAATTCCTATCAGAGGCAGCACATACAAGACAGCAGCAAGGTTTAAAAGGAGCACGGATTCCACCCCCACCCCATCCACAAGTCACAAGTGTTGGAAAATTGTTCATTCCTGATATATTCCTCTATTTATTTTAGGGTAAATGTAGCATTACCTATATACTGATGAACAATCTGAGGAGGAGGGAGGAAAGGAAGCAGCCTAGCCAACATTAAACAGTGTTTTCATTTAAGGGGAAATAAAACAGTTCACATACCCCCTTCCTAGAGTTGACAGCATTTTAATCGTTTGACTAGAAGTCTCAAAGGTAGGGGATAAAAGTAAAATACACCCACTCCAAAGGAGAAAAAAAGCCACTGTGGGTACATTTTTGCTCTTTCAAACCAAAAGATATTTCTATTATTTATTAATTGTTTTCCTTTATTTCCTTCTGGGTTTTGAAATACTCCAAAAATGAAGCCTGCTATTGGCTGACTGAGTAAGACTACATCATATTTTATGTTGATTGAAGGACTGTACACTTTGCTGGTAATAAGTATTTGCTGCCCTTGAGCCCAGCTCCTGCAATATATTATGGATCTCAGGAATGTGGTCATTACTTTGTCCTAGCTGCAAAATTACTTTTATTGACTTGCAGTTAAAATATCCTTAAAGCAGGGTTTTACATATGGTTTTGCCATCTGGGGAAGGAATACAGGAAGGAGTTAGATTTCCAGGTAAGATTCCTGAAAACTATGAATCAGATGGAGATAAAATATCAGATAGATATTTTAAAAATGCAGTTCAGTATAAAAATAGGACAGAGTAATTTGTAAATGAATACATGTAACTAACATAAACTCTACCAGTTTTTAGGATAGGACCACACCTTCTGTGTTCATTTATTCTGGTAAATATGGCTCCACATTGTGGTAGAGTTGCCATGAATGACTTAGTAAAACTAAAAGAATAAATACTCCTGAGACAGTCTAGTTTAGTCTTCAGCTCCAAAAGGCAACAGAGGGACTTTTGAAAAATTAATATCACTTAAATTGTGAGTTTATCTGCTTTTGGAGCACATAAAAATCTTTAGGGGAGAATGAAATTTTACAGAAATAAATGAACCCTGTTCTGTCTCTATCCTCTTGATACTGTGCTTCACTCACTGTATCCTATATTATGTAGCAAGGTTTTCTGTTCTACTTTTTTTATACATGTTTTTAAAAGTATCTTTAGAAAGATTATTTTAAATTTATTTTAAATTTTAGAAAAATTGCCAACCTAGCAATTCGAAAGCATGCAAATGCAAGTAGATTAATAGGTACCACTTCGGTGGGTGGGTAACAGCGTTCTGCATGCGTCATGCCGGCCACATGACCGCGGAAGTGTTTTCGGACAACGCTGGCTCTTCGGCTAACAAATGGAGATGAGCATTGTCCCCTAGAGTCGGATACGACTGCACAAATGTGTGGGGGGAACCTTTACCTTTACCTTTAGAAAGATTGGTTATAATAATAAGTATAAACTAGAAGATGATGATGATATGAGGCTTGTCCTGTCTCCCCAAAGTTGGAGCTCTTTCTAAATTTAACTAACACAGACACTGAAGCCAGGCAATTAATTATTCAAAGAATAAGGGACATGGAGTTCCAGATCAAAGTTAATAGGCTGCCCCAACACGATAGGATTTGGATAAAGAGGGGCGTATGGGAACCAGCAAGTTATCTGCAAAACCTAACTTTCCCTAAGCTGAGAATCACATTTTTTAAAAGCTAGATTCAACATTCTTCCATCTGTACTTCTTCAAGGCAGGTATAGTAAAATTCCTATAGGTGAGCATATCTGCCCATGTGGTGGTGAGGAAGTTGAAACCATCTCACATGTATTATTATGTTGTAAATTTATAGGGATATTAGGTCAATCTACATTTTGCCCCAATACATAAATTCCCTGGGAGTCCAGATAATTTTTACGTGAACCATCTTCTTCAGGATTTAAAACCATTCATTAAACACGCAGTAGCTAAATGAAAATAAGACAAAACCGGTTAAAGACGTAGTCACCTTTATTCTAAATATTTATTTTGTTTCGATATACA